>CM067482.1:20366310-20501188 GCA_034552555.1 Semaprochilodus insignis
GTGTCACTCCACCTCCACCCCTACTGCAAAATCTGCAGGAACTGTGTGAGAATATTCAAACTGCATGGGATGGATTATTACAGGACACCATTAGGAACCTCTACAACTCCATGACGAGACATCTGGCATGTTGTGTTAGCAAACGTTGTGACCTCATACTGAAATAAATCAATACATATTGCCCTTATCATTCTAAATTTATCATCATTTATTGTTCCTGGTAACCTTCATCTTCCTTCTCAATAGCATTGCAATCCCACACTTCCTTCTGGGTGCAACTATTCTTTGACAATGAGTGCATATCATAAAAGTAAACAACAGTAACATATGTGTTGATGTGCTTTTTATGCAGAGATCGGATCTCCTCTGACCACACTCTGGACACTTCAGTGAAAAGTGTATATGGAATCCAGCCAAAGTTGTTCAGATACAATCCTGACATGCAACACATGCTTTTATGTTAATGCATGTAAACAAGCTCATTTTCTATGGACTGCATGTAAGATAGTTTTATGTTTTTATGTCTGTGGTTAGTTTTATGTGTAATGGCATGAATGTAAAATGTTAATCATGTTATACAGTAGAGTTGCAGAGCTGTAGTGTCTATGCTGCTTTCACACCAAGTTCATTTTCTAAAACCACACGAGAGTGTGACATTGTATCTTTTTCATTTGTTTTGATTTGTTCCATGGTGCAACAGCTAAAGCATACTGAATTATACGTGTGGGTGGCTGCAGGGTTTGAGCGTGGGCTCAACCTATTTTCTGTGTACACTTTCACTGGTGTACCTGCATCACAAACCTGCATTTTTCAGTGTTTAGCCCTACATGCCCTTGTGTTTTTTTCTACAGGTGGGAATTGAACCTTGACTGCTAGCAGCTTGGGTGGTGGTGGCAGTTATGCCTCTCCAAATGAATCTTGAACAATGACAGAGGACACAAGCCTCAAACTCTGCGAGTTATGATTTTCCCATTACTAAAATGCAGTCAATTGCAATCAGTCAAGACATGCTTGGCGTCAAACTTTTGCTTATGTAGTTTAGAACTAGCACCACGAGCCTAGCAACATTAGAAGTCTACAGACACCCCAAATGTTTCTGTAACCAACTTGGTCATGCAAAGGTTGATGTGGTGTTGAACACATAATAATCATAAAATGAAAAAAATTAAACAAAACCTTCTTCATGTAGCTAAAAGACTACCAGAATCACTTCTTTCCTCAGCACAAGACGCAACACTGTTACATGAAAGAGGCCCAAAAACAGGTCTAGGAAGGAAATTCAAATCACAGATGCACTGCAGGGTAACAAGCAGAGAAACCAATTTTCTGCACAAATGAGCCTCAACCATATATTTGAACCTAACTATACATATTAATAAATGCATTAGTTGGATGCTGGACCCACCATGTATTCATTTTTGGCATGTAATCATGTAAACATTTAAATCCAGTGTTTTGTTAGCAAACTTTAGTCTAGCACAGGGGTCTCCAACTCTGGTCCTGGAGAGCTACCTTCCTGGAGTATTTGGTTCTAACTAACATTTAACATGCTGCCCCTTCTTTACCTAACAAAAATCCATTCAAATCAAACATTTGTCTTACAAGTATTACAAAAGCAAGAAATAAGAAAAGAGAGCAAAGGTCGTATAAAGGTCTTTGTAGCTGAGGCAGAGCCATAATCAATCTGTTCATCCTGATCTATTTCAATAAACGTCTGGATATGTAGCTACATTTGTTTTATGACTGGAGGGGCACATAGGAGTGCTCATTTGGTCTTTTCTTGGCAGTGCAGGCATCACAGCAATGCACAGCACAGTACATCAAACTACTCTTCATCTGGGCAATAACTCGGTCAGTAAAACATCTTACCACACTGCTAAGCTGCTTCAGAGTTTTGGTGAACTCAAAGTGGCCAAATCTGATTGGCCCATGCATAGTCGTCAACACTTGCAACGTTTTCTGCAGTACTAACAGCTGCTGTTGAGCAGTCTACAGGACCGCAGCCTCCCAACAGTGATATAGCAGTTCATTTCAGTTTCTTCTCCTTGGCACATCTCCACAAGCTTCAAGCTTTGAGAGGCTTCAAGCTTTGATTCATCATTTTCCAGCAGACAGGAGCATTTGTCTCTGTGCCTGGCAGCATTCTGGGACTGGAGGGAATGGAGAAATGGGGGCCATGTTTCTCTCACTGAGCACCCCTCTCCTTTTCCTGTCCATTCTGGTTCAGTCTCATGGCAGTGGCATGCTTTGCCACTCTTTCTCTGAGTGTACATAGCTAAGCAACTACAGTTTTCCCCTTTTTCTGCTGTGTATTAATAATTAGAACAATAATGTTTATTTGTAGAGCATGTTTCATACAGATGGAAGCTCACAGTACGTTGTTAACAGTAACAGAAGAAACTAGGAGTGTTCATTTGGCTGAACATCAGTGAACCACTATAAGCATTGCTAGCTCTGGGAAGTCAAGCAGCATCTGGAAGCAATTTTCTGTTCAACACAGAGCTTAGTATCATCAATGTTAGCTCTACAGCCCAGCTATCACATTCAGTTAACCCTCATAGATTCATAGAGCTCCTAGGGGCTTTTGCCACTTGGCATCCAGGTCTCAAGGAGATCCGCCGCCATCCTCTGCTTCCTACCACCTCTTTTCATCACCCATGGTCCAGTCAATCACTTGCAGATGTTCCTCATCTCTTGTATTTGGCTTAGGCAACTACATTTCTGACAACAGTGTGACAGTTGCAGGGAAGAGGCAGAAACAGAAATGCTATTTGTTTTGCTAGACTTACAGTATGTAGAGCTTCATGTCTGGTGGGTAGCGTAAGAACCTCATACGGACTTAGCGTGGCCACACGTCAAGTTTGAGGCCGGACAGTCCAATTTTTCAACTCCCAGTCCTCCGTCCAGCGCAATACTTTGGCAGATACCTATTAGTCCTCTTTTTGGGATAAACTATTTAAAATGTTCACTCACAAACAATATTCACAATATTCACTCACGAAGGTCATCCATTCCACTCAATTAGGTGAGTAATGCAATCATTTATGTGTTATATAGGTAAGGATATGATTTTAATTCTGTTCTAGTATCGTGTCCTCCTTTTGGGGTTATGAAAGTGGCCATCCTACACTGACTTTAGCTATAAAACTAGGTGACTGGCTAGACGGTGCAAAGCATAACAACAGTGTCAGCTCAGGGTGATTAATGCTACATTGTTGTTCACACCCTGACAGAGCTATGCAGAACCTTGTGGGAAAAGCTTGTTTATCACAGGGTACCATTTTGCAAAAACACTGTTCAATTTTCCAGTAGTCAAATTGGCTTAGACCCGGAGATAGTTTGGAATTTCCTTATTTTTCGGGCTTGTGATAATAGGTATGCTTGTGATATCCCTGCTTAGTTGTTATCTGACCCTTGCTGCCTAGTATGATGCTGCTTCCCTGATTAGACTGAATAAAAGTACTCAACACAATCATACTGTGTCCCTTGTTTTACAGAAAGACCAGGACAAAATGACTTAAATGGCTCCTTACAATGAAGGGCTTGAATTAACTATGCTATACGCAATTAATATTGTATTTGTGTCAAATGCGAATGCAGGCCTCTTGTTTCTCTTGATTTTCTTCTGAATATTGAAACAGAGTACATAGGGCCTGAATGAAAGATTGTTTTTGCAATCCTATAACAAAGTCAAATCCCCCTTTAACTGGAGTATACTCCTTCTTTTGGGGGTGACTTAACAATAAAAGTAAACAGATTTGAAATCCAAAAAGAAAAAGCATCTAAAGACAAAGCAAACATTCTACAGGCCTCTGCACGGCTTGCGTGCAACTGTCTGCACTGTAAAGTTCTGGGGTCAAATGACAATGGAAAAAACAGGTAAGATGGTAGGAAAAGGTTCTGTCACTGAACTCAAAACAGCCAATGAGGCTTGGCCGACATCATCTAAATCGCCTTTAAAAAGGCACCCTAAACCCTGAGCTCTCACTCACACTCTTTTTGCAAGCAGTATGCAAGTGGTGTCCTGTATAAATAAGGGTCTTCAGATATGATTGTGGTCGTACTAATCTTTATCCTAGCTCTAGGAACAGGTAAGTGGATTTACATTATTACATGCAACAAATTAACCAATAAAAGTCAGTATCTGTAAATACTCCACATTTGTACAGAATTGTATGGTAATATAAACAAGAACATCTGGATGATTATAGGGCTCTTACAGTGACAACTTTTCCCTTAGGTATCATCACACTTGCATCTGTAATTCAGTCTGAAACACTGAGGACATTTGTACCAGGAGATGTTATAACTTTATACTGCAGCATCGATGAATTTCATGAAAACTACTTCTCCTGGTTTAGACAGTCACTCGGAGAAGCACCAACGTGCATTTTGACTCTTTATGCTGATTCTTCTCCTGTACGTCATGGAGACTTTAAACATGATGAACGATTTACAGCAGAGAAGAAAGGACCAACCTTTTCTTTAAGCATCAGAAACATAAGGGAAGCTGACAGTGGGATTTATTACTGTGCTGCTCGGGATTATGATCTTGTCTTTTTCAGTAAAGGAGTATTTCTCACATATGAAGGTTAGTCACCCTCCATCTGCAAAGCAGTACCAACTTTCAACTAAATCTAATCTGTACTTCATGGATCCAATTTTTTAAGTCTTTTAAGCTATATATTCTTATGTTCAGTTCTGTTCACTCTCTGTCTCCAGGGCCAAATATAAAATCATTTAATTATCATATTAATAAAATGATGTCAATGGAGCAGACAGAGGGCACTCTAAAATTGAAAGAGGCAATTCATCCAGGAGACTCTGTGACTCTGCAGTGTACAGTGCTGGCTGAGAGCTGTTCAGGAGAACACAGTGTGTACTGGTTCAGACATGGTTCAGAAGAATCTCATCCAGGAATCATTTACACTCATGGAAACAGGAGTGATCAGTGTAAGAACAGCTCGGAGACTGATTCTTCTACACAGAGCTGTGTCTACAAACTCCACAAGAGGAACCTCAGCCTCTCTGATGCTGGAACTTACTACTGTGCTGTGCTCATGTGTGGAGAGATACTGTTTGGAAAAGGGAACAGGCAGGCTTGAAATGACTGGTAAGCTGTATCACCAGTGAGTATGTGGTGTATGATAGTTTGTTGTAGTCTTTTGTTGTACAGGAACATATGATGATATTTTTCAGATCCAGAAACCATTCAGATGTACTGGAGGGTTGTTGCCTTGGGAGCATCAAACGCATTATGCGTAATTATCATTATTGTCCTCTTGTGTACAAGGGCAAAGAAAAGAAATATTAGCATGTCTGGTAAGTCAACACCTTTGCTACACCTTCTCATATGTGTGCAACATGAAGGCCATTGTGTATTAAATAGATACTTGTATAAATGTGGTTTTGACCATTCTGTATGAACATTGGAAGTATGTTATTGGCACATCACTGGTATTTTACTATTAAAATATAATTTTACTTTTAAAATTCCAAGCACATTTTAGATTGACATGCACTTGTGTTGTGTTATTGATTTTGTTTAGTTTTAATTAGCCTGTTCATTATTAAATTGCTATTTATCAAACAGAATTTTGCTTCTGTATGAACAAAAGCTTGTATGTTTTTCAAATTTGTCATTTATTAGTTTCTGACATTATTTGAAAACGCCTGTTGTCCTTTACATTGTTTGTAAATTTCATGATGGCCAAAAAGTATGGATTTTTTATTATTTTTTTCCCTGTTTATCATTTTGGAGATGCAAGGTTTTGCTCTGACAGGAGCAATGTAATTATACCAAAAACTGAGACCACTAGTGAAAATGCTTAAATTTTTTACATTATTTTTTAATTAATACAAAATGTATCACTGCGACTGTAGTATTGGCCTAACAATGTGAGTGAATAATAGAATTTCGGAATTTTCAGAATTTCTTAGTGTTTGTACCCTTTTGCTTTAATGATGACATGCAGTCCAGCTGACACCTGATAGTCGCCTGACTACAAGTTTCAGTAGAAGAAAAAAGACTTAAAAAACAGACCTTTTTGTGCAAAGGCCTTTATATAGCCATACATTTTGTTTGATTTGCTAAATATAAATACATTAACACATACTCAGAGAACAAACATAAATATGGCGTTTTTATGCAAATTCTACTGCACAATTCTTCTTTGTTTAACTTGATGAGTCTGACCAAATGTACTATGCTTTTATTTTCTTTTTTCAGGTATGTCAAATAAACAGTAATTGTGTGTTAAAAAGTGCAGAAGTGTGTTCTCTGTACAGGATGTGTAACTTATTTCCCTTTTAAAATCAACACAATGTGTGATTTCACCAGGGGCAGGCAAACTTTTGCATACTGTATAAACATAACTTACATGTCTTCCAACTGAATGTCTTGTAAGCGTGCACTTACCAATTTTTTACTGAGCATTTATTATATATTTATTATAACACTAATTTACTTTGATGATGTTCTTCTTATTATTATTTTATTTTTTGTGTTCTGATAATTGTATAGGTTATATAGCTAATATTACTACATTTTAATGCTAGATATTAGTGCTAGTCTTACCCAAATCATTGCAAGATATTCTAATACTCCATTTACCTTACAGGTCAGTCAGAGCGACCACATTCAACATCAACTCCATACAGTTCTCCTGTAGATGAGGTACTGATTAGAAACAGTGATATTTTATTCAGTTACTGTGAATTTATGTGTTCTTCCATATTTGTGCATTGCTATGCAGTTTTCAAATAATTATTAATATGTTCAAAATGACTAATGACTAAGTACTGAATGTAAAATTTGTTTTTTCAGAATGTTCCGAGAGACGAGCTGAGCTATGCTGCAATTAATTTCGCTGCAAGGAAATCCACGAAGCAGGAGACACAAAGAAACACAAGCACAAATGTCATATACTCATCTGTCAGCGGTCTGAGCTGAACATGGGAACAGCATTAACTATACAGAAACTCCATTTTTGACTGTGGACACACTGACTACAATGAATGCTACATCAATAAACTCAAAACACATGACAAATTATATTATAAATGATGATCTTAAATGCTATTTCAGCAGATTCAGCGTGAGAGTTTTGGAATGTCAGATATTGATATATGCGACTTCTATATGCACCCATTTACAGTCAATATTCTCACATTTACCTTGTACATATTAAATAATAAATAAACAATTATATGACAAAGTCAAAATATACAAATGAATATTTAAGAAAAGTGTACATTGTCTCAACTCTGGATTCTATAAATTGCCACCCTTTTCATGATAACTTCACAAACATGTATTCAGGTAGCACTTTTCAGTAGGAAACAGCTTCTGTGCTTCAATTTCAAGTGATTTAATAGTGGATTGCTTTGCTTTTAATGTTCTTTTTCAAGCGTTTTTTGGAAGATATTCAACATGATATTTTTAGGTGTATTTTGGGTCATTATCTTGCTTCAGAAAGGAGCACTACCGGCCTATGCATAATCCTTAACCAAACTGCATGCATTTAAAGTATGCAATAAAAGTCATGGTGTGTGCCAAATCTGTATCTTACAGATTTTCCAGTTTTTTGGTCCCAGTATGTCTCTTCCTCTTTTTGCATCTTATCAATACCTTTCTCGTAGTCACTGTGTTGCAGTGACTGTGCCTGTGAATAGCAATGTTATCAAATTCTGAGAGTGAGATTATTAAATGCTAGTGCTTGACGGTTTTCAGCCTCCATTAAAAATCTTCACTGGGCTTCGGCACAGCCAACAACAGGGCAGTTAACATATCTGGAAGTCCCTCCAACATGGATGAAAGGCTAGTTGTACTTAGCTAAAGTGTGTTGCGTAAACGTTTGTAACTTTGTATGACCCTGCATGTCTGCCACAGCCCTCTGTTTACCACTGCGCAGAGCTCCATGGAGAGCTCAGTAAACACTGGAGGAGATATTTGTTCAACGTATTTCACTGGAAATAATATGAAACTGCATCTGTGAATGTGTTCAGTGTTAGAGCAGCTGTGTTTAGTATATTAAAAATGGGAGTCTGATCAGCGAGCAATCCCAGGGAAGACAGCAGATCTTTATGTTCGACACCACATCACATCCCTTAATGGACAGACTGAAGAAACTAGTACTTATTGTTCTTCATTTTGGGAAAGGTCCAGTAGGTTTAATTCTTTCCACTTCTACAATATAAACATTAGCAGCGTTAGCCCCCTGATTGTATGTCTATATTGAAGTTAACTACTTACCGAGCAGTGGAGCTGGAGGCCTGTTTCTCAAGGTTTTTAAGCAAACCATGCTGATAACAATACACGAGTGAATTAATGTTTATCTTCAAGTTAATCATTTTTAATTATGGATATGAATCAATGAGTCCCACCGTTTACCCCTGTGAGGGGCTTAAGACTGTGCCTCATGGTTGGTGTTTATAACTATTGTGTATATTGTTGCCATCATTCTATAAGATTTGTGTCAGTGAGATGAGGATAAATCTCACCCTGGGAATAAATATTTTGGGTTGTCTCGGATTGTATGAGATTTATAGCTCCTCTGGTGTAGTACAGACCACCTGAGGTTCTGAAACACAGATTAAGATCCTCTGATGTCCCTGGGTTGTCTTGCTGAGAGTAATTTAAGATTGTTGTTCAGCAGATTATATTGAGTCACCCTCCCATTCTAGCTTCAGCCCTTGCCCTTTTGGTTCATCCAAAGTATCACTTCACCAGGCTCTCTGACTGAGTGATTTGTAAAAGAAAGTTGGCCACTGTGTTTACATATCTATCCAGGAGGGATGTTGCTAATTCTGCATCCAGTGTTATTCCCATTGAACATGATTATTCTAGCTGATTCTTGTTTCAGCATGTTTTTTTTTTTTTTTTGTCATTACATTTCTTGTAATCACAACGTATTGTTTCCCCACAGTACTACAACCTCGCACCACAGGTTGCTAACCAGATTCCACACCATATTTTCAGCCACATTAAGCCACTCTAGATGTGCTGTTTTTAATGAAGGTGTGCACACTGGTGTGCACCATCATTCTGCTTCACACAGCACAGTATCATTTGGTAACTCTAAGCACTGTTCTATTTCCCACCCTGTCATACAGTGCCACTCAGTATTTTCCCACTGCTTTATTAAATTAAATACATACTGGGATCCCAGAAAGCCACAGAAGACTATTAGAATATCAAGATGTGGCTTGATATTTATAAAGAAAAAAGCAGTCAGTCTTTCAGATAAACAGACACATGCTAATGTTCTGTTATTCCAGCTAATGTTACTAGGCTAGTCTTGTATTGCTCATACTTCAGCTTGAAAACAACAAATTGCATTGAAGAGCTAATAACTTGATGACAAGTGTAATAAAAAAGCTGTCGAAAGTTTTATTTCATTCATTTCATTCACTTTAATGTGACATTCTCACTGCATGCATTCTAGTAGCGCTCTGCTATGTAATGAGGTGATGTGACGTGACACGACATATCCGGTTGGGTGGAGGTGTAAGCAGACAGAGGTTAGGGTGGAATAATGTGCCACTGTGGAGTCTCATGAAGTTACTGATAGGAGATCAGTGTAAACCCAGACAAGCCTGCCACTCCATAATGCAGTTTTCCAAAAGCTGAGCTGAAGCCTTTGCGGTAGCATGGTGGTGCGGTGGGTAGCACTGTCACCTCACAGCAAAAGGGCATGGGTTCAGTTTGCGACTGGGGCATCCTGGGGTAGATTTTGAGTGTTCTTCCCACATCTGTAAGGTCCCCCCCAGTTCAAATATATGATATCAGGTAATTTGGAGCTACTAAATTGCCCCCTAGGGGTGAGTGTGTGTCTTTGTGTCCGCCCAGTGATGGATGATGGATTGGTGGCCTGTCCAGGGTGTTTCCTGCCTTCTGCCCAGTGACTGCTGAGATAGGCTCCAGCACTATCGCAGAAGAATGAAGTGATTTAGAAGGTGAGTGAGTGATGCCATTGCTAAAAGAATCATGTTCTACATACTGCATTTTCCAGGTTATTTATATAAGTAAGAAAAGAAATAAAAGACCAAATGTACCTTAAAATGCACTACCTATTTAAGCAACATTCTGGTTAAGTTCTCATGAGATGAGCTGACGTTTTTTGTGTTTAATATTTATTGATCTGTTGATGCTATCATTACTTAAGGCTCCATAAGACTTTATCTACTTTTACAGTATATCTATAATGTTTACCTTCTCATCTGATTCTCATCTGTTTGTTATCAGTCTGCTAGAATGTGCTAGATCCTATTCCAGCCTGTACAGCATGATTTCCAAGGAGATAAGGGAACTGATTCACATTTCATTCACACTCAGTTTGCCCTTATTTGCCCTTGATCTCCTCCCTCCGTGTGTATGTGCTTGGGCTTGCCAGCCAATCACAAAGATGCATGTAAAAAGTGAGTGACCCAACCCATCGCTCTTCTTCACACTAAGGATATTCAGTTTAAAAGAATTTACCTTCAAGCACAGGAGGGTCTTCTTGAAGCCAAGATGAATATGACTGGATTCATTTTTCTAACTTTTCTTGTTGTGACACAGTGTAAGTATACACGTTTGTTACCACTTGTTAAATTGATGTAATATCTGATATCTGTCTAGCCTGTGGCACTAAAGACAAAATTAAAACAGTAAAACAATGAAAATTAAACAAATTGTATGGGGCAAGATTGTAAAGTTTGCATTTGTGTATCCTGTCATTTTAAAGGTGGTCATGCTGCTGGAGACATTGCAACAGTGAGGGTCCAGTCTGGCCTGTCCCTCAGTCTAGAGTGTGACATTGAGCTAGAGGGCAGCTTTAATGTATTTTGGATCAAGTTTCCTCTTAATGAAGCTCCAGTCTGTATAGCTACAGCTCAATCATTTGCGAACAAGGTGGCAATGTGTCAACAGTTTGACAACCATTCCAGAATTAAAGTCTCATGGAACAAAAAGACTTTCAATTTATCCTTTTCATCAGTGGAACAAACAGACGTTGCAACATACTTCTGTGGGACGTATAATTACGCACACTATTTTTTTGGAAATGGGAGTAAATTGATCCTGGATGAACATGGTGGTGATGGTGAGTATGAAACTTGGTATTCAGTCTTGCTTGAATTGACAATTCAGCAGTTGATCAATTTTAGTATTGTTTTTGATTTGGAAACATGCAGCAAATGCTAAAACATTCACCTTTTCCTTTGCATACTTTGTTATTAGCAATCCGAATACATATAACAGATATACATAACATATAAACAAGCATCAAGGAAGAATTCAGGATCTTTTATTTGTTGGCTTGAGGCCCATCATTTAATCTTCTTTTGGATTTGTTCATTCCCTTCTATCAGGCTGTATTGCCAAGTTTTCAAAGTACAATGCCTGTATTACTTGTTAATATCTCGTTTACAGACATTTCATCAAATATAAATGGTAAGTGTGATCTAGCCATTAACTTCTAGCATATGAAAACAATGTGTGTTATCTGTAGGTATTGGCGGCTTTTTGCAGTAAAGTTATACCATAATTATAAATTAATGTGTCATGGATTTATAACTCATTGATATTTAGCTGTTGATTTGAACAACAATTTTTTTGTGTACAAAATGATCTGGAAAACAATTTAATTGTAATTTTTCTGTAACTCTAGGAAAAATGCAAGTGTTTGAATATTTAGTTCCAGCATTAACAGCAACGAATGTGGCCTCGATAATTATCATCATTTGGCTCCTCTTAAAGAAGAACAGATCAGGTGAGAATGACTATGTAAAAAGCTGAAGCTAAAAATACTGCTATAGAGAAGCCCCGACATCATATGTATCCACTAACAGAAAAATGCATTTATAGATTGGTAGTTTTAACATTCCACAGTATTATCTTTTTGAAATGATATATTAGGGTTTTTTTATTTGTATTGCCAGTATTTGCAGTGTGCATTACATATGTTCATGTTTTTTTCTTTCTGGCAGGTCTAACAGGTGAAGCCAAGGGTGCAGGTGACAAAGTAGGTGTCAATTTAATGTAGACTGATGAAATAACGTAAACTGTACATTGGCCAACCTTGCTGCAGTCTCATATGCTAATTTGACACATTCTGCAACTGATTTACCAACCAGATTCATGATTTATTCTTAAAATTGTCTCTGTCTTTTAAAACCAGGGGCAAACAGGGCTTAACACTAGTCACATGCTACACTGGTTCTAACCTTCTGGATGAAACTTCAAGACTTTGGCACCAACTACTCTAAAGCTGAATTTTCACAAGACTAGATGTCATTTTATGCCGAACCGAGAGCAGTCATAAAGTCAATATCTTAGACATTTTAGACTATAGTAATTGATTTACACAAGCTTTTTTTTTAGTTGTCTGTAGTTGTCTGTCTACCTGGATTTCTGCACTGATTACTAATGCACTGTGGTCTGATGGCTATCTAAGCCACAATTACAGTATAGACAAATGCAACCTAAACCAATTACACACAAACAGCTGCACTTTGTAATGTCTTATATTGAGCACACTGATTAAACACCCACAGTGCAGGACAGTAAGTGAGCCCAACAGTAAGTAAACCCTCAAATTTAGTGATCTGTAAATTACCCCTTCAGCAGTAAGCATTACTTGTAGTTGTAAATAAGGTTGATTTTGAACCATTTCTTCTTGCAAATGTATTGCAGTTCGTCAATAGGTCATACCACAGCATCTCGGTAGGATTAAGGTCAGGAGTCTGGCTTGGCCATACCAAAAGACAACTTCTTTGTGAAGTATTCTTCAGGTTATTTGCTTGTGTGTTTTGGGTCATTGTCTGGTTGTATTAAGCTTGTCTCTTAAGCTTGATGTCTGCTGCTCTTAAGCTTGATGACTGCTGCTCTTACATTCACCTGTAAAATGCTTGGATACACATTTAAGTTCATTGTTACCTCAGTGATCACAAGGCATTCACGTCCTGAGGCAGCAAACAACCCCAAACCATGATGCTCCCTAGGATGAAGTTTTTCCAACAAAAAAAAGTATAATTAATGAGGAATAAAGTTTCCTTTATTCCGTTGCTGTTTTCTTTCTGCTTCTGTCTTACCACTTGTGGTCTCAGTGTTGACCTAGAATGGACTACTATGAAGTCTTGGTCTTGACTCATTCTTGATGCCTCCCTATCTTGACCTCTAATGGCCTTTACAAGACTACTAGCAATGTAGCAAGTGCTTACTACAGAAGCAGACTTCAGAGCCATCCTTACAGAGCTAAAGTTCACATCCCCCACACTGAGAAATGTTTAGAGCTGTGGGTTTTCAGGGTTGTATCGAGTGGGAGGGGATCACAACCTCACAATACATCTTTGGGTAATCGTGGCTTAAAAAAATCTATTCTACTGAGTGTTATTTTCTTGAACCATTGCAAACTTGCCAGTAGTAGCAATAGTCATCATAACATATATATTTCCATGTATGCTAACACTCACCTTAGTTGCACCTAAGTGTAGCATTTGTTGGTGCAACAGCTGTAATATCCTCTCTGAAAACTGGTCTTAGCTATGACCAACTTTGACACCCATACTTTTAGTACAGAAGTCTATTTCACCAGGTATGAGAAAAAGATTGCATCCCATAATGCATTTTATAGGACTGAATAGTGTGTATGCAATAGTGCACCAGCATTTGAAGCACATTCATTCAATCACAAGGTTTTAACATGTGTTAAACAGCATACAGTCAGTTTATCAGCCTTAGTAAATCAGAATAATCTCCCAGTATTATGCGATTTGAGAGCAAAACTCATATAGCAAATGCAATAAGGCAGAAGTTCCTTTACATACACTCCATTTTTACTACTACCTCTTCATTACTGACCTTTAACTTGTTGTTTGGTCCTCTTCATGACTTCTCGATGACTCCACTGTTTTGATGCTGCTTTTAAACTCTGAACCTCAAAAGGATGCAGTTAGTAGGCGTTTAGTAGGTGTTTAACTATAGCCTTAGTAACCTGAATGCTAATTTCAGCTACATTGTGTAACAATATAGTTGTATCATGGAATATTTTGCATTGTGTTGTACGTACATGTCAGTAAGGTCTATATATTTAATAGAACTAATGTGCTCTGTAATGAATGATTAAATAATGCCAATGTTTAACATGTAATTTCTCTTCTGAAACAGAAGGCAGATGAAGTAAACTATGCTGCTCTGACCTTTCACAACAAACAGAGCAGAACTTTACAGAAGAGGACCAATGTGGATGCCACAGTCATCTATGGAGCTGTTCGACACCAAGAGGAATTATAACTCTTATGCTTATGTCAAAACTGATGCATATCTTATACAAAGGCAGAGTCAAAATGTCTTCTTCATGTTGTTTTAGTTCTAATGCTTTATGAAATTCCTTCTTAGCAATATGAGGTAGCAATATGAGGAAGAAATTAAAATGGGAATCATGGGTTAGTTCATGACAATTCAATTTTAATGCTAAGTGATGATGGTTTAGGCTTGATGTTGACTGATTTGTAATGATGTCATTATGACACTAACAAGAACAGGCAATCTCCATTTTCCAAAAGAACAGGTTATCTCCATTTTCACAGACTACAATATAAAGTCATGTGTTAAGAGGAGGCATAGCACCCTATAATCCAGTAAAGTTTTGAGATCGGTTACTCTTACTTTCACCAAGTTATGGAGCTCTAAATTCTTTTGCCAAACATCTGCTATGGGCAAGCATCTCGCCAAGGACACCTAGGGTCGGTATCAGCAGTTCCCTGAAGGCTAGCAATGCAATCCAGGACTCTCTGGAAAGGGCATATCACATTATACTGACTTGGGGGATTGGGTTTATCACAGATTTTGTAAGTTGGATATTTAAAATCACTTATTGCAAAGCATTCCCTTTGTCCGTGGTTTTATTCATGACGTCGTCAGTGATTAGTCAAGATTAACTCAAATTTCATCACATTGCTGTCGACTATAAAACATCTGCAGCCCCTAACAGGAATTAATTATGTGGCAATGTAGTTACAGTGTATTTATAAATAGGCCAAATTCCTGAAAAGCTCTGCCAGTTTATATGTGATGTCAACAGCAAATACCATTGTAGTAATATTTTCTCATTCATAAACAATGATTAATTGCCAGTTTTACTGTTTACTGATTGATTTATGATTAAAAACAGAAACTTGTCCTGTAGAAGACAGCACCTGAACTAGCACAATAGTAAGAAGCTGATGTGCTTTGAAGTATCTTTTCTACAACCCCAAATCAGAAGAAGTTGGGATTTTATGGAAAATGCAAATAAAACAAATGCAATGTTTTTGACATTTATTTTGAACCCAAGCTATTTGATGTTTTGTCTGGTCAGCTTAATATAATTTGTTATTATACACACATTTCTGCATTTCACGCCTGCAACACATTCCAAAATAAGTCACGATGGGGGCTATTTAGGACTACAAGAGGTAAAAAAAAAACCCTAAATAATGACAGGTGATGTCAACAGGAGATTGTAATCATGATAATCATACAAAAGCAGGAATAATGAGGAAGTTCAGTGCATATAAGGCACAAGCCTTTGCTGAACACCACTGATCTCCGATCCCTCACATGGCCCTGCATTCAACAATACCGTCTTTTATTGATAGCTGATATAAACACATGCTCAAAGGATTTTTGTCAAGCACTACAATATGGAGTTACATTCGCAAATGGCATGTAAAACTTTACTGTGCAAAACAGAAGCCTCATATTAACCATGTCCAGAAGCGGCGTCGACTCTCTGGGCACCGAGGCATCTGGGATGGGCCATCACACAGTGGAAATATGTATTGTGGTCAGACGAATCAGTATTCCAGATCTTTTTTTGAAAGAAACGGACAAGGTGTGTTCCGGACCAAAGATGAGAAAAGGACCATCCAGACTTCTATCCAGACTGTGTGTCAGTGCCCTTGGCAAGGGTAATTTACACCTCTGTGATGGCAGCATTAATGTAGAAAACTACATATAGATCATAAAGCAACAAACAATGAACTCAAAATCCAAGTAAATATACAATAATTGGAGTCTTATAAAATGGGGCACATAAAGTACATTTGAATTGAACTGGAGTAATGAGATTATATTATAATAATCCAGGGGGCTACACCAGAGGATGGACCTTTCACTTTCAGACAGTGTAAATTCCCTCTTGGCCAGTCTGTATGCTACATTGCCTCTGTCTCTGTTTTGTTGAGCTACAAATGTCTACAGGGTTCCATAGTTTGGGTTCTCTGAATGTTTGTGCGCCCCCTCTGGTGCAGTACTACCACCAAATGGAAATTTTGCCTCAGTTGTCCACCTATCATGGATTGTGCACACCACCATAGAACTGGAAATTCTGCCAATTAAACAACTTCACAAAAAAGATCTACACCAATGTGAACCTCTTAAAGAGATAGAACTCAATATTCTGTAGTGTGATTTGGTAGTGTAATAATTAATGCCACAACAAACATATGTCGAAGCTGCAGACTCAAGTTCTTGTTTGATTTCCTTTTACAGTATCTCTCTAAATATGAGTGGCTGCTATATGCTTAGATTTACACTTCATTTATGTTCAGGTTTCCACTGTGGTCCTTGCCCCCACCCCAAAAAAAGTCCATGCTCTTCCTCCCCAAAGCTTGCTTGTCCAATCATACAGCTGCATGTAAAATTGCCAGTGTCCTGCACCACCCCTTTGCTTCAAACAGAATGAATTTTAGATGAATTTACACTCAAAGACAGGAGACTCTTCTTTAGGTCAACATGACTGTAACTGGATTATTACATCTAACTTTTCTTATGACCCAGTGTGAGTATACATGCTTATCACTTGTTAAATGTTGAGTTTACGTAGTACAGTCATATAGTTACAAGTTTCACATTTGACAGTTTATGGTATGATCCTAAGTTTGCATTGCATTTGTGCAACCTCTCATCTTAAGGTGGACGTGCATTTGGAAGTTTTATCTCACAGTCTGAGTCGACAGTGAGGCTCCAGCCTGGAGACCCTACCAGTCTCACATGCCACATTGAGCTAGATGGACACTTTTATGTATTTTGGATGAAGATCCCCGTTAATGAAGCTCCAGTCTGTATAGCTACAGTAAAAACATTTGCAGATGATGTGTCAATGTGTGAGCAGTTCGAAAACCATTCCAGAATCAAAGTCACATGGAACAAAAAGACCTTCAATCTGTCATTTTCATCAGTGGAACAAACAGATGTTGCAGCATATTTTTGTGGGACATATAATTTTGGGGAGTTTTTCTTCAGTAAAGGAAATAAGTTGATCCTTGAAGAACATGTTGATGGTGAGTTTGAAGCAACAGCAATACAGACACGAGTCACTGTGTTTTAGTGTAGTTCTTCTATTTAAACACAACAAAAATGGCCAAATGTTCAATAATTTATAGAATTGTGATCCTTAGTCCTTGTTGCTCAGTGCCTTTATGTACTCATTCCAATTAATCAAGCTATTTCACCACATTTCCAAAGTACTGCTTGATTTTCAAAGATGATAACCTTATTACCTATGAATGTTGATCTCTTGTAGCCATTTCTACGAACACACCAATCAGAGATAATGAAGAGAAAGATGGTGAGTTTAGCTCCTCTCATACAACAAAATTAGCTATCTGACTGGAAATTAGCTCAACTTGGTTATTATGCGCAATGTAGGATATATCACAAAGTGTCTTGGTTATATACCTAATTTAAATGTAGATTTTATATCATGTAATTTAAAAAAAAATCTCCTAAATAATTTTCTCTTTTGATGCTAGGAAAGCTGCAAGTATTTGAATACTTAGTTCCAGGATTAGCAGCAACTAATGTGGCCTTTATATGTATCGCCATTTGGCTCTGTCTCGTTATGAAGAAGAATCGATCAGGTAAGTGGTAGAGAAGCAACAATATGCCATATTTATCTACACACTGAAAAATACATTAGATAATTCACGATTTCTAAAAGATATAATAGACTTTCTAGCTCACACAAGCAGCTTTAATGTGTATTATATACTCATATGTTTTTCTTGTAGGTGTTACAGATGAAGCCAAGGGTGAAGGTGACAGAGTAGGTGGCATTTTAATGTGGATTAATAAAATAAATAGCTGTACATTGATAACCCATAATGAACCTCAGGACCCTTTTTAGCGGCAGTAGTGGGCCCAAGGCAGATACTGCTATGTCTAAACGACAGCTTCTCTCCGTCCTGCCTATGCATTCAAGGAAAGAGTGCACAAAACATGGGAGGAAATGGATAAAGAGGTTGGGAGTGAGGCAGCTTGTGTATTTCAGTTCTGTATAAATTCTGTAGAAAATCTTGTTGTTAAGAGCTTACTTTAAGAATGGCGGCAGACACAGTGGCTTCACCAAAGCTGGAGCTTCAATAACATGCAGATATACATACCAACAGATTAACATTACAGTTGTATGTGAATGGTTGGCTGATTCTGTCAATTTGCATATTTTTGAAGAGAAAAGAAGTAAACACGACCTCTGCAGCAAACATGTTGGTAGCACTTTTTATGAATCTGGTATCCATAATGCATTATAAGTGTATTTATAAAGATCTATACAGAAATCATAATGCTGAATAATACTTGACATACGCTTTTGTAAATGATTATAATAGTGCACATAAACTGTTTAATTAGGTTTCATAGCTCAAAGTGACAGGCGTTATAATACATATATCTAACATTATTGGTGAGACCAGCGTCATAAAGCCTAGTAACATATATTCTGATCATTCATATGATACCTATACTTGAACATACTCTCAGACGTTCCTCAGTATCTGAACATGTAATGAACACTTATAAACTCTTATTACACAGTTTTGGTAAAGTGATGTAGTTGGTCAGCTCTATGAATTAGTCCATGTTAATATAAGCACATAACAACTGCAAATAAAGTAAGATTGCCTTAAATATGAATGTCTAAACAGAGAAATACCAGACTTGCTATTTTGTACTCTGAGCAGGGGTTAATTTATTGATTACATATACTTTTACAAACTACATGCTGATATCAATTCATCTGAATAGACAGTTTCTCTGCATCTGCATTTTATGAGCAAACAGCTAGAGATTATGTCAGTTGTCTCAACACTGTATAGATTATAATGCCTTATGTCACCTTGTGCTATGAATCTTTATACTGTGGTGTTACAACAGTTTATGTGTGCGATCATGAGTATGAACATTTATGTACAGTTACAAAGGCTTATTTCAAGTATTATTAAGCATTATGAATGCATTATAGATCTTTATGAATGTACTTAGAATGCCATGTGGGCACCTGGTTCATAGAAAGTGTTACCAACATTTAGATTTTTTTTACTTTTTTTTACTGTTTTTTTTTTTTTAATTAACTTTATATATGTTTAATGTGTCCAGTAGATTGTGGCATGTGCAATAGTTTAGACACACTACTGTTCAATACGGTAGCAGCAGTTATCAGAGTTTGCAAATGCTTTTGTATCCGATTAGAATAATTTTAGTTTTGGTTTGAGGAATTTTCAGCAAGTCTTCCTTGCAGAAAACCTTGTGAGTAATGTTTTTATATACACAGCACTTTTGCAATCTACCCACACAAGTCAGGTGACCGTGAAGCTACAGGTTCATTGTCCTGTTAAAGTAGCCAGAGCCTTTTTAGCTGCCGCTTCATGACTGACTGTGTCTTGATGGGATGGTTTCGAGGGTTCTCTGGTCTTCTACTAGAGGGAAGTGGCTGTAAGAGGTGATGTCCCAGCATGCTTCCTCACCCTGCTGTTAGTAGATGTCCTGAAGTGTTGGCAGATTATCCTCTCTGCTGTCCTGATTATGTGCTGCAGTTTATTCTTGTGAGGTGGAGGGGCCAAAACAAATGGTTATGGATGATGTAAGGATGCACTCAATGATCACTGTGTAGAACAGGATCATCAAGGTCTGCAGCAGACCACAGAGCTGTTGATGTTGAAGGGGTGGGGTAGGAAGGTGGGGTTCCATGTGGTTGCTGCTGCACCAGGAGACCAGCTGCTTGAGTTCCTTCCAGAAGGCTGACTCATCACCATTGGTTGTGAGGCCCACCATGGTGCTGTCATCAGCAAACTTCAGGATCTTTACAGCTGGGTCCTTGGAAACAAAGTCATTGGTGTAAAGCCTGGAAAGAAGTGGTGTGAGTACACAACTTTGAGGTACTCCAGTACTGAGGGTCCAGTGGTCTGATGTGTGTTTCCCTAGCTGCACCTGCTGTCTTCTGTTTGTCAGGAAATCCATAATCCACCACTACATGGAATCTGGCACCAACAACTTAGTGTTGAATACCAAGCTAAAGTTCACAAACTGGCTAGGACCAGATGTTTAAAGACCTGTATAACTACAGAGGCCTGTAGTCATCAGGTCCAGTAATGGTCTTTCTTGGGGACTTGTCTGATGGTAGGTGTTTAGAACCATGTGGGAACAGAGCAGAGTCCCGGTGATTTGTTGAAGATGTCATAGCAGTGTTTTGGGGTGAATAGAGAGACTGGGGAAAGGCCCTGGGGCTTTTCTCCCCTTGTGTCTGCTGAAAAACCTCTCAACGTCCTGTTCGGTGATGGACAGATGAGTAGGGGGCAGAGGTGTGACAGCCAGGGTCAAAGAGGAGGGCAGCTGACTGAGGGAGAAAGGCTGAATATTGTCCTTTGTGCATTCAAATCTGTAGTAAAACTCATTCAGGTCATTGATATGCGTGTGAAACATGCTTCAGTGAGCATCAAATATCCACTTTTAAATGGTTTGCCAAACTGTATTTTTTGAGCCACAATTAAGTTGAATTAAACACATATAGAATGTTTTTGCAGGAAAGAACTTTTAGTAACTCCTTGAACATTATAAAACCTTGAACTTGAATTTTCTGTTTGGCCTTAAATGTGCTGATGGCTCCACAGTGTTGCTACACCTTTTAAATCTGTAGTAGGCAGTTAAAAGGTGTTTAGGTGATCTCTGCATATTTAGTATTATAAGTATGCCATATAAGGAATGATTAAATGATCAAGTGAATGTCTAGCAATAATTATGCATGAACAGGTTAATATGAGACTCTCTCTTTATATACAGAAGACAGATGAAGTAAACTACACTGCTCTGACCTTTCATAACAAACAGAGGAGAACTGTACAGAAGAGGACCAATATGGAGACCACAGTGATATATGGAGATGTACGACACCAAGAAGAACTATAACTCACAGCTAAACCAGTGCATATGTTTATATTCAAATGATGTGCAATGTATGTCTTCACAAAGTTCTGTAATATCAACCCCCGTATGATGAAAGCACTCTTGCTTTATAAAAGCCAAGCCCTTCTTACCAGTGTGATGTAAATTAAAGTCATCATAGCCCCCGAATAAATGAAAAGTTGCATGTCATAGAACAATGTTGTGGGAGTAAAATTAGATGTTTTTTAGTTCTGTCTCAGAGGTGTTTACTGGTTGTGAGGTTTAGTATGTTGTCTGTTGCCTCTGCCTCCACCGACAGTCTCTGTGGGAATTAATTATATGGCACTGTAATAAACATGTATGCCGAATGCATACGTTGCACTGTCTAATTTAATGTGATGTTAAGAGCAACAAAACATTATTTTATGCAAATTAAATTAATATATTTTACAGTATTATCTGCAGGCTACAATACTGTGCATGTGCCTTTATTGATTCATAATATAACATAACTCCCTAAAACAGAACATCTGAACAATCTGAACAGTAAATTTCCCTTCTAAGAAGCTAATGTGGATTGTATTATATTTCTATGATGTCCCATGTTTGGTCACAAATGCAGGTCACCAGAATCTAATCAGTATTTTACCAAGCTACACTTTTATATACACTATATGGTGTAAAAGTATGTAGACACACATCCTAATTATTGAGTTCAGGTGTTTTAGCCACATCCATTGCTAACAGGAGATATGTAATCTCCATAGACAAACACTGGCAGTAGAATGGTTCCTATGAAAGAGGTCAGTGACCCTAACCACAACACTGCCACAATTTCATTTATGAAATTTCATTTATTTCATTTTAGTTAGTGTTATTATGGCAAAATGGAACACCTCTGATGCAGACGAGCAGTAAAGCACAAACTGTGTACAATCACCTACCATCTATAACATTATTCACTATGCTTTTCCAAATTGCAACTGGAAGTACCAGCAGCACAAAACTGTGTGTCAGGAGCTTCATGAAATAGGTTTACTGGCAACGGTTTGTCCAAGTATTCAACGAGGTGATCAAAGAGGTCACGGGTATTGGATATCATGTGGTGAAATCCATCACGGAAACATGCCGATTTTGCAATGCAGTTCTGACTGATCGAAGGTCACGGGTATTCCGTGGGGGGTTTTGCCCACACTTTTTCTGTACTGATATAGTTTCTAGATTCCTTGCATCTTTAATAATGTTATTTTGTGAAAGAGTTGGATTGTTTGCTAATGCATGTTTTGGCCAAGTAGTAAGCTTGACTTTAACACCCTTTTTAAATTGTTTAACAATTATTTTTAGTCTTAAAACTTTTTTGTAACATGTTTCAGGCACTAATTTCAAAATACGTGTTTAAAAAACTATTTAACAAGACTAAACAATAAATGTCTTTGTATATATATATTGTGAATGCATTATAGACTATATAAGTTTATTGAGGAAAACTGTACAATTGACAGTAGTACCCTGTTAGGCCGCTTCTAGCCTGGATAGAAGATGATATACAGTTGGGCATGGACGTAAACTGGTTATGTATGGCATCCTGTGGCACATTTGCCCACAGATGTTGCAGCTGGACCTGTAGATCCTGTACACACGTAGACTGCCAAAGATGGTGTCCAAGCCACTCCCATAAATGCTCCATAACCTGACCAACATCAGATCCCAAACAGAACCTGGAACCATCACTAAAGACAGCATGGGTATAGTTTGTAGCAGTCCAGGTTTTTTGCTCATGCAAACAACTGTGGCTTGCGTAATGGCTGACATAATGGGCGCTGAACATCCTACTGCTAAGCGCCTGAAAATGGTCCAGGCAGAGACAGGTTGCATAATGAAGGTGCCACCTGTGTAAAGGAAAATGTGGGAGCTGCTTGTGGTTGTCGGAAGATCAAATGGGTCTGTCTGGGCCATCCGGAACCTATTTGCCGTGTGTAAGAGCCCTCATGTAACCAGATCACACTGGTAATCATTTACATATCTACCTATAACATCAGAGTTTTTTGAACTTTTTTTGTCAGTGAGTGTAAATCACTACTTTCTGTTTTTCCATGCTATCTCTTCTTTTTGGCGAATTTGCACTCTGTATATATATATGGCTCTTGATCTCAGTGGCCTCACTATGGAACTGTAATCAGGGCATGGGACTCTAACACACTCTCTCACAGCTGATGATCTCCTCCTGCACTCTCTTATGGCTGACATCCTCCTTCTGCTGTCCCCTCACATCGTTGCTGGCATGCAATGTCCTGGCAACACCTTCTCAAGCCTCTCTCGAAGCTGTCATTGGTGCTAAGTGTGAGGCACCCAGCACATATCCTCACCAACAAGGTAAACCTCCACCCCAACCCCATGACCCCGGGACAAAACAGAGCATGGGGTATGGATTTGAAAAAGGGAACCCCCTTGTTGTTTCCCAGGGGTTGGGATGAGAGTGGGATAATGCGACCTTTACAGTGACTTAGGAGGCACACCCCCTTGCTGTTCAGGTGCAGGAACAGGAGGGGGGGCATATGACTTCACCTGGGGCTTAGGAGGCACACCCCCTTGCTGTTCAGGTGCAGGAACAGGAGGGGGAGCATATGACTTCGCCTGGGCCCTAGGAGGCACACCCCCTCGCTGTTCAGGTGCAGGAACAGGAGAGGGGAAATATGACTTTGACAGGGGCTTGGGAGGCACACCCCCTTGCCATTGAGATACATACCTTTTGTGTCTTCCTTCATTCTCCCATCCTCTGTTGTGGCTGATGTTTCTGTGCTCACTGTCCCTCGCGGCTTTAGTCGACATGCAAGGTTCGGGTACCGCTTTCTTGCCCTCTCCCACTCTGACCTTTGGCTTGTAACAGAGGAGAACTGTACGGAGGTAGAACAATATGGAGACCATGGAGGAATTATAACTCACAGGAGAAAACAGTGTATATTATAATGCAGATGCAGAATACAACGTATGTCTTCATAAGAAACCTATAACATTAACTGGTAATTAAAAAGTAATGAAGAGTCATCACAGTGCCCTGGATTGAATGTAATACTAAAGATCAGAGATTTAAGGTTTCAGTTAATGATTTGAGTGGGCTAACCTGTTGGAGACTAGGGTTCAACCAACTGCTTGGTTATAAATGGTAGTATTTCATGCTGCTTTGGGAGAAACAAAGCAACTCTGAAACATGCACTGGATAGTGTTATATATTGGAGATCTACTATATGATCTGAATTACACATTTAAGTTGCCCCTTTTTACACTGTAGCCACCCCCCACTCCCCCAAAAGGCTGGCAGGCCAATCATACAGCTGCATGTAAAACTGTCAGTGTTCCACCCCACCCCTTCAGGATGAGAACAGAATGAATTTTAGATGAATTTACACTCACAGACAACAGACTCCTCTATAAGCCAACATGACCGTGACTGGATTATTTTGTCTAACTATCCTTATCATGACCCAGTGTGAGTATGCATGCTTATCACTTGTTAAATTCACTTAACTACAGAAAGGGTTTAATCAGTAAACTGTCAGGAAATAAACAGATTTAGAGTTTATGGTATGATCTTTAAGCTTGCATTGCATTTCTTCATCTCTCATTTTAAGGTGGATGTGCTTTTGCAAGTTCTGTCTCACAGCTGGAGTCAACAGTGAGGGTCCAGCCTGGACTCTCCACCAGTCTCGAGTGCCAAACTCAGCTAGATGGACATTTTTATTTATTTTGGATCAAAATTCCTCTTAATGAAGCTCCAGTCTGCATAGCTACAGTTAAAACATTCACAGATGATGTGTCAATGTGTAAACCATTTGAAAACCATTCCAGAATCAAAGTCATGTGGAACAAAACAAGCTTCAATCTGTCATTTTCATCAGTGGAACAAACAGACGTTGCAACATACTTCTGTGGGACGTATAATTTTGGGGAGTTTTTCTTTGGAAAAGGGCATAAGTTGATTCTTGAAAAGCATGCGGATGGTGAGTATGAAACAACAGCAATACAAGACTTTAGCACTCATCACTGATCCAAAATGCTATCGGACTCAGGATCTTCAGTCTGTGTTGCTCAGCACTCATCACTTTATATGCAATATTTTCTTAAAGATGTCCTTTTCAACTAGACTTTTTAAAGCAGTTATGTGTTAAATTTCCAGAGCAAGATGACTGTATTACCTGTGAATGTTGATCTATTTTACAGCTGTTTCTCCAAACACAACAATCAGAGACTATGAAGAGAAAGAGGGTGAGTTTGATCTCACTGTAAGCTCCTCTCTTACAACAAAAATGATTTTCTTTTCAAGTTATTTGAAAAGTTATTAAAGTTATCTAAAGTTATATCTGGTAATTAGCACCGCTTATTTCACTTATTTCATGTTTTTTTTACTTCATGTAAATGTAGCTTTTTATATGTTACATTAATGAATGATTTTCTCTTGTGATGCTAGAAAAACTGCAAGTGTTTGAATACTTAGTTCCAGCATTAGCAGCAACTAGTGCAGTATCTGTACTTATTGTCATTTGGCTCTGTCTCCTCTTGAAGAAGAACAGATCAGGTAAGCTAAATAGAAGCCAGAAGACACCATATTTATCCACAAACCTAATTCCTTTTCCCAAGTTGGGATGCTGTGGGAAATGTGATAAAAATGCAATAATTAGCAAAATTTCAACTCTATATTTAAATGAAAATAGTAACTTAAAATAGTAAAGGCAACTTATCTAGTGTCGAAATGTTAATTGATCATAAAATAAAATAAAATAAAATAAAAATATACGTCAATTTTGAATTTGATGCCAGCAACACATTTAAAAAAAGTTGCATGGCACTGCTTTAAAAAAGGCACACTTCCCAAAGTCATCATTTGTGAGTCTGTCACTGTATCCACAAAAGCAAGTTAAAACTCTACCATGCATAGAACAAACCAGATATAAACAAGATCCAGAAATGCCGCAATCCTCTCTGGAACTGAGCTCATTTAAGATGGACTTAAGTGGAAAAGTATCCTGTGGTCCGACAAATCAAATAAATTCTTTGACATTCTTTTAGGATTCTTGACTACATAGTAGAAGGACCACCCGGCTTATTAACAGCGCACAGCATCCATGATGGTATCGGGGGGATGCATTAGAGTACAAGGCATGGATGACTTGCACCTCTGTGAAGGCATTATTAATGCTTAACAATATATACAGCAACATTTGCTGCCATGCAGATTACACCTTTCTCCATGAAGGCCTTGATGATTTCAGCCAAACCACATTCTGCATGTATTACAACAGAATTGCTCTGTAGTAAAAGAGCCCGGGTGCTAAGCTCGTCATCAACGGAAAACATTTGGTGCATTATGAAATATAAAATGTGACAAAGGAGACATTGAAATACTGAGCAGCTAAAATCCAACCTCAAGCAAGAATAGAAAACATTTCACTTTCAAAACTACCACAGAAGGGTCTCCCCAGTTCCCAAACGCTTACAGAATGTTATTAAAAGAAGAGGTGATGAACACCTGCTAAACATGATCCTGTCCCAACCATTTAAAAACCACAGCATCAATATTTTTGCAAATTATATTCAAATTCCTCAGTTTCAACATTTGATATGTCTTTGAACTATGTTCAATTAAATATACAATTTTATAATAACTTTCCCATAATTGCGTTCTTTTTGCACAGCATCCACACTTTTCTGGACTGTACAACAGGGTTTTACAGGGGAGATTTATTGAAGAAGTTGTTGAAGAATGTAAAATGTTTCACATTTATAACTCATATTAGAAATGATATTATTGTTGAAAAGATACATTAAACTTATATAATTCTACTGTTGATTTTAATATGATTTAATTATAATGTTGTTTTTGCTCACAGAAGCATGTATAATGTGCATTATATACTTTTTCTTGCAGGTGAAGCCGAGGAGGCAAGTGAGAAAGTAGGTAGTAGTTAAATATGGATTAATGAGAAAAATAGCCTTACACTGATAATCCATGAAAACCCTTAGGACCTAACATACTTTGTTAGGTTTTTGTTTTTGGTCATTGGTCATTTTTGGTCATTGTTTCCACCAGTCTCAGCCACAAACTGGTACACACTTATATACAAAACTGAAGTACAGTCCTAAAGCAATTTCTTTCCCACTCTTAGGCATTTAATAAATGATGTTGCAGCAGGGTTGATGAAGAGTTAAGCACTTGCTGAAAGTATAATAAGTAATATTACAGTTGTATGACAGGCACCGCTGTTCAAATGACATATTTTGTTGTCTTCAGCCAAATTTTCCTGAAAATGGACACTAATTATATATATAACAAAAAATTATTATGTTTTATTATTAATGTTTGGACAGCCTAGTTATTCAATAATTATCCTCTATAGTAGCCTTCAAATGCAGATTGAGTCTTCCAATTTAGGAGTCTTGTTCATTTCTTGCAGAATGCTTCTAGTTCTGCAGTATTGTTGGGTCAGAGCATGAGCTTAAGATCTACCCTCAGATTTCCAGTAATATTCAAGTCAGGGGACTGTGAGGGCCATTTCAAATTGTGGTATTGTAGTAGTTCAAGGTGGAATTTTGTATTTGGATCATGGTCCTCTTTGTCATGATTGTGCCATGATTGCTTCCAGAACAAATATAATCTGTTTTCCATCTATATTGTCCATCTGCATGCTTAACAGTTGGCAAGGCATTCTTTGTGCTCCTTTTTAATGCAGTCTACCGTTGATGATTGTGGCAAAAGGGCTCCAGTTTTACTTATTAGTCCAACTTTTAGCACTTATTTCCAAAATGCCTCTGGCTTTGCTTATCTAAACGTTCATTAGCATACTTCTGAGGCTTGTTTTGGGATGAGGTCACAGGTAAAGTTTCCTGTTGTTGAATCTTCCATGCAGATCATATTTGCGCAAGCAACCCTGCCCAGTAGAATAGTGCACCACCACTCCTGGGTCAGAGCTTCCAAATGTTAGCACAGGCCACAATTATTACTTTACTTTTTCTACTGTTTTTCTATAAAATGTATTTAATTAAATATAAGCCAACTGTATTTATATAAGAAACAACTAAATACGTAAATACGTAAAATGTTTGTAAAAAGTGCTTCAGTGATGATGAAATACACATTTGTAATCTATTATTTGAATTACACCCTTGTACAATCTTTTGTCTCAGAAAAGAAGATTCCTAGCAACTGTATAGTCACTGAAGTTTCATTTTCCATTTGGTCTTCTTGTTCATGGTTCCATTATTATGTCACCTTGCGACTCACAAGCACACAGTTAGTTTGCGGTTAGTAGGTTACAGTTTTAAACACTAGTCGGAGGAATACTAGAGGTGGGGTAATGTTCTTTACTACAGGATACCTGTAATGCTTATGACCAATTCACACAGGGTTAGAAATATTGGTTTCAATGACAGATATGGAAGTGGCTACTCTATTTACACACTGCCTAACCTCCATAAATGAGTAGAAAACACATTTATTTGGATTAGTGTAATCACTAATAATTGATCAAATGATGATGATGTTTAATGCATTTGACATTCTCTTGTTAAACAGAAGACAGATGAAGTAAACTATGCTGCTCTGACCTTTGGCAACAAACAGAGGAGAACTGTACAGAAGAGGACCAATGTGGAGACACACCAGCACCAGGAGGAAATATAACTAACAGGAGAAAATGGTGCATGTCTTAATGCAGATGCAAAGTACAACATACAGAGCTCTTTATTGATTTAGGTTCTATAACCTTTTGGCAACATGAGTTAAATTAAATTCATCTTAGGCCTTGATTGCATTTACCTTTTTAGATTTATTGCATTTAGCAGATGCTCTTATTCAGAGCAACTTACAGAAGTGCTTTGTTGTCCAGTCCTAGCTAGTACAAATAGGTTAGGATTTAAATTACCCATGAGCTCAAACATTTCCAGAATAAGAGCCAGTGCTGATAAAGAAAAAAAGTGCTAAACGCAGCACACGTGCACTACAACGCTTCTCAAGATATACATAGATTAGAGCTCACTAAGAGGTTTATTCCACCATTTGGGTGCCAGAACACAGAAGACTCTTGACATGTGTCTTCCATGTATCTTGAAAGATGGTGGGTCAAATGTGCTGCACTTGAAGGTTAAAGGGTGCGAGGTACAGATTGACTTTAGACCCTTGCCTTAAGATAGGGAGGGGCTTGACTTTTAATGTGCTTGATACAGTGTAATAAATGTGTAATAAATGTGTTAAATGTGTAATAAAGCAACATGAGAACCAGTTAAATTTTCCATTTCTTTCCTGACGCTGTTCTTGATGAGCTGCCAGATTTAATATGATGTAATGAGCAAACAATGTTGTAGTTTTCTTATTCATAAACACAAATTCCTGGCCTGTTTCACAGTTTGATATGTGGCACTACCGTTCATTTCCCTAATGCGCATGTGCCATTAGTGATTCACAACAAAACATCACCCCTAAAAACGTCAGTACCATTGTGGATTGATTTGTATCACTGTAATGTTACATGTTTGATCATACTGAACAACTAAGTAACCAAAGAAATGTTCACTATCAGGTATATACTGCAACTACAGTTGCAGGAGTGTATGAGGAGTTGACTTCCTTCACGCATACAAGGAATTTGCCTTTGGTTACATTAGCTCACAGTGCACAGAGAGTGACAACATTACACACAGTACAAAAACACACATTCCTAACACACACACACACACACACACACACACACACACACACACACACAGAATACTTTACATACTTGTAAATCTTACATTGTGTGGAGTTGTATATGTATATTAAAGTGCTGAGTGCAGCAGTCCAGATGTAGAGGCAGATTAAGTTAAGGTTTATAAAAGTGGAGTACAAGAAGAAGCAGTAGTCTGAGACAGTGAGGATGGAGTGTTGTGTTTCTTAGGATAAATAAGATAAAAATGACAATACAGCAAGAACAGGAAGTGAGAAAAGAAAAGTTTATACTTCATGCCCCCATGCTTAACTGTTAAATTAAATGCTGTTCTTTTTATCTCTGATGACACCTTTGGTGATTGCAGTACTTGTTTACGCAATGTTTGAGTAAACACAGTGTAATTTCACACCAGCTAAGCTATCCTATAGATCCTATAGACAGTTCTGTCTGAGAGTTTCCTTGGTCTTCCAGATTTTCCTCTGACTTTGACAATCCTCTTTAACTTAACTCTTTAATGACCTTAATTCAGAAGATCCAGTAACATTCTGTAACAAAAAGGGGCTGATAAGCAGGCTCCGTGTGCAGAGTAGTTTTGTTTCCTAACCACAACTTGACAGAGCAATTGATTGGACAGCAACATGATGCACTTCCATTTCTTCTTGCAAACAACATCAAAACATCTGATTGGAGAAATTTCCCTGTTGTCATACATACAGACCATCCATAACACCACCATTAGACTAAACAAAAGTGTCCATTTGTAAAATAAAAAATAAATGTTTACTATTACTAAATAATAAAGTTACTAACTTCTAAAACTAAAGGTAAGTTGTATTTGTGTCCCTCTTGAAACATTCCTTTATCAATTATTATATTAAAATAAGCACCATTTTTTTCTACAAATAATATATGTTGGGAATAAATACATTAAATAACACTTTTATCATGGTACCACTATTGCCCTTGTCAATGCACACTTACTCCGTCAAATCTGAATACAAGTGCCGATAAAGGTATATAAAGGTATGAAAAAGCACTAAACAGATAAACCCACAGACAGTGGTGGTGCATTACACCCCTTGCAAAACCTTTCTATTTTGCTCATCACCCTGAACAAATGATTAGCATCTGGATATGCTGTCATTCTATTATGCTGTATCAATAGGTCTCCACACTGTTGCCATACACTCACTGTCCACTTTATTAGGTACACCCTCCACAGAGGTGTATTTTTATTTTACAGTAACAAATTTTAGTCCATCTGTTTCTCAACATAATTTTGCCCCATTTCACCCCATTCATCAATATTTAGGACCCCCACCCGATATATATATATCACTCTACCATTGATAAAGTTATCACACCAGTTTGGAAAACAGTACTGCCCACTTTTTGCTCAACTCTTCTTATGTTGCCTGGAGTGTGATACAACATTCAGTTGTTAAGAGTAAAAAAGCTCTGCTACATTCAGAATCTTGAGTGAGGTACATATGTATCTTAGTGGACACGTCCAAAATAACTACAATCCTACTGGCCAATCATATCACTACATGTAAAAATGGCCATGTTCCACTCCGCCCCTTTCCTTTATGTAACAAGAGTTTGCATTTAAGATGAATGTACTGTAGAGGAGAGGAAGTCTTCTTTAGTCCAGTCTGGATATGCCTGGACTAATGTATCTAACTTTTCTAGTCCTGACCCAGTGTGAGTATATACCTTTACATCTTGTTAAATCTAATTGCAGGGAAGTTTGGAGTGCAAAAAAAAATTAACTTATAAAGGATGGGAAAAGGATGTGGAGTTACATATACAGAATACTGATAAATATAGCAATTTATGATGCAATCTTAATTTCTCTGTATGGAGGTTAGCAAACATTCAATGTATTTATGCATCCTTTCATTTTAAGGTGGACATGCGGCTGGAAGTTTCATCTCACAGCCGGAGTCAACATTGAGGGTCCAGCCTGGACTCCCCACCAATCTAAAATGCCACGTTCTGCTAGAGGGGCTCTTCTCAATATTCTGGATGAAGATTCCTCTTAATGCAGCTCCAGTCTGTGTAGCTACAGCTAAAGCATTTGTGGACGATGTGGCAATGTGTGAACAGTTTGTAAACCATTCCAGAATCAGATCTACTTGGAACCAGAAGACCTTCAACTTGTCTTTTTCTTCAGTAGAACACACAGATGTTGCCACATATTTTTGTGGAACGTATAGTTACGGACGTTTCTTCCTTGGAAATGGGTGTAAACTGGTCCTTGAAGAACACACTGATGGTGAGTATGAAACAGAACAGATTTAAGTTTTCAAGTTCAGACACTCTTTTCTGAAAGCACAAAGCAAATGCATTCAGGTAAATATAAATGAGACGCTTTATAGTTTCAGGGTCTTTAGTACTTTAGTTGCTCTTGAATACTCGTTTATTGCATACTTGAATTTTGAGTCTGAATTATTCAGTTCATTTTATTATGTACATCTCTTTTACAGTGGTTTCACCAAACACAACAGTTAAAGACAGTGAAGTGATTGGTGGTGGGTATGAGCTGGTTATTAGCTTTTGTTATATAATAATGTGTTGTCCTCTGAAGTTATTTTGCTGGACGTCGGCACTGTTCAATTATTATTTGCAGTATAAAATATATCATAACATATTAAGGTAAATGTAGCTATTTTCAAATGAAATACACAGCAAAATGCTGCAAAACGTCAGTTATAAAATTAAATTACTTTTTTAATACGACTTCTAGGAAAAATGCAAGTGTTTGAATACCTAGTTCCAGCTTTATCAGCAACTAATGTGGCATCGATATGTATCATCATTTGGCTTCTCCTAAAGAAGAACAGATCAGGTAAGGACGATGTGCCTGATGTCGTATTAATGCAGATTTTGAGATAATACTGTGGAAATATAGTTAAAATTTCAGTTATCTTGCATCTTGAAGGTTGCATTATATAACTGCATTTTTTTCCCCTGAAGGTGTAACACATGAAGCCAGTGATGCAGGTGACAAAGTAGGTGGCATAAATAAATAACAACAATATAACACTGTTAATCTAAGAAAACACTCAGTAATCTCTACATATTTCATAGAATTAATATGCTCTCTAATGAATGATTAAATGGTTAAAATGTTCACCATATGACTTTTCTTTTTGACAAAAGACGAAAGATGAATTGAATTACGCTGCTCTGACCTTTGGCAACAAACAGAGGAGAACCATAGAGAAGAGGATCACTGTGGACACTGCAGTAGTTTATGGGGCTGTACGACACCAAGATCAAACCTAATTCATTATAACTATGAAAAAACTGTAAATATCATATGCGAATACAAAGGAAAGTACAATACATATCTTCATAATGTTTTGTACAGTCCATGGCATTATCTTGACACTGACTACTTATAAAAGCGAAGTTGTGTCTTAGCAATGTGAGGAAAATGAAGGCCATCTTCCTCGCCATAATTTGATATGAAGTGGATGTGAAACGCTGTATAATAAATAATAATAAAAAATTACCATTTCCTTTTGAACAGTGTTCTAATATAAGTTAACAATGCTGGTAAACAATGTTTCATTCACTATGACTAATACTTCATTTCTAATCTAGGGCAAAGCGCCTTTTGGAAAGTTTTCTCTCTCACTTCGAAATCGCTCCAGCATTTCTCCATCCTGCAAGTCAGACAGTCCTTTTTTCCACACTGACCACCTCTGCGTGCCATGAGTGATGCGGCAGTGACTGGTTTCCAACCCAGTTACGTTGCGACTACATTGCGGCCACTTACTGAAATGCATTTCCTCAGGAAGTTGCGACAACATTGTAGGCACGTTATCAGTACATTGTCACAACCTGCTAGAATCTTTCAGTATGCTGTGCATGGAGCTCTGCATGGAATTAGTTGCCAACAGGTAGTAATAATACCATATAGCAGCGTTACATACAGCAATAATGTTATAACAGCACTGTTAAGGCAATATGAACAGCACCACCTTTTGACAATGTAGCAATACTGTAAGAGAGGAAACAACACTGTGATAATGTTGGGTGTTTGCTGGGAGATGGTATTAAAAGCATGTGTGCTTGTTTACCTTGTACCATGTTCTACCCTGTGATCATTCTGTCACTTCAAGCCTTTACCTGTGTAGCACAGGATGCTGACCTAGTGTTTTGTTTAGTAATGCCCATACACTGTGTAACTAGGAGTGGAGCAGTGGAGCTGTAGGGGGGAACGGTTTCTGTGACATTTAAAAGAGGAGCAAGTTTGGAAACTCAGAACTGGAGTGGGGAGACTACAGAAATGCTTTGAGCAGGGAGCGGAAATGGCTGCCACTCCACCTTAATCACATGTTTTGGTGGAAATACTGGTATCTTAATGTGGTTTGGATGAAATGAATTGTTATTACTCTAGGTTTGGTAAATTCCTTTACAGTGCTGGTGGAGACACACTAAAGGAGTGAATAATGAAGCATATTTAACTTAGCTAAAACAATGTTGCACCAACAGCAGCAGCAGCAGCAGCACCATATTCAACTAACGTAGGACATATGAAGAGTGCTGGTTTGTTGTGGCCTTTCTCTTTTACTGACCTGAAATAAGGTAACACTGTAGACAACTTCCTCTACAGCCTCAACCTCCTTTTCAAACTGCTCTCTGCTAACTTTCCTCCCACTCGCCCCTGGCTTTTGCTCTACCTATAGCTTTGTGCTCATTGTGGTGTCAGAGTGGGTTTCAGGAAGGACCCTGACTACTTGGGTAGTGGCAACATACTTAGGTAGTTGTTAAGGAAGCCCCATGGTTATAGTAAAAATAAAGCCATGGATGAACATAACAGACCCCATTAAAATAAGAACATGCTTAACAGGAGATGACTTGAGATGTAACTTCCTTTATAGTAGAACATTCAAACATTACACCTGGGCAGATAACACACTAAGCCAGGCATACACTGTACGACTTTAGAAATCTTGTTTGCTGGCATCTCACGCATATGAATCACTCACCATTTATGGAGAAATCCTGAGATCTATATACTCAGATGTATCCACTCACGCTATATGAAAACGCTTTGTCCGACTGACATGATGCAACATGGGTGCTCACACTGCATGTATATAACTGCCCGAATAGACAGCCGAGCTCTGTCTACAGACAATTTCTAATAAAGATGTTTCATTGAAAGCAATTGAATCTCAAATGACTCCCTGCTCCCTAAGTAGGGCACCATGTAGGATAAGTAGCTCCTGCCACCAACAGTGCTAATAATCAGTCTTTTGGGATTCCGCCATGTGTACATAATTCCACACTGGACAAATGTTTTTGGTGTAGAAGTCAGAACCTTCAAAGTGCGGTTCATGGGCTGCTTTTGGGATTCAGCTGCTGACAAACCAATTGTGCTATGACAGCTTTGCTAACTTTACTACACTGCACTGAAACTGAGAACCAGGCAAACTACACAGACAATACAAAAATCACGGTAGTACAGTCTGCATGTATGGACGCTGGTGCTTCAAATATCAAGTCTTTTATATCGAGTTCCAACGAACGTTCGCAAACACTGTCGTTAAGTTGTGTAGTTGGAACTACAGCTGTAGACCTGTGGTTAGAAGCTTAGTTCCTGGTGATGATGTCATCGATGACACAGGATGCAGTAGAAGCAGACCTGTCAGTGAGCTAAAATAATTTACACCTTCTGGTACAAACATTTAGAACATCAAACGCTGTAAACATGTAGTTCTTAATGTATGTCCTAATATAGATCTGTGTTTGTGAGTACAGCTGCATATACACTCGTTTATCCAACCGTACCACTCTGGCATGCAGATAACAAGACTTTTTTTATTTTATATTGCTAATTTTGTTTTTGGGGAAATGTTTTTATAAGAAGTGTTATCTATTAATATTATATTTATTATGAATATCAACATTATTATTGTTATTATTTTCATTGTTGATATTATTATATATATATTTTAAATTATTATGTTGTTGTATGACTTTTATTACTACAACTGGTAGTGGTGGAAAGTTATTTGTTTACAATATGTAGAAATATGAGTAGCCTAAATAATACTCTTATTATGTATACTGATTCTCATATTTTGGCCTTATATTACAAGGTTTGTGAGTTTTTGCACGTTTTCCGTTGTGAAAGTCATACCAACNGTGGTGGAAAGTTATTTGTTTACAATATGTAGAAATATGAGTAGCCTAAATAATACTCTTATTATGTATACTGATTCTCATATTTTGGCCTTATATTACAAGGTTTGTGAGTTTTTGCACGTTTTCCGTTGTGAAAGTCATACCAACACTTTTGGAGCCATGGTGGTTTGAATTGGTCCCAGGAACATCAACCAGTCTTGTCATGAGAACATCATGCAGCTGTGCTGTCCCTGAAATTTCATTATTTTATTTTTTACCTCAGGTGCAGTATGTTTTATATTAACTGTAGAATTAAACTTCTGGAACTGATATTTAGTAAGTTAGCAGTATACAGTAAGTTAGCTAAGATATTATACAGTCCCAGGAACATCATCCAGTCTTGTCATGGGGACGTCATACAGCTGTGTTGTCCCTGAAATTTCATTATTTTGTATTAACCCAGGAGCAGTATATTTTACATTAACAGTAGAAGTTATGTGCAGTAAATATTTACTTGTTTATATAAAACCAGTATTATATGTTAAGCATTGAAAACAAGAAACTTCTGTCTTACCTTCACCAAGGGAGTGCAGCTGAAGCTTTTCTCAGTTGAGGTAAAAATAGAAAAAAAAAGCAAAAAACAAATGACCCGGGCAAATGTGGTGACGTCATAGCTTCAAGATTGCAACTGGCTGAACAAGTTCAATTTAAGCACCTCCCCTGTTGACCCAGAGGCACGTAGCACATATTATCAGGACGTGCTGCCAGGTTCAAAGTCACTTAAATCACTGTTCCTCTGATGCTCGGTTTAAACTTAAGCAGATTGTCTTGACCGTGTTTACATGGACTTGCTGCCATGTGATTGGCGGATTGGATGTTACCCAACTGGCCAATCATATCACGGCATGTAAAGGTGACAATGTCCAGCCCCACCCCTCTTCTTTTATTATAAAACAGTGTGAAGTTTAGATGAATTTACAGTAGATGAGTGGGGGACTTCGATGAGTGGGGGACTTCTTTAAGCCAATATGAATATGACTGGACTTTTATATCTAACCTGTCTAGTTGTGATCCAGTGTAAGTACATACCTTTAACTCTTATTAAATATATCTTTAATATATCCTTTATGTGCAGTGTACTATAAACTTGGAATATAAAAACGCTGATCTGTGAAAATATGGAAATAAATAGTTTTAAGTTTATGACATGACCTCAAGCTTACCAAGGAGCTTAAAAGGATACTCATGGTTTTAGGGCTTCCTGTCATTTTAAGGTGGAAGTGCTAGCTTTGTCTCACGGCTGGAGTCAACAGTGAGGGTCCAACCCGGACTCGCCACTAGTCTCGAGTGTCATGTTCAGCAGGAAGGGCGCCTTTCAATATTCTGGATAAAAATTCCTCTTAACAAGGCTCCGGTTTGTATAGCTACAGCTAAAGGATTTGCAGAAGTGGCAATGTGTGAACAATTTAAAAATCAGTCCAGAATAAAAGTCACATGGAACAAAAAGACTTTCAATCTGTCATTTTCATCAGTGGAACAAACAGACATTGCAACATACTTTTGTGGGATGTACAATCATCAATATTTGTTTTTTGGAAATGGGAGTAAACTGATCCTTGAAGGACATGCTGACAGTGAGTATGAATCCTTTTAGCTTTTGTAAAACCTGGAGAAGACAGATTTAAGTATAAGTATTTTAAATGACACAAATAAACGCTCTTGTGCAATTTGCACCTTGTGTTGTTATTAAGACAACTGAACCACAATGTTGCAAATAGCTAATAACTTCTTATTGTAGTTTTAACTGGCAACAACAACTTTGCCACGATAAAGTAATAGGATACCTTGGAGTATATTATGTATTGGTGTATATTATGACTACATGCTGCTTTGTATATATTTCTACAGGGTCAGGAGATATTATGAGTGTAAATCTGAAGTGGATATATGCCCTGGGTTTATATATTGAGAACTAAAACTAAAGTGCCAAAATACTTCATTCTCTTCAATGTACCTTGTAATTACCAATTGATTTAAAGTGGATTTCTCTCTCACATGAAATATACTCTTCACATGTTCAGTATTTTTACTTTAGTCCTTGTTACTCAGTGCTTATTAAATCTTAAATCTTACAGTTTTATTTTCAAAGCTACTTAGGAGCTTATGTACCCATTCCTTTTTGTTAGCTCCATTTTGCTAATTAGTCAAAGTAAAGAATTTCTTGCTTTTCAAAGTATGATTCCTGTGACTGTTCTTCTCTTTTTACAGCACCGATCAAAGATAATGAAGAGAAAGGCAGTGAGTGAATTACCAATCCAGTGATTAGTTCCTCTTACAGACTGAATGATTATTATTTACAGTGCAAAATACTTTGTGACATGAGTTTGAAACAAATTTAAATGTAGCATTTGCATACAAAAATAAAATAGGTGCTCAGTTGAATTTCTCTTGTGACTCTAGGAAAAATGCAAGTGTTGCTATACTTTATTCCAGCATTAGCAGCAACTAATGTGGCATCGATATTTATCATTGCTTGGCTCCTCTTAAAGAAGAACAGATCAGGTAAGAATGACTGAATGTAAAAATGTTGCTATAGAAAAGTACAATTAGCATGTCAACTTCATCCATGTATTGAAAAAGTACAAGAACTATATTTAATATTGAGTTATAGAAGACTGTTTACTAGCATCATTCTTAAAAAAAGATACATTTTTTGTATATTTTTTAGAAGGTGTAACAGCTGAAGACGAAGATGCAGGTGACAAAGTAGGTGGTAGTTAAATGTGGATTGATGAAATAAAGACCTATTATGTAACACCGTTAATCTATAAAACACTCAACAGCACTTAAACATTTTATAGAATCAATGTGCTCTCTAAGGTTTAAATGATGATAATGTTTAATGTGGGACTTCTTTTGTTACACACAAGGCAGATGAAGTAAACTACGCTGCTCTGAACTTTCGCAACAAACAGAAGCAAACTGTTCAGAAGAGGACTAATGTGGACCCTGCAGTCATATATGGAGCTGTACGACACCAAGAGGAATAGTAACTCAGTGAAGAAGCCAGTAAATCCTGAATGCAAATGCAGAGTAAAATGTATGTCTTCTGTGAAATACACTTCTGCAATGTTTTAGAACTCATTAAGGAAAACCAATGCCATCAAGCCTCTTTTGCAATGTGGCATAAATCAATTCAAAGAAGTGCTTGACCTTTTGGCCTGTTTTAAGCTGTACCAAAAGCAATGAGTTAACACAAGCCTGAGTATCATCCTACAGTTAATTTCCTAATCACAACGCTGTCATGTAAACATTGAAAAAACAGTTCCCATATTTATCCGCACAGATTAAAAAGAGAAATTGTAAGTCATTTACAATTTAACAAGATTGTGATGTCCCAACCATGAATATATCTGCATATGACCAACAGCAGCAGCCTGTCTTGATCTAGTAAATGAACACCACAGTTACTAGTTTTGCTCTGGCATGTGAGGTCTGTATCACAGCTATGAAGTGGAAAATGGAAGAGGGCAGAGATGTTTGTAAGGTATATGATGTTAAGTATTGCTTTTCTTAATCTGAACTAAAGCTAATATGCATTGTTTCAGTATGTATTTGAGTTGAATAAATGCAGTTAAAATACTTGATGTGAAACTCTTTCTTTTTTGAGGTTGAGGACCACAAAGAAGTGAACGTTGAAGTTAATATTCCAAAAGAATAACACATTTCAACAGAATAACTGGAGTTTAATTTTTCCAAAATTCCAAAAGACTTTGGTCTAAAATGTTAGGCACAACATGCCAAAATGACACAGGCTGGTGGATTGATTTGGATTTTACTAAAAATAGCTATTCAAACACATTTACTAAAAATCTATTCAGCTACAAACATGTGCATGAATTTGATACATGAATTTGAGTAATATTTAGCAGTAGTGGATAAGGTACACAAGCCATGTACTTGAGTTAAAGTAGAGAAACCCAAAGTAAAATATTACTCCAGTAAGACTAGAAGTTCTTCTCTTTAGACATCCACTTGAGTAAAAACACAAAAGTATTTACTTTCAAATGTACTTAGGTATGGAAAGTAAAAGTAGAATGATTTATCTAATGTCCTATTATTGTTTTTGGAACTCTTGCTTAATCAACTCATTTTAGGTGTAAAGACTCTAGTGTCACTCTTGGCCCACCTGTCTTTTGATAGAATGTCATTAGTCTGAAATTGTTGTCTAATCAAATTACAAAACACTGAAGACGAACAGTTTCCATTAGGTAGAATCTAATTAGATAGATACACTTAGATTAAGATACACTTGTCATTATAAAAGTAGTTGCACAAATAGTTCCAGAAGGAATCCACTGACAGAAATGAGACTTGGTTAGTAAACTTGACACTGTAAGACATGCAAATAAGTCAAGTTTCAGGCTCGGCCAAGCCTGTAACGTAAGCTAGGACAGGCCTTATTGCTGTACCTGACTGACCCAACAGCCACGATTGCCAGACGGCTGAATGATCTAGGACTACATGCACACAGACCACTATGATGACCAACCTTAACACCATGTCAGCATCACCAAAGACTGCAATGGTGTCGTGTAATGGAGTGACTCAGAATGGCAGTGGGTTATCTTCAGTGACAAGTCACACTTTTCTCTTGGTGGAGACGACCAATGAATCCAAAGAGGCCTGGTGTCACTCCACCTCCACCCCTACCGCAAAAGCTGCAGGAACTGGGTGAGAATATTCAAGCTGCAGGAAACCAGGAACCTCTACATCTCCATGTTGAGATGTTTGGCATGTTGCAGGCAACCATTGTTTCTTGAAGATAAGTGTGTATTACTGAAATGTAATGGAGTTAAAATAAAAAGTCACTCGAAATGGAAATACTTCAGTGAAGATACATGGAAAAGACTGTTTAAGAACAGTAACTAATTACATTTATTACATTACTGTCCATAACTGATATTTAGTCACTGCATATTGCATATCTAAACAAGCATGGTTTATACATGAAGTATCACAGCACAGCGGTGTACTTAACAGTAGTTTAAGAGTATATTCTTATAGTGGCATGTAGTTGCGGCAAGCAGTAATAAAAATACTTGACACTTTGAGTGCAGCCACTCTGTGCTCCATGCTCAGTGTTCATCTAATGCTGGTTAACTGCCTCCTGATTGCACATGACCTTGTGTGGTGTGAGCAGCCTGTATGAAGGCCACACAGATAACAGCGGTGTGGTGGTTACCACCTCAGCTTTAGAAACCCATTCAGCTGTGCTCTCATTAAAACAAGGCAGTAGTGCAGCTTTCCCATGACCTAATTTGCTCGGACAGCGATTCATCAGTAGCTTGTGACCCACAGTTTCAAAAACCACTGAACCCATGGCTCAGTTTGAAGGAGACTGTGAGGGGCACCATATAACAGGAAATGCACAGCGTGTTACACGACACAAGGTTTTTGGTTCCTCGACTTTTATGTTGTGTTGCGCAACACATGAATTTGTTATACTTTGTTGTTACAACAGATTAATAATTTGTGTTCTAATTTCTCAGAAACCTCAATAATTAAATATGATTCTTTAGTATCTGTGTAATGATGGGGCTGAAGCAGGTTGCATGTGCAGAATGGCTTTATTTAGGGCAGTTTGATAATCAGAGTTCAGGCAGGCAGGGTCAAAACACAGGTAAGCAGCATCAGAGATATGTCCATAACAGCAATTCCACAAGACAACAGTAAGGGTCAGAAGCAGGAAGACACAAAAGAACTGAGGTAGGAAACACAGAGACTTTGAAACAAGACAAGGCAAACAAAAACGTATATATGGACATCTTAATAAATCCTAGATCACCCAGAGGTGAGAGAGAGAGGAGGAGAGCGTGCAGAGCCAGGGTAGAAACATAAAAGAAACAACTAAAGGACATGGCTGAACATTACGCAGGTCAAGAAGTTGGGGGAACCAATTAAACCAGTTTTAAAAGAGGAATATTTTGCCATTCCTCAATTATACAAGTCTTCTACTGTGATGTTTGTCATTGAATTTTGAGTTTAATAAAATACACTTTTTTAAGAAACACAGTTCTGGATTACAGGCAAGCACTCTCTGGTTATACCGCTATGCTATTGTACCACATGGAGAATGGCTCAGTGTTGTCATACTGAAATGAGCATGAGCGTCCCTAAAGGTGTTATTAACATACAAACATAAAATAAACAAACAATACATTACTCATGGCTGCCATTAAAATGTGTTAATCACAAAAATCATTATTATAATTGTACTGATCATGTACAATCATGTAATACTTGTGACTGATTAGGTTTGCTTCAGTTTTATCCTTTCAGTATGGCAAATATATTACATACAAATACCTCATCAAACCCAGTCTTACTTAATCCAACAATAAAAAGACAAGCTGTTAAAATTGACATAAAAGTCATAACACTTACTGAGTACAGCATTACTGCATTGTATGATTCTTAGCAAACACTTCTAATGTAAGTGTGACCCAGCTGGCCAATCATACTGCTGCATTTAACACTCACAGTACTCTGCCCTCCCTTTTCCTCTGTCTGACCAGAGTTAGCATTTTAGAAGAATTGACACTAGAGGAGAAGAAGGTCTTCTATATGCCAATCAGAAAATGTCTGGACTGATCTACCTAACTTTTGTAGTCTTGAGCCAGTGTGAGTATACATGCTTACCACTTATACTATATATCAAGTATTTAGTTGATACATTTGCATTGTGCTATACATTTAGAATACAAAAGACACTGTTTAATACGTAAAAGGAAAGAAAGTAACATATTTAGAGTTGAGGGTGTACAGGTGTAAAGTTACATGCTCCAAATGTAGTAGTTCATGACGTGATTTTAAGCTCTTCATTTGTGCTCCCTGTCATTTTAAGGTGGACATGCTACTGGAGCATTTGTCTCACAGCTGGTATCAACAGTGAGGGTCCAGCCTGGACTTTCCACCAGTCTCGAGTGCCATGTTCAGCAAAGTGGCAGCTTTTCAATATTCTGGATAAAGATTCCTCTTAATGAAGCTTCAGTCTGTGTAGCTACAGCTCAAACATTTGTGGATGTGGCAATGTGCGAACCATTTAAAAACCAATCCAGAATCAAAGTCACATGGAAACAAAAAACCTTCAATTTGTCATTTTCACCAGTGGAACATGCAGATGTTGCAACATACCTTTGTGGAGTTCATAGTTATGGACATTTGTTTTTTGGAAATGGGAGTAAACTGATCCTTGAAGAACCTGCTGGTGGTGAGTATGGAATATCTGGAATTCTGAGTGTTTGTCAAACAATCTGAATTATTTTATTGTTCCTTTTATCTGAGTGTCTGCTAAATATACTTTTGAATTGTCTATAAATTTTATATTTAATATTATGAAACATAGCACCGGCTGAGTCTGTAATTCATTACTGATTAAGACTTTAAGCGCTTCTTTAGAATGTATCCATTCCTTCTAATCAGGCTATTTTGAAGTGTTCAAAGTAAACCAGTTTGAGTTTCAGAAATGACTTGATTTCTCATCTCTTTTACACCAGTTTCACCAAACACAACCATCAAAGAGGAGGTCAATGGTGAGTGTGATCCATCTAATCATTAGGTCCTGTCATGCAACTAAATGCTTTGTTCCAGGGGCATCACTAGAGATTTATGGACAAGAGAGGCTAAGCCTGTGCAGGGGGCAGGAATTTTCTTAAATGGCCCCAAAAATAAGTGTATTTCAACATTTATTTTGGAACTTTTCAAGGAGGAACAGACAGAAAATATATCTACCTGGTCCCATGCAGACTGCTCCTACAAGGATTTGTGAAAAAAATGGGTCGCTCTCAGGAGCTCAGTGAATTCCAGAGTGGTACCGTGATAGGATGCCTCCTGTGCATCCTATCCAGTCGTGAAATTTCCTCCCTACTAAATATTGCACAGTCAACTGTCAGTGGGATTATAACAAAGTGGAAGTGATTGGGAACGACAGCATCTCAGCCGCATCTCTGCAGAGTCAATTGCTACAGACGAACTTCATGTGGCCTTCAGATTAGCTTCATGGAATGGGTTTCCTTGGCCGAGCGGCTGCATCCAAGCCTTACATCACCAAGCACAATGCAAAGTATCCAATGCAGTGGTGTAAAGCACACCGCCACTGGACTCTAGAGCAGCACAGACAGGTTCTCTGGAGTGACGAATCACGCTTCTCTGTCTGGCAATCCATAAACTCACACCATAAACTGAGGTCACGTTTCAGTTAGCCCAGTTAGCCCAGTAGAGGCATTGCAGCATCAAAGCAGCAGCAGTGCCTTCCCCAGGTCACTCTGCTATCACAGGATATTTTGAATGAGAAAAACAATAGATTATTTGAGCTAGTAGTGTACATTTGTTTGTACATGGGGAGGAGGCTAAATAATTTTTAAAAGCCCCCCTTCCAATACTGACCTAGTGACGCCAGTGCTTTGTTCTGCTTATCTAGCTGGAAATTGATACCACTTGCTTATTATTTAAATATGTCATTTTCTCTTGTGACAGAGCGGAAAACCTTACAGTTTGAATACCTAGTGCCAGCATTAGCAGCAACTCATGTGGCCTCCATATTGTTCACCATTTGGCTCTGTCGCTTGTTGATGAAGAAAAGATCAGGTAAGAACAAGTGTGTAAAAATGCTTTCAATGCTCTCACACGATCTCATATTTTATATTTAATCAATCAAAAAAACACATGGAGACATTCAACATTCAACACTGAAAAAAACATAGAATTATTTTATTTATATCCAATATGACATAAATATTATAATATATGTATTAAGTATTATAGTATTACCACTAATCCTGACCACACATGTGATTTACAGTGTGCATATCACATTTATATGAGAAGGTTTATACAGCATTGGTCAAATTACACATTTAGTTGCTTTTTTCAAGTGAGACAAAGTTAATACCTCGGTATGGAATAAACTTACCAGTCTGAATTTGGTCAAGAGGCCGAGACCGAGACAAGACAGTTGAAATTTGTTTGCAGTTAATTGTATAATGTAGTCATTTTACATTATACTGTATATACTAATACATAATATCACATTTTGTAATATATTTTGTGAAAAATAACATTAAATAATATATAGCATAAAACATTAATTATTGTATTGTATTACAGACTCTAACTGGAAGCAGTGGTGAGAGCTCTGTGTTTCACCTGCGCAAGAGCTGAAAATGAGTAACTACAGCTCTGTGCTGTTTGCTAATGGGTCAAATGAAGCTTTAAAACCCACCAGTTTTATACCATCACTCAAAGATTAAACACAGTGAATATATATCTAATCCTGTTGAGTCAGAACCCTTTCAGCCTCTCTTCAGCCTGACATCCAGCACTCAGCAGATTCCAAATCAGCCTTCTTATTAGGAAAGTCAGACAAAGTCTTCTATCTGAAAGAACAAAGCAATCCAGGGCTTTATGTCTATTTCAAATTATAATTTATTTCAGACTAAAGATTGAAGATTGAAGGTGGCAAATTGATTAATTCTAAAAATTAAAAAAATGTTGCAGTGCAATACAATATGACAATATATGTTTTTGTGTGGTATCTGTAATTAAATTTTAAAAAAACATAATACAATTAGTAAACTAGTTACAAATCAGGCCCAGCGGCAGGACTAACTAGGAAAAGGGGTTTAAGAAATTACTGAGGGGGCACAGCTAAACATATGATTGTGTTTTTTATTCAGTATTATCTTTACAACACTGTACAACACAGCACTGTAGGATCAGAAACATAATAGCTAGCCAGATAGTAAAATAAAAAATATTAACTTTAATGAACAGCATTGTACCAACACACATAGTCGCACATAGGAACCAATTAAAACTGTATCCTGCACTTTGCACAGCACAAAAATCAAAGTAATAAACCCATAAACAGAAAGGACACACAGAGTTGTTAATGCAAATGACCACTCTGAAAATCACATTTAGTGTGTAAGGTACTGTTGGTTAAACAAGTACTCGAATTCATTTACTGTTTAATTTACCAAATAAATCACATCTGGTGTATAGCAGCCTATTTACAGCACTCCTGCCTTGTAGCTTTTTCCTTTCAGTGCTACAGCTCACTGCATTATTATTGCCAATACCAGACAAAACTAAACAACTCTTTAGTCCTAATCTGACAGAGGAGAGCTGCCACTGTCCTGATCTGGCTCTGAATCTCCTACGCAGTGTCCCTCTCTGTTCCTCGCGTTTTGTTGTAATGTCTTGTTCAAATGTTTAAATCAAACTAAATGGTGCAGCACTGAAGCTATATATGGTGCTTGAATGATAAGCTAATTTCAGCCTCGTTGTGCTCACTGTAAGCAGTTTTCACATGCAGCTGTGCTCCATGTGTTAATCCGAGACTTGTATATGGTCTTGGGATGGGTCTGGAGGCCAAGACCGGTCTCTCGAGTAGTACAACACTAAGTACATAAAGTATACAAAACAACATTCAGATATACAAAGGCATTTTAGGATCAAGTGCTGTAGCATGATGAAACGAAAACTGAAGTAGTTAGATATTAAAACAATGATATTGTCACACACTCGGGTCTCCCTGACACCGCCGATCTCCCGGACTCCATTTCCCAGAGTGCCCTACCCGATGACGTCACACGCACGTGTCCTCAGTCAACCAATCATTCACGCTCTAGCTCACCAGGCTACTAATTGATGCCAGCTGACGTTCTCCTTACTTCCTGTTTATAAAGCCCTCACACACACACACACACACACACACAGTCTTTGCGAAGTTCTGCCAAACCTCTGTTTGCAACTCTAAGCGGTTCTCTCTTGCCTTTTGCTCATATCTCTGGTTCTGACCTCCTTTGTCTTCGACTTACTCTCTTTTGCTCTTCCCCTTCTGATCTGTTTGCCTGATTGTTTTGACTTCCTGGTTTTCGACATCCGCCTGTCTCACTGAATACGACCCTGCATTACCCCTTTTGTTATGATTGCCTTGAATTTGCTGTTGTGCTTGACTATCGACGTGTCAAATAAACCTCCTTTGGCTTTTAGCTCTGCGCGCGTCGAGCCCTGTTCTTTGCCCCTGACAGATACCAAGCATACATCAAAATAAACAAATTAAAGCTGTGCAATGGCCTGTGATTAGATCTTAAACATGTTATGTTTTACTTTTTCCAGTATTTTAAAATTCAGCACATAAACAATATTTCTCCATTAAAATGATCTGATATATGTTATATTAAGTTGTGTATCACATTTAAGTGGTGTTAACTTCTTTTCATTTAGCAAATCAACCAAATGTGAAATTTGACCAGAAATGTATGCATGCATAAATGTTTGTGTGTATGTTCATGCAGGGGTACCAGTTGATGTCTTCAGTCCAAATGACAATGTAAGTGGTAGTTAAATGTGGAATAATGAAATACATAATAAGATATATAATAGGATTAAATATTTAACAGGTGACTGCTCTTTTTAAAACAGAAGATAAACGAATTAAACTACGCTGCTCTGACCTTTGGCAACAAACAGAGGAGAACTATACAGAGGAGGTCCAGTGTGGAAACCACGGTCATATATGAAGCTGTACGACACCAAGAGCAAATATAACATTCAGCCAAGAGGCCAACACATTTCTTCAATGCAAAGTTTAGGAGATCTGTTCATAATGTCTTATACCCCCCGACCCACCCACCCAGCACTGTTCTAGCACAGATTCCTCAGTAAAGTCAAACCTATTATCTTGAGGTTAAGTAGGCATAGTAGCTGCAGATTAAAGCTGCTTTTCTTTATATGGAATGATTTACAGTGCAAGTTAACTTTGAAATAAAATCTTCTGTTTTCCAGAGTTTGGAACTGATTACATTTAGCATTTTGTCTATGTTACTGATCTGTCTCCACCAAAGGCCATGTGTGACATTGTAGTTAGAGCCTGTGGGGTTCCAGTAACATTTCCGCTAATGTTTGATGTCAACTAAAGTACACACAAGCATAATTACTGACATAAGCTTTCATAACATTAAACATAACTGGTAATGTAATAAGTCACTGTTATATTCCTGAACTCATAACAGGATATGCCATCGGCCATGTCGTGTACATCAATAGTATGTAACAAGACTCAAGTAAAGTGTATGTTTTGCTTAGGTTTAGCTTAATCTTAATACATGTAAAATGAATTTTCTTTGAATAACAGACATCTCACTCACACCACTATTCCACAAAACATAATATACAACTAATGCATGCTTTATGTATTTTTCCAGAACACGCTACTTACCTAATGAAGGAACAAAATATGTATATATTTGCGATATTTTGTTTTAACTGCTTATGGACCATCATGCCATGCAACGCAGCTCTTTTGGTGTGTGCTTAATTTAGAGTGAGTTTAATTTTTGAATAAACCGAATAAACGAGACTGATTTGGCTTTATGACTAGTTATAACAATGTATTCTATGAAAAATAATACTCAAGATGTGGAGGCTCCTGTCACATCCAGAGGCCCTAGACAATCACCTAGAGTGTGTGGAGTCACTCCAATTCAAATATATCATGTCAATGGTACAATCATGTTCTCTAATTAAAGGTACTGAACAGGTACACTGGAGGGTATCACCCCACTGATAAGTGACAGAGGAAGTTTGGTACCTCTTTCTTCTGAACGTGTATGTTAGCTGTGACCCTCTTCCTCTCAACTCAACATGGAACACTCTAGAACATTGGATTTCAAGCCAGTTTTGTTCTGTAAGTAAGAATGTCATGTTAATATCAGACTTTCAATGTATTCTTTTAACTGTTCATTTTCAGCTGGCGAACAAGTACGCAATATACATCTTTAGTAGAAAGAAAAACAACAATTTGGTGTGCAAGTTTTCTGAAATCAACAAGGGTCAAAATTCTATGTATACCCATTGATTATTAATTCAGAGGCGCCGATCTAGATCTAAGAACGATAGTCATAGATTTACAGTCAGGAATCTCTCTTGGAGCAATTTCTAATCAACTGCAGATTCCAGTATCGTCAATTCAAACAACAGTATATAATGTAAATACAAGTTACTGGGAAGTGTACACACTTTCCCAAAGTCTGAATGAAGACCCAAACTGTTTCCCCTAGCTGAGAGGACACTGGTTTAAAACTGCCACAGCCCAGGCTTGCCATTAACTGGAAATTGCTGGAAAACCAGCATCACTGTCCACAGTCAGGCAAGTTTTACATTGTCATGGACTGAGAGGCTGCCATCCAAGAAAGAAGCTGCTGCTTCAATAAAATTTGCAGATGACCAGAAGGACAAAGAAAAGGCTCCTGGAGAAACATTTTATGGTTGGATGAGACAAAGATTGAGTTTGTTGGCCAAAATGACCAAAGGTATATTTAGAGGTATAAAACTGAGTCCAACTCTAAGAATGCTGTACAAACTAAGCATGGTGGTGGTAGCAGCACCATGCTCTGGGGCTGTTTGTTGTCTGTAACTGGTGCATTGCATAAAGCGAATGGAATAATAAAGAAGGAGCACTATCTCAGAATTCTTCAGCAGATGGCTCATAGTTGGGTGCCCCGATAGGACACTGGCCCCAACACACATTAAAGCTGGTTGTGGAATGGATAGAGCAGGGAAAGAATAGATTGGCAAAATATCTAATTAGCATGTTTTATCACTTACAGTACGTCAGATCCAGTTAATCAGCCAAGACATGTTTGATATCCGACCTGTGCTTAGTTTACAGTAAGACATGCTCGGCTAACATTGCTAACAAACACTTCTCTCCATAAATACAAGCCCAAAAACATCCCTTAACCTGTTCAGAGCACGTCTAACTATTCATCTATTTTGAGTAGACACATCAATGTGGTTTAGACATAAAAAAAAGAATAAATGTCTCCGCACAGATGAGTGGTGGTGCAGCCATTGTGGGTAACCAGAACCACTTTTACCTCAGCACAGTATGTGGTATCATTCTGTGGAAATCAACCAAAGGTGGAGCTAAATGGATTTTCTAAACACTTAAATGGTGTGTACAGTAACCTGGCAGAGAAACTAAGCTTTTGTACATGGGAGATCAAAATAATGTTCCATTACAATTGTAAGGATCTCATTTTCTGGTGTATATGTCCAAATATCACACACACAGTACACACATGACAAAACACATCATCCAGATATGTTTCTTAATTTCTGCAGTGCATAATGCAATGCTTGTCAAGCGTGTTAGCTCTGCATGTAATGATAGTAGCACAATGGAAATCAAAGACCAAGAAATGTAAAACAAAGCATATCTTAAATTCAATTCCCATTCACAGAAATGAACTTGGAACAGATTTTAAAACGCCCCATTTTTGATCTTCCCTGTAAACATCAGGTGAGAAATCATCACTGTTTTATAAACTGTTTGGTAAAAATAGGCTGGTAAAGAACAAGTTTCGCACTCCTGAGCTGTTGCATGATACTTTAACTCAACAGCACTATTGCCAGTTTGTGGTTCCTTTCCAAAAGCCACAGTTTGCATGTTTCTGAATCATTAGGAAATGAGCGGTGATATACTGGACTACATCTAGATTTCTTTATTCTGCTTACTGTTTATATAAAATGGAATGTAGCATCTCCTTTTGTAACTGTTTTGTAATTGTTATTCAAGATGTAACTTCCAGCTAGCTGTCCTACAGTTATTAAGTCTTTGCTATGTTAAGAATGGTGAAGGAGAACTACAAGGTGGGACAGTATGCGGATGGTAATATTATTCCGGTTCTAGTTTGAATGTCCTGGGCCGTCCTTCCAGGAGAATGTTGATGTATACCAAAAGCATTTGGTGAAGGTGCAACAAGGGACATTTAAACAATTATTAGGTGTGCAGTGTATATATATGTGTGTGTGTGTGTGTGTGTGTGTGTGTGGGAGTGGGTGTGTGTGTATATATATATATAAAGTATATATATATATATATACTTTTTTGACTCTGTATGTATAATTTTGATTGAGTGTTGATTCCAGAGATACCAGAATAAGTCAAACTTGTGACCAAAATTCTTGTTGTCCTCTCTGCCAATAAAAAAGAACAGTTGAAAGAATTCAGTAAAAAGCCTAAAATTGCCATGCCGTTTATGTCTGCGATGAGTGCAAACTTCTGACCACAACTGTATTTTTTGTCAGCTGTGCACAATTGCCCAAAGTTAACTGCATGAGCACCATGTTTTGAAAAACAATGTCCTACAAAAAGTAGTATTAGATAATTGAGACTACTGAGTGTTTTTATATATATATTTGTTTTGTTTATATACAGGGATGTCATATGGTGTTTTGCACTTAAACATCACACCTCACAAAAATAAAGGATTAAATAAAGATCTTTTTGCATGATAAAGAAGTTGCTGAAAAGTAATATTTAAACACATTCTAGTCTGTTTTTTTTAATGGTTGCTTAATACCATGGTTAAGACTACCAACACAGCCTGGGCGACTATGACATTTTGACTAGGTGAACTAGGTCATACTGAGTCAAATGTCACATTGCCCCAAATATGTAGTTCAAATTGACATAAAAGGCAGAATAGAATTCATTGGGTAAAGCTGTACTGCAGTGAAGCCCTAGTTCAAGTAGCCCATGTATCTAGTAAACACATCCAATGATACTGTAATCCAACTGGCCAATCATATCACTGAATTTAAAAAGGACAATGCTCCGCCCCACCGCCTTCCCTTTGTCTTACTAGAGTTTGCATTTTAGATGAATTTACAGTAGAGGAGAGGAAGGTCTTCTGAATATGCCTGGACTTTTATATCTAACTTTTCTAGTCCTGACCCAGTGTGAGTACATACCTTTACCACTTGTTGCATCTCTCTAATCCTTTGAAAGCTTTGTTCTATAAAATTGGAATACACAAGAAAATGTTCAACCTGTAAAAGGACGAAAATAAACAGATTTAGAGCTTAGAGTGTTTGGCTGTAAAGTTATTCATTCTAAACTCTAAGTAATTTAAGATTTGATCTTCAGTTTTCTTTATGAAAGTAAATATAGACTTTCTGCATTTCTGCCTCCTCTCATTTCAAGGTGGACATGCTTTTGGAAGTTTTATCTCACAGTCAGAGCCAACAGTGAGGGTCCAGCCTGGGCTCCCTACCAGTCTCGGGTGCCATGTTCAGCTAACAGGGCGCTTTTCAATATCCTGGATAAAAATTCCTCTTAATGAAGCTCCAGTCTGTGTAGCAACAGCTACATCCTTAGTGAATGATGTGTCAATGTGTGAACAGTTTGAAAACCATTCCAGAATCAAAGTCACATGGAACCAGACAATCTTCAACTTGTCATTTTCATCAGTGGAACAAACAGATGTTGGAACATACTTTTGTGGGATGTATAGTTATAAGCACTTTTTCTTTGGAAATGGAAGCAAGTTGATCCTTGAAGAACGCTCTGATGGTGAGTACGAATCAACTTAAATGCAGTCTGTATTCAGAGAAGTGACAGATCATTTTTGATAATAATTTGGCTTTGTTCATTTAGATTCAGATCATCTGAACTCTCTTACTCTTAGAATAACATTATTATATTATTATAATATAAATAACCATAGATTCAAATCTTTACTTTAGTCCTTGTTGCATGGTCCTAACCCATTAAAACCCTACTTCTTAGGGTTTTCTGAAAGACATATCTAATCTAATTCAATCCGAATCTTGCCAGTTTTCAAAGAAAATCGAGGTAAGAATACACATGACTAATTTTTCACAGATGTTTTACCAAACACAGCAGTCACCAGCGATAAAAAGAATGAAGAGAAAGATGGTGAGTGTAAATTGATCATTGGTGCATATCACACAACAAAATCTTATTAGTAAATTAATAATACTAATAAATTACTGTATAGTAATTTACTCTCTTTTGTTGCTAAAAATAATTATCACTTATTATATTAGATATATAATGTAGTAATGTGGTCAGAAAATGAAGTTAAAGATAGCACGTTTAGTTGTACGTGGGATCATTTCTTATTTGTAACAACTTATTATTTTTGCATTTTTGTTGTTTTACATTTTATCTATTAAAACTTGTGAATTACTAAAATGAATTCCTCTTGTGATGCTAGGAAAAATCCAACTGTTTGAGTACCTAGTTCCAGTATTAGCAGTGACTAATGTGGCATCGATTTTGCTGGTCATTATACTCCTTCGCCTCTCAAAGAAGAAAAGATCAGGTAAAAACAAATGCTTGGAAATGTTAATGTGGAGAGAAAACCATTACATATTTAAGCACATATTGAAAGAATTCAGTGGAGAATCATTGATTGACTCCCTACATTTATCACCAGATGCAAGTGACGTTCATTCCAGTAACAGACGTATAACCCAGTGATGTGTATGTTTTCACAGGAGTAGCTGGGGAACTCAGCACTGCAAGTGACAAAGTAGGTGCTACTTACATGCGCACTGATGAAACATTACTAATCTAACAGTTACGAAAAACAGCTACTGCTCTCTAGATCCTTCTTACAATTAACACAGTTCCTAAAACTGGAAACCTTGTTAGATATATTTTATTTGTATTTATCTTCGGGCCTAAACCATCTACACTGAGGATGTGGATAAAGGGGATAGAAAACCTTTAATATAACAGTCGGCACATATTTTGCATAATCTGCAGTGGCAGGGTGGGATAGGGAACGGGCTGGGGGAAGGCGGACAGGGGCTTTACATTATGTTTGATATTCCTGATTTTATGCTTGCCTGTGTTAACTCCTTATTTAATATCTAAAGAAATATTAAAGATGTTTCCTAATGAACGGTAATTAAGGAGCATATTTAACGTTACCACTCTTTTTAAAACAGAAGGCAGATGAACCAAACTACGCTGCTTTGACCTTTGACAGCAAGCAGAGGAGAACTGTACAGACGAGGACCAATTTAAACTCTACAGTCATATATGGAGCTGTACGACACCAAGAGGAATTATAACCTGCAGCAAAAACCAACACATGTCCTCAGCACAAAGCTGGATCATACATGACTTCATTGCCAGGGTTTTCAGATGAGTTTAGAACTGATGTTGGCATTTAGTGTTTTGTCTGTGCTGTTGCTCTATTTCCACCAGAGGCCTCTATGAGGACATATATGTTTCTAATGAAGGGGTCAGTGAGTGTAGTTTCCAGTACTTTTTCTTACACAAAGAAAAAGTGAAAATTGCAGTTCTTATTTCCCCTGACCATCACTATAAAACATTACATAATGTATAATATTTTTCATTGTACCAAATAATACACTGTATATTTTATACTGTATGCTGTTTCATCAACAAGTTTCATCAAAGTTGCTTGACACGAGTACAGATGTGATCGTCTTCATATGAGACCTCTGTATGACATTTGAAATAAGTGAAGTTGAAAGTGGAACTTTTCATAAGATGGCTTCCTGCTATATCTAGCTTAAAGCTACCACAGCATTCACCAATAAGAATGTTATACCAGTCAAACATGTGGTGGCGGTAGTGTGATGGTGTGGGGATGCTTTTCTGCTTCAGGGTCTGGGTGTGCAACAATGAATTCAACCCTTTACCAGAAGATCTTGCCAGGATAGTCTGTAATCTGAAGCTCAAGTACAGCTGATGAGTAGGACAATAATTCAAAGGCACAAGAGCAAGTCTACATCTGAATGGCTCAATGGAAACAAAATAAAGGACTTGAACCCATTGCAGTGGCAGAACCTTAAACAGGCACTGTAGTGTGGCTGAATAAAAGGTGGGGAATGGAGGCAAACTATTTTCTTTAATAAATGAAATGATCATTAAAGAACTGCTTTGTGTTTTGTGTTTATGTTCTCTTGACTTATGTAACATTTGTATGTGTAATTGAAATCATTTAGTGCAACAAATATGCTGAAACTGAGGAAATCAGGAGGGGGCACATCATTTATAGAGCCCTTAAATATATTTATATTTAAATAAAATGTATAATATAAATAAATTATTGACTATATATATATATATTTGATATTATAATATTAGTGATATGATAGTGATATTGATTGATTTTTAACATTAAGATGCAAGATGCATTAGGGAGTTATATGCCACATCTGTCTAACAAGTTGTCAACTATAGTGTAGAGCTGTTCTAGGATAAGTTATCAGTAATACACATAGCTCACTGTGTTTTGAGTGTGGGGCTGTTGTCCTTGTTGTGAGCAAGTTAAAGCAGTTTCACTCACCACAACAGATTTGGTTGGTGTAGCTCAGCAGATAACACCACTACCCGCCAGTGAACTACCACCCCATGTGGGAGACCGGGGTTCGATTCCCAGTCTGGGTGGCTGTGTTGTGCTACACCAATAAGAGTTCTTGGGCAAAACTCCTAACACTACATTGGCCTACCTGTAATATGAATAACCTTGGAAGTCGCTCTGGATAAGAGCATCAGCTAAATACCATGAATGAATGATTCCAGCTCAGTTCCAAGTCCATGCAAATTTGGAAGATAAACACACACATCAAAGAGAGTGAATCTTCTACCTCACTAGGCTAATGTTAGCTTAGCGAGCAGCTTTCTCTATTCGCCAAAGGTAAAAAAACAACGTGCCTTGTGCTGAAGGCAAGGGCCGGGGTTTGTCTGTACCCAAAAATCATTGCATTTTTACTGTGGGATAAGATTTAGGAATGCTAAAGCCATTTAGTAACTTCTTGGGCATGACAATAAAACAAAAGCATAATTAACAATTAATTATTCAACCTGGATTACTTTGTAATGGCTTATATTGTGACTAAGTGGTGCTTTAAATACAATTATAAAATAAGTATTTGCCTCAGTTTAGAACTGCTTATACTAAGAATGTTAGAGCCACATACAGCTTTTCTCAAAAACATTTCCCTAAGAGGCTTTTTACCCTTGCATTAATTACATCTAGATCTGGCCGGCCTGGATTCCATTTGCACTTTCCAGTAAAAAGTGTCCCAAGTGTGACCAGATGAGTTCCTATTTTACTTCACTGCATAAAAGGCACATCAGCACATGCATTGTTTCGGTTGTTCATTTGTGTACTGTATTTTGTTATATCCATAGTTACATTTTGTACATTATTTTATTTTATATGTCTACTAGAATAGATTTATGTTCCTCAATTTTCCCAAACACCACATGTTACTTATACTGTACACCTGTATTCACTACTGTGTCTTTAAGCTCTGTCTCACAATGAGCTCAGTAATGAGCCCAGTCTTCTCTGATTGGTCAGCTCGCCTGTTCTATTCTGATTGGTCCACAGCCAGAGTAGTTTTGGCCATATATGGCTTATAGTTGTTGCTGTGCATTGTATGAGGAAGTGCCAAGCTTGCTGGTAGGCAGGCAAAAAGGATTGTGCTACAAGATGACATCACCATGAAGGGGCCGGAATTCCAACGAGGCAACTGATAAAAAAAGTTTTTTTTGTGTGTTTTCTTTTTTTGTGTGTGAGATCATAGAAAGCGTATGTTGGTATAAGTTGTAAATGGGTAAAAAACATTGAGAAGAACCACTGCAGTAGAGCATCTAAAGAGATCAATATCAATGACTGAAGGAGGTTGCTGTAGGTTAGTTTAAGTATTTACAACCTGTTTAAACATTGTCATGCATGAAGAAGGGTAAACTTATCGAAGCTTGTTATAAACTTTTATTTCAACATAATGCTAATTACGTTTACATTGTCAATAGGCCATTTATGCTATAAGAACACCTCTGGTAATTCATATATGGTCTTTCTGAATTATGGGCTGTTGTTATCTAGTATCTGATACTTATGTTTTAGAGTAACTTGGCGACAGCAGAATATGTAATAGTCTGTATGTTGTGTGTGTGTGTGTGTGTGTGTGTGTGTGTGTGTGTGTGTGTCTGTCTGTCTGTCTTTCTGTCTGTCTGTGTGTGTGTGTGTGTGTGTGTGTGTGTGTGTGTGTGTGTGTGTGTGTGTGTACTGTTGTGCCACATAGCCTCCCTAATAATTTCTTCATTACATTAGTTCTTCATTCTAGCTAGTCTTTGACCAAGTTTCTGGGATTATGTTTGTAAAATTGACTTAAAGGCTCAACATTCACATAGAAGCTTTGCTACATGCAAACCCTTGTATAAATAACACATACGTATTTTAGTGCATACATCCAATGCAACTGTAACCCAACTGGCCAATCATGTTGCTGCACGTAAAACTGACCTCCTTTCAGCCCACCTCTTTTCTTTTATCTTACCCATGTCTGCATTTTAGATGAATTTACAGTAGAGGAGAAGAAGGTCTTCTTAAGTCAGGCTGAACATGACTGTATTATTATATCTAACTTTTCTAGTGATGGCACAATGTGAGTACACTTAAACAACTTGCTTAACATCTTCTCATTTATATTAGAAAAATTTCAAATTCAGTATTTTACATTTTCTTTATTGCATTTAATAGATGCATTTGCACATCCTGTTATTTTAAGGTGGACACGCTATGGGAAGTTTTGTGTCACAGTTGGAGACAACAGTGAGGGTCCAGCCTGGATTCTCCACCAGTCTCAAGTGCCACATTCAGCTAGATGGGCATTTTGTAGTATTCTGGATAAAGATTCCTCCTAGTGAAGCTCCAGCCTGCATAGCTATAGCTAAAGCATTTGTGGATGATGTGGCAATGTGTAAACAATTTGAAAACCATTCTAGAATCAAAGTCACTTGGAACCAAAAGACCTTCAACTTGTCATTTTCATCAGTGGAACACACAGACGTTGCAACATACCTTTGTGGAACATATAACTACGGGCAATATTTTTATGGAAATGCTAGTAAGCTGGTCTTAGAGGAACATGCTGAAGGTGAGTATGAAATAAACTTTTTGTAAAACACTATTATTAGAGAAATGGCATTTCTGTTATTAGTTTTGAATTTTTATAGCTGAAGATAAATACATTACAATGATTTTTTTTTACCAATAAATAAATAAATAAATATATAAAAAAAACATTAATATGTCAAGGTTCTTTAGTTTAGTCCTTGTTGCTGAGTGTTTGTTCAACATTGACGTCCTATAATTTTCGTACTTGTAAAATGTTGATTTAATATATACAGTTTCATTGTGCATTTTTGCCAACTCATACATTTATGAGTAGTGAAATATGAAAACTGAGGGAAGTTGATCTAGTTAATAATGGCCATGACAATATTGTTGATACCTTTTAGTCCTAGGAAATAATGGTAACACTTCACTTTTGGGTACAGTTCACAAGGCTACATGACCCTTACAAAGGCTTGGCATGACAACTGACATAACCCTACATAAATGGTTATAAATGCTTGTAGGTGTTGTCCACTATAAAGGTTACATTTCCCAATTTTGATCAAAGTTAGCTAAAGTAGCCCTTATGACGGATGACACCTGGAATAAGCATGTATAAATGTTTATGTAGGATTGTGTCAGTTGTAATGACAAGCTTATGTAGGTGTCTAGTAGCCTTGAACATTACCCTCCAGTTAAGTGTTAGTGAAATAACAGTAGTGGCCTGCAGATCTGAGTATCACTGGAGATAATGTGTGCCTTCCCCTAACTGAAACTCACAGTTGGGGGAAGGCACAAATCAAACAAGCGTTTTGCTCAAGAAAAGTGGGCCGCTGATGGAGAAGTCTAAAAATTCCATTCAGTGAATTTGTTATTTATATATTTTATTTGATTTATTATTAAAAATTATTTGTCATAAAAATGTTTATGTTTATATATATTATTAGAACTGTAAGTTTTAGAAAAAGTGAAAGGGTAGCAATACGTTTCAGCCACATTAGTAGCTTACTAGCTAGATAAAACCAGAGATCACAGGGACTCATGCCATTTTTCAGCTTGTGGGATAGGGGCTAGATGTATTTATTTTTTTTTTGCCCCATGACGGGGGCATTGTGTGAGGTTATTATACTGTATATAAATCAAGATGTTTTCTTATTATTCTTTTCTTTGACACAGATTGGTTGATGGGTTAGACCATTAGTATCTAATAAATATAAGTATTTTTATATATGTAAAGTACACATTTTGTTTAAGGACTTAGCCACATGGTACCCTGTATTTAAAGTAAGATGACTTTTGTATTGTGCTTCTCTTTTACAGCCTTTTCACCAAACACATCGACCACAAGCAATGATGAGAAAGCTGGTGAGTATGACCTGATCATGCGTTAAAGTGTTTTGTTCTAAAGTTGTTTGTTTTCTACTGTTAGTTTGTCATATTTCCATGATTATATAATCACATAATGTGGCTTTAATTATTTTCTCTTGTGATTATAGAGAAAAAGCCAGTGTTTGAATATCTAGCTGCCGCATTAGCTGCAACTAATGGGGCACTGATCTTTCTCATAATGTTTCTCTGTTGCCGCTTAAGGAAGAATAAATCAGGTAAGAATGTTGTTTAAAATGCTACTACAGAGAAACATAGACAGCATGTCATACAGTGAAGAACTGTTGATTTGTTGCAGCATATTCATCCTGTTGAAAAGAATGTCTTGTTTAAAGCCCATTTATTGGTTTCAGATATTGTTCAAAACACAGATTGCCATCTTGATCATGCATTTTATGATGCATATTATGTGTCTGTGTGTATATATATATATATATATATATTTTTTTTTTTTTTTTTTTTTTTTTTTGTAGGTGTAAAAAGTGAAGTCAGTGCTGGAAGTGAGAATGTAAGTAGATGTTACATTTGGACTGATGAAATAAATATCTGCACAAATATAACATTTATAATCTTAAAGCTATGAAATGTAAGGCAGTGTTCCATAAACATAACATAGAACTAAAGCAATATTTAATAAATGTTTAAAAACTTAGAGGGGTTTACTGGCCTAATATTAGGGCATAATCTGTTATTTATTGTGGCAGGATTCTATAGTGCAGCACTATACCCCCCACTCTCACTGGTTTGATGGTTCCATATTATTTACATATAGTATTTTCCACAATTCCATATATTATTTTCATGATTTTATTGATCAGTGTTCTCTATAATATCCAGGATGTATTATGTGACTACTGTGGTCTCAACTAATCCTGACTGCTAACCAAGCCATTGATTTACCGACTTATAAGTACAACCAAGCTAGCACTAGTATGTTTTACCCTGTCAGACAGACCATTTCAGACAGAGAAAATAAGCCTAACTGATATGAAATATGTAGCCAGGAGGTAACTTCCTAAATTTGCCCTTTAGCTTGTTGTCGCCCTCATCTGAAAAGTCATTACTGTCATTCAAGTAATCCGTTCTCTCTATTGTAATGTTGATTTCAAGACAGTTATTATAGTAATACAAAATATTGGGCTTCTTAGAAAAGCTTCCTTCTGCATTCACAAGCTAGTAAGGAAAAAAGGACTGTTTACAGCAAATGTAGTGATGATTAGATTTTATTATTTTGGCTGAAGAGCCCCTTTAACGTGTGGTCTCCCTTTGTAAACAGAACACAGATGAGGTAAACTATGCTGCTCTCAAATTTGGCCACAAACAGAAGAGAAACCTGCAGAAGAGGACGCACGTGGACACAACAGTCATATATGGAGCTGTACGACACTGAGAGGAATTATAACAGCGATATCTCTGTACATACATACATGTCTTTAAAGTCCACCCACACTGTATCATCACTAATCATTAATCATCACTAAAAAAGCAAGCCAGACTGAATGTTATATTCATGTGTATGAGCTAAACTAGGTACAGATCTCAGTCTTTATCAGTACATCAAATCTACCCAAGGTTTCCATTCATTGCCAGTGTTTTCAGGTCATTTCAGAACTGAGGGTGGCATTCATGATTGTGTCTGTTGTACTGCTAGATCTCTCTGTGGGAATGAAATGCATGACGTTGTAGTTGTAAATAATATGTTTTATATTCTATTCATTATTATAATTTATATTGTTAATATAATAATGTGTTATATTCTGTCAGCCTGCCGCTGTACAAAGTGAATGCATGTTGCATGTATTTATTTTAGTTATCAGATAGTAATTAGTATGCAGAATATTTTGACTTCATATGCTCCAGATTTCCACTCATCACTCACTTTATTAGAAATAGCTCTTTTGTACTTCTTCTCACTGTGGAGATCGACCTCTATTCAAGGTCCACATACTGACTGTAATTGTCTGTCAGGCCAGTTTGTCTGCCATCATCTGCATCTTTCATTAATGTTCAGGTTCTAACCAAGAAACCTATTAAGGTGGATCCTTCTCAATACAGCACTGATGCTGACATGACAGTGTTTGTAGCGTTGGTACAAGTGTATCAGGCACAATAATACCGTGACATTCTTTTTTCCCCCCAACATCAGTATGAGTACATGGTTGAGAGTGGTTGACCACCGAAACATGACTAGCAAAGAGTGGCCAGAAACTGACCTTTGACAAAGGCCTACAAGAAGAGGAGCAACAGTATGTAGCTGTACACCAACAATAATATACCAGCAATTCATTTAAGTGAGGAGTCGACCTGCTTTACTATCACACCACCAGAAGGTGGCACATTTTCCTCATGTCCATAGTCTGCTGTACCCCACGCCTTTCCTGCCCATATAATCCCTTTAAAAAAAAAAAAAAAACCTGACTATATAACCGAATACATAACATACTGTATAACATGAGCACTTCATTTGGAGAACTTTCATTAAATAGCAGTATAAGTGCTACTGCAGTGCAGGAATAAATTGTGTGTAATATGCCAAAATACTGGAAGACTGAAAATCAAACTGCAGCGGGTAGGCCAAAATCTTTTAGTGGCTGAGGATGAAATGCAGGTTTACTGTTGCATTAATAAAGATGGAGAACTAATAGAACGCAGCCCACAACATAAGACAGATATTTGGACATACAATATGCTGGAACATGTTTAACTACTCATATGCTGGGTAGGGCAATATACATTATCAATCATGTGAGTTTTCATGTGAGTTTCTGTTTTTTCTCAATATGGAGCCTACAAGACTATACACACTTTAAATCAATTAGAATTCATGCTATAAATTGTGAGACCCCAAGAATGGTTTCTATGTTTCTATTTAACACACTATATTATCGGTTTGGTTAGCCAATATTGGATGCTGGATTACAAAAACTGCTTAAAATGCTGAACAAATAGGGAATTAAGGTAAATAAATAAATAAATACATAAATACATAAATAAGGTTATTTATTTTATTTATGTTATTTATTTATTTACCTTAATTCCCTATTTGGAATTATCGCAGAAACAGCATCAGCACAATACAGAGGTGTCCTGATTTGATACATTTTAAATTCAGCAAAAAGAAGGAGTGGTTGAAATTATGCAGATAGGCTGAAATTATGCCTGAAGTTAGTTAGTTAGTTAATGTAAATGTTATTTGGGCATTCAACACTATAAAAGCCCAATTTGGATTAAATGAAACAATGAAATGAAATGGAAACAAAAGCTATATAGTACCCAGATCTAATGCTCTAGCCAACATGCTAGTCATGATACAACAATACAAGACAATACGTTACATTGTAACATCACTAAATACCATTATTGAACCTTTTCAGTGTGATCAGTGCATTAACTTTCATGATTGCTGTCCGTTTTTCTCTCCGTTGTTTTAAAAATACACTATTATTGTTTAAAGACATCCTGGCCTATTTTATACTGAACCAGTGAGCTAGCAAAAGTAAGTTCTATAATAGTCACTGGATTCCTATTAAATTATACAGGGTCTTGAAACCTATTCTGGTGAAAGCCAGAGGTCTGTTTTGGAGGACTGTATTTCTGCATTGTTGTACACAACATTTCACTTACAGTGGAATTGGTTTAAACTCGTATGAAGTATTTCCAGTCTAGCGAGGTAAGTCTGGCTTCATGTTTAGCAGAAAATCTGCTTTCCGGACCCTTTTCCTGCCCACTGACTGCTGCTGTATTTCATCAGAAAAATCTAGTACAGTGCCTGACTACAACAAAAGTCAACAGAAGCCGACAGCGCCGACTAGTGGAATATATATTAGTTGATTACTCCATGGCAGTGTTTTTGAACGCTGGTTCTGGTGGCCCCCTGCCCTGCACATTTTAATGTGTTTCCTGCTCCCAATACACCTGATTCAAATTATCAGCTCATTAACAAGCCTTTTCAGAGCTGCAGGGAGTGTGTTAAAGCAGGGAATCCACTAAAATGTGCTGGGCAGGGCCCCTTCAGGACCAGGGTTGAGGAACGCTGATCCATGCAAACCCTGTAGATATACTTACCTTAAAACAGGAAGACAACCATAAATACCAGTAATACAGTAAGATATGCTCTTTCCTGTACATACATGTTTCATGCTTTTATACATTTTGTTAATGACAAATCTTATAGCTTTTGAACCAGTATGGCGTTTTCATACTAAAGAAGATTTCAAATATACTTCATCAAATCAAAGTGAACTTATTTCTTTACACTCCCACCCAGTGCACCACCACCCTCCCCCACCCAAAAAAAGAAAATAATGACCTTTAATCAAGACGCCACATCTAAATGTGAGAGCGTGAGATACATAAAAATGTAAAAAATTTGGTTTAGTTCTGGGTTGAGTGGAGTTCTTAAAGGCATTGCAGATTGAAGAGAAGACAATTCAGACTGAAGACTCCAGTTCCTGTACATGTTCTGGATATGGTCTTTGTGTCTTTGCATCATGTACAAGAAATTGCCAAAAAAAAAAAAAAATAAAAATATATATATATATATATATATATATATAGCATTCAACTGAAGCCATTTTATTCAGCTATATTGTCAGCTATCATAGAGAACAAATCCAATGTAAGTGAAAATAAACCGACCAATCAGCAGGTTGCATGTACATGTGACAACACCCTAACCCACCCCTTTCCTTTATCTTAGGAGAGTTTGAATTTTAGATGATCAGAGGAAGGTCTTCTAGAAAGCCAATCTCAGTATGACTGGATTATTATATCTAACCTTTCTAGTCATGGTCCAATGTGAGTATATATCTTTACCTCTTGTTCAGTTCATACAACCCTTTACTAGAAAAACTTACTAGTACATAATACACAGTTTAATCAGTTAAACAAGGTCATTAATAGATTCACATGTTAGTGCACAAAGTTATAAACTATCAATTATTAGATTATTATATGTTTTTCAAATTGAAGTCAATAGATAATAACTGCATTTGTGCCTCCTGTGATTTTAAGGTGGACATACTACTGAAGATATTATTTCACAGGTGAACTCAACACTGAGGGTCCAGCCTGGACTCTCCACCAGTCTCAAGTGCCATATTCAGTTATATGGGCACTTTTATGTATTCTGGATAAAAAATCCTCTTAATGAAGCTCCGGTCTGTATAGCTACAGCTAAATCATCAGTCAACAATGTGGTAATGGGTGAACAATTTAAAAACCATTCCAGAATCAAGGTCACATGGAACCAAAGGACCTTCACTCTGTCATTTTCATCAGTGGAACTAGCAGATGTTGGAACATACTTTTGTGTGCTTTTTTCTTATGAAAAGCTTTATTTGGGAAATGGGAGTAAGCTTATCCTTGAAGACCATGCTGATGGTAAGTTTGAAATTCAGACAATTTGTAAAACATACAGTTTTGTTATTAATTAATTATTAATTTCAAAATTCTTTTACTAAATACATGTGATTATCTTTCAGCTAATCACCTAAATTGTATTTATAATATAAAGCTTTGGGTTTACAAATAAAGAAAATATAAACCAATATTTAATAGATTCTGGATCATCGCTTAGTGTACTATTAGTAATGTTTATGTATTGTACTAGTAGTAAGATTATCTTTAAGATGTATTAATTCATTGGAGTTTTACAATCTATAATTGAGGTTTAAAGTAAGATCACACATATTACATGCGAATGTACTGTTTTACTACAGTTTCCCCCAACACAACAGCCAAAAAGAATGAAGATAAAGATGGTGGGTGTGATTTTGACCTTACATTAAAGATGTTTTACTTTATAGCTACGTGTAGCCTAATTTCCATTATTGTATTACTGTATAATAATTTAATTTAAAACTGTATCTTATTTTTTGGGGTGCTAGGAAAAATGTTACAGTGTGAATACCTAGCGCCAGTATTGGTTACAACTAATGTGGCCTCCGTGTTGTTCATCATTTTACTGATTCATCTTTTGAAGAAGAACAAATCCGGTAAGAATGACTGAGCAAAAATTCTGTTATGGAGAAAAAAAATGTGTCATATTTATCCACATAAATACAATTCTACATTTATCACTTGGGTACAGTATTATATTTTATGAACTTTGTTAGCTGACCTTATACAGTACATTTAAATATATTGTGATTGATATTTATGGCACATACAATTTATAGCATATATTATAAACACATGTTTTTGCAGGTGCCACAGGTGAAGTCATTGGTGCAGGTAACAATGTAAGTGGTAGTTAGATGTGAAGTGATTTAATAGCTAACTGTACAATATATTATTTAGAATCTCAAAGCTATGGAAATGATCATAATAATGCCAGTGACTTTTCTTTTTAAAACAGCAAGCAGATGAAGTAAACTACGCTGCTCTGACCTTTGGGAACAAGCAGAGAAGAACTGTTCAGAAGAGGACCAATGTGGACTCTTCTGTCATATATGGAGCTGTACAACACCAAGAGGAATTATAACTCAGTGCAATGGCATTGTAGGTGCAACTTGTATATTTCAGTTATTATGCAATTATAACAACAATGTTATAACAATGCATTATAACAATTTGAGATGTGGCAAATCTGTTGGTTGTTAATTTTTATCAAATTAAATCACACACTATTCAACAAAACACTGTATACATTAATCTATGTTTAATTTGTTTGGTTGTCAACAACTATTTTATATCTGATGGCATAAAGACCATATTATGCGTGGAACACAGACTTACACTCAAAATTAATTTTATTAGAAACACCTACCTTGTTCGTACACTTACTGACCACTTTAGGAGGTCCAGTATACCAGGTGTACTACAGAACGCATCCTCTGAAAAAGAGATACAAGATATTTCCCTTTAATTACTTTACACTGTTCTAAATGCTGTTGAATTTCGGGTTGAGAGAAAAAGCAACACAGTGTCATTTAATGTTGGATTCAAAAGTGAACAGTGAGTGGACATAGAGTTTAAACACTCCAGCAGCACTGCTGTGTTTAATACACTCACACCAGCACAACACACACTAACACATTACCATCACGTCAGTGTCACTGCAGTGTTGAGAATGATCCACCATCACATAATACCTGCTCTGTGGTGGTCCTGTGGGAGCCCTGTAACACTTGTATTCACCTGTAACACATACATTTAGCTGGCTGAAGATGCTCCACAAGTTGCCACACTCAGAACACAAGTGCAGTGCAAAAGTTTCTCTTTCAAGTCCTTCCTTTCTTCCTTCCTTCCTTGTAATGACCCTTGTCCTTATTAGACTGGGAATTGGTTTATGAAATTGTAGCCCTAAAGCCATATATCATCAGTGTAACTTTGCTGGCTAGAAGTTGTAAGCTGGCTCTAGCCTGTATAGTGTGGGAGATGTTTTAATGATATGTGATAGTTTTTCAGAATTAATGACCAATAGGTGGTTAGATTTATAAAAATTAATTGTATTATGCTGTGTCATTCTTACATGGCTCTTTCTGTATGGTCTTTTCTGTCTGTCTGTATGTCTGTGTGTGTGTGTGTGTGTCTGTGTGCCTGGATGGCCTTGAGAATACACAGGCCCTGTTCCGGGGAAGAACGCACATCCAGGATGACTCAGTTATAATTATATATTGTACACATACACAAAGTGGCTCAGCTGCAGTCATAAATTGATCAAATGCCTTTGAGGAATTAAAGCGATCAAATAATCAGTTAATAAATGAGATTCAAAGGCCTAGGCCTGATTGTGGTCTGGCCAGAGATTCTCTTTAAAATGGTTTTCTTAGTCTAGAAAGAAGCAACAATATTTGCACAGGGGAAAATGGTGATGCCAATTATATAATCATAAGAAACAGTGTATTCCCCATGGAAGAACTGCCAATAATGGTATTTGATGTGATGATACAAGTCATGATGATTGGAGATGTTGGTAAAAAACTTGAGGGAGGTGAGATCATTTATGTGCCCCTAGTAGTATAAAAAACTGTGTGTTTTCTGAAATAAGTTGCTGCTGGCTCAATTTAAGATTAATGCTAGTTAGATTGACAGGCCTTAATCTTCAATAAAAATATGTTTTGACTGTTTTGTCTGTCCTGGTGTTGGGTTTTTATTTCTGGGATTTGAGTTTGAGTTTCTTTTTTTATAGTTGACTCCATAAAATAAATATTGGAGTATTGTATTTAAGTGATATATAACTCAATATAACTTAATTCAGCTTACTGGTATCTTTATGAGCCATGGGAATCGCCACCCTGTTTCACTCCACCTACAAGGTTGGTCTTCACAAGGGACCTCTAGTGCAGTAAAGCTGCTTTAATACCACACCACCAGCAGGTGGCACATTTTACTAAAAAGTAGTTTCTTCCTGTTTCATAGTCCTTCAGCAAAGAAACAGAGATCTTCATATATACACCCACAGGCCACTACATTAGGTACACCTCCTTGCAATCCAAACTTGTTGTCCATTCAGCTCCACTTACCATATAGATGTACTTTGTTAATCCTCTTTTACTCTGTTCAGTGACACTGACGTGGTGGTGGTGTGTTAGTGTGTGTTGTGCTGGTGTGAGTGGATCAGACACAGCAGTGCTGCTGGAGTGTATAAACACTGTGTCCACTCACTGTCCACTCTATTAGACACTCCTACTTTGCTTGTCCACCTTGTAGATGTAAAGTCAGATACTATAGCTCATCTGCTGCTGCATAGTTTGTGTTGGTTGTCCTCTAGTCCTTCATCAGTGGCCACAGGACACTGCCCACAGGACACTGCTGGCTGGATAGTTTTGGTTGGTGGACTATTCTCAGTCCAGCAGTGACACTAAGGTATGTACCACTCCAGCAGCACTGCTGTGTTTTTTTACAATTTGGAAATTAAGCAATTGAAACTAATTAGACTGCTAGCTCAATTAAAGCATTTTACTCACTGTAGTGGTGGAAATGCTGTGAGGATGAACTTTCATAAAGGGATTTGCACTGGAAGCCTTCAGGACAAATGTTAATATGTGCCATTGCAATGCAGCTGAAAACGTAAAATTCAGGTGTGTGTAATATTCTGAAAGAAAGGAAGATTAAAGATAAAACTGTAGTGGAGAAAAGGACAGAAAGGCTAAAACTGGTTACTGGTTTGGAACTGGCTAATGCCTTAAAGGGCCCACATCACGGAAAAAAATAATTTCCAGATCTTTTATGATGTAATAGGTAAAGACTGTAAACTTTCAACGCATATTGTTTACTCCTCAGTCCATTCAGTTCATATATGTATACCAAGCAAACAACCTGCTTGAATTTACTGTATCTGTGATGTCATGAGAACCAGGACATTTACATATACCCAAGTATTCAGCCTAAGGCAGTTTACCCCCGTCCATTCACAATGAAGTTATAAGGAGTGTTGCAGCTCGGATTCAAGTTCAAATATATCAGTTTTAATGACACAGTAACAAGTAATTGTTAACAGTAACTAAGAGATACAGAGAGGAAGGGTGTGTTGATGGACAGACAGAGCTGAGCTAAAAGCAAAGCAATGTTTATTAAATAGACTAGTCATACAACACAGCAGCAACAAAATCAAAGCGGACATAACCAAGTGGCAAGGACAGAGTAAGAGTAAGAAAACAGTCAAAACCAGGCAAACAATCAGACCAGCAACAGTACCAAAAGGGGATAGACAAAAGAGTAAACCAGAGAAGCTAACAAGAATAACGACAGAGAGAAATGCTCAGTACACAGTGACAATACTTTGGTGAGTCAATGACAATAGGTCAGTGTCAGAAAGGAGTATATGTATTTGTAACACAGCCTGCCAAAGTCATACTCCTAGCAAACTTCATAGTTTTCTTTATAGTCTAGAAGAAACATTGCATGTTCCGAATCTTCATTCTTTTATTAGCCAATAGCTGCCTTCAGTGATAGAAAGCAACACCAATATATTTTCATTCATTATGCTTGAGTATGTATGAAATATCTTAATCACTATAGGTAATCTGAAATATAATGTACTTATTTAGTGTGAAAGCATTGTTACTCTATTCAGACTGTGATTTATAGGATGTCCCTTTTCTCCTCTGTTTGAGCTTTGAGGCAATGAAATCCATTACACGTGTTTTGACCTCTAAAAAGCAGGTGGTACAATATTGAGCATCGTCATACACTAAATTCCATAATTACAATGATCACCAAAGCTTCTGTCAGTGCAATCCTCAGCAAATGTGAGGTAGAGAAAGAGGGGGAGTTAGTGGGGGTGGGGGGTGGGTCATTTGAAGCGAAACAAAGCTGTCATGCATTTCAAATGCAAAACCGATAGCGCTGTTTCCTTCTCTCCAGCCTTTCATGAATTGGAAATGAAAGGCAGAAGAGGGAGATTCAGAGATTACAGCTATTCCACACATTCGACTCTTCTGATGAATGCAACGTGAGACACATATGAATCCCTCAAAACCCGCTTTACCAGCACAGAGGGAGCAAAGAAGGAAAAAGATCAAAGGCATATTTAGAAGGAGATGAAAGTAGCGGATACTTCCAAGCTGGTGTCCAAAAGAGTGGTTAGTCCCCAGGTACTTTAAACAGAGGCAGGAAATGCCCATTTTAATCCGGAACCGATCAGATATCAACAGACATCTTTCTGTCTTTCGCACATAGTCATTGTGCAAAGCTCAGTGATCTATTCATAATTTTCTTTGTTTTGTTTTCTCTTTCTTTCCACTTATTTTATATCTATTTGTTTCTAAGACAGCTCACTTTGTTTCACTGGGATAGGCCAGTGTTATCTTTGGCACTGGTCTGGGTTCAACATCTGCGAGACTGCAAAGCATATGATCCCCTTGCAATTTGCATGCAGAATTTGTAGGAGAGACTTTAGAGACTCCTCACTGTGGACGAGTTCTAGTCATCAATCACTTTGATAACCCCTTTTACTGTTCACCCTGGACGAGCTACAGGGATGCTGTGTACTGTTAAAGAGTCCCTATCATGGACAACTGAATTTTCCTCACTGCTTTGAAATAAAGTTTTGTAGTAAATTAACATTGTTAAAGTGGTAAACCCTTGACTTCTCAGTCTATACAGTCTAGACAGTTAAGCAGAAACAGCTTCCTTTGAATTCACTGATGAATTGAATTCCTTGAATTTGTGATGTCACAAAAACATAATGAGCCTCATTGCTTCTTAAAATCACTTTCTCCAAGATTCTGACATTCACCAGTGTTTTCTTGGGATGGGATTTGTTCTTAGTTAAGAACAGGATCTACACACACATACGTACACACATACATGAAAACTGTTTTGAAAGGTAAATATCCATTCACGTGAATCATGTAGATTCGATAATGTTTTTTTTAGTGGGGATCTTTTTGTGTGATCTTTGAAGGGAACAGCAGTTTGCTGTCTTTTTCAACCAATCCATAGTCATTATTTTATTTCTATCAATCACTTAGTGAACAGGGCTGAAGATAGTTTTCATTTTAGCTACATGTACGTCTACAGTTTAGATAATTGTCTTAAAAAGTACAGAGACCTGTTTTTACTTTTCCATAAACAGGTGGCGTCAGCAGCATGCACAGTGTTTAGCCTAGCAGCTAATATACTTAACGGACCCCAGACTGCGTTTTGCTTATCAGAGAAGTTCTCCTGTCTGAATTAAAGTTAGTATTTCTTAATATTTCAAATAAACATATTGCAGCATTCGCATTGCTGAACTTGACTTTTATTCACCTTCACTTGTGAAATGAAAACATCAGGATTTATGGAATGGAATGGAAACTTCAAATAAGAAAAGAACTACAGCTTCCTGCTCCATTCAGAACCAGTAATGAGGTGTCAGATGTTTCAAGGAATTTGTCCTGTTGAATTGGATTTAGTGCAGCATGGTTTGTGAAATGGTGAATGCAAATTATTGGATTCATAGTTTTTTACATTATCTATATATGTACATAGTTATGTGTGTATATACTTTATATTTTTGAGGTGGCACTACCTTTTCAGTTCTAACATCATAATAATAGCTTATGCAAAAAAAAGCGTGACATATTGGGTATTGTGAAAAATTATTGAAATTATTATTATTTTGTGCCATATCACCCACCCCTAACAAACAAAAGCCTGTTTACTGTTTAGGGATAAAGGGAGGTTGGAAAATGGTCATGTATAAAAGAATCACAAATTTTGGTCAATTAAAACCAAACAAATGTCATAAGTAGCCCACAGAGAACATGCATGAAGAATGTTCTGTACGAGCCCTTTAATACCCGATTGATGCACTTTGTGAAAAATGAGGTAAGGAACACGGTATGCACTTAGTGACGGCAAGCTGCCAAACATAGCTTAGGACAGACAGAATTCATGAAGCGAGAACCAGCATGTGAAAATATTTCCGGGAACACCATCACATGGTTACAGGATGTTTGGCATTCCCCCTTTAAGCAGACAACAGAGACTCAAGTTCCATTCACCAGGAAGACTAGTTCACTAGAGCGAACTTGTTGCCCATTTTGTAACTGCTAGGGTCTTGTGATGAACTTCCATTGATCGGCTTTTAAGAAAATACTGCTTGTTTCGGATTTTGTTCAGCCAACTGCCCAAGGCTGCACAGGATGTTGCCAGTGCCCCAGAAGACAGAGGATAGATAGATAGATAGATAGATAGATAGAAGGATAGATAGATAGATAGATAGATAGATAGATAGATAGATAGATAGATAGATAGATAGATAGATAGATAGATAGATAGATAGATGCTTTCTGATCCCAAAGGAATGAATTAATAAAGTTGCATCAGAGGGCAGAGCCATTTCATACAAAGCTCCCCAGCTTTGGAATAACCTCCAATTAGTGTTCGGGACACAGCCCCAATCTTCAAGTCTAGGCATAAAACCTACCTGTTCAGTCGAGTGCTTGGTAATTAGTTCCTGCTAACTGCTAACACCATACAATGCTCTCAGTCCTTCTGTCAGAGCTAATTGTCTGTGTGTTCTTCTTTGCTGGAGCTGAGCTACTGCCCAAACTCTGTGGTCTACTGCGAAACTACTGCCCATCCTGTGCGCTCTGATGTCGTTGCTTCATCTGCCTCGGCTGGGTGCCACTGCCTGCCTGCTGACCAGTTTGCCTATCATGAAGCTTCTCCCTGTCTAGAGCTGTGAGGGGGCTCACCTGCATTGCACACATCATTCAACAATCATGCTATTTAATCCAGCGCTCCAGCTATTTAATTTGACGATCCAGCTATTTAATCACAGATAAATCTGCCTCAAAAACATTTGGATGGGTTCCCCCTTTGAGTCTTGGTTCCTCCCGAGGTTTCTTTCTCTTGCCTTGAGGGAGTTTTCCTTGTCACTGTTGCCTTTGGCTTGCTCACTAGGGGCTTGTACCCAGATTCTCTGTAAAGCTACTTTGTGACATCATCTGTTGTAAAAACTGCACATAAATAAATTTGACTTGACTTGACAATAAATGGCTGCTACAATTAGATGTTTCAGCTACAATTAGATGTTTCAATATGCTTTGGCTTGCTAACATTAGCCTGCTAACTAAAGGCAGGAACTTTATTCAAAGGTTTCAGCTGCAGACTTAAACGTAGCACATATGCTACAAAAAGAGTCTGATTCAGTTGAACTCACTTCACGATTTATAACAAAGGGCTCATTCAAAGAGAACAATTGATCATGAATCAAACATCGCTAGGGGCAAGAGGCATCGTCCACTTCAGTGGAGGCCTCCACTGGCCTTTGCCCTTAGAGTTGCTAACATGTGACAGAAGACCTCCATGCTAAAAAACAGCAATTTGTTATTTTGGTTGAAGAAATTGCATTTGCCCGTTGAACATCTCTCCATGAGTCATGTGCCCAGACTAACTAATCCTGGTAGGGTTGGAGGTCCCCTGAGCTCAAGGCCTAGCCTTGTTTTTCCCCTACATGTTTACATGTGCCGGACCCTAGAGTCTAGTTACCTTGAGGTGCTGCACGCAAAAGGGAAGCAGGAGATTTTCCATGCTGGATCCCAGCGGCCAACCAACCTGCTCCAGAGTCCACTTACTGACAGCCGCATGACTGCATGCCGGAGATCTTCTCCTTGCTCAAAAAACAGTTAATTTAAAAAAATTATAAAAATGAAGAAAGAGTAAACACGGACAAGCTAATGGGCAGATATACATTTAGAAAGGCTGTTAACTGGATGAAATTACACATATAGTCAGTCACTCACAGACACTCTCAGCAGAGGGATTTTAAAAGCCCTCCCAGTAGGCTTACACTGGGGGGAGTTTTCTCCTCTGTAATAGCTGGAGAGTAATTCTGCAAACTCCATCTCCTCCAGTCCCAAAAAAGGACATAAATAAAAGCCAGTCTAGCAGGAGCCTCTGTCCGACAAGGAAAGTTTAAAGAGGAGACAGAGAAAAGGAAAGAAGGAAGAAGAGAGGGAGAGATACTGTGGGATTTTTTTTTTTTTGGTAAAAAAAGCTGTGCTATCTGAAGAGGCAGAGCTGATATGAATCTTCGTCATGGGGTGAGTTGGAACAGAACAGGACTGCTACAGATTTGTTTTGCATAGCTGACAAAGCCTGAGTGATAGAGATTTATTTGTGTAATAACATTACACAAATAGGAAGAAGGATAGATAGATAGATAGATAGATAGATAGATAGATAGATAGATAGATAGATAGATATGCTTATGAACTGTGTGGAAAGTATATAGTGAATGCTGGGCTAATATGCATATATATAAATATATAATTATATATAATAAGTATATATAAATGTATCACCAAAAATAAGGCAGGCCTTCCGTGAAGGCAGCAGACTAAGTAACATACATAGGTGCATTGTGTGGAAAGTAAGTATATAGTTTCTGCTATATGCACTACCTCTAGTTAGTATATAGTTATTATAGGTGTTATAGTTGTAGCTAGTTTATAGTTATAGTTTAAGTATAAGTTGAAGTATATAGTTAATGCTGGGCTAATATATATATATATATATATATATATTAGTGTATCACCAAAAGTAAGGCCATGAAGGCAGCAGACCAAGTAACATACATAGGGACTGTTTGTCTGATTCGCCTGTACAGCTCTATTTGGAATGCATAGAATGTGAAAACAAATCTCTCCATATTTCTTATTATCATCACAGTAGGTTTACTTCCTCATGATTTACACTCATACTGCGTGTCCTCAGCCAAAAATGTGAAGCTAGGTTTTCCTGTCCTGCCTCAAAAATGACCTGGTGGTTCAGCTTAATTTCCCATTTTCGCAATTAGCCTCATCTTTCAGCCAGCGTTCCGGTCCTCGTGTGTCAGTATCTGCTTACATGAAAGAGCATTTGTAAATATTTGCACACATCATCACACAAGAAAGAAGGACTCCCACGATAGCGGGCTTCACTCTGGGGAGGTCTGGGTCGTGAGAGTGTTTATGTCTGACTCAAAGGAACATTTGTTCCATCCTATTGCACTTAGTTTGGCACTTCCTAATGTTGACTACATGCCACGCCACTGCCAGGGCTTGTTAGGTTTCTGATTCTATCCTGCGTAATATATTAAAACTCGCTTATCTGTGTATCAAAATACCTTTCATCACTGTTGCGACAAAACCTTGTATCGGCAAAATAGCAGCTTTACAGGAGGAGGAAAAACTTTCCAACTTTTCAGTGGAAGTTAACCTAGATTTCTAGAGCATTTCCATTGTTTTGTTCATAATGAAATTTTAAAGCAATGGCATAAGCAGTGAAATGAATTAAAATGAGATGAATGCAGATACAAGGTTTTGTTATGACAGTGACATCTCACTAAAATACATACAGCTGGATACAACAGACTGCACACCACTGAATACAACAGACTGCACACCACTGTCCAAAGTGCACTTCACATTTCACAAAGCTTCACTGAGCTTGAACTGAAAATAAACTCATCCTCTACAGAGAACTCATTTCAAAACGGTATTTTTCTGCAAATTTCAGTGTGCAATTTCATAGTTTCATCTGTCACATAGATTAATACAGTCATCTATCAAGTTTTGTTAAAATGGTCATTCGATATCAAGTTTTAGTGTCAATTAAGCTTTTGCATGTGCACAGTCTCTGTTTATTTGAGTTGAACATACTGAAGAAGAAAAAAATGCCACATTTATTGATTTATTTATTTATTTAGTTAGTTAGTTGTCTGTTTATTTATTTAGTTGTTTGTTTGTTCCTTTGTTTTTAATATGTTAAATTTAACAAAAAACACAATAATTGTGGAGACGCATATTCTCTGTAGAGAATGAACATGATTTATGTTCCCAAACTTTTGCATACCACAACATGTTAAAACCATGAGGACATCAAGAAGAAATGACCGGTAAAAATGCAAGCTCATCAGAAAAAAACAGTCAAAGATGCAAAACAAACAAACAAACAAACAAACAAACAAGCAAACTGCTTTGGCCCAAATTTGCCCAGTTCACTCTGAAAACAGGTTTTAAAAGGTTTTTGTTTGGCTGTACAACTTAATTAGTATGTTTACATTATGTGCAACACTCTCACAACAACTGCAAATGGCTCTTCAAAGAAACATCTGCTAAAGGACTCTTGATGACTGTGGTTCTGAAGCCGGTACACACAGACCACCAGATTTTCTGTTGGGAGCTGAGGAATTATGGACTAATGTGGCCTGACTGGGGGCGTTGAAGACCTTGATAACTGCTGTTTAAAACAACCAGAAGTGGTTCACATGGTTTGGTATTGCTCCAAAGAAGCCTTTTCAGTACCTTTATTAGGAGTGTAGTTGGCCTATATGTGTTACCTATATAAAACCTTCTATATGTGGTGTTTCTTCAAAGCTTCTCCCAGGCCCCAGACTTTTCTATGACCTCAATATGTCTCTGAGCCCAAGTGCCTGCATCGAGGTGTACGTTAGCCATGACACTATACAGGGAGTTAATAGCCTTGCTACAAGACTGATGGATTGTATCAACAACAGATTTATTGATGGATTGCATGCATTTGCCTTCTATGGTTACATTAGTTAACTACAGAGCAAAAGTGACGAGGCAATGAATCAGGATCAGCTTGTGTTGTTTTGTATGCAGCTTGAAAGTCCACACAGGTCGGATTGCTTAGTTTGGCATTCCTTCCTTCAGGCAAGGAAGATGTATTACTGTAAATGAGATGACAGTTCTGGTGAGGAATGACGAATGAGAGATCATTCAGGATCTTCTTTGTTCGGTGCTACAATGTGAATAGAAACAAGAGCAGCATTAGGGGTAAGATATACAGATGCCACTTCATTTGTTTAGAGTAGATGGTTGTATAATCTTGTGCACCTTGCACTTGAGCACTATGTTTTGATATCTCCGGGATCTTTCCTTTTCTGGCCTGTTCGGCCCTGTGTTTTGGCATCAGAGTCATTTGCTTTCTTTCGCTTTCTTTTCATCTTTTTTGTCCCATTCACCCAAATCTAAACTTTATAATTAATAAATATAGTCAGATCCATGTCTAAGGCATAGTCCAAATACCAGCTATTGGATCTGTTTATAGAAGTGGTATCCAGCCATTCTCCTGGACTTGGCTGCACTAGTTTTGATCAAGCTTTTGCCCAAAGTCCTTACTCAACACTATTTTCAAACTAGCCATTTTCACACCGATTCATTAAAAATGTCCTAGTGACGCTAACTAATGGACCTGGAGCTTTGTGGGTTTTCATTGTGTTGTCTATGTGGGTCCTGTTTATTCATCAATACTTAGGGGAAGGTGCCAGTTCAGTCGGGTCCATACATATTTCGGCGTTGGCTATTTTACCTGACTACCACAGCATATCAAAGCAGTCAAAAGAAAAACAAGTATCTCTAAAATGGCAGCTTTACAGGAGAGGGCAAAAACCTCATTTAATTTTAAAGTAAATCTATGGAACCAGACCTTTGTCCAAGCAGTTTGGGCCATTTCTGTTGGTCCATTCATCATGAAATCTTCACATAATGTAAACAGCAACTACTGTGTTCAAATGATGCATTTAAGTAAAAATTGACAAAAATGGAAATACATGATTATCTTTGGGCTGTGATGATATATTGATTAACTCAAAGTACTGAACACCCTCATTTTTAGGGGTCATAAATGAAATTGCTATTTGTGTAACCATTGGCTGCCTGAAGTCTGAAACCTATAGATATCACAAGATGCATTTCTTCCTCAGTGATGCTCAGCTGGCATCAGTCCTTGGTTCGTTTAGTGTGGTTCTACCTTTCTTGTTTCTACCTGCAGTTTATCAGCAGTAACTAACAATATCTTTGTCAACAAATATTCAATTCAAATATTCAAATATTCATGGACCTGACTGTATTTAGTAGATACGGAGATCATAAAAACTGGTTGGTTAGATTTAGTAATATGTTGTCCTGAACCTGGTAAACACTTAGCTTATATTTGATTTGACATACAGTTGGGGCAGCTAGAGATCCACCTTCCTGCAGGTTTCACTTCCAACTCTAACTAAGCTAACTAAGCACTTCTGAAGACTATAATCAGATGGATCAGATTGGGTGGGTTAGGGTTAGGGTATCTCAGCAGTAAGGTAGATCTTCAGGAGCAGGCTTGGTGACCACCAGTTGTAATGAAAACATTTCTTTATTACCTCTGGGCAGATTTGCATTAGTATGAGTGTCAATATTGCAGCATTATCTTTTCAAAGTAAGGCTGCGATTGTCCAAATCCGTAACAAGAGGTATCTGTTTGAATGCCATATAAAAGGAGCTTTCTGCTTGGCCTTCAGTGGTAGAATCAGTTTGCGTCCTCATGGCAGATTTTGAAGTCACTTCCAAACAAATGGAAACACCATATGCTTTTCATCAGCAGAGAGAGATGAGTGTCCAGAAAGACAGCAAAAAAGAGAGATGATTCATATTCAGTCCCCATGAGAGGATCTAGAGCTTTCCTCTATTAGTATCAGGAGGTGCTTTTGTGATAATTGTGGAGGTTTTTACTCTTCTTTTTTCTAGGTTTTATGAGTCATTAATTCCCTTAGGGGGAAATAGCTGCAGAGCCAAGTTCTCAACATGTTGATTTTCAATTTCCATTTCGGGATGTGAGTTATTCCAAGACCTCGTTTCTAAAAATAACAAGCATTAAGGCAATGTGTAAAGAAGTTTAAAAAAAAGCCTTGGAAAAGACTGAATTTCAGGATTCCAAATATTTATCTTAAGTTTGGTCACTGTGCAGCAAAGATACAGAACTGCTTTTCTGGTTCCTATGACAGTAGTGTCATCGCACTGTAATTATGCTACCAGAGACAGTAGACATAAAAGGATGGTGTGAATATAATACTCAGGGAAGCTATATGCAGTGTTTATGGTGAGTGAAGGAAATCCAGCATATCGCTGCTGTTGGAATAAAACTTGTATCTCCATTTTTGTTGTTTTTCAGTTTTTGGTATAATCTGAAAATGCCTGTTCCCCTTTACATTGTGTGTATATTTCATGATTACATTATGTGTATATTTCATGACATATCTTTTGAACAGATCAAAAGAAAAAGCCCAAAGTTATCTGGAAAAAGGCCCAGGTAGCACGTCCTCTACAGAGAAGAAACTTTTTTGTGCCAAATTTGTATTTTGACTCAATTTAACATACTGTAATAATACACCAATACAATTCAGTACAATATAAAATGAGCCTTAAACTTTTCTTATGTTAGATTAAGCCAATAACAGTAGACAGGTGCTCCCTAATTTCTTTTACTTTTGGGAATCTGAGATCATCAAAAGCATGATTTGACCAGAGGAGCCCAAACTTTTGCATAGGACTGTATTCTGCAGCTCAGAGCACAAACACTGCTGATACTACTATAACTTATAAGCTGAGGATAATTTAAAACTGCTCAAGTCAATATGAGTGCTGTCCAAAAACTGGATGCTTAAATAAGAAAATGCACGCATGCATCTGCGTGTGGGGTGGTATGGCGGTCTCAGCCTAATGCACAATAAATTCTCAGATTCCCAAAAGTAGGACGCTGAAAATCCAGTTCATCCCTGAGGCGGATTAGAGAGGCATCTACTGTATGTTTTATTGTGAAATACCACTCTAGTGCAGGCTGTCTCTCCGTAAGTAGGTATAATTCCAGAATCATTACATTCTGCAATTTAATCTGCATGGTCTAAAGCAACGTTTATGAAACTGTTAGTTGCAGTTCTCAAGTCTGATTGGCAGTCCGAGACGCATTTCAAGCTGTTGCAAAAAACTATGTACAGCATATATGCACACACACACACACACACGCACGCTTGCTGGTTCACCTCTCAAACTACAATAACAGTCTCCTGCATTTTGCTGCCTATCTCTGCCTGTTCTGGGACAAGCATAGCATTGCCATTAGAGCAGCACAGCAGAGCAGTCGGGGGTTAGGTGCCGTGTACTAGGTCAGTACTTACCATCACATTCTTGCAAATGCAGCCAGCTAAGAGTCGTTCTGTTCTTGTCTTAGGAATGTTCATCCAATCTACATTGAAGAGCACCTCTAGCTCTGCAATGGTCTTGGGCCATCTGGGGCATACATAGCATGCTTCAAATCAAACTGCAGATTTTCAGTGATCTTGAAGTCAGGGAGCTGTGAGGGCTATTCCAAAAACCCCAGGTAGTGTTTCATAAAGTGGGACATTTGGAGGTATGTTCTGGACCATTGTCCTATGTCACATTTGCTTCCAGAATTTGCTGATATTTGGTGGAATCCCTTCTTCCATCTGCCTAATGTAGGATATGGGCTCTTTAACACAAATAAATATGACTAGGTTGTATAATCTCATCCAGACGTATTATCTCATACCGAGAAATATTGGATATAATGACAAAATGTAATATGATATTATTTGCCAAGATCTGTTCCAAGTCATATGTGTTTGTGTAAAAAATCCTGATGTTGCTGTGCAATCATAGCCTACTGCTAAGAAACTTCAGTGTTTGTTGCCATTATTTGTCCTTCTGTATCCTCTGTCACTGCCATACCTTTAATAGCTCCCAGCACATCAGTATGACTTGACAGAAATGCAGCAAGCCCTGTTACTTCTTCATTTCATTAACCTCTATTTGAGTTATTTATACTGAGCGGTTTTCTCCAGATGTTAAAAGGTCAGGAGATCTGCCTGCTCTGGTACACAATGTTAGTAATAGATCAGTAAAGAGACACATACTGGATATGACTTATTCCCTGCAGGTCTTCTCTCCTCAGTCCCTGCCTGCTGTTCATTGTCACCCCATTTATCATGTGTGCAGGGACCACAGCAAAGTAATTCAGCCTGCAGCCTCAATCTGGGCCACCAGATGCCCCTGCCACTGTCAAGCAATGAGTGGACGTACATTTTTGGCATTCTATTAGAACAGGAATGATTCATGCAATTTTCTTCAATGGCTAGCATGTTAGCAGTGTCACCTTTAATCTTGTAGCTCCAGGTGGGGCAGATTGGTGCCAAGGAATTAATTATGGCGATTTAAAGGAACCATTTGTGTCCGGTTTCTGTCCTATGCACATGAGAATGAGTACATATTCTTAGGTATGCTCTTCATTTAGTGAATAAATAAAGTCTAATTTTTGCTATTTTGTGTATTACATATATACAGTATATTGCCAAAAGCATGTGGACACACCTCCTTATTTTTCTGAGAGGAGCATCTAGGAGCAACAACAGCTCCGCCACAAAATGGTAGACCATGCAAGCTCACACACAAGCCTATACATGATGCCAAGCTTCAGCATGTTCAACATGTTCTCTGGGGGGATAAAATGCTTTGGTGAATACCAGCAAAATGCTACTCACTGGAACACATAGAGCTAATGGCAAAGTTTGGAGGAGGAGGGATAATGACTCGAGGGTTTGATTCAGCCCCTTAGATTCAATGAAGGGTAAGGTCAATGCTGCAGCAATAAAAGACATTGTAGGTAATTACATGCTTCCAACTTTGTGGCAAAAGTCTGGGACAGGCCCTTTTCTGTTCCAGCATGGTTGCACCACTTTGCACAAAGTAAGCTCCTTAAAGACATGGTTTGACATGTTTGGTGTGGATGGACTCCAGTGGCCTGCACAGAGCCCTGAGCTCCACCCCACTGAACACCTCTTGGAGAAAATGGAATGTTGATTGCGAGCCAGGCAATCAACATTCTCTCGTCCAACATCAGTGTCTGACTTCACATGTGCTCTTTTGACTGAAAGGTCACAAATTCGCACAGACATACTCTTCCACAAAACCTTGTGGAAAGCCTTCCTAGAAGAATGGATGCTGTTACAACTTGAATACAACATTCTCTTGCAAATTATACTGCACAATTACTTAGTCTGATCTGCAGAACTCTTGTATAATTTTGTTTTCAGTTCGGGATTGAGGGAGAGTTTTTTTTACATGGTCGACCAGAGTCAAGTTTCAGAGTCAGTTCAGTACTTTGCTTTCAACATTTCGCATATAATGACGGTAAAGGTCAGAGATTGTATCTCTGGGCAGTTTTGAGTGGGTATACGCAAGTCCCAGTCAGGGAAGGATTGCTGACCGACCCAGTTGGGACAGTGCCCAGGGGACTCTGACTGCCCCTTGCACAAGGCCCAAGGTAGCTTAAAGACTGGGAACAGCAGGCCACTGCAGATACAAATATTATAAATATTATAAATAAAGACCCTTCAGCCCATAACCGTCCACCATATCATTAAACCCCTCCCTAGTACAAACATGTAAATACAGTAAAAGGCTAATGCACATTAAATTGAGAATTAAATATATAATTTATCCGAAAAATGTCAGTGCTTGATTTCTATTTATTTGCTTAGATTAAACAAATATAACACTTGAAATATATAATGTACCATAATGTCACGTGGGGACAGGACAAGGAGGCAGGATATAGGTGCAAGGATTTAATAAACAGAACAAATAAGACAAAGCAAAACCAAAGAAAAAACTAGCAAACTAAGAAACAACTGAACAGGATTACAAAAACAACCGACATGGAGACAAACGACTGGCAGGGAAACAAAACACCGGAAGGGGAACAAACGACGGACATGGAAACAAAACACCAAGCAAGAACACAGGGGACTACAGGGAGTATAAGTGAACAAGGACCAACAAGGAACACCTGGGAAGGGGCGGGGCTACAAACTAGGGACAGGTGAGGGGACTGACAAGGGGGCGGAGACAGGAGGAGCCAAAAACCAAAACAAACAGAAGCACATGGAAAAGGGCACATGGATGTGACAAGACAAACAGAAAACGGAGAAAACAGAAAAACAGGGGCTAGACTAGACAGGACGTGACACATAACTTTTGTACAACCCATATCATGTTGTTCCCAGCAGAGAATGTGTACCTATTCTAAAAAATTGAGCAGGAGCACCAAGACATTTTTCATTCTTCTGTCTGTCTAGGTAATAAAATGACTTATTGGAGTCCTAACAGTATCTTGTTTTGCATATCTGTAAAGCAGATTCTGTGACGTGGTGATAGTGAACATACTGTTCTCACAGCCATATAGATTCACATGGAAACCTTTTGAAGAACAGACGGAACATTTTCTGTGTTAAAGTTTTATGATCAAACACTTGGACCGTATGGTTTCCCAGGATATAACATGTAGAATCACTCACCCATATATTTATACATAAATACTCTTTGGGGTATAAAAGGATACATAAATGACATAAAATTAAACAAGAAATCCTTGGCTAGATGTTTTACTTTGAGAAATTGGGGACATTTGACCTCGAGAAAGATATAATAGTCACACACTACTAGCAGAGAAGTGACCTAATAGGGGCTGACGTGCAGAATTTAAGAAAGTCGTAGATATAGATGACTGTGGTATGTATATTGGTTGCTATGACATAATGAAAATGCATTGGCTTACAAATGTTACTGGTAATTAAGGTTATAGGCTAAAGCTTAAATGGAAACAAGCTGGTTGTTTATGAGTCTGATTGTACATGGAAACTTTTGAGAGCAATCTGACATTCCAGAGAGGCAATCTGACCTTTTGCTGTCGTAATTATTCACACCCCTGCATTTAAAACTTTGTACACTCAGCCTTTGCCAAGATAACAGCACAGAATCTTCTCTTGTAGTGGTGAATGAGGTAGGAGGAACTATCTAAAGGAATCCGACGCCATTGCAAATCTCTTCAGAGCTTTCATAGTCCTTGGTCTTTGCTTTTAGACTTATCTTTCCAATGCTCTGCAGATTCACAGTGGTGTTTAGATCACTGAGGTGGCCCCTGCAAAGTTTTATTTTGTGGTCGAAGTTCCAGCTCAGACACAGTGATAGTTTCCTGGAAGCGACAGACAGATTTTGATCTAAAATGTCTCTTTATTTGTTAGAATTCATGTATACAGTGTCAAAATTTTTAATTTGCATCAACTCAAAAACTCAAGTTCAAAAGCTGCCTTTAAGTTTTAAGTTAAATTGACATTACTGTTTACTTCAGATCATTCATGTCTAGTCTGGCTTTGAATTCCTTTCTGCAGACTGATTTGACAGTATAGTGCTTGTTGTTTCAACTTAATGCAAGTTTAAAGTACAGATGACTTATTAACATGAGCTGTTGTCACTTGTCTCAATAATAGGCTTCAACTTACTTATGTAGGTCAAGGGAAGTATTGACAGATGTTACAAGCACACAATACACGCAATGGAAGGTAGGCCAGGGGAGAAAAATAAATGTTGCCAAGTTGAAGCCAGTAATTGACACAAGTAACAAAAACTCATGTTAATAAGTCATTTGTACTCCATCTGTCATCAGTACACTGTAAAAAAAAGAAAAGTTGTTTAAACTTTAGTGTCCAGGTGTAGAGTTTAGTATAGAGTTAGTGTCCAGGCTACCTTAATATTTTGAGTTATTTGAACTTAAAAACATAAAACACAGATTCTTGTTCTTGTTTTGCTAGCCCACTATTTGAAATTCAGTTAAATCGAAATTTTAACGCAGTCCAAAGAAGAACTTTTTTAGTGAAAACATTTTTTTTTTTTTTACAGTGTGGTTATGTTCATCTGTTACTTGGATTGCTAAGTACTCACAGTGACAAGTTCATTTGACTCCTACTAATTTCCACTTAATCTTACTTTTTATAGCGTAGTAACAAGTTTCACAGAACCTTGAGCATTAAATCACAGATCCATCACCATACATCCCTGTAGGAATTAGGCTCTGATGCTTTTTATGCCAAACTCTGGAGTTTGTTTCCAGAAAATCTGACCATAGAGCCTGGTTCCAATCAAAGTCCCAGCGATGTTTATTGACCTCCAGGAACTTTTGTGGTTCGATCACAGAGGTCTTCTTCTTCTTTGTGACCCCCAAAGTAACTGACTCTTATATTGTCCAGTCAGGAACTTTGGATCCAGTTCATAGTTTTGCCCTTTAAACCCTTCCCAAAGGACAAAATATACTTATGTAACCAAAGCTGGAATGAGTAATTGAGAAAGTTGAGAGAATTCCTGTTGGGCTTGTCGTGTTTTGGGCTGCTCACTGTGCGCTAATGTATGAACTCATGCATGAAAAGCACAAGAAAGTTCAGGCAAACAATAAATGCTACATCCTGGTGTATATATGTAGTATTTAGGGTTAAACCAGCAGCCTCCACCTCAGGTTGTACAGCCCTGGTTTGGCCTCTAATTCTCATTTCCTGTTCCACCTTAAATGATGTAGCACTTATATTCAGATGCCTGTTTGGGTACTAGGGTGTAACTTCTGCAGTATTTAAGGCGGAATGGAAATTCAAATAGGAAGCTAACATCAATTTTCATATGGGAATTGTGCAAAGATGAACAGCAGCATTAAGAACTGTGGAAAACCAAGATATGAAAAGCTATTTACAATGGATGCGGAGATATCCAAGCAGGTGGGCAGTGAGAAATGTTGACAGGGCATTAATTAGTTACTTAGCAACGTTTGTAGCATATGGACTGTCACAATTGTCACATTTCTCATTACGAGAATCTAGCCACCTTGTTTATCTCAGTATGGCATATAAATAATAAATAAGAGTTGTGACTATGAAGAGTTTTTGGAAAACAGTTATGTAGCACAAAGGCAGTTCTCTGTGTGTGTGTGTGTGTGTGTGTGTGTGTGAGAGAGAGAGAGAGAGAGAGTGTGTGTATAGCAGCAGCAGAAATGCAATTAGAGCTGAAAGTGAGCTGGTGTGCATCATACAACCCCCGATCTGGAAACGAGTCCTACTCCAGCCCTCTATGATTCATAGTTGGCACATCTTCAGTTGTTTGAAACCTTGTAATTATTAGTAAGCATAGCGCAAGGTAGATGCAGAGAAGTCGCTTCATCAAGTATTGATGGCCGTGCAACTCTCAGCCCTTTAGTGGAGACATCATTTACACAAATAATGTGCCTTTCATCACAAAAACCTTTTAGTCTGAAGGAGAGGACTGAAGCTCTATGCACAGTAAATTCAATGTGATGGCAAAACCCAGTTCCAAATGTTTCGTGAAACTTCGTGGTTTGATCATTGCAGAGGACTTTCTCCTAGCTTGCCTTTCAAATAGGTCCTTGGCATGGAGGTGGCATCTAAGCATAGTTCAGGAAACTCGGTAACCCCCAATGCAAACAAATCCTGCACTGTCAAACCAGGATCCTTGGAAAAGGTTGTGGCTTTCGAAAGTGAGGACACTTTGCATGGGGCAAAACTATATACTTACCACAGCTGCAGCTGTTTTTGAAACCTCCTAATTATTTCCCCAATGGTGAGGCTATTTTCTTTAGCATTGCCAGGCTGATTCATTCAGAGGGTTAATTTACTACCATATTCTTCGATTTTCAGTATGTTTTAAGGCTTGTGGTATTTAATTGTAATATTGTCCTTTTCTACCGCTGAGAGTGGCCTGTATGGTTGTGGTGAGGAAACTGTTCCTCTTACAAAAACAGATGGTCACTAGATACTTGAAGATTCAGTATAAAATAATAATCATATCGGATCCACTTTCTGAAACACAGTTTCCTATTCTTTATGAAGACAGGATAATGCCCCAGATTAGGTTAATATCCAAGTGTTGCTAGGCAACAGACAACCTTCTCACAAGTTGGTGTCCTCCTTTCAAGCGTGCTGCCTTTGAAAAGTCATTGAATGACAGAATGAGACTAAGAATGTCAGACTGTACGAAGATGTGACACACAGAGAAATGCAATCATAAGTTGTGAACAATGTTAAAAATAGAATTAAGCTCTACGTCTCCAGCACAATATGTGTCAGTGGCACACAGACAAGCGGAGAATCCTGCTGGATGCCAAAATGAGGTTCAGTTATTCCATTTGTCACAGTGTTCTCAAGCATATCCCATCATACATACACAGCTTTTTGTTATGTACACAGATAAAAGTTCACTCGTTGTTTCTGTGGAACTTAAGAACACAGTATCACAAAAGCTGTCTGAGAAACCATGGCTGTTATCACACAGTCAAACAACTTTCTCTGTTCTTTCCAATCACTGTTCTGTTGGACTGTTTCTACTGGATGAATAAGTTGCTAGGTGAAACTCCAGTAAACAGAGAGTACAAACTCTGTATTTATAAGGGATGCATCAATACCGATACCAGTATCATGCATCTGATACCAGTGTTGACTTAAACTGATGTTAATAAATAAACATCTCAAGCCGGCAGTAAAGGAGGGTCTGGCCACACAGAGAAGTGTTACTGACTCCACGGTGGTCATACACAAAACTGTTGGTCACTTTAACCATTTCACCTTACAATATTCCCATTAGGAATACATTGGGCAATTTTAGCCCCTTTTTTAAACACAATCACAACTGCTTCCCCAATAGGAATGGAGACATGTAGACTAGCCAACAACCAACATTTGCTACCAAAGTCCATATATGTTGACGGTTGTCTGAGTCACTAAATAGAATTGCAAGGTATACACATTAATATGTTGATTCATTTTAAAATAGGCTGTATAGAGACCATATTGTCCTACTGTGTGTATTTCAGTGCACAATGTTAGCCAAGCTGCTGTTGCTCAGTACTCAGTGCACAGCATGTTATTTTGAATGAAAAAGACTTGAAGTTGTCCATAGACAGAACACTTTGTAGAGGCCTTGTTTCATGTATCATGCCAGCGTCAGTGTTGAGTGTTTTTATGTGGTGTGATTCTGCAGAAGATTCTACAGCCTAACCGATCAAAAGGTGAGCTCAGTATACACTAACAACTGCTTAATCATTGTAGGTTACTCAGTATAGTATCTGTCTCAGTATCGGCAAGTATGAATAAAAAGTGCAGCACAAGAATTGAAATGTTCTAAAACAGTTAACACCTACCACAATTACTACTGTTATTAGTGCATGTAAAAACTAACTTTACATTAAAAGCAGAGGTTGTGTTTACTTCTTCCCAAAGAAATATGTAATTTAGCCACGAGTGGCCAAACTTTTGCATAAAGTGTATACCTAATTTAAAGGGCCTCTGTAATGGAAAAATCTATTTTCTTTTTTTTTTTTTTTTTGCCTAAAAAAATGTTATGTAGTACATTCACTTCCAGAGTACATATGGTCCATTTATATAAAAAAGCTAAGCTATGAAAACAACCCACTTTAAATTAATCTCAAATTCAACATATATATATATATATCCAACCTATAACTAATTAACTAATTTTGGATTAATGCACAATACAGAATATCGTCCCAGAATCATAGTAACAAAAGCAAGATTTTGTAGTTCTAAGGAATCAAGAGAGGCTGGAAAAAGATCCTGTGAAAATGGAAATTATGACTGTTTTTAGTACATGAGCCCACAAAAATGTCATAAGTGGACCTCAGGGAAGAAAATGACCAGAAAATATGTAAGATACTGTAAGTCCCATTTAAAAGAACTTACACTTGCTCAAGATTAGTCAAGGAAACTTTCCAACATGCATAACAAAAAAAAATCGTTGGATTCATTGGAAGACAAAAGGGAGTTCAAACTCAGGTAACTGATAATATATACAGTCAAGCTAGAAGACTGAAAATAGCTGAAGTTATTACTTTTGGCTGACAGATGAGTTCCAGATGGACTTCCATTGTTAGCATAAACCTGTTTTTGTCTGCTGTGTTATAACTATGTAGATGGTTATAAGTTCTAGGGGCTGACAAACATCTTTCATAAAAGATGGATGAAAGCCCATCGTGCATTCCCAAACTCGGTGGAGTTCACCCCACTATTAGTACAATGCTCATCTGTGTGAGACTCATATGTGCAGTAGGTACAAAGAAGGCATGCCTGCAAATAAGGTTTGTGTTGCCTGTGGAAATAGTACAAAAGCATCAAAACTCCTCACCAACTACCAAAGAAGCCCAATACTTTGCGTAGACTAGATGATATGCAGTACTAATCAAATATCTAAGATTCTGCTTCTGGAAAGAACCAGCATGTGGTTTAGTTCTACACAGCCTGCCTTTAAATCAAATTTTGCAGCAGGAGCAATGTTCCAGCTTGTGGAGTCAGTCTCTGGAGTGGAACAGCAGATACAGCGGAAAGGGACCACCATCTGCCCACCACTGGGCAAATATTCTTTGGGCAGCAGACCATTTCAGCACAGCAATGATACTAATATACACTCTTTGTGCAATACCATAAAGGAACCAATTTAGGTTCCCTGAAAAACCTTTTAGTGGACCTGATAAAAGAGCCAGTGAGTGTCTATACAAGGTAGATGCAGAGATGCTCACATGTAGTTACATGCTAATCTGAGTCAAGTCTGAAGTCCAGAAGTTTGAGTTTGCTTGTGGCCACAGCTAAACTGGTTGTAAATGAAAGGTTTTGTTTGTGTGGTTTACTCATTCTCGAGCATGTGTTGAGTTGAGAGTCAAGTTGATTCAATCACAGCTGACCTAAGACTCAATCTGGATTTGTTTGGTGCATTTACTCAAGTCCCCATCTCTGGGTTGCATTTCTGGCTTCATAAGGTTACGTATAAGGTAATATATCCTGAAATCAGTTAAGTTCACTGACTCTGCCAGCCTGCACTCAGACATCCTGCACTCATGAAATGCTGGATTTCCTTAAAAATGTTATGCCAAATGTATTAAGTGCAATTGTGTTGAGTAGCTTTTAAAATGCCCAACAATGAGTAATATAAGTACTATGTTCTCACTGTTTAAATAAGCTCACTGGACAAAAATGAGTCACCTTTGACCGAAACATACCTAATAGTGTGTAATACCTTCACGAACACGAATAACAGCTGCAATTCGATTCGGCATGGAATGGACGAGATTCTGAATTTAGGCATGTAGGAATGTAGGCACAATTCTAAGGAGAATTCCCTGTAGACTGGGATTTTAGCCACTGCTGGTAGACCCATAAGACTGTACGGTTCTATACCCCTGCAAATTTATCTACTTCCTTCACACTATGGCCTTTGGCACACACGAATACAATTACTATGTTTAGCTAGTCATTAACAACTGCTTTGTGACCAGGTCTTTATTGCCCCATCATCCTTGTGCAACTCATAATCTGCAATAGCATTGAAGTTACTACCACCTTAAACACACAAGGTGACTAATTTTTTTATCTGGTGAGCTTACGTATTCTATTAAATGTTAGATCTACATCACTTCATTAAAGGAGACTATTTTTTCTCAGCTTAATATCCTTCTTTGTCCTCTGGGAAAGATGGCATTGACTCAGCTTTTATATAGTGTTGTTTAAAGGAAACCCTGACTGTTACAACATTAAAGGCCCCAACATGGCCTACATATCCAATACCAAGATCCTGAATAAACCCAGCAAGGTACTTTACACGTTATGAAAAACAGACAAAATCATTTTACTAGTAGGCTGCCATTTTTGTCTTGTGTTTGTGTAAAAATGGCCCCAGTGTATGAAAGGTGCTATATAAATAAACTTGCCTTGTCCACTGAGCAAGGAACAGTGAGCTAAATATCCCATTTAACTCATTCAGCCTTTCCAACTTCAGCTAGAGCGTGATATTACTCAAGGGAAAAGCTTTTTAGATTGTCTTATTTTCCATAGGACTGACTCCACTGTAAGTATATGACATTGCAATGCAACAATGGTTTCCTACTAGCAGAGGAATTTTGCTACGCTGTTTTAAGGCATAACAGTCAGGGCTCTCATTAACTGGAATTTTCTCATCTGTGAAGAAGGGTTCATTTTCAGGATGTTGATTCCATATTCAAATGAGAATTCAAATGAGGCATGTGTGACATTTCGGGGGTCGGAGTGCCCATCGCACTGCTCTGTATAGTTCAGTAATAGCTGGAGTGAAGCACAGCATTGTGAGACTATGGCTGAAACATCATAAGTGCTGCCAACTCAGACAGTATTCTGAGGCAGAAAGGCAGCCAATCATGTCTGAACTGAATGTTTGTATAATATGCTGACTGCTGAGGCTCTTTCATTTGGCTGCCTTACATATCCCATAATCCTTTGTGACACTGTTAGGAAAAATCACATAAAACACCAGCACTGAGATAGTGGAGGACAGAGACTAGTGACAGTACTGTTTTGGTTCTAACAAGTTCAGTGTTGTGTACAAGATGCAACAGCTATCAGTGAACTGTTGGTATCCTGGCAATGATGTGGCATATCGCTGCCTCAAAGCATATCTCAAACATGATTCCTTTGCAGCTATCACAACACTGCCTTCTTAGGCACAGACAGCAGAGGCAGCAAGGTATCAGGACCACTGCCATAGCATGGCATAGCAGAGCCATATGATCTACTGAGGATTTCTGTGGTCGTGGTCTTTCTTGTGGCTTTAATTAACATAGTAATGGCTAAATGACGTTACAGTTGCAAAGTGCAAAGTGTCAACACTGGTCAAACACCTTTTGGAATAGTTGCACAAATAGTTGCACCCAAAAAGAATCAACGAACAGGAATGAAACTCTGTGGGTAGGTTTGACATCATGAGACATGCAAATGATCCAAGTTTCACGCTCAGCCACGCATGTGATTTAAGTAAGGACAGGCCTTATCACTGTACCTGACTGACCCAACAGCCACGATTGCAGACATTCAGCGAGCAGTGATGCCCTCCATAAGTCATCCTGTTTGTGCCAGCACCAGGGCTACATGCACCGTTACACCGTACAGACCGTTACGACGACCTTAGCACCTCATCAGTGTTGCCAAAGACTGCAGTGGTGTCATGCCAGACTGTCATGGAGGGACTCAGAATAGGAGCGGGTCATCTTTAGTGACGAGTCCTGCTTTGTCTTGGTGGAGACGACCAACAAATCCGTGTGTGGAGGTACCTTGGTCTGGTATCATTCCACCTTAACCCATACAGCAAAAAAACTGCAACTACAAGAGAGATCTGGCATGCTGCGTTAGCAAACATGGTGGCCCGACGCCATACTGAGAGACACTACTTCTGTATGCGTAGTTCAATAAATATTGCCCATATCAGTCTAAATTTATCATCATTTATTGTTCCTGGTAACCTTTATCTTCCTTCCCAATAGCATCACAATCCGACACTAGTGCAACTATTCTCTTGCTGATTAGTGTATTTAACGGTGACCTGAAACATACCTGATGATGTCTGAAACATACCTCTCCATGACATCTAACATGTGGTCGTCTTACACTCCTGCTACATATTAGGTTTGTATTACTAATCTGAATATTACTAATCTTGGCCAAAAACTGATATCTTTAATCACAAAAGGGATGCAAACATTCATCTGAAGGAAACATCATGTCACCAGTTAAACTGAAATACCGAAACTAAGGTGTTTACTTGCCTATGCAATCTAGCGCTTGCAAGCATGACTCACTGGAAGCCTGGCACTCTGCCTGTTTTTACATTGCTGGGTGACATTGTAAAAGGCAGAGGAGCTGGTGAAGGCGGGGATGGTGGGTGTGGTTATTCTAGTGGAAGGCGGAGTTATTGGGTGTGGTTATTCTAGTAGAAGCTCTACTTTAGAAATGAGAATTTCTTTTCTCATATTCTCATATTTACATTTACAGCATATGGCAGACATTCTTATCCAGAGTGACTCACAGAAGTGCGTAGCATTCAGTCAGTGAATGTATCTTAGCTTGTACAACATAGAACAATGCTCAGAAGTACATTAATTGGTAAATTGCACTTACAGCTTATTAAATTGAGGCTAGGCCATAGACTGAGGAGTATAAGAAGCATGCACACACAATGGTAGGTAGACTGGGTGAAAAAAAAATGTGATCATAGGGAGAAAATCATGTAAAATCATATGCAAATAGATGATGTCAGACACCAGTAGGAAAAATCACATAAATTCATCAAAACAACAGCTGACTTAGTCAAACTGACTACATGCATTTGTTAAGTTATTCCAAAGAGAAAAAAACAACAACAGAGGTGCTTTTGCATGGTGCTGTGGACATACAGCAGCTTATATATAGCTGTGCAGCTCATCATCAGTAACTAATCAGCAAATAAATAAGACTAGCATGCTGTTATCAAAGCTTTTTTATCAAAGTCCCAAAAGAACCTTTAGGTTTGTCTAAGGGTGAACAAGTGAGTATTGTTTTTACTAGTTGTACTATTGTCTATGATTTGAGCTCCTACAGTATAATAACAGATCAATCAGAGAACACACTTACCTGTAAGAAATGTTCATACACTCAAAGAGGACCTCTGTGAGGTGAAATGATCATTAAAAACATGACCTGTCCGTCTTGTCACTAATAGGCTTTGAGTCTGACGTGATTTTCCCCCAGGAGATATGCAAATCACGTTCTTCTCTGCGATTAAACAAGTTTGCAAAAAGCGGCTGGACAGTTTACACTCCACATAACAAGTTGATTTTGCTCTTAACTGTATGAGATCATGTATTCCAAAGCCATCTAAAAGCAAGCCAGCCTGCTATAAAAGCTGATTTTTTGGATTTGTGTCCATGATGCTAGATTCCTTTCATAAGTCTACGTATTCAGGCAAACAAGCTTCTCCACCTGTGCCTGCAAAACAGCACTGTTCTGAAAGGTCATGCACACAATTGTAAAATGACGGGTAGTAAAAAGCTGTAGCGTTTGACGTAGTTGCAGGTGTGCAGAGAAATGCAGACACCCACCACCCCTTGATTTACATCAAATGAGCTCATTTGCTGTGAATTCGCATAACGCGTTTTGAGCTCTAATTGGTGATGGAAATGTATTCCAATAAATTTAGCATCAGAGGTTTGCCTTACAAGAGCCGCCTTTTGTTAGTAATCCATCACCCGGGGAGATGACGAAGCGAAAGCACCTGAAAGTAAACAAGACCCGCACGCACGTGCACACACATACACACACACACGCCCACGGACTTATTTTTATGCAATGCCTGGACATGAAATCCCTTCTGTGTTTATTTTCCATCCCAAACAGTCATTAAGTGTGAGTTATTGCACAGAAGCCCCAGCAACTAAATATCATAATATTGTTATGTAATGTTTTCGGTCTTTGCCTTCAATATGGCTTCCATTCTTTCCTACAGACTTGCCTTCAGTTTTATAAAGACATGTGCAGGGGAAAAGTTCAGTCTTAGTAGCTGGTTATTTTATGCTTCTTATAATCCAAGTAATCTCCAACACATGTATGTGACTTTGTGATGCTGAGGTCTTGACTCTGGATTGAAGTTTAGATTTTCCTTTTCTCAGTAACAGCTTCTAAGCACTTACACATACTTTCAGATGCATTGATCAAGGTGCAAAATACAGTGGTACTGGGGGGACACTTATCAACCTCTTGGACCCCCTGAATGTCTCAAATTCAAATTTTTTGTGGTCCTCTACAAATAAACATATTATGATGTTATGCTATCAATTAGGGAAAATAGACGTTCAAATATGAATTATGTCAAAAGATGTTTAGCCTTCTTCAGCCACAGTCGGCAAGCTTTGGTATTCTTAAGTAACTAGAGTTGCAGCACTGGGATGCCTCAAGGTGGCGCTGTAGCAGAGTGGTTCACTCAGTTGATCCTTCATAGCAAACATTCTGTTGCCACTGAAGCTAGTGATTGGAGTGAATTGGAATGGCCAGCCAACATGGGGCCGTCCCGAACACCAGGGTATTGGGTATTTTGCACACTGGTGTTAACGGACAGAAACACATTTGGATCTGAAGCAATACTGGATTGATTTTGTCCAGAATTGTTCCAGAAGCTTTACGTACTGTTTATCTAACAGTAAACCTGGTCATTTATCAGGTCTTGCACAATTGTCCCATTTCCATTTAGAACTTTCTTTTCAACTCACTTCTTCGCGCATTTGAAAGTACCATTATCCTCCTGAGACCCTACGTCCTCGTATGAGGACATTAAATTTCTGCTTCTCTGCACCATGATACGTATTTTTTTAAAACGTTGAAACCCCTTGGCCTCATATGAGGACATTGTTTTTTGCCAAAACAACTTCCTGTACAAAGACAATGTTTAGTTTTTATACTCGTTAGGTCCTACTAATCACAAATAGGAGAAATTAAAAACGCACACCAAGCTAAGGTCCGGATCTAAGGAGGTTATTGTTTATTTGCTGTGTGTAGAGGATCAATACAGAGAAAATCAATACAATGTAGTGGGATCAGCCATAGCAGTAAACCACCTCCTTGTTTTTACACTCATTGTCCATTTTATCGGCTCCACGTACATATAGATACACTTTGCAGTTCTACAATTACAGACTGTAGTTCATCTGTTTCTCTGTACACTTTGCTAATCCCTGTTCTTTAAGGGTAAGGACCCCCACAGAACCACCACATAGCAGGTATTGTTTGGGTGGTGGATTTCTCTCAGCACTGCAGTGGCACTGACAGATAGGACTACATGGCTTGACATGCCCTGGTGTTACATCAGTGCTGTTACTGTGACACACTTGATAAATATGGGGCCATAAACCCCAGTGATACACATGCACAAAATCTAAGGTGTAAGTTAGCATGGTAGACATACACACAGCCAATTGTTACATGCACTCTTTGGGGCTCCGAGTTGCCATGGCCCAAAAGAGCTTGTTATTCCTTTCAATAGGACAGTCACTACTCGTCCACCTGCCCAGCCATAATGACCCTCAGGCCTTACAATGTAAACAAAGCTCCGAGCACTCAGGGCAGGTTTATGACGTCGTGGCAGAGGTCTCAAACGAGCCAAGAAAGCCTCCATTCCAAACTCAAATCTAGTTTCCTCCGGCCACTATTTCAGTGCATACAACAATGTGAACACAGCAGCGCCCTTCCCCCAGCTTTCAGTTTATATTTATTCCAAGTCATGCCGGACCTTCTGATGCTCAGCAGGGATGGCTCTGTGTTTTCTCAAGCACAGAGAGGGAGAGAGAGAGAGGGAATGGGTAAGAGTGTTTGTTATCCTTACACACCCTCCTCTACTTCTCTACCTCCAAACACCACAGTCTATCAAACACACTGGTGCTCAGAGTGGGACGCTGTCAGGCGTATGCGAGATTTTCAGATTTTCTTACACTAGTTTTGAGCCCTACCATCACTCCAGAGGTGCTGCTATGACGCTAAGGAGAATGTGGTGCCTGCTGCTGGAGGTAACTTTACCTGCTACAGCATGCTTGAGCTTGGTAAATGCATGTCATGCATGGGCAGCTAAGTGGATCAGTGCATGTATGAGTCCACCATGTATCAACTTATGCAGTATCTGACAGTAATGATCTTCCACATTTAACCCCTCAAACTCTAAAGACCATTAAGCAGGTCCAGGTCCATTACTTACTTATTTCATAATTCAAAGTTACTGAGTAATTTGTAGTGGTTACTAAGTAAGAAGTTGTTAGAAGTTATTTGACAGTTCATATTACATTTAATAACATTCATTGAATAATTTATAGTAGATATTGCATAAGGCATATTATTTACTGTAATCCATAGCAGCTACTGAGCAGTTGATTTTTCTGAGTGATTCTTGGAGATTATTTGTAGCAGTTCATAGTATTCATAGTAATTCATAGTAATTCATAGTAGATATTACATAATTCATTCTAATTACTAAGTAATTTGTGGTTATCAGTTATTGGAAAATTTATAACAGTTATTGCATAATTCATTGCACTTACTGAGTAATACATGGCAAATACTACATAAATCATAAGAATTATTCATAGTGTTTACTGAGAAACGATTAGACCTCTGAATAATTTATAACATTTACTGAGTAATTCATAGTGGTTACTGAAAAATTCTAAGACAATTCATAACAGCTACGGAGTAATTCATAATAGATACTGCATAACTCATTAATTAGTGAGTACTTCTTAGTGATTAATTATATGCAAAATGCATAGTAGTTATCAGATCATTCATGGCAGTTACTTCATACTTCATATTAGATACTGCACGTCTTATTAATAACTGAGTAATTCATAGAGATTACTCAGTAATTCATAGCAATTACTGAAAGATTAATAGCAGTTATTCGGTAATCCATAGTGGTTAGTGACTAATTATTAGAGATCATGGATAATTCATAGCATTTACTGAGTAATTCATAGTGGTTCCTCAGCAATTCATAGAAGTTACTTAGTCATTCATAGCAGTTACTGAGTAAATTATAGCCTTTACTGAGTAATTCATATTGGTTACTGAGTAATTTATAGCAGATACTGCATAAATCAAATTTATAACTGAGTAATTCATAGTGGTTACTAAGTAATTAATTGCGGTTACTGAGTATTTCATTGTGGATACTGCATAAGTCATATTACCGATTAACTAATAGTGGTTACTGAGTAATTCATGGCAGTTATTGGAAAATGTATAGCAGTTATTAGATAATTCATAAGAGCTACTGAGTACTTTATAGGGCTTAGTCAGAGTTATTCATAGTGGTTAATGAGTAATTACTAGAAGGTACTGGACAATTCTTCATAGTAGATATTACATATGTCATATTGATTGCGGAGTTCTTAATAGCAGTTACTGAATAATTCATGGAGATTACTGAGTATTTTGTATTGGATAATTCATCAAATAATTAATTGAGGTTACTGAGTTGTTCATAGTAGTTCTGGGCAAATGTATATCAGTTTCTGTGTAATCCATAGAGGATATTGGATAGCAGTTTAGTAGTTACCATATAATTTTTAGTACTTACTGAGTTATTCATAGTGGTTATTAACTAATTCATAGTAGTTAAACAGAGTAAACCATACTCATTACTGAATAATTCACTGAATTTACTGGATAATATGCATTAAGATTGAGTAACTGAATAACAAGGTTTAAGGAGCTAGATGATAGATTATGTTAATGATAATAAGTTACATCTGAGATCCTCAGAAGTCTTTTTGTTCTTCTGGTTCATTTCCGAATAGACACTAAGCAGTATTACTGTTACCAATAAATAGTTAAGACAATAATACAGCCAACTCAGACAAGATCATCCAAGGAGACATATATGATCTGATAGCTAGATCATCTGCCATTTTCATGGTGTAAACACACCGGAGCTGATGTGTATATGTTTGCCGTGCCTGAGGAGGTCTTCCAGCAGTTTTAAAAATAGTAAATCTCCCTCCGTAGCCCTGTGTGTTTACTGAAGGGTTCCTTTTGGAAAACGGCTGCAGGGCAGAAGGCCTGAGCGAGGGTGTAACAGGAGGTTAGTCGGAGCTGGAAAACATTTGCCATTGAAGCAGTGCTGGAGGAAGCTTTGAGCAAGGGTGTAGTTTTGGTTTGAGAAGTCAGTGGGGACACTATAAATTTGGATCATAACTGTGGAAATGGGTGTGGCATAACTCAGGAATGGGTGTAGCACACTGACCCACATGTAAGATATGTAGCCTACTACAGAGGGATTGATAATTCAGACCATATTATAATCCCATTTCTGTAATCAGGAATTATGATAACTGTGTGTAGCAAGCGTAGCTTCTGTATTAAGTACGCTGGCCCAGAAATTCTTGCTAACTTTGATAAGGGGGGTAAAAACTGGAAGTGGGGAGGCCATGCCGTTTGATCCCCAGCTGAAAGTACTTTATTAAACCTGTAAGTGTTGAAAGATACATATTGCCTACCGCTATCTAGATAGGCTACTATCTCAACCTGTCCGACTGGCTTAAAGGAGACAAACATATCTTAGAAACTATGCAGTTATGTTGGCTTTTACTGTGCCTTGCAACCTTTTAACTGTTTCGAAATCCATTACGCTCATACCTTTAATCCCTCTAGCAGCCTAAACGGAATTTATGTAAATTGTTTCTCCAGTAAGATAACCTTGTTGAAAGATGCACACTGCCGCACGCTCTCAAGTTCTCGAGATTTTTTCCATTGTGGGACTGTGTACGGGGGGTTTCTCCTCCTTCAGAGTTATCTTCCATGGCTACGCCTCACGACAGGGTTTACAATAGAGGTTGAGCTGTTTAATGTAGTCCAAAGAATTATACAACGGAACAGAGTGTTGTTTGACTTGTGACTGAAAGGCAAACCGGGGAGTTTAGCTGCGAGTAAAATGAGTGACTACATCTGGACAGTGTTCCATTTGAGGGCCATGACTTGTGTGTGCTCGCATGCGCACGCCAATGTATCAGGTGACACCTTGACGGGTTGTTGCATGTAAGTGGTACCCGTCAACCCTGGTGGCGAGCAAGAAGGGAAATGGATGGAAGGAAAAGAGGGAGGGAGGGGGGAGAGAGGGAGAGAGAGAAAGAGTCTGAAAGACATATAGAAGACCCAGCTTGACCTTTCCTGGCTCTTTCGAATATTATAACCTGCAAAAAAAGAGTGAGCCAAGAATAAGAGGTCACATGAACATTGATAACAGCAAAAATAAATGTGCAGCCTCACTCAGTATTATTCCACCAATCAAATCACTTCAATTACATATTGTCTGAGTCACTATATGCCCAAAGGGCCCTCATTATCTTCCTCCAGTCTGGTATGGTTGGAGTCACATTTGTGCCCAAGAGAGCACATATGTCTCCAAAGTGTCCCTTTTACTCTGGAGAAAAAGAGGCACCATCTGCTGGTAAGGCTACACCCTCCTGCAAAGATATTAACAGGACGGCGGAGGGAGCGGGGGCAGGGTTCAGGATGTGATTGAACACTGTGATAGGTTGTAAGTGTTATTCGTTTAGATCACTTTGTCTGCTTTTGGTTGATGTTCTTTTAATTATGAGGCCAAGGTAATCTTGGTCATCTTTAATAATCTAATATCTCCTTGACAAATGTTTTACTGTCCAAAAAGAATGGCAGAAATGCACAGAGCCTATATGACACAGCTCATCATAACTAACTCAGAGTGAGTCAGTAAATCACACTACTACTCTTACAAAACTGGCTAGGTAACTTGAGCCAGGCTGCAACTCACCTTCTCAAAAACAGCATGATATGGGTTGCAGAGATTCCCTAGTTTTAGGGTTATTGCTTGTTTTGTTGAACTAAAGTATGAATGTGTGTTTAAAACACAACCAGAAGTGGAACGTGACAGTAATGGTTCATTCTCAGTTCTGTGTCCTTTTGTAGACTTTTGGAGAATTTTTACTTTTCCCAGAGCTTCTAAATGATAGTATTCTTTCTTGTGTTCAGACATATAAGTCATTCTAAGATATTTCCTATTTCCTATTCCTATTTCTGTGTGTGTTTGAAGAGGAGGCAGACTGTTGAGAGGCAAACTATTACTCAAAGAAAACATTTTAGGAGTTAAAGGAGTGGTTTGTGAAATGACATAACCTGTAGAATTCATATTCCAAACAGTATCACCAGAAATGCACAGTACCTCCTCTTTCCTCTTCAGTTCTTACCAGTCTAGAGGAAACATAGCGAGTTTGGAATCAAACCTCTTTCGTGTGCTTGTCAACAGCTCATATTTTAACTCCTTTCGTTGACAGTGTTTTTATATCTTTTGCTTTTGTTTGCTGAATGTGGTTTCTTGCTGAGAACAAGTGCCAGTGGTTGTTATAATGGTCGCTTAAAAGAGCTTTAGCCATCTTTGTGTTTACTGTTCCTTTCATTGGCTACTTACTTGTACTTAAATGATCTAATGGTGGGGGGAGCAGAACCTCCATATTGGACAAGACATTACAAAACGCTGTTCTGGAGAGCGCTACTTCTTCATCATCTCATGTTGGACTGATTTGATTTGACACTACAGTGATGACTATTTCCTGTCGAGTTACAAAGTGGTTTTATGAGGCAGTGATGGGCCGGGCCTAGCTACTTAGCATGATAACTTCAGTAGATAGCCTGCAACACAATACACAGACGCCTTTGTCATACCATCAAGACTGTTATTTCTTTACATCCTGATGATGATTTCAGTTAATTTTGAAATGTTTCAAACTCAAAAATCTTACATATTGCTCCTTTAATAATCCAAGCCATTCTTCTTAATGGAAATGTGCCAGCATGAAGGCTAATTTTCATCTGCCTGAAATGGCAATTTGTGTTATAGAGATTACAATCAACCTCTCAGCAGAAAACAAAAACACTGTCTCAGTTTAATCCTGATATGAAGCATGTAGGCGAATCAGCGGAGCGTCTAATTTAATTCCGCGTTGTTTAAAAGTTGAAAGTGAGAGGTGTGAGCCAGCTCTGAAAGAGAGAGAGAGGGGGAGAGAGGGAGAGAGAGAGAGAGAAAGCGAGCCGCGTGCAGAGGTTAGTATCGCGCGCGCGATGTTGACAAGTGATATGACTTTGCGCCTCGCCTCTGTGTCACTCTCCCTTTACCGGCTGCACGTTTGAACCGTCTCTCTTCCTCCTCCTCACGTCTGCGCCGAACCGAGGAGTGCGCGCTAATGAGACTCGGTGGCTGAATGTTTGCTGGCGATATGGAGGCTTTTCCTCCTGAAAGCGAAAGGATGGAGGCTTGGCTCGACGACAATGTGGACTTCGCTCACTCCTACTTTGTGCGGAAGGCAAGCCGGTGAGTTATGGCAGCAGCGGGGCGACCATATACGGCTCATTTTGCACATTCGGAACAGCTTGGAGAGGAGAGGGGAAAAAAAGAGGGGAATGGAGAGAGGAATATGTTTCTGTCAGGTCGCCAACTTTATCTGCTGAGACGGAGCTGGGCGACAGATAACATTGTCCTTTCCTCAGAGAGCCGTGTGGGTGCAGTGATTGTGGGCTTAACGTCGCCACGCTGACAGAGTCAGCTTGTAAACAGCAACTTCTCCTCCTGAACGCTCAGTCAGAGCTGAATGTTCTAGACTGACACTGAGGCTCGATTAGGTGTCGCAGTACCAAATGAAGTTTCTGTGTGACATTAGCAGAACCGTATGTAAACAGGGTTATTTAAAGAAACATATAGAGCAGGTAGAAGAGAGCATCCAGGTGCTCATTTGAGCTGACTTGGTTCTGTGGGCTATAACCATATTGCCTTTACTAGAGAACCCTTGGAAGACCCATGGGAAGGCTGTTAGAGTGTGCTGTGGTGGAGTGATGATGCTGTCTGTGGGCAAGCCACATCACAGTGTCACTGTGTATGCTTGAATTGCACATACTGCTTTATTATCTGTGATTTCCATTCGCCCTGTCCTGTCCCTGACCTGTCGCCTGTTTCTGTATTTGTCTGGTTAGATGTGGACAGACCTGTATTACTTGTACAACCTACAACACCTGCAGTCTTGCTGTGGAGATAAACAGTGAATGCAGTCAGTCGCCGTCACATGGCAATTGCTGTTGTTCGCTAAACAGGACAATGTTAAAGGGTCTCAGGACATACCAAACTCCATTGTACTCTTTACTGTAACACAAGTTTAGTATTTTCTTGTATTTTCCCAGATCAGATGTTCCTAAGCTGCGTTACATATACACATTATTGGCCCATGTTACCCTCTTGTCTCTCCGACTTAGAAGCATGCAATTTAATCCACCCATATGAACTACTGTTATGCTTCCCGCTGTACTGAATATCATGGAAAGCAAATGTTGGATCCGCACCAAGAATGTATATGGCTGGTCGGCAATAGTGAATCAAGATGTTTTCTGCGCAGAGGGGACCTGTAGTGCTTTTCAGAGTGAGTGCTATTGATTTAGCTATGCAGGCTGAGGACACTTACATTTGAGCCCATGGAGAATCCTCGGTAGATTCTGTCTCCAGCATTGTTATTGTCATAGACTTCACTCATGCAGTAGTTTTTATTGAAGGGGAAGCCAGTACTGTTTTATTTTGCCAGGATTAGAACATAATCTGCCAACAGATTTTACGGCACTGAGTTTTATAGCCCCTGGGGTTTTCCAGATGAGCTGCTGAACTCAAGGTTTGATTCAATTTAATGTGAAAGTGAGGGAATTTGAACTTTGGACTTCCAACACTTGCTTGTGTAGGGATCACTGTCATATTGTCATTCCACTGTGAGCCAATAAAAGAAATAAACTGATGTACTTCAGTTTAACAGCAATCTGCCAGGAGCTACGTTATGCAAGTCTGCATGCTAATTGTTAATTAGTGTTTATATGCTGACTGTATGTTGGATCTGTCAAAGGAAAACAAGTCAAAGTCAGATGAAGACGCTGTGTTCAGGTGGCAGCTGCCATGACCGATATAATGACACAGTTTAAGACAACAAGATTTACTGGCTGCAGAACCTTTAAAGCCCGCCCAACGTATACTGCACCAGTGTAGTGAAGTGTAGTAAACAGTTGACAGACTATCTGACAGTCCATCTGTCCCGCTAAAAGCTTTCTGGACTTTTCCAGTGTTCTTATTGGTTGTTTGTCTTTTTCAGGGAAATGGTCAACGCCTGGTTTGCTGAGCGAGTCCATTCCATCCAGCCCTCCAGAGAGGGGTCCAAAGCTCTTCCAGAACCCCTCAGCACCCTCCCGCCTCCAGGCTCCACTGAGGCTCCTTCACCCAGCCCAGCCCCATCCACCCCCACCCGCAAAATCTCTGCGTCTGAGTTTGATCGCCCTTTGCGGCCCATTGTAGTGAAAGGCGCAGAGGGTTCCCTCACCTTCCTCAGTGACACAGAGAGGGTGCAGATGCCACCTCCGGCTTCCCAGAAGCTCAGTTCAGGAGAAGGTTCAGACGAGGGTGGAGGTAGAGGGGGTGACCGCTGTGCCCGTCTGTTGGAGCTCGTCAGGGATGTCTCCAGCCACCTGGACCTGACTGCCCTCTGCCACAGGATCTTTTTACACACCCACGAGTTAATTGCAGCAGACCGCTACTCCCTATTTCTGGTCTGTGAGGACAGCTCCAACAAAAAGTTTCTAGTCAGCCGGCTTTTTGATGTTGCTGAGGGATCTACTCTGGAGGAGGCCTCGAACAGTGGCATCCGTCTGGAGTGGAACAAAGGTATTGTCGGCTATGTTGCGGCCACTGGCCAGCCGCTCAACATCAAGAATGCGTATGAGGTAAGGTTGTTGTGCTGTTTTAAGCTGATGTTGTGTGACAAAAAAAGTCCAATGAGAAGTCGGAGGCCATCGTTAACGTTTTCGGGGTGTTTTGAGGAAAGTTGAACTCTTAGCATTCAGGCAAGACCTGCGAGACCACCAAACCTGTCCCCATCAGATAAATACCACTTAAAGCTTTCAACTTTGAGAGCGAGGAAATAATCAAGCTTCACTCTTGCTTCAGATCTGAAGAAATCCATCCTTACACTTAAAGCTTAAAGCTCAAAGCTAGCAGTTTTATACTTATGTACTTATATATATATATATATATATATATAGACTGTAAATTCAAGAAATATACGGTCTCTGGTCTCCCACTTGAGCGCAGTTTTTATAAAATGTAGAAAGTTAAAAACAAAAAGGTAACGTTAAAGCTAGTAAAAAAAATAAAATACTTAAATTTTAGCACAACATTGCATAAAAGTTCTATTGTTCCTCTATTCTTCCAGAGTAGAATGAATACAGTACTGGTTAAATCTACATCTATCTGATGCCTATAATTTATTATATCTTCCTACAGCGATATAATTCCAATATCATAGGCCATCCCCACATTATTAGGCCACTTTTGAAAGGGTGTGTGGAAGCAGAGTACAGAGTATTTAAACGTTTAAAGATCTGAACGTTTGTATTGTGATTTTGGCTCTTAGGTATATACCTAGTGCTAACAGCATTAGATAGAGTGCTTGGAAAACTTCATGAATAAACACTGGGTGAGTGCACTGGCCTGGCTGTACTATAAACAGTTCATAACTGTTCTCTGTTTTGATGTATTATATGAAAGGGAGAGCCTGCTGTCCCTGATAGCTATACTAGTATCTATTGATGGGCCTTTTTTCCTCTCACTTTATATTGCCACCTGCTCTGCATTAACCTTTGACCCTTGTTAAGTCTCAGTGGTTAGCCAAAGATTCACAAGCATTCCACAATAAGTCATATGAAGTTGGAAACGACTTGTATTTATGACCCGAAAGGGTTTTATAATTGCTATTTGAATGGGCTTACTCTTATTTCTACATTCTCAAAGATCTCCTGGAGTCATTTGTTGAGAAAGGATGTTGGTTTAAGGGTCAGAAATCTAAATCATTGTGCGTATTAGTGATATAGATCACATGTCATGCTCTAGAAATAATAAAAGCGTTATCTGTCTTGTTTACATTATGTATAGGTAGTTGCGCAGGTCAGTTGCTAGCCAACAGTCTAAATTATAAGAGCTGGTATTTTTAGCCGTTCTTAATTTAGATTAATCATGATTTCCCCAACAAGTCTAGGGGGAGATAATGGGAAGGAGGAGAGAGAGAAAGAAAGAGAGAGAGGGGGAGAAGCAAGAGTACATATTGGTCTCATTACTAATGTTAATCAGGGAGTTGTTTTCCCCTAAGCAGCCTAGCATGGAAGCACAACTCATTTTTGCTTTGCAGATGGAAGGTAATACTGTGGACTGACAGGAAGGCTACAAATATCCCAGAGCATTTCAGGACATACCTAAGATATTGTGGTTATGCAAAGTGCTGTTTTTACAGCAGATGCCAATATCAAAATGGTTGAAAGATGAAAATCTGTAGTTCATATTCACATGAGCCTCGGAAATACGGCCTTTGAAATCTGCAATAAAAGCCAAAGGGAGTTGTTTTGGTTATGATACATGAAATACATCGAACCTCTTTGTGTACAAAAACTTTTTAACCCTTAGACTCTGGAAATAGCAAACTTCTAATTCTCATTCGTAGCTCATTAAAACAAGCATTGAACTCTTAAAGAACTTTCAGTCCAAAGTGTTTGTAAGTATAAGCGGAGATATTTTATTATGATTTCAGTTTGATGAAACCTTTTTTTTGTTCATGAAGTCTTGGTTTGTGGAAATAAAATGTTCCATTATATTTTTCCCATGTCTTTGACATTTCTTGACATTGAATCAAATTGAAAAAAGACACAAAGCTGTCGATACACAATAGAAATCAAATAACATACATGTAACACACTGTGTAACTATACATGTAGGTTTCAATTACATGACTTCACGTTTAATTACATGATGCCAAATGAAAGAAACTTGATTTATTAAAGTTAAATACTAAGGGTTACAATATAAAAGTTAAATGTATTGAACCTAGTAAAGGTGTAGTGGTGGAGGTGTTGCTGCTCTGATTGTACCAGTAGTGTTTCAAAGCTATTTTACCTGCAGGATCCTCGCTTCAATGCAGAGGTGGACCAGATCACAGGGTACAAGACACAGAGCATCCTATGTATGCCCATAAAAAACCACAGAGATGAGGTGAGAGCTTTTAAAAGGTAAAAAACATGTAGCAGTGTTTGAAGTTTTGGGGAGTTCTTGCTGTGTCTTATAGTATTTGTCTGTTTTCTTCATTGTCTCCCCTCAGGTTGTTGGTGTTGCCCAAGCGATCAATAAGAGGTGTGGAGAGAATAGCACCTTCACAGAACAAGATGAGAAGGTGAATACAATATGTCACAGCTTTCTTTACAGATGTATCTGAAGTAAATGAGACTTATCTGAGTAAGTGCTTATAACACCTATAGGAAGGCTAGGACTGTTGCAGTGCTTAGATGCCATTTAAAGCCATTTGAATTTTTTTGCATGAACAGGACTTTTCCTCCTACTTGGCTTTCTCTGGGATTGTTCTACACAATGCACAACTTTATGAGACATCACAGCTTGAAAACAGGAGGAATCAGGTATATTGCATTTCTTACCTTTGACTAAAAAGCAACAGGTATCGTGCTTTATGTTCTCACATGTCCTCTTCATCTTATGGTATAGGTGTTGTTGGACCTGGCAAGTCTTATATTCGAAGAACAGCAGTCGTTGGAAGTCCTGCTAAGGAAGATTGCGGCCACCATCTTGTCTTTCATGCAGGCTCAGGAATGCACTGTGTTTATTGCTGATGGCGAAACATCGGTAAGCTCAAAGCACTCCATTTTCGCTTGCTGAACAACCAAAGGGACTTTCTGCAACTGTTTGGCTGCATATAGAGAAGTTGTGATGTAGAAAGATTTATAAGGAATAAGAGACCATCTCACAAATTAATGCAACTCACATTGCTTAGAAGTTTCCAATTATTTGAAGGTGCTGTCCCGGGACCTGTTTCTTATGTATCTCTGGTGGGCAGGCATCAACATGCTTGTCAAGCAGTTCTAAAGATCTCTGCTTTCTGAAGCTTTTAGCCTTAAGCAACATACCTGCCTCTCAGCTGTGCAAACCCAGTTCATGGTTAATACGTACAACAAAACATTATTCATCAGTCAAGAGAAAGCTTGAAGGCTTTCTACATTGAAATCACAGTAATGGAAGTATGAGGCAGCACAAGAAAGTAAGCATTTTTGGCAGATATGGAAAGCAGTCTAAACATTCGCTTTGCAGTAATACTAAAAACTTAGGGGTGGGGAGCAGGGCCAGATTAAGATCCTCTGGGTCTGGAGTTGTGGTGCCCTGTCCCTGAAAAAAACCCACAGTTTTGCTGGAAACTTGTACTGTTTATATTTCACGAAATATCTAAACTTCGCTCCTCAGCCAAGGCCTTGATCAGCTGGGTTTGCTGATGACAGGGCATCAGCTTGCTGATGTGCACAGTGCATGTCAAATAAGGCGCTAGAATGATAATTTATTTTGTTTGTGTTTTATATTGATGACGCTGTCCGCACGCTTTAAGGCACGCGCAGATATAATGCTTATTAGCTATTTACAGCAGGTTTATAACTCATTTTTAAGTGGCGAAATGTAGGCTAATGATATGGAGTTTGTAGATGAGTTAGATCAAAAAGAAGCAACCAAACACCAGCATTATGAACAGACTACAGCATTATGAGCACTACATTCAGGCTTCAAGCCTCAGGCCAAAAAGTTGGCAAACCCAAAACAACAGGGCTTGACCTTAATTAGTGGAAATTAGTCGCAATTTAAATTCACTTTGAAGTCACAGTGTTGTTCTGAAAAATTACAATTAGATATTTTCCCCAAATCATTTGATCCTAGTGTGAACAAATAGAACAAATTTAACGTTAACAGATAGCATTTAATATATGTGTGAATGTTTTATGCCTTTAAAAACTCATTTTTTCCCTTTGGTGCCTGAGGACATGAGGTGTCACTGGGCAGTCACTTATTGTTAGATCATACCAGGGGTGGGGAGTACTCATGACCTCATTACTTGGGAGCAGAATTGTAAGTTTGTTGATCCCCTCAAATAAGCTTAACTCAAATCTGGAATCACTGTACCTGTAAGGACAGTAAAAACTAGAGCAAAAAAAATAACTAATAGTGACAGTCATAATGACCCTGCTTTTGTTGATTTTCTAAATTAAAATGTGTTACATCCTGTAGAATAAGCAAACTTGAATATGGCATTTTAAATCAATTTTAAGCCAACAAGTTCTTTTGATTTGCCAAATGAACATAATATTAAATGTGCCATTACCTTTGTATATGATTCATTAATGTTTTATTATTCCTATATGTTTAATTCAGCAAATAAGCTGTAACTGTGCATTAGATGTGAAGAAGCATGTTTTTTGTAGAGGATGTGTAACTTAGAAAATCAACAAAACATGTCATTTAACCAGGAGTGCTCAAACATTTACATACAACTTTATATCTCTCTCAGTACTGTGAAATCTGTAGCTGCTTTTGCAATATTTTGCTTGTACTAAAATAGTACACTGAAGGCGTGTACCAGTCATTACCACATGGCAAGGCCAGATTCCGTTGAACCACTGCCACTGCAGCGCTGGAAGTGTTCACCCTACAATAGTCTTCAGTGATGTTTTACAGTTAAGCTGCAGCTTCATTGGGATAGTGAATTAAAAGAAGACAACATTTTATGCACTGATAGATGTTGGGAAATGGCTAGTGAGCAATGCTGTTTCCTGAAGAGAGGCAGTGCTAGGTATTTCACTGTACTTGGCTGAGTGGGACAGCGGCAGGCCAATCAGCAGCCCATAGACAACACTGCTTTCATTTATAGCAGAACCACAAGCAAAAAACAGGCTGAATTGCTCTCTTATTCTACACTGCCAAAGAAGCAATTACTACGCGCACGCAAATACTCACACGCTCCTAGACACACACCAGGTGTAGACTTTCAAAAACAGATGAGAAGAAGAGATATATTTTAAAAACTATTAGCACCAAAGAGAGTGTTATTTATTTCAAATAAGCAGAGAGGACCCTCCATTACGTTTCCTAGCAATAAGCTTTTGATGTCAAAGTGGAGCCGGTGCACTGCCATGTATTACGTTAAAAGCTTGTTGAAAGGAAGCTTCCATTCTAAAAAACAACAAGATCAGGTGTTTGCAGTAGGTGAGTCATTGTACAAAATAAGAGCTTTAAGCAACTTATCTAATACGTAGAAAAATGTTTTTTTGGCTGCTGCTCTTAAGGAAAAACACACTTCCACAGTTTCAGCTTTCCCTTGTGTCGCCTTATTATTTGAACAGTGTCATGAGTAATCATACAGTTTTCCTAAATTACCACAGATGAATGTACAGTGAGAGAAAAGAAATATGTGTTAGTAATTGCTGTCATGTAAGTGTCATGAATAAAACCACAGGTAAAGAAAATGCTTTGCAACAAACAACTTAAAAAAAAAATAGGATAAAATAATGAGAATTTTTCTCTCTATTGTTTTATGTAATTATTGTATGAAAATATACTTTTTTATATGTTTATATAAAGGACAAAAGGCTTGTGGTGTGTTTGAAGTGGATATATGCACTAGAAATATGTTAAATAACAAAAACAAAATGCCTAAAAACTTGTTTCCCCACACTGTACTTTACAGTCACTTGCTTGTTTACATGACATGAATCAAATAAATGGAACTGATTTTTTAGCACAAGCAGTTATACAAAATTATGCTTCAGCATTTTGGATGAAGTGTATCAGTGTCATTTGTGCGTGAGTGCACTCACCTGCTTATCACAAAACTGCAACACATACCAGATAAAATCATTAAATTAAATTGGCTGAATGCCAGCAAAAAATCTACCCATTCTAATTTGGCACCTTCAGATCCTCAGAGGGGTTTTTAGTAAGTATGACAAGTTTCAGTATGTGGTGGAGGTGTTGCTAATTCCATGTTAGGATAAATATGAATTATCAGAAGAATTATTTGGTTGTTAATGTAGAAGCAGATGAAATGAAATGAAAGTCGGTCTCCACTGGGTCAGACCACTGAGCTTTTAAAGTTATAGGCTGTCCTGAGATCATGTCTGAGGATCAAACAGAAAAGAATGTAACTTTTATTAGATTAAACGGTTGGTAATGCCACAAGATGTTTTAGTGGTCTTATTTGCTTTACAAGGAAATTTCATGAAACTCAAAGCAGTGTGGAGGGCTGTTTTTAGAGTGGTATCTGATGAAAGGTGACATTTTCTTTCCTCTGTGGGAGGTCTGTTTCCCTCTTCTGTGGTCTCATGCAGTCTCGACCCACTTGCTTAGAGAGAGATGTGTCTTAGTGGTTCTGGAGGCTGCGCGTTGGGAAGAAACCCACTTCAATGCAATCACGCTGATCTGTGCAGGCCCAGCGAGACCTCTGGGGTTTGTCAGCTTGACATAAAGTTTTCGTAGACCATTTGTAACTTTAAAAAAGGAAAGCCCAGCTTACATTTAGATGATGAATGCATTCCTCTCTTTGAGCAAAGCGTTACAACGAATGTTTTCAATATAGGTCAACGTTTGTTGAAACTCAGACGTTAGAAAATGAGTTAGTGTTCAAAGTTTTCTCCTCTTAAATTGAATCTGGATGGCACCCTGGTGCGTTTTATCCTATCTTCATGGTCTCTTAAATTTTGGAAAAGGCAAGTGGAGTTCAGGTTTGCAGACAACTCCCTATAAGGTGGTAACCGTGGGTCCAGGAATGTTGAAATAAACTCCACTTCTGGCAGCACCGTTGCGTAGTATATTAAATTTCTCCCTCTGTTTATCGTAGAGAGCCGTTACAGGTTCTTCCGATTCGCCTGCTTGACTAATGCCATTTGGCCACAGCCGTGTTCTGAAACGATTTAATTGTTGCGAGCGGGAAATTCTAACCCCTCCAGAAACACACTAACACAAGCACATTAAACTTTGAGATTCTGTGTTAAATTTACACAGGCAGTCACCGGACACTAACAGCATTAAAAAGCCGCAGAAACCACTGGCTTCCCTTCCTGAAGCCTTCCATGAGTTTACCTCTGTTAATGGTGCCTGTGATTTAAGTTCTTACGGCTCTGCTTATGTCCCAGAACACTTTCTCCAGCGTGTTCCATATGGAGTACGAAGAGCTGGCCGGATCAATGGAGTTCCCCAACAGGTAAGCATGGGACACTGTGTTGCTTGTGTGTTTATTGTCATTGTAAGTGACATCACAACATTGGCATCAATATGGATTGACTCCCTCTTTGCGACTATAACAGCGTCCACTCACCTGGGTGTGTCTGTGGGAACTGGTGCCTATTTCAGTCAAAAGAACACTTGTAAGGTCGACACTGATGTTGGATGAGAAGTCCTGGTTTGCAATCACCACACACCAAAAGGTGTTCAGTGGGCTTGAGGGTAGGGCTGGGTGATATCTCTGTATTTTCAAGCTGAATAGTGATACACAATATATGTCCCAGTATTTTCTATGAAGTGGGCTAAATGTTCAGTTGTCAAAAACAAATGTGAGACTTTTTAATAACAGTGCTTCTGACATCTCACATCTGTTTTTTATTAAAACAGACTGTGATCAAAATAAAACGCAGTTACAGGGTTTTCTTCACCATATAAAGGGAGATTTATCCTGCTCAGCCCTTGGTCAGGGCTCTGTGCAGGCCACTGGAGCTCCTCCACACCAAACTTGTCAAACTATGTATTCAAGGAGCTCACTTTGTGCAGAGGGGCACAGCCATGCTGAAACAGGAAAGGGCTTTCACAAAACTGTTACCACATAGTTGGAAGCATATAATTATCAAAAAATGTCTTTGTATGCTCCAGCATTAACATCACCCTTCACTGGAACTGAAAACTGCCCTGTGATGGACTGGTGGCCTGTCCAGGGTGTTTTCCTGCCTTCCGCCCAATAAGGGCTGGCATAGGCTTCAGTGGCCTCACCGCAACACAGAAGGATAAGCGGCTTAGAGGATGAATAAATGAATAAAGGAATAGGAGCTGAACCCAAATCCTAAAAAATAGCCGTAGACCATTATCCCTCCTGCACAAAACTTTACTATTTTCTATATACTTTACTATATACTATATACTCTATCTTCTGTTAAGTAGCCCAAAGCAAAGTACTTGTTATAGTGTAGATTGTTGCTTGTTTGCTATCGTTGCTTGTTTTTGCTCCTAGATGATTCCATTTCACAATAATAGCACTTCCAGTGGACTGGGGCAGATCTAATAGGTCAGGAATTTCACTAAGCACTTCGGGGAGACCCTTCAGGGTGTGGCTGAAACAACTAAACTCAAGAATGAGATGGGGTGTCCATGTAGTTTGGTCATGTAGTGTAATATTCAAAAGATGCATGTTTCTCAAACTTTGCCCATGATATTTTTACTAAGGCCTTTTTTTGTTGTCTTCTTTTGAAAGAAACCGTTCCAAATCCCGACAGAAGGTTATACCCTTGTTAGAGTATACCTTGGCCTGAACCGCAAGCTCCTTCTAAGTGCCTTTGACCAGTGCTTAATCACAATTTGTTTAGGCTAACCCATCTGGATGGAGAGATTTTCTTTCTTTCAGAAATCTTCTGAGGTTTTTCACAGAGGCACAGAACATACTCCCAAACTGCACGTAGATGACTGTTTTTTATGTGCGCTTTCCATTAAAGCCACAAGTTCTTTTTCTTTTTTTGACAGTTATATTACTCACACATGTGGCTAGTGATCCACCATGTGGAAAAACAATGTAAGGATAGTAGGTCTCACAGGACAAAAAAAGCACAAACAGCATACTTTAGGAAATATAATTTTCATCATTACCACTGCTTGTTGGATTGTAGACTACTGAATTAAAAAGCAGGCTAGAGAGATTAAGCTATTGTGTAAGTGCTGTTTTCGTTCGTTTTTTGTCTCATTCCTTTAAAGCAGTGTATTTTTGCGGTTAAACCCATTTTTATTATGTGTACATATTTATATAAGCCAAAGAGGTTCATTTGTGTACATGTTACCACTTCAATTTGAAGTACAATACTTTGCTGCACTCTGAGGCATCAACCAATAGAAAGCAAATTTCAGGATGCTAGACATGACTTTGCAAATTTGTGGAAAAATTGTGCTGATAACATTAAGTTGTACTCAAAGAGTGTGTGTTTGAACATCGCTATTTAAGAGTACCTCCTCAATCATTTATGCATCAGGAAATCAGACCCTAAAGCACTTTACCTTAGGGTGGAAGAACGTAGACTGGTTTCTTGGCTGCTTCCTTTTAGTGAATGTTTGTTTTAAGGATGTTCCCAGTTAGAGGACTAAGCTCATGAAAGAATGTTTCTCTAGATCATACATCTTTTGGAGAGCAGTTTGTGTTTCTGATTGGAATGCTTCAGGGAAACTTGTTCGTTAGGAATTCCAGTAGCATAACAAGAAATCATACAGCTGGTTGCTTTTTGCTGCAGGAGCGTAGTGCCAGCATCCGTGTTTTCCTCTATCTTATACCAGTTTTGAGAAGTCTTTCAAACTGTGTTGTTAGTAGTAGCTGTATTTTGCAGAACAGTATAGACATTTCTGTACTGTAAACATTTTGCAGGGAGTTCAGAAGAGCCCTTTGCTCGCCACTGAGTTGTATCATGATTGCTGTAGTTTGAATCTTAGCAGATTTTTCTTTGTGATCCTGCAGGGAAGGTGACGTGAGCAAGATCAACTACATGTACGGCCAATACGTGAAGAACACCATGGAGCCGCTCAACATTCCTGATGTCACCAAGGACCAGCGATTTCCTTGGACTGTGAGCTTGCACATGACTATTCCTCAGAAATCTTTTGTCCCAAAAGGCCATCCCATTCTGGGATCAAGGATGTTTACACCTGGATTCCTTAGTAATGCAAAAGTTTCTGTGCCAAAAGTTCCCCTGTTCAAATTACATGTTCTTTGTTCTGTTGATTTTATGAGCACAAATAAGTATATAAACACATCCTCTACAGATAACACACTTGTACACACCTTAATACATGGTTATTTGTGTATTACAAAGAAAAGAAAATAGAAAAGTGCAAAAGTTATGGCATATTTTATAGTTTGTATAGTTTTATAGTATGTTTTTTTTTCGTAACATATAAAATATCTAAATAAAATCTGGGCACAAAATGTGTGAGAAAAATGCCACATTAAAGGGTGTTCTCTGTGTGTTAACTTACTTTCAGATCAACAGAACATGTATGTCATTTGGCCATTTATTATATGGCTACAATATGATCATTTATAAAAACGAGAACTTTTATTTATTTATTTATTTATTTTAATATTAACTACTAATACCATGTTTCTCCTTCTCCTCCCAGCACCCATGCCAAGCTGTCTTAGAGATAGTCCGTATTAACATGTTTCACTCAGGATACATCACAGTACAGAAGGAAAATGACGTTTTTATTTCTGACTGTTGTTGAATTTAAAAACACTTTTGAAAGACTGTATGAACAACAGTCCTCTCACTCACCTCCGAAGGCTTCTAATATGCTGTATTACTTGATTACTTGAAACAACTGTTAATTATCAAAACTAAGCAGCTAGGTGCATCCTATCAAAGTAAAGTGAGCAGCAGAGGGTGAGAGGCTTATTCCCTGCATGGACCCATACTCAGATGATGTTTTTTTTATTATTATTATTATTTTTTTTTTAATATATGAAAAATTCATGAAGCTTATAAACTGTAGAGGTTACAGTTTTTTGGGGAATATTATTTATCTCACTGAAACCAATCAGTGGTTTATAATTGGGGGTGGTACCAATTTCTTTTCTAGTACTGATACCGCATGACCGAGATTTGACCTCTCGAATGTGAATCAAATGTGTGTATCGTTACACCCTCCATGAAAGATGTACTGTACGTCTGCTGCTACATCAAAAGGCAAAAAAAGTGATTGTACACAATTTTTTTATCCAAACTAGACGTGCCTTATAAAAACATGTATATTCATATAGTCACACTTGTACTATGAATTACAGCTAACAAACCAAAGAAACTAAACAAACAAATGGAGCAACATAACCATAAAAGACACAATATAACAGTAGAATGGGGTGATTATTTAGTTGCATTATTATTCATTAAAGGGATAGGTGCAGAATTAGCCCTTACTTAGCATAAAAATATTTCTATTTCTGTTCCTTTTTGCTGAATGGATGTACTTTTGTTCTTCTTAGAGTGAGAATCCAGACTACCATGTGAAGAGTTTGCTGTGCACACCAATCAGAAATGGGAAAAAGGATAAAGTCATTGGTATGTGTGTTTTACCACATTTAAAATTTTACCAAATTCAGATACATAATTGCAGTATGGCTGCTGCCATGTTCAACGAATGCTGGTTCAAATGTACTTAACCTCCATTTTTAACACTTCATCTAACTTATGTTATGGGTGGTATTACTCAATAATATAATATATATCTTGCAGAAACCTGACCTTGTCTACAAGCCTTTGTAAACGTTTACATCAAGAAACAATACTTGATGGATACAGCTCAAACACCTTCAATGATCCACATCGCTTCTCATGCATGTTTCAGTGATATCATTAGCCAGCTACACCTGCAGAACCGTTCATTGTGGTGCTGGTCAAATTAAATTGATTTCCTCCCTGTCTATGTCTTGACAGGAGAGTGAGTTAGGATGCTGCATACAGGCCACTCCATAAAAGCTGTGAATGCATTTGAATAGGTTAGCAAGTGATTTCCATATGCTTGGAAGTTCCAGTTGCTTGGGTACAAAGCCATAGATGTTCTGTCTGGGGTTTTGTTCCTTTTTATTATATTGACCTTGTGTAATTATCTCCTTTTAGATGATAAACTGAATAATTAGTCTGACTGCCATTTCCAGACATAGAAAGTGTTCTGTAAAGAGAGGCTCATAAACAATAATGAATACTACCCAGAAACCGATGCTGACATTTGTGGAGAACAGTTTGTTCAAGCAGTGAACAACAAGTTCACAGGCCTGACCATAGTTTGCATTAACTTGATTTACTATGCCTTCAAGCTCAAGACAGCACTTTTACCACCTAATGTTCTCACAAACTATTTGATTTTCTTTTCTCGTAAAGGAGTTTGCCAGTTGGTCAACAAGATGGATGAAGCCACAGGTGAGGTAAAGGCCTTTAATAGGAATGACGAGCAGTTTCTGGAGGCCTTTGCCATCTTTTGTGGACTGGGCATCCAGAACACTCAGATGTATGAGACTGTGGAGAGGGCCATGGCCAAACAGGAAGTCACGCTTGAGGTCAGTAAAATTATCTATTTATATAAATTGCTGTTGGAAAGAAGGCAGTGAAATTGAGTTTAAAGAAGGCAACCACATAAACCACACTGACAAAGTAACATACTGAATTTATTTGAATCAAATGTGCATACTGTTTCCACGTGAAGTATTTTACATCAACACAATTCTGTTGTTCAATTCATATTTGGGCCACACTTGATGGAATATTGTCACTGTTGAAGGAAGGAAAGTTTCGATACAAGTTACTATAACAGGTTCTGTGTTTTCTTTGTTAGCTTCGTATCTTTTAGTAAGTGACAATTGAAGTTGTGCTATTAGTTTTGAAAGCTGTAAATGACCATAAAATGCCTGCTTACATTACAGATTGTCTGTCTGTTTGTGTCTTAGTCATAACATACAGTAACATAGAGAGGCCTCTATCAGTTACTATGCTGCTGAGCTGTGGAACTTATTATTATTCCACCTTTTATTATTTTATGATGATTATCTTTTTAACTAATCCAGGTTTAGATACATAGGCTGTGACTAATCCAGATTTATATACTCAGACTGTGATTTCATCCAGGTTTAGATACTCAAACTATGACTAATCCAGGTTTAGATACTCAAACTATGACTAATCCAGGTTTAGATACTCAGAATGTGAGTAATCCATGTTTAGATACATGGACTGTAATTAATCCTGGTTTATATAGTCAGACTGTGATTTAATTCAGGTTTAGATACTCAGACTATGACTAATCCGGGTTTAGATACTTAGACTATAATTAATCCAGGTTTAGATACTCAGAGTGTGATCAATATAGGTTTAGATGCTAAGGCTGTAATTAATCCAGGATTAGATACTCTTAGATTAGATACTCTAATTTTAAAGTATCTAAATTTACTAGCAAGATGGCAGCCCCCCAAAAAATCCTTCTTTGGGACCCAGACAACTAGAACTGGCCATTCTTTTAGTGTCTGTATTGCTTAGGTTTCTTAGATCTGGTCTTTTTGAGTATTAATAAATGGACTCACAAATACATTCTCTCATGTGCTGCCTTGGTCAGCAGAACAATTCCCAGTGATTCAGAATCATTTGTAGTGGTGTATTACTCATGAAATGTTCAGACAATGTACAGGGCAGCTGGCGTTTTCGCATCTTCTAAAAATTAAAACCACTCATGTGGAAATGGTGTCACATTTAAAACAGGTAAATTCAGTCCAATTGTTTATAAAGTTCAAGCATTTCATGTTATAGAGATGAGTGCATCCTCCTGCTGTGCACTAATCTACCTCTACTCCCCGGCAACTATTCAAAGACAGCTCACTTCAGGCTAGGTCCCTCCCTCTTTCTCTGATCTCTCCATTCTAAAGCTGTCACAGTCAGAGGTGCCGCTGTGACAGGCACTCTTCTGCAGCTGACAGAATGGCAGCGACTCACTTCAAGCTTTCTCCTTCTCTGACACAGTTTCTAATTCACACGCTTCCTTTCGCAGGGTTTCTGTGTTACTAACGATTCCTGAGACAGCAGTGTAAAAAAATGTGACAGTGATAGCCTCAAACGACGGCAAGCAGTGGAAACTGGGTTATTTACGCCTTGGCTATTGTGTCAGACTGAGCTTGGTAGGCAAGACAAACCACCATGTTGGAACTCAAAAAGCAGCAGGTGCAGCTGTATATAGTGTATGCTGGGTTATATAATATATAACTACAGGTAGAAAGTGTATATGAACCAATTATCAGTAATCATCCATCCATCCATCTTCTTATACTGCTTAATCTAGTCTAGGGTTGCGGTTGCAGTAGGTAAAGCAGAGAAGCTCATTCTGGGAATCCCCAGGCCAGCTTGGAGATATAATTGCTCCAGCGGGTCCTGGAATGACCTCTGCCCGGTAAACCTCCAGTGGGAGGCGTTCAAGGGGCAACTGAATCAGATCCCCAAACCACCTAAACTGACTCCTTTCAGTGGAGCAGTAGCAGCTCTTTGAGCTACTCTACCTATCAACCATCATCAATATAGCTACATGGCTCGACAACCTTCACTGAGCAATGTTCAGTGTGGTCTGTTGAAGACATCCTGATTTTGCATCACACCTGTGTTTTGCTTACTTCAGAGATAAACAAATTTATGACATTGCCGTAGCTAGAAATATCTTTGGTTTTATCAAGAGAGCCACCAGCAGTGGTGGACGAAGTACACAAACCATGTACTTGAGTTAAAGTAAAGATAAAATATTACTCCAGTAAAAGTAAAAATCCTCCGTTTAGATCCCCACTTGAGTAAAAGTACTAAAGCATTTACCTTCAGATGTACTTAAGTATGGAAAGTAAGAGCAGCATGATTTATTATGGCTCTAATGTCCTATTATCATTTCTGGAACAAGGCTCTTAATCGACTCATTCTAGGTGAAGAGATTCTAGTGTTTCTCAGGCCATTAATCTTTAATAGAAGATGATTAATTAGTCAGACACTGATGTCTATTCAAATGATCATAAGCACAGAACACTGAAGGAGAACAGTTTCCATTAGGTTTCCAGTAGTTTCGGTTAAAGATTTATTTGCAACTTAGTTAATAAGTTTTCCTTTGCTATATTGCATCTGTAGGTCTCTCATAAACTAGCCAAAACACATTTACTATAAAAGGAAATAGTGTTTGTATAAATGTGCCAGTCACAAGTGCATGTGTACATATTTCTATATTGTGGTCTATTTACCCACAAAGTTAGGAACAATATGTTTTATCTGTTTACTAACCCCATCCTGCTTTACCTACCTTCCTCCCGGTGGTTCTTGATGTAGTCCAGGCCTGAAATGGACATTTCCATGGATTGTAACAATCCATGAATAAGCTTGTTTTGTTTTGACATGTTACATTTTTACGGGCAAATAAGCCGAAAGTAACTACAAATTTCGCATAATGTAGTGGGTTAAAAAGTATGATATTTGACCTTTAAATATAGTGGAGTTAAAGTAAAAAGTCATCTAAAATGGAAATACTTCAGTAAAGTACAGATACACGAAAAAACTACTTAAGTACAGTAACTAATTACATTTACTTCGTTACTGTGCACCACTGGCCACCAGTAGAGTTTGCCAGTCAAAAGATTGTAGGGTGAAAGTAGGGAAATGTGTTAACAAATGTTATAAAAACAGTGCTTAATTGGCATTAATATTTTGGCACATTAACGCTGCATTAAGGCACTAACTTGGACACCACTAATATAACCATAACCAACAGATTTCCATTTATTATACAGAGGAAAGATGCATGTTTTCATTCGTGTGCCTCTTTGTGTATGTGTTTGTTTGTGTGGTCTTCAGGTTCTTTCCTATCATGCCTCCGCTGCGGAGGAGGAGACGCGGGCGCTCCAGGTAACTGCGGTAAATTACAATTTATTCATTCATCTTTACCGCCCCCACGATCCACCAAACATCATCATTAATACTTCATTAAGGCTCAGAAACAGTGCTCTGATATTCATCACAATGAGGAAGCTAGCTAGATGTCTTTAAACCCCGCCTCCCGATGAACGTAGTGTACTCTGATTGGTCAGCTCACCCTCTATTATGATTGCTCAATTGCCAGAGCAGCATCCTGCTCCACACTACTGTGATTATTCTTACAATGGGTGTCGGTTATGGTGTATCAGAATTACATCAAGGCAGCAGAGAAAAATGGTTTCTGTGAAAGAGTGTTTCTTTCTCTGGCATGTCATTTGGGCTTTGTAACTTTGCAGACTGTTACATGAAAAGCTACAGGAAAAAAGCTAAAGAAAGGGAAAAAGACAGAGGAGCATAATGGGTCCCCTTTAACATATTGAAAAATGAACACACATTATACACGTCATGAGTTTGTTCAGCTTTTCCAATATTTGAAATACAGCAGATTAGTAGCAACCATGCATTAAAATATGTCTTACTTTCATTTAGAAAATGAACAAAATATCTCTTTTGACCAGGGGTGCCCAAACTTTTGCATACAACTGTAATTTCAGCACCTGTTGGAGAATCAGGCCTTCATCTAGGTGTAAGACTGCAGGAAGTTATCGAAAACAACATGGATTTGAGACACTAACGCTAATTTATATCTGCTTTTAGAATATTTATATCTGCTGTCATGGAAAACCAATTTTAAATAAAAGAATTTAGTGTGATATGCAAACACTGCTAAAGTTAAACATGACATTCACTTACCAGTCCTAAACAAGTTGTTCTAAATTGACTGTTTCTGTGATTTCATAAAAAACAACTCATTAACATACATCTGGCAGTTTAGCCTATAGCAGCTTAGCCTACCCCATTTGCGTCAGAATTACCAAGAGTGTTTCAGCCTGGACTGTTTCTTGAACAGGGCACGATAACAGTCAGTCAGAACAGAGCTTATTTACATATGTCAGTCTTAAAGAGACTTTGGAAAATTGCCATCCAAAAGTGGAAATTTGAAATATAAAAAACAATTTAAGATGTAGGCCCTTTCTGTGTCTCTGCCCGTTTAGCTCCCACATGAATCATTTTTTCACGTTAAGGTTTGTGTGCCAGTTTTGAACATAACTTGTGGGCAAGATGTGTCCAATGCCTGGAACACACATTGGCCCTTTATGATTCCAAACAATGAGGATGTCCCACAGAACACAAGCTGCTCAGATCCAGTTCTCTGAGGAACTGCCTTGCAAGGCCCTGATTAGTGAGAGTAATCAGCCAGTAATCAGCGAGAGCTCTGTGCCACTCTGCCAGTCTCTACTTGTGCCAAGATTTTCAGATCAGCAGTATGACATCAAATTTAAGCTCTCTCTCTCTTATTTTTGAAAGGGGAGGGTCATTCAGAAGAGGGCATTTATTACATGAATTTCATGGTCTCATTTGGGCAAGTAGAAGAGCAAGTACAATGAATTGTCACTAGTGCACACTGATAAAGACTATCCTACATTAAATACATTTTAATCAAGCTTACAGGGGAATTTCACCCATTTCAAAAAATGCATAAATTAATAATTAAAATGTAAAGAAAATCACGTAGAGTTGTTTGGTGTGAAATGGTGCATTCCAAAGACATTTTGCGGTTCAGTGAATTAATTTTGCACCTCCAGTGAATGTAAGTGTGTGCAAGTTTTCATAAGTAATGCTGATTAAGATTAAAATAATGATGAATCCGAATAAAGAAAAATCTTTGGGTACCATTTTGCCTCATAACACCCTCCACCATGAGTAGATTTAAAAGTCAAATTAAGGCCAAAAACCCTCTCTCAAAAATATCATGTAACAGTGTATTAGAAATCAATGGAGAACTGTTTTACTTTTACTTTTTTATTTCATGTAAAAACTGTCTGTGAGGGAACTTTAAGAAGCTTGGATGTCTGGTTCTTATCATCTCTCCTGCAAGCAATTCTCAGTAAGCTTCTCTAGAATGAGCATCTCACATCAAAAGACTGAATTATGCATTAATTTTGAAAGGCTGGTGGAATTGCCCTTTAACTAGTCAGAATTAGTTCCTTGATATAAATCAACAATATAAACTATTGGTAGTGTTATAATTATTATTACCTTTTCAATACAACACATAGCTTAAACATTAATCCAAGACAAGAACCGCGTCTTTGTTTTGCTCGTCTGCTCAGTGTGTAGTTTAAGGCTGTTTCTCTGAGGGATGATAAATAAGCTGCGAGTCTAGGGAGACTGAGTGCAGCACAGACAGGATTTATTGCCATGAAAGCCCCTGCTCTCAGTTAGACAGACAAGCCGAGCACAGCTAAATGCTCATCCTGTGCTCCTCAAACTATGCTGATCGCAGCTCATTGATTATTAATGCATGACAGACAGAGATCCCTGGTGCTGGAGGTTGATAGTCTGTTTATGTAGTGAGAGTGTGAGTGTGTGTGTGTGTGTGTGTGTGTGTGTGTGTTGTGTTAGCATCACAAACTCCAGAGTGCTCTTTTTAATGTGTTACTCCTAAAAGCATACATGAGCGTGTTAATCCTAAAATCCCTGTGTCATCTATTTGTCAAAAGGCAGCCACTGTTCCCTCTGCTCAGTCTCTGAGACTACAAGAATTCAGCTTCAGTGACTTTGACCTGTCAGATGCTGAGACCACCCAGGCCGCTATCCGTATGTTTGTGGACCTCAAGCTTGTGCAGAACTTTCAGATGAAGTACAAGGTACGTGTTGACTTTGCTCAGCCGGGGATCATTTATACAGACTGGAAAATAAAAGATGAGTAAATAGATATGGCAGGCCAGGAGGCAATTATCTGTAAAAAGCTCAAAAGAAGAATCGTTTACAAACATTGAAATGGGAGGAATATCAGCAGAAAATGCTGGATCGGGTATCAGATGGAAACAACTGAATCCTATCCAGTCCTGTAACAAATCTATCCTGAAATAACACATGCTCTCATTCCGAGGTGGGATGTTGTTAGCTGTGTATTTCTGTGGGGTAGCAACATCCTGTTACAGTTTTGCTTTAAAAGTTTTGCTTTCATTCTGATGGTACACTGACTCTTAACGGAGAATTGTGTCCCAGTCATTGCCACTCCCAGTCTTGAATGCCTGCTGTAGTGCTATGTAACTTTGGAGGAGCAGGCATGAGATTTGTTATGCTGTTTACAGCACCATGTCACACAACAACTAAAGATTTTCAGTTCGTTGTAAACAGAAGTGAAGTATTTCCAGCGGGTAAATAATGTCAGAGGCTGCAAAGAAGACATTGTCGTGTTGTGTGGGGAAGCAAGAAGGAGGAAAACAGTGTGGCAGAGCAAGAGACTGGATGAGAGACAATCTTGGACTGGGTTTTACTCATTGGCGAAAGCTAAAAGCTAAAAACACACTCTCGCAAGTGTACCTCCCTTCCTTTGTTATTTATGAAAGATTGTGATGTAAACTGTGAACTGTCTCACAAAGTTTTTATGGATGCCAAAAGTCATCTAACCTCACTTCCATTTCTGGGTAGCATGCAAGGAAATGAACCTCTCCCCATAAAATGTCTTAATTAATCTCATGCCTTCAAGAACCTCTCAACTGCCTCTGCTTTACTTAAAACCTGGCTTTCTCAGCTGGCTGTGGTCACATACCAGGTGTTCTGGTGAATTCTGACTCCAGAATCTGACTTCCATACGCGTACATGTGTGTCACACAGGCACATGGACACTACAGATTACACTAGCAATTTTGGTTATTAACAAATACAACCAAAGTGGGGAGAGTAATCTGTAGCATCCATATACCTGTGTGACGCGTGTGCACACAAAGATGAGTTGGATTCTGTATCCTTCAGCTTGTCAGCAAACACATGTGCACAGCTGTCAATGGGGGGGCACAAAGCCTGATATGTATTGATGACAAAGGTGTAAAAGAGAAATACACTCCACAACTGTAGCCGGACCCCAAGAGAAAAAAATACCAGTTCTCATATGATGCTGCTTTAAGCGCTTCAGTTAAAGCTCTGTTCAGTTCGGCTCACTGTGATGGTTAGTAGTTTTTAAAGAAAACCATTGGATCAGTATCTGAGGTTTCAATGTCGGTAGTTATATCGTCTCTACTAATTTCATAGCAACTGTTAACAGATTGGAGAAGCTTTAAATTGTGTTGGCAAAATTCAGTTTAGCCTAGTGTCAAATGACTAGCACAACTGTCATAATACAGTGTAGTTACTTCAAAGTTGCTTCATTTTAATGTTTATTTAGCTTGTGTGTAAAGGTCACTGTTAGGATGGATTGGGTATAGTTTCTGGTTGTATAATCGAGAAACATTAGCATGGTTGCAGATTAATCATTGTAGTTTCCAGCCTGCTTAGTTGTGATTCGCTAAAGCAACGTGACAACATTTTTTAACTGGATGTAGTGTTTCTAAACAAAGTCCCCAATCCATTTTTTTGTTACGTTGTATTATACGTTTGATTGAGATTGTTCTTGTGCAGCTACCAGGGCAGAAATTATTTATTGATAGATGGATGGTGTATGCTGAAAGACGTGTGGTATATGCAGAAAAAGAAAAGCTAACTGTACAGGCAGTTATCAATACCAGATGTAATAAGTTTTTATTGTTGTACAACATTAAACAATGTCATCCAATTACTCCAGTGTTAGTGCTGCAAAATAACCAAATGTACTAATGGACTAATGACAGTTCCTGTCATTCCTAAATAAACCCTAAAACAGAGTCTTTTGACTTCTTTAATTTAGGCCGTAGTTGCCAGATGAAGTTAATGGTTCAGACCATCTGACTAAAGTTACAGTGAAATCCACTGCAGTTCACTGGCTGCTTGGCTCTCCCATACAAGCTCCTTTTATGGCCTTTGATGCCAGGAGGAGCAGCCCACAGATGGGGCACAAAGACAGGCTTTTTATTGATTTCCTAGGCAGCACTTACTCTGGGCTGTGTGAGTGAACGCAGGCACTCTCTGACCACCCTGGTGCAGCGTCCAGATCAGTCACACACAGCTCAGCCACCGGTGACTGACCACCCGCTGAGAGTATACAGGGTAATGGTGCAATGGATTATATGTGCCAACTGCCCCAAAAACTGCACTTGTTTCTGATATGCTGCCATTTCCTTGGGGTATTGAGGCACATACCTGTCTGCGGTATGCAGTGGATTGTTTGTGTGCATTCTGTTTTTTCCTTCAAATTTTGTATAGTATGGAAGAAATTACTATTAAGCGAGAGCATCAGATTGCACCTCTTCTTGGAGAATATTGATCCATGTGTTTCTCTGTCGTTTTGTTTTGTTTAGTTTTGAACGTAAACAGGTAGCACACATATCTAACTGCTTTGCCCCATCAGATATCTGACCTAATTATATCTCTACTAATAACATTGAAATATGTTATATATATATATCATATACTATGCTATGATACTATACTATGTTATACTATACTTATATATATATGTAGTCTTAGAAATTCAACAAGGACTTATAGGCATATATAGGTTTTTGGTGTAATGTAAAAATCTATGGGCTAATAACAGGCTTATTGTCCATCAGACAATGTTGTTGACACATGCGCCATCACCCTGTTCTTTGAGTTCCACAAGGTGTTGGACTAGTTTAGAAATATTACACAGTTCTTGTCCTTATAAATCTACATTCCCGCACATGTTTAGCTCAAAATTTCCTATGGTTGTCCACAGACGTTTGTCCTGTGAGATTGTGATTTTTTTTCTCTTCAAATTCACTTTTCAGCTACTTAATCCTAATATAATGGCACTAACAAAGTGCATCTAATATAATACATCAAGTGTGTCTATTGCAAATGTGTCAAATTAAAGGTCAAGTAAAAAGGTCAGTGCATTGAGAGTGTAAACAGCACCTGAAATTATGACTGTATATTTCAAACAAAGAAAAAGTGCAAAACAGTGTTTGAAAGGTAAAGGTCACTCAGACTAAACTAGGGTAAATGTTAAAAGAAACACAGGGATCTTAAAATAACTCGGTGTCTTAGACTGAAACAGAGTTTGTGAAGTGTCCTTTAGGCCACCTTTGACAAAAACCTGATTAGAATTTATATGGAACATGGATCTTAGCCCTCATAAAAGGTAAAAGCAGTGGAAGAGCCCAGATATGACCAGATGAGTCATCAGCTGTCTTTTACTGTTGATTTCCACATCTGGACAAGATTTAGCCTCATAAAGCCATATAAAGCTTTCAGCTGTAAAGCTGCTTTCAGCTGGTCACCATGTTAAAGGATAAGCCCAGAAAATTCATCCTAATGACTTCAGTTTCCCCAAAGGTAAAAGGCATTTCTGCGCAACTGCTGTACAAATGCTTCTATTGTTAGCTTTTACCCCTGTGTATGTCTATATTTTGTTGATTATTACTTACTTTTCATTAAATTGCATTTGAAAATAACTGCTGTTTAATTCATTCTAAGCAATGACCCAGAATACTTAGAACAGAAAAATGGCAGTCCTGTAGTTGCATAATGGTGTTTTTTTTTTTTTGTTTGTTTGTTTAACTTACCTTTGTTGTCCTGCAGAGACAAGAACAAGAAACGATCGATAACGTAAAATAATTTGATTAGCAATGTTCTTGGTTTACAATTGGATTCTAGGAGCCAGCAAATTGAATTGGCCTCGTTCCATCAAGGATGTGCAGATGACAAAAGATTTGCTGCCACCAATTTTGTTAATTATATTCTGTCTAAATTCTCTCTTTCTGCATGTTCTGAACTTATTCTTGTCTGTTATTTTAATTGTCTGTCTTGTCTGTTATTTAATGTTTTAGAGCCTGTGTCAGTGGATCTTAAGCGTGAAGAAGAACTACAGGAAGAACGTGGCCTACCATAACTGGCGGCATGCCTTCAACACATCACAGTGCATGTTTGCTATCCTCAGATCTGGTAGATTACAGGTCAGTGCAATTGATAAACCAAGAGCAGTGGCCATTCCACAGTACCATTGAAGTTCAGTGTAGCATGTGACCATTCATTTACCACGTCCAACAGCTATTAGGGCAGAATGTGTTTGTTTTGTCACTAAAGAGTAACTAGGACACCTCAGTGTGCATGATGTGTAATACAGGCAGAAGTGTAATTTCTAACCCTCCAAAAACTCCAAGAACTCTTAAAGGAAATAATCCCAGCCCTATCAGCACTTTAAAATGTTTATTATAAGTTCTGATAGGAGCTGGGCAATATGAGAAAAAAATGTAATATTATGTAACAATATTGTTTTAGGAATATTATTACTTGCAAGGAGTATTAATTTCATTAGTTTGCAGTGATTGCAAAGAGACCTGTTTTATTGGATTTTGTGCAGCGTTGTATATGAAATATAGCATGTTAAATATTATTATATTCATAGATAGACAAAAAATCATTTTTAAATGTGGCACTACTGTTACAAACTGTCATGATATTGCATTTCCACCTAGCTGTAGCTCTAAAATAAAAGAAAACTTTAAAATATAGTTTATTTTATTATTAATGGTAATTGGCTCTGACTGTTTTGCATTTGCTGTTCTGTATGTATACTGTTGCAGTGCGATTCATTAAAAGACATTTCCTCCCGAAGAGTTTAAAAACTATATGCAGGAGGTGTATGGTTTCTGGTTTTTAACCTTAGGATATGTAGTGAATTAAGATTTGACTATTTGTTTCTTTTTTCATATTATTTAGCAGTCTGAAAATTATGATTCTGGCCACGTTAACATAGTCAAGAGTCATGGGAACATAGTTTTGAGCCTTTAAAAACCAATAAAAGGCTTCCGCCTATGACGAAAGATTTGAATTGCGGAATATTTGAATTACTGACATATAATGACAGGATGCTTTACGGATTTGTGGAATAATGAGACAGGCAGTACAAATGACATGTAAACAAATTAACAAATAAAACAAAAATGAAAATACAAATTTCATTTAAATTTTTATTTAAAATAAATTCACATCATTGCCTTCCTTGAAATAACTGATATTGCTTCAACAGGATCAACAGGATCAACCTGCTCATGAATGAATCTAACTAAACAAATAAAATGATTTAGGATTGGAATTGTTTTTAGATGAAAATAAAATAATATAAAAACAGCAGGCCTGGAAATGTTAATAAACTTGTCTTTGTCCAGTTTAAAATAATAACTTCTCGTCTTTGTCAGGATGGACTTATTGGGCTACTGTATTTCTCTTAAAACATAATTAAGTCAAGTAGTTTTATTGTCAGTACTTCAATATGTACAAGACATACAGAGGATTGAAATTGTGTTACTGTCTGACCCAAGCAGCACATAAACATTGAACTATAAATAGATTACAACTAAAACAAGAGCAAGATGACAAAACAAATGAAACACATGCGATTTAAGCTTTGAACAGATCAGTGTGCTTCTCTGAGTCGAGACCGGGTTTGCTGCTGTCTAAGCAGTGAATGAGAATATGATCAAGCTGCGTATGAGGCAACGAGCCGTTCCCTGCCTTGTAAATAGACTTACTGAACTGCAGAAGGCTGCCTTGTTGCATTGTGGTTGCATTTATCTTTATTACAGTTATTCAAAAGATAGAAATGCCGCTATACTTTAGACGACTTCTGACATGGCTAACTGGCCTAACTTACCAACCACTCCACTTCAAGCTTCAGCTTCAACAACCAGCAGTTGTTGTCAGAAGGATATTGTAAGACAGTGTGCCAGATAGCCCCACTAGAATACAAAATTATAGATTTATAATTCCCCATATTTTTAATCATTGTTAATCATCAAATGTTATCCCTGTTCATTTTGTTGTAAGCCTCTGTCTGTATGCACATTGACTGACCAAAAAACACTGCTTGTCTGCTCGACTTGAATCTCAACTGACTGACGGGTCTCCAACTGATAATTTGACCTGTTGAATTACATGGGACAGCCCTACTTCTAGCACCCTGGATTTGAAATGAATGAATGACTATGGAGTTAAAGGGCAGACTGTCGCTTTAATTTGAGAGCATTTACATTTTGGCTGAATGGTACTGAAGTCACAGTCCTTTTTATAGATTTCAAGGGAGTAATCAGATTTATGAGTTCTGCAAGCGTACCTGAGCACAAGGCAGTTTTTTAAACAAAATAATATCAAATCCAAATTTAAAGCATGATGACCTATGAGCATGGACTGTGATGGAGGTTGGCAATGTGACAGCATTGTACATTTTGTTATCCAGATATCATCCATACTTAAGGAACACTGACAAGCTATATTCTTCATTACAAGGAGTAGTTCTAACAAGCAGATTAGTAAATTTGCTTGTTAGACATGAATGATTTGATGATGGTCTAATGTGAAATGTAAACATAAGTGCAAGTGAAATCTCGGTTAATTGATGTGGCCAAGCAAGTATATTCTGCTTTCTGATTCAGTTAAACTCCATAATTGTATTTGGCGCATGTTTTAGGTCACTGTTGTGCTGTAAGGTGAAGTACCATCTAGTAGGCTTTTAGGCATTTGGTTAAACTCCTCGGTTCCACTAGTAGCCTTATATGTCATGTCCATGTTTCACAAATGAGCTAAAACCCTTTGGATCATAAGCTTGTGTTTCTTCCATACTTTTCTATCAGTCTGGACCAGATTAATTCCTTTTCTCATCCGTCCCTGGGACATTATTACAGAGCTCTGCTGCAATAGTTAGGACAGAAGCAGTTCATAATCATAATTCAACACTGCAGAATGCCCATGTTGAATAATTTAAAAACAGAACCCTGATGTCCTTACTAGTTGACAGTGATGAGGTGATGAAATTTACTGTAGTTATAGTTAAACTTTTAACAACTGTCAAACAAGGGAACAGCCCAAAATGCACTGCTACCAAAGAGTATCTTGGTGGGGAGGGGGGGGATGAAAAGTTGTTGATCGAGGAAGTTAGATCCTAGGTTTACACTCAGTAAAGCATGCATTTCATTTATGTAATTTGGAAACTATTCGATAAAGGCAACAGTTTGTGGATAACATGGCATCTGAGCCAACTGCCACCTTTCATACTGGTTTAATTTACTTTAGGTTTTATTTATTCCAGTATTTATGCTAAAATGGGACTGGGTATAAAAGTGCCAGCAAAACAATAAAACACATAAACTGAGACATATATACATGGCACTAATTCAAAGAGAACTGACCAACAACCTGGTTAATAGCTTACAAATGATTGATTAATAGTGAAAGTAGTGCTTTTATGTTCTAATCAACAGAATAACCTAAGTGATTTGGAGATTTTGGCCTTGATGATTGCAACATTGAGCCACGACTTGGACCACAGAGGTGTCAACAACTCATTCATTAAGAGGTTTGTTTGTGTTATTTTGTTGATACACAGCTTGACAAAGAGGAAAACGTACTGTTTCGACTTGCTTCATTGGTACAATTGAAAAGGTAAGGAAGCATAGAAGTATCCCAGTTAAGAAAGAAGAATAAACTATTTTGTTCATTGTGTGAACAGGAGTGACCATCCTCTGGCCCAGCTCTACTGCCACTCCATTATGGAGCATCACCACTTTGACCAGTGCCTCATGATCCTTAACAGTCCAGTAAGTACCACTTCATTCACCTTCACCTGAAGACCTGATGGATAAAATTCACTTTCAGGTTCATTAAAACGAAATGATTGTGGAGTGTTGTACTGAAATGTGTCCATTTTATAAGCTGTTTCTGTTAAATCATTGAATAAAAAAGTCAACGGATACTGTAAACCTGGAAAACATCTACACACAGGTTCACACACATACAGAATGCAGGCTATACAGTTATGCCATCCTATGTGCTAGGAGAAATTAATCTTATATGAATACAAAATTAAATTGCGGACTAGCAAAATCTGACTTTTTTATATTCTAAGAGGTTGTGGTAGAAACATTCTAGCTGCATTCCTTTCTTCTCTGTCCTGCATAAACTGAAAACATTTTATTCTGACTACTTTGCTTGCTCTTATAAGGACATGTGAGTGTGTCTTATTACAGACCTAAAGTACTTAGGTTGCTTCAGTTTGGAATTGAACCACCAATAACAAAAAGACTGTTTTTCTTCAATATGAGAAGTAATATGTCTCCAATCTGTTTGCTTAGGGCAGTCAAATTCTAAGCGGCCTTTCCCTGGATGAGTACAAAACTACACTGAAGATGATTGAGAAGGCTATCTTGGCCACTGACCTGGCCGTCTACATGAAGTAGGTACCAGGTGTCAGACACAGAAAAAAAGTCAAACATCAATTTAAACTGAGTTAAATTTACCTCACACAGTAATTATCACACAGTATTATCTGTGCTTACTTCATGCACTTACTCACTCCCAAAATAAAGTCAGCATCAAATTTAGTTCCTTGTCCAACAGAGGATTCTGTTTAGCTGAAGCCGCACCCATGTACTGTTTTCATCACTATTTTTATTTAGCTGTAAATTAAACTCCAGGAACTGTGTTACATGGAGTGAGATTAAACGTTCAGATATTTTGTAAGGTTGTTATACTTGTAGCCTGTGACTACAATGTTTGTTCTCTCAGACAGTTATTGAGTAATAAATGGTAAGACAAGGCTGTAGTGAAAATAACTGACTCTTCTGCCCTTATTACTGCAGGAGAAGAGCAGAGTTCTTTGAACTAACAAAGAACAGTCAGTTTGAATGGGAGGATGACTGCCACAGAGACCTGCTGAGGTGAGTGGGATTGAGACAGGCTGTTATTTCTAGGCACATCTAAGAGCAATCCTTATATGCCTTACATGGAAAACACAGAGGTGGTTTTAGTTAAATTATCTGGTAACATTTCTACATTGCAGGTCTATGCTGATGACTGCTTGCGACATCTCTGCTATTACGAAGCCCTGGCCTGTCCAAAAAAGGGTAAGAGTCAAGAAAGCAAAGCCATTAAAGTCATGGGCGCTGATTGTTGCACCCTTTAGAAAACATGCAGAAGCCATTATCTCAACTGATTGTCTGTATTCCAGCTTTTAATAGAACTTTGTACAGCTTTGTCCTTCATCTTTCACTTGTGTACCTTTCTCTTTCTCATTTGTCTCACACATCTTGCTCTTCCTTTCTCAGCTCTTCTCGTGCTCTCTGTTCGGCAATTAGCAGGCAGGGTTCCTAATTAGAAGTGGGTGAAGGCACAGCTGTGCTCCTGTCAGCTTTATTTAGGTGCATGCGTGTGCGCACACACACACACACACACATGATGACTGCTCAGTTTCTTGACCTTAAAAAGCCAATGCCCTTCACTTTCCTTGTATTTTATTTTCTATCAGGAGGTCCACTTGTGATCTTGATGTATTTATATTTAGCAAGCTCACACATCATTCCTCCTTACATGACTGTTCTCCAGACCCTCTTTATCCCAGAACATTAGAAGTACACCAACACAAGAACTGTGGGCAAGTACCATTTTTCATGTACATATCTGCTGATGCCAGTATGTGGACTAGGCCTTGACAAAAAGGCGATTGTAGTTGGCTATCTGTATATCATCATGGGCAAGTTAATCCAAAGGCAATGTGTTTAATTACAGAAAGAGAGGTGTGTTAAGAAACTGCCTGTGTTATTTCTCTCTTCTACGTGTGCAGTATTCTCTGTACAGCTGCAGTGTCCGGGTGGTTAGTTGACTTTGAAAAAATCACTGCAGTGACAGAAGATGCCACGTTTTTTATGTGTAAAGCACATGGGCATGGCTTTGGATATCACCTGCAGTTTGAAGTTTTTCCAACGTGGTGCGCAGTTAGCACGCTGCAAATCTGCAGAAGCAGCTCATGAATGAATGTTTGAATGTTTGCAGTAACGGTTGTTATAATGTCAAGTAGTTCTCAAAAGATATTGAGTTACTTAGTATTCAAGTACTTAATGTGTGTAATGTGACATTATTTTAAAAATTAATTAAAATAGTTAAAAAAACATATAAACTAAAACAGAATGACAGGGCAATGTTATAGATAACCACAATTTTCTAATTTTCAAATGCATCCCTAGATTCAAACACCCTGTTTTTTTGGTACTGTGTCTTTAAGATTGATATGCTGTATGCAAATGATGTCTATTCTGACGGGCTCAGCTCTATTGTGCCTCAGGGAAAATGTAGTATGGCTTGAAACACTCCTTATAACTGCCAGCAAGATTGGATGTGATAAATTGCTGCTAAGTGTGTCTGTTTTTGTGACATCACTAACTATGAAATATCTACGAATTTTGCAGCTCACTTACTACATATGGACTATACACCACTCAGGCACAGCAAACCATCTCGTTTCTGCACTCATTGTCCTTGTATTAGCTCTAGTCACCATATAGGAGCACTTTGTAGTTCTACAATTACAGACTGTAGTCCATCTGTTTCTCTGTGTACGTCATTAATCCCCTTTCATACTGTTCTTCAATGGCCAGGACCCCCACAGGACCACCACAGAGTAGGTATTTGGGTATTATTTGGGTGATGGATCATTTTTAGCACTGCAGTGACACTGACACGATGATGGTGTATTAGTGTGGTGCTGATGCAAGTGGATGAGACACAGCAGTGCTCTGTGGGGGTCCTGACCATTGAAGAACAGGGGTAATAAAGTATACAGAGAAACAGATGAACTACAGCCTGTAATTGTAGAACTACAAAGTGCTCCTATATGGTAAGTGGAGCTGATAAAATGGAAAATGATTGTAGATACAAGGAGGTGGTTTTATTGTTATGGCTGGTCTGTGTACGTGGGCTGGGGAATGAACAGAATGTTTCAAACGTTTAACAGTGTTTGCATTCTACATCAAACAGAAAAATACTTTGTTCTCCATGATATGGGCCCTTTAAAATAGTATTCACCTCTGAGCTACATGTAGGCTGAAAGACAGGAACAAAGAAAGCTGGCCAGTTGTAGTAAAACTGAAGTCCTTTTTGGCACAGAGCTCTGTGACCATTAAACCTTTACGCAGATACATTAACATTCCATTATCTGTACATTGACATAGTGAACTATGAAGACATGCATCTATCTAGAAACAAATATTTAGCACTTTGTAATCTTCTCTCCTGCTTCTACACGAAGACTTCAGCTGAGCTACCTTTGGGGCCTCTTTTCTTGATTACAAGTGCCTAATCAACGCATGGCCCAGATGGCAGGTTAATAAAGCATGTCTGATTGCACTGCATCCTGCTCCAAGCTTAGTGCCGTGTTCACATCGAAAACAGAAAGGAATAGGAGGGAACTTTTTTCAGACTTATTTTTGGACAACAGCTAAGATTAATATAAAAGTCTAAAAGGAGTAAAGCTTCCGTACTGTCTGCTTCTGCAGAAGTCATTCTTATTATGATGGTGATTTGTGTTTTATATTGGCTTTGGGAACCTGGATTTAAAGATTTAGAGACGAATGCAAGATGTTGAAAAAATACTACTAACCGGCAGGAGGTTGGCCACTGGTCATGTGATTAGGTCAGAGCTACTTACACACCTTCAGAAACTTTGGATTTTGTTATATATTTCCACACATTCTGCACAAATACTTCTGACTTTGTACCTATAATTAGGTATTTCTAAACACCATTTAAGAATGAAACTCATGGGGGAGAAAGCAGTCATGCAAGCACCTTCATCACCTTCACCAGTCAGGAGCTATTTCTGCTGTATATTTCTGTGTAAGTCAAAAGACAAATATGGGCATTGGAAGAGGACATATGCTCTGGAAATAACAAATAACAAAAACAAAATTGCCTGAATACTTGTTTCCCCTCGCCGTATTTTTACCGTCTAAAACAAAACAGAGAAGGCAGCCTTTGCCTGTACCGAGAACCCGGAAAAAAAGAGATGAGTAATACTCTAATGGTGTGGTGATGAAAGCCAGCCATAAAAGTGCAGGAAGTGCAGAGCTGTCAAGGGTGAGTAGCATTAACAGTAGGGTAACTTAGTGAAAGGAGAGAAAAGAAGATAAAGATGCTCACTCTGAGCATCAGTGCAATAACACGTCAATAGACTGCTGGAATCTCAGAGTTCAAGAGAAAGAAAAGAGGAACAAGATTAGTATGAAGGTGAGGATATCCCGTAAGTCTCTGTCTGCTTGTCTTTTCAGATAGCCGAGCTTGTTGCCACAGAATTCTTTGAGCAAGGGGACAAAGAAAGGAGAGAACTGAACATTGAACCTATCGTAAGTTCACTTCCTACATATTTTACATTACACTGTTAAAACAGTGACGCCAAGACAACAACAGCATCAGGCGTCACTGCCACCATCTCTCTCTCTCTCTCTCTCTCTCAGGATCTGATGAACAGAGAGAAGCGTGACAAGATTCCCAGCATGCAGGTGTCTTTCATCGATGCCATTTGCACACAGTTATACGAGGTAAAAAAAAGGCACTAAAACTTGTTTAGAAACTCTTAAAAGTCTTTAGGTCAGTTTGTTGTTAATGGAGCGAGAAACAGAACGGCTGGTCTCTTGAGTTCTTAGGGTTTAGCCTAGCACTGACACTAGCCCCCCTGACCACACCTAGCTTATTTGATGCACTGCCTGCAGGCCACCTCCCTCATTCAGCTGCATCAGACAACACCACCATCTCGGGGGTCTAGTGCTCACAGTAAGCAGAGAAACAGAGTTTTTTTAATTTTTTAAATTTACTAAGTTCTAGCAGCAGCTAAGAGGGGTGTGTGCATATATAT
>CM067482.1:20501211-20536102 GCA_034552555.1 Semaprochilodus insignis
GTGCATATATATATATATATATATATACATATATATATATATATATAAAAGAAAAAATAGTGTAATACAAAATAATACACAATCATTATGCACATCATGACAATTTAAAACAATGTCCTAATGCCACATTTAAAAAACAAAGCAGAACTTATTACTTAACATTTAACTTTATTAATTAACATTAGTTAACATTATTAATTAACATTTCACTGCAGTAAATCCAGTTAAATAGGACTAATAGGACTAATTGCTCTCTTTGATCAGTAATATATACAGCAATATTGTTATACAATATACATGATATGCTCAGAAATACTGACATAATGTACTGTCTACACCGTCCTTCTGTTCCAGACACTGGCCAGTTTGTCAGATTCCTGCTCCCCCCTGCTGGATGGCTGTAGAAAGAACAGGCAAAATTGGAAACTACTAGCTGAACAGGGCGATGAGGCGGGCTTACTGAATGGAGGACTTTAAACCCACAGTTGGCCGACACAGCTTGTCCCACCGGTTGCAAGAGAAAGTCTTCCCTTTCCCCAAGGCCCTTCCTTTACAACTGATGCTCAAGGTTTAAGCAAGTGATCATCAGCAGGCACATTTTCTGCTCATTTTTAAGGCAATGTGACACTTCATGGGTCCGAATGTTGTTTTATCTTAGGGACACAACTGAATCATATTGGTTCCATCTAGGTTTGCAGGTAGGAGGATTTAGCACTGAAGCAATATGTTCCACTGCGCTAATTAAAATTTGAGTAACTAACACAACCTCTCATCACCAGTGAAGTTGAGGGCTATTACAAGTTTGGTGAAGCTTGATACTATCAGCATAAAAAAAATCAACGGTTTCCACCTTCCTGTCACTGTAAATAATCTTCAAATGATTTAGGGGAACGGATTGAGACCCCTTTAAGAATTGAACAGCAAGTACAATATTGAGACTGCTTCCCTTCACTGAAGGACTGCACGTAAGAGAAAGGTACTTGCTTTGACCTTTCCAGGTAGTGTAAATCAGCACTTACAGTAAGGGACCTGATGAAAGCGAGCAAGTGAAGAACATAAAGACTGGGGTGTTTGATTTGAGTTTGCACCCCCTGAACAGCCTCATGTGAGGGCATTGACACAGAGCTATATTTATTATTTTAATCCCATCTTTGGGTTGTCTATAGCTCACTCACTGACAGAACAGAGGTAGATGCACGAAGAACATAATTTATTTCTCACTGCAGTGCACCATAGAGCTAAGCTAACATACATAACTGCAAAGGAACACATCCAGATATCTACAAGAATGTTTTATTCATTTTCTCACTTTGTGTTACTATTTTTTCCACATGTCTTTTGTATATTTATTAACTTTATATCAAGTCTGTTTTATGTGGTGGGTATTTGGCTTCTTATGTCTACAAGAAAAACTGTCGGAAGGAAAAAAAAATATATTTAATTATTCACAAGTTTGTGTCTCCTACCATTCCTTTCATTAGTTGGATGTCCTTACTTTCCTAACAAAAAAGGCAAGCACATTTTAACTCCTAACTCAATAAAAGTTAATGCAGTGAAGTTTTATTCTGAGTAATTTTGGTTCAGTCATCATTAACTATTTACACAAGGGCTGCTGCTGGGCTCAGAGGATGTAGAAAAGAAAGAATTTAAAATGGACATCTTAAATATGACAGCGATGTGATGCAAAATAGCCTTTACCTCCCAAGACATTTGTTTTGCTGTCAGTGTTGACTGGATAGCTAGATTTACCCATCATCATTTACATTTCAGACAGGCTCCACTGATACTTATCTTAGTATTTTTCCAAGTATCTATATATATATATATAGGGAGAGAGAGAGAGAGAGAGAGAGAAGATTTTCACCCTCTGCCAGACTGTAGCTGTGTTGTCCTGTGTGTTTGCTGCTTGACCTTGTTCTTATGAACCAGACGCTCACTGTATCTGCCAGTAAAGCTAGAACCGAACCTTCTGTTCCTCACTAAGAACCTGCTGTACATGGGGAGACGCTGATTTAAGAAGAAACTGGACTGGTCTCTTATTTATTTCCAGAGCTGTATATATATAAATGGCCGAGAGACAATTTATTCATCATGGTGAAGAAGCATCATCACCTGTAACACAACAAAGAAATATTCAAAATGCGCTTTTCTTTACCTGATGATTCATAGTTTCTGTATTGTTTCAGAAAGGTGGACAGACTATCTCAACAAAATCACTACTCCATGAATCCAGCTTTGCAGTATAATCAATTAGTTCAAAATCATTTTCTACTATTACACCATTAAATGGGTTTAGAAGGAACCAACACTGTGTTCAAGATTAAACAGTTCTCAGTACAAATAGGAAAAGGGTCCGTATTCAGAATGCTTCCATGTGGAGTTTAAGGAGAGAAAAGAGAGTCATGGTAACAAACACAAATTACAACCCCGATGGAATGTGATACAATTATGTCCACTGACTAAGGGTGCTTTAGACATAACAACCCAACATGAGTTTAGTACCTCTTTTCTAAGAGTGTACATGGCTTTGTCACACCAGGAGTAAACTGAAATGGGTATTCTCCATTGCAGTCTAAATCCCTGAAAAGCCTGCAAACCTAGATGCATGGTTTACTGTACAGGTATCAGCTTTATTAGATTTCTATTATCATGCTGATCAGCCCAACAGGCGTCTCTCTCTCGTATTCCCCTTTTAGCTGGGTTACCATTAACAGAGGCCAGGCTTTGATGTTTAGAGACTAGCCATTTGAATAAGGTGCATGCTAGCTATAAACAGAGGCACACTTGGACAGCACACCATCACCATCACACAAATGAAACACAATGCAACACTTTAGTCTGAATAAGTAGATCAGCATAGAGCTAACACTGACCTCTGCCAACAGAAGTGCTTTTCTCACATATGCATCTCTACTTCTGAGCCTTACACTTCTATATGACTAGACTATTATTAGCATTTAAAGATGTAAAATTTATAATAAATAATAGCACAACTAAGCCTTTAACTTATAAAACAATAACAAATGTATCAGTGGAGTGCCTTTTAATTTAAAATCTTGAAAGCCTTTTTATTTGACATTTTGTTCATGTGCCGGTCACATTTATTTCTGTACCAAGACACTGTTGCCACCTACTGACCAGCTGCAGTCACTGCATATAACCTAAAGGATAAATACAAAGCTAAAGAACCTCCAAAGACCTTTCCCCATGTCAAAACAGGACTTTTATTTTCCATTTCAGGGATACAGGCATAAAAAACCTCAACAAACGAGGGATTTGTTTGGGAACAAAGAAAGTTCACAACTATGTACAGAAACAGACAAAGTGAGACAGAAACTTGGTTACATGGAGTTTGTCCTTTTGTAGGCCACCATACTGTTGACTTTGTGGATGGATGTGGTGAAAGAACGAAGCCGCACCTCCTCCGACTGGTCAATAAGTTGAGGCCCAGATTCCTCCCACTGCTCAGGAACCTCCAGATCCTTGTCTGTGTAGATCAGGAGGTCAAACGCACCTGTGGCGGATCGAATGACAGTGTTGAATTAAAAAAGGCCTGTTCCTACACATGCACAAGGTTACTTAGTAGTTCTCTCTCAGTTCTTTCTGGGATGTTACATTCTGAAGGTAAATCTATATGCTTAGATACACAAGGTGTTTGCTAGAACACAGCACCTTCATATATGACTGGTAATTTAATCAAGTCCACTTCATTAACAAAGAATTTCAATGGTATTTCCTCCAATCATCTTTAGCTAATCTTTAAGAAAACAATCTATTATCTGAATACAGGCTGAGTGGGAAAGACAAAAACATATCTAAAATATAAATGGGATTTACACACACACCCAAGCATAAATGGAGGGGAAAGAGCTGTGTATGATTATATAGCAGTGTCACTGTTAGAGTAATGCTAATTTCTGTACAATAAAAAATCAATTATAAGATTTGCAGTGTTAAATTAACACCAGTATTTGTCACATATTCAAACACATTTAAATTTAAAACACAATTTTACAAAGATTGAGAGAAAATAAGTAGGATGCATAACTGCAGTAAACTCCATTCGAACAGTATACGTGCTAAATCCATAAGAGCACACTCAAATGTCAAGTATTACCAAAAGCTGTATTTTAAACCTGTAATGGCATATTACATTAGGAGCAAAAAAGATTTAAATTTGACTGTGTACCCCAGTGTTCTTTTTAACCGCAGAAAGCACATCAGCATTATGCTAACCTCTCATGAACAGAACCATTTTCAATTAATTATAATGCATCCATTAAATAACGCTGTACAATACTTTTGAAAACATGAACTCAATTATATGACTTTTTATAGAACGTAAAGTACTTACATGCTGTTTCCAATAAAGGCAAGAAGGTGACCGTGGCTGTGATTTGTCTGATAACAGAACGAATTTCTTCCTGGATGGCTTTCATAGACTTTTCCCTGGGAGCACTATAACATGTAAAACAACCACCTTCATATGAACAAATGCACAAAGTACAACATTTCATATGCAGGTACATGAATCCAGTAGGGAAGTAAAATGAAATAGCCTTACTCATTAACCCACTAGAAATGTGCATGAGTACTCAAGTACTTGTTAAGCTTTCAAGGCACCAGTACTGAGACACTGAAATCACTGTTCAGGTAACAAAGCAACAGGCTACAAATTCCATGAGACCTGAGGATTTTGCTCATATTTGCAATTGTGTTATGTTTTGCCACCCCAAACATACGTGACTGAAGGCAGGGATAATGCGGCTGGCTCTAACACAGCTGTGTTATTTATTAGGCTAACTAGTACAGCTGATGTTGGGTCCAGATTACGTATATATTATATTACGTATAATCTGACAAACATGCTAATACATTCACACACGTTCATTAACCCTCTAACAATTACACGAATAGCAAAATTCAGAAAGCACGTCCCTACTACCCACCTTCCCATTTAGACACAACTTAATTTGTTTTGGTTATTACAACCTACTTACTACTTAGTATGAGAATACCTGCTCTCCTTGGCTGTCTTGTCACACTCTATGTCAAACTGCCACCGCTCCAGGACCTCATTTGTCTCAAGGCATGTGATCACCACCACCAGCTTCTGCACTGTGCAGTCAAACAGCCACTCTAGGAGGGGGGGAAACAGGCCAAAGGTTATTAAGAGCAGCTACAGTTTTCCATACATACTCATTATTTTTGAAAAGGAAAGAAAAACAATTACATAGAAATACTTGTTCTTAACATATCACCCAAATCTTACTCAAAGTGTTTCTAGTCATCCATCAGACAAAACAGATACGCTTCTATTTTAATCAGCGTCTCAGTCCACAATGGCTGTGGCAGAGGTACATCTTATGTACATGCAGCACAAAGTATGAGGGGAAAAAAGGTAATATTGTGCGAAAAAGCAGGTACATGATGGAACCAAGTTAATGGCGTTGTGGATTGCAGTGCAGTTTGTTGCACTTTAAGATGAGGCGACGTGGGTGCTAAACATTTGTTCAGAAAATTACCACTAATATCAGTATAATTATAAACAAAATTAATACAATCAAAAGAGACCTTACATTACATCAATGTGTTCTTTTAAACCAGTACTGATAGTAGCTATCATCCGACACCTTCACTGGCTAAACAAAGCCTCATTATGTTAAATCAAGTGTTGCTGGTGATGAACATGACCAAATCCATGTGATGCCTGAAGGTGTCTAGAAGAAGTGTGTGAGTTACTGTTCTGTTCTATCTAAAGGTTTCGCTGAATAAATTTATTTAGATGACAAAGATTCCAAGAGACACAAACGTAACAAGTACTTAGTAATCTGAATTACTCAGGGCCGTCCTAACAAAAACACACCCAGAACATCTTAACACATGACTAAAAGTCTCAAACTACCACTTGGTTACTTCACTGAAATATTTGCCCAAACTAACGTGCATTTCGGGCATCTCTCAATACCAAAGATTTATGTTATGTGCCTACCTTTGAGTTGTGTTACAACGTTGGTGAGATAGTTCTTCAGTTTGGGGTCTGTGGTGAGCTGAAGACTCATATCATACTGAGTGACTCTGGTAAACGTCTCTGCAGGATAAATTCCTCGCTGGTACAAGATGCTGTTTATCCCGAATGCTGTAAAATGAGAGACAGTTAGGGGTAGGGAAAATTGCGATAAACTACTTCACTATATGCTGTTCACAGTTTATTGTGTCTATACTTCAACACTTCCTGCACCTTGATAAGCACTTAAATATCTTCCACACACTCTTTATTTACACGTGGCACTACAGTTTTGCTTGTGCAGCAGTGTTGTTTATATTGCTTGTAAACATAGACAATATATTGTGACACATGTGGTGCATTGATTATGATTATCGTGATGTCATATCTTCGCCATATCAGTCATCTCTCACCCATCTGAAACAAAAGGCATTTACTACAGCAATACCCAGTTCGACACAAAAGACAGTGTGCAACTACGTTTCAGCATGTTACAGTTAAGTAGACAAACTCGGTCAAACGCAATGAAGATAACGTTACCTTTACTTTATGGCAGGACAGTAAGGAAATATCGAAATAAGGAACTTACCACTAACAGCTAGCTTTACGGTTACACAAGACAAATGTTAAAACGATAATGACTAATCGGCGAAGGCTGTGTTACGGTGGGTGGATTTGCAGACTTAACTACAAGGCCGTTTTTTAACGGAGCCATTGTACTAAGGCCACAGGGAAGCTAGCTCATGTTGGCTAACGTAGCTAACTAACGTGGTCACAAAAAGCTCTGTTCGAGCATGCTTAAATGTTTTCTTACAGTCATAATTCACTACGTCGATTGCCGATTTTAACTGCTAGTTAACTAAATGCAGTAAGTGCTGCAAGTTACCAGGACATAACCAATAAGTTAGCATAGCGAGGTGGCTAAGTCAGCTGTAAACAGTAAGAGAACCTGAGAACTCTGAAGCACACCGCAGCGTGCCCATCCCACTTCTCGAAATAACGGAGAACATAATGGGTAGACTTACAGAAGAACTCCGCAACCAGTTCGGCACTCCCCTTCAGAGTAATTCCCTGCAGTGTTTTGGCCATTTTGTTCGTGTTTGTACTCCGCTATGCCCCGCTGCTCGCTTCCCTCTCTGCTGCTTTTACCCGCCGCTCAGTTTGAATTCAGACCGCGTTTGAAGTTCTGCGCATGCGCACCATCAAAACAACAGCGTCATTGCGTCACTGCAACGTCCGACGTAGGCACCAGAGGAGCTTTTTTTGAAATTTGCCGTTTTCTACATAATNGTTTTTTACAGAATGATTATTTATACAGTATAATCACTATTTTAATTATTATTTATTCTATTATTAAAGTCTATTCTATATTATTTGTGTTTTATTTGTTTCTAAAAAAAAAAAAACAGAATTCTCCCTAAAAAGTTAACTAATATGGCACCTCATGTTTTTTATCTTATTTCTTAAGCTATTACTAGTACTAGTACTAGTACTACTATTATTATTATTATTATTATTATTGTATGTTTTTTTATACCCCTGTGACTCTATTGAAGGTCCCTCAATGTAACACAAGCTTAGATGATGACCTTGATGCTAAATGTTATTGCTTTAGTATAAGTGTTGTGAATGATCTATTTTCTTCACTTAAAGAGTCACTGTGGATACAAGGAACGATGGTACCACTATGAAAGGGGCCAGAGGGGAAAAAAAGCTGCATTCCACTCCACATTCCCCCTGGGTCACCAGGGGTCACGACAGGTTGATGGCAAGTTTCAAAGGGGGACTTTTGTTATTTGCTATTTTTCTTTCTTTTGGCTTTCTTTTGACAAACCCTTGAGTGAGTACATGCTGTCTTTTTTTAAAGGGCCCATATCCTACTTTTTTAATTTGTATTTTTTCTCCTCATGATTTCCTTCAGGTGAATCCCTTAGAATGAAACAGGCTTATCTAAGACAAATGAGCTCTGTTCTGATTGGCTCATTCCAAAAAGCACTCAGAGCTGAAACATTCCTTAGAACTTTGGTTGGTTCCTGTAACAACACAGAAACAAGTGCAGTATAGTTTCCACATATGGACTGTATGGACTGGAGAGTGAATAGTAAATGAAAGTGGACTAATGTTAGCATATTACTTCACACTCCTTTATTTAAAAAGTATTATTATTATTATTATTATTATTATTATTATTATTATTATTGTTTTTATTATTATTATTAAGGTCCTGGACCCCACTGCACTATTACCCTGTAAAGCTGCTGCTGGACTAACGCGTCAGTCGACTGTTAATCAGCAGCGTAAAGGGGTTGATACATAATAAGGCTGCTTTAAGGCATGACTGTTAACTTCCACCGAGTTACCATTAGAGGTTGCGCAAAGGAACCGTAGTGGTCAGTCGTACTGCCTGTGTGTGGGTGCTCACATACCTATCTCTCTATATCTCTCTCTCTCTCCATCTTTGCACTAACTCTTTGCCTTTGTTGCTCCCACACACACATTTTCTCAGCCTCTTTCTTTCTTTCTTCCTGTCCTTTGCTCTTCCAGTCTCTTTCTCTTGCAGACTCTCTTCTCTTTCTTTTGCTCTCTTAGTGTCTCAGTCTCTGTTTCTCATTCTCACTCTATCTGCCTCTCTTTCTCTTATCCTTTCAGTTCTGTCTCTCTATGTATCTTACTCTGTCTTTCCCTCTGGGGTGTCCATGGTTTGGAGGATGCCGGAGATCAGGAGAGCAGCACGGGGCACACTGTATAAAGCACATGTTAAACTGAAAGTAAGGCCAAATCCTGGAGATTTTAGGCAGTTAAGACACATTTTTAGGTCCCATAAAGAGGCATATGGTCACCATATCTTGAACTCTCTGTGTACAGAGTAAACTGAGCACATGTCAGCACATCACTACTGTCTGTTTGTATCTTAAAAGACAATTCCCTCAGTTTTGGCTCTTTGCCCATTGTTGAGAGCAGCTGGAGTTTACCACTCAGTAGTCATTGCATCACACTTACAGCAGGATGTTTACTCGCGCTCCTGTATATGCTTCCCCCTGAAACACAACCCTGTTCAACAGCAGCCAGAAGTGTTCCACGTCGCCTGCCTGCTCTCTGGCTCGACCTTCTTCTTGCCCGTCACAGCCGGACAGCTGGATTTTCGTGAAAAGAGGCCGGCCGCCCAGCATCTGGCTGCACTGTAACCCACACATGCTGGTTTTATAGTTTGTGTAGCACTTCCCTGCAGCCTATACATCCTCCGACTAGCCATAATGGAGCCACTATAAAGGTTCTATAAATGACACCTTTTACAGCTCCTTCTATAAATGAAAATCTGCATTACAGTCTGGTTCTTTAAGGCTGTCCTTGTGAGCATGACAGTTACTTTACCCGTTTCTACCTACATGCACAGCACCTAAATATGCAAAAGACAAACAGACTAGATGAAATACAATTTTATGTATTTTACAGTAACGTATCAGGCTTGTCTTACTAATTGAATAATGTATGAATTCTATGCTGCAGTGGGCCAATAGGGTGAAAATATTTGTTTCGTTTTGGGGTTTGACAGGTTGGAAAAGACACCCAGGTTTAGTATTATATAAAATCTATATTTTATAATATGGGGGCTTTTAAAAAAGCTGTTACACTTGTTAAAGATGTGGGAACTGAAGTTGGCTTTCTATTCACCAGCCTGTTTTTTCCTAGCTTACATGGTGCCAGAGTTACATTCTGGCGCTGTGCAAGCTGTGCTATTTAAGGTGGAACGGAACATTTGATTAAGAAACTGGCAAATAGAAAGAATCCTGTTTAGCCTCATTGGAAGATGAACATCATCCATGAACTATAACTATCCATTCTATAAATGAATCTACGGTACAGTCTGGTTCTTTAGGGCTGTACTTGTGAGCATGACAGTTACGTTACCCGTTTCTACCTACATGCACAGAACCTAAATATGCAAAAGAGAAGCGGACTAAAATATAAATTAAATACAATTTTATGTATCTTACAGTAACGTATCAGGCTTGTCTTACTAGTTGAATAATGTATGAATTCTATGCTGCAGTGATCCAAAAGGGTGCAAATATAATATCACAATACTACAACAGTACATAATAAATATTAGGGTATTTCTTTTCTGTTTCCTTTTGGGGTATGACAGGTTGGAAAGGACTCACTGTAGTGCAGCAGTGCTATATTTTAAATACGCTAAATCAAATCTACAGTTACATTAACTGTTTAACATTTGGCCATGGACTGTGGTGTGAGTCAAACTTCTCCTGACAATGGGTTTATATTTTAGAGGTCGCCACCTGTAAGCCCTCATCAAAAGTGCTATATAATCAGCATTTTAAAATGTTCTCTGATGTTCTGCATAGAAGGTATGCGACTTTGGTCGGGGTTAAAAATGCCCAGATGCTTATGCACACCCTATGATTTGGCCCTCTACTGAAACAAGCTGTTTTTGGTGAGCTCATAGTTAATTTAATGAGCTCTGCTCTGATTGGCTGGTTTACAGTGAGAGTATGAGATGATCATATAAAAGTAGCATGTGGACACAGGCAGGAAAATAACATGAACCTTTGTGTAAATGAGCTGGTCGTCATACTACTTTTGTTGTCTATGCTAACGTTATAGTGATTGAGGCTTACTAGTAGTTAATGTTATCTATACTAGCTACTTACTTTAATCTTGACAATAAACACAAACTAAACTGTTACTCACAATTTTAAGATGATTTGACTTCAAAGAAAGTGGGTGAAACTGGAACCGCTCCTCTCTCCAGTTTCTTTAGTGTCAGATTCTGAGTGGCTCAATGATGTGCAAGGTTTGAAAGGAGAAAGTTGAAAGAAGGGTGAATCAGTGATAAAGGGAAAGTCAGAAATGGAGGGTGAGTCAGTCAAAAAGGGCGAGTCATTGATATGTAACGCAGGACTTGTATTTGCAAGAAGAGACAACAGTGTTTGAGGTTTATGGTATGTCAGTTCTATGTACTGAACCGTCTCTATTCAGGTATGACAATATAGACGGTTTTCCATTCTGTGGCACCTGTAAGTTTCTTGTTGATGCAGTATGACAGTATCAGTGTTGTTAAAGTGCTGCTGATATCCATGATTTAAGCACACAGACCGACAGTATGATATCATTTATTGTGATACCAATATCTTAGTCATATTGACCACCTTTATTCTATGTGGCTCAGCCGTGGAGCTTATTGGACCAGAGCTGACACGCAGCCCAGTCTGCTCTTTTACACATTTCCATTCTGCAAGGTTTTATATTATTCCTGTGTGGAATCGAATGACGATGCCATAAAATGCTAATGGTTTTTACAAACACATCTGTTGTGTTCTAGGGGTGCAGAGCGAGGGGTGTTAAGGGGACTTTTCCTCCTCTCTGCAACATCTGTGCATTTCCATCTCTTCATTAATGAGTTGAAATAATACTTCTCAGCTGGCTGGCTTTAGCCCCACAGCAGGGCCTCTTATCAGCCGGCAGCACCAGATATGAATTTTGAAAGACAGCTATAGGAAAGTTTAGCTTTCAAACTGACTCAACAGAGACTAGTGACAGTTCTGGCTCAGCAAAAAGGTTTGCCACAAATAAAATTTTACAGCTTTCGGTTTACACACTGTTGTACCAAAAACGCTTGAGGTTAGGAGCTTATCGGGGCTATAATCTAAACCAAAAAAACCCAGCTCTCATTCTTTTTCTGTGAGTTCAAATCTAAACATCACTGTGATATATGTCCTGTAATAATATGTCATGTGACATTTTTATTCCTGCATGATTGCAGTCTTCAGATTCAAACCAAGTGCTTTTAGACCAAGTCACACCATCTATAACCCAGGGTCCAGTGAGAGGTGAGGGAGACGTAAAGGATCTTTTAAACGTCGCTATGTATGGTGAAAGGGAGGTAGTGTGTAGCTATAGTGGTAGTCATTCATCTGATGTCAGAGGTGTATGGCTAAGGTCCAGTGATTACTGAGCTTACTTAGTCTACCCTGACTAGCCATGCTCCAGAAAGTGCAATGCAGGGCTATATATAGCATGTCTAATGCCAACAGTGGGCTTTTTCTGCTCGGGCTTAGCAAGCAAAACCAGTGGGGAGTTAATTGGAGAAAGTGGGCTGTCTTTGACATGTGCCACGTGCCAAGACAGGGTGACATTTGCTACAGCGGAGCCAGAGCGCTTCAAGCTTAAATACACAGCCCTCGGCATCATTAAAAACTGTCAGTCATGCATTAACTATTTATGACTGATGAACTACAGGAAGCAAGATATATAGCAAATGCTGCACACGCACATTTAACTGTACCGCTGCTACGTCCACCTTCTATTCTGGGGATGTGTACAATTACATTGATTGGCCCAGCAGCTCCAAGGTTTTTTTTTTGAGGAACACAACAGGCTTTCTGTTTAGCTGGAAGGGGGGAAAGAAAGGAGGCAAGGGGGTTGGGGGGAGAAAATCGATTCCTCCCTCAGGGGGTTACTGGGTGTCAAAGCACCACTTGCCACTAGAGCTCACAGAATACCAACAAAACTTTAAATCCCAAATGGATGGCCAGTAAAACTAGTCCGTAATGGAGTGTTAATGTCTTTGATGTTCTTTCACTTCGAATGAACTTGATTTAAAGGTGTGCATCATTTGTTTTTTATGACAGAACAACACTGAGACCAATTACGGTATTATCATATTGCTGTGTGCTAAACGCTAAGGATAATTATGGTATTACAGTATAATACTAGAGGCTAAATAATTAACACACCACCCCTGAAAACAAATTTGCCATAGAAGTGATGTCATACAAGAGTCACTTTGGGTTTCCTTTAGAGAACCATTTTTGTAAAAGAGATGTGTAAATGAATCTCTGCGTAGTGTCAAAGTACCATCTCGTTTGCAGTTGAGATGAAGAACCATATTTACATAGTAATGAATATTCCATAGTAAGTACATTCAATAGGAAGTACATTGCTTACATTGCTGTATAGTAGACATGGACATACAGTATATACACATAGTATTCTGGATCTGAAGTGTCTTTCCAGGCGAGTTGTGTGTGTGGAGGTTATAGTGTGTTCATGTGTTGCTTATGTCATTCTGTGCTGGGCTGGTTGGTGGAGTTTGGAGAGAGATTGCATGGTTGGGGGTGATCTGCCTGCTCCCCAGTCATTTCATCCATTTACATGTATGCTTCTGGGCCACTGCTTTTAAGAAAAGAGATTTTGTCTAAAGCTATATGTCCTGCATCTTCGTCCTCATGCCGATGTGGCTATGTAGTTACTGAAAAGCACTCCTTAGTATTGTATTAAGTCTGTGATTTTAAGGGGTTAAGCTGCTTCTTATCATATGAAGTACATTTTCTTATGATGAACGAGAAAACATGTTTACAGTGTATGTGTTTGGCAAAGCAACGGTACATAGAAAGCTAAAAAATACACAAGGAGCAAGAAGCATTCATTTGAAGGTGAAAGCTTTATGAGCTGCTCTACACAGAGCCATATGGCACCATGACCTCTGGATCCACCCATCTGGAGGAGGAGAACGCTGCGCATATAGAGTAGTCATCTGGACATTATGGAGTCGTTTAGAAAACATACATACTGAGGTGAGCAGGGTGTGTTTATCAACAGAACGAGTGAAAAATACACTTCCCTGTAAACCCTCAGCTTATCATAATGCAGTCTCAACATGCAGTGCAGGCCAGCAAGGACTGAAACAGCAGCGAAAGACAACCCACAAATCAGTAACTGGGGTAATTATGATTTACGATGTGAAAACAAGACATGCAGACACTCACTTTTCCCCAGCTGTACTGGGCATACGAGTGGCAGAAGCAGTGCTACATTTGTCCATTCCAAAACCATAAGTATATAAAATGATGATCACTAAGCTTAGTTCAGTGGTTCTCCAACCAGATCTCAGGGCCACCAGATGGTTCAGGTTGTCCTTAATACGCATGTGTTAGGAGTTGGAATTGTGTAGCCCTGGGAACCAGTTTAAAATTGACTGGCTTAGTGAGGATGTACAGTGCATATGTCTAGCTTCATTCAACGTAATTATTATTATGTTGTTATTATAATTATTCTAATTAACATACTTTCCCTAATCAAATTTATTAATTTTTTGAACTCATAAGATATTTTGTATGTGATGTACCATATTGTTGCTGTCACATCAATAATAAAAAAAAATTAAATAGTTTATTTATTGTTTTTTTACAACATTTGAATATGCCTACTGCCTTTTACATTGCGTTAAAGGAGCAATGTCTATTTTTTTTTTTTTAAAACATTCCAACAGAAACTAAAATTATCAACAGAATGTGAAGAAATTACCATTTTGACAGTATGTCAAAACGTCTATGTATCATATTGCATAAGTATCTACAAAGTTTGCATGCTGAACAGCTAGCCCTGGCCTGTCCTGTCTTGTCATAACACTTTGTACCTTGAGAGGTGATAATGAGTTACTGCAGCATTAAGCTGAATCAGTCCAACGTGAGAGAATGAAGAAGTACCACTGGTGCCCTGATGACGTATTGTAACCTGCTGTCAGTCATAATGAAGGTCCTGCCACCAGTTAGATCCAGACAGGTAGCCAATGAAATCAACAGTAAACACTTTGATCGCTGAAGCTATCACTGATCTCAGCTAAACACCACGGTAAACAAACCAGAAGTAAAAAACAGAAGTAATAGAAATAAATGCAAGGTAAGAGTTAACACTGGCATTGCTTCCCACCAGTTGAGATGCTCTTGGCAAGTAAGGGGAGGAAGTTCAATGCTGAACAAGGTTTCTTCTACACTGATAGGTATGCTAAAGCTGCTAAAGCTAACATTGAGGAGGAGGGACTGTTTCTTTCTTGTTTTCTATGATACAGGTTGGCACCACAACTTTCGAGTGATATGCTGCCTCCTCTTGTTTGGAGTATGAATTTGACAGGTTGCATCATCTTACACATTGCTTCTTTAAAATGTCTTTTCAATTACACAAGAAAGCACAACAAACAAAAGCTTGTTACATTAACTTTATAGTTAGGAAAGGATGGTCTTCTAAAGTTGCCATTTCAAAGATGAGGTTTTGTTATGACTATAATGACATAAGAATTTACTGCACGTAAATCTGTACAACCTTTGCATCACGGAGTTACAGTTGACTTGTAGAAGGTCAGCAGACTGCTGGAGAAATCCCCCTGAAATACTGCATGTCTCTCCTCGCCGATTCCTGTAGTGCTGCTGCTGTGTCTCACATACTTTCTCCATGCAGTAATTGCGCTCTTGGCTGCTCACGGGCGAAACCTTCACTTTACACAACTGTTCACTAAAAGATTCTTGACTTGCCTGTTGTGGGAACTTCACAAGTTAGTCCCAGAAAAACAAAACGTAATGAAATAAATTATGATTTTTTTTTGCCTCAACTTAACCTTGGCATGTGAACCTCATAGCATGGCCATGACATACCCTTAGAACGGGAATTCTGTATATAAGGGGGAATTCTAAATGTTGCTACGCAGTGCAGTAATGTCTGCCACAGGAACTTACATAACAACTTATTAAGTAATTGAAACTTTAAAAAACATTCACGACTCTGTATCCAATCATGCTTGTCTGCATCAGCCCATTGGTAGTCCAACATGAGCTTGTGCTGACAGCTGGAATTTAAGATGTCCACTAGATAAGAGAGAGAAGGATTCAGGAACAATATAATGAGTGATGAGTGACCTGTGGTGTGGTATTTGTTACCTTAGCCCAAACCCTCACTGGTTTGTCAGAAACAATGGCTGCCCTACATTGTGTAAATATTTCATGACCAAAATCTCTTGAAATTAGACTTCTTTTCATTTACTTACTTTACAATTTAAGACCATGTCTGGCCAATACTGTAAAGTTACTATTTTGGAGAGGCTTGTTTTTCTTTGGACAGCGACAATATACAAGCAACTAGGGGTGCATCGATATAATAACTCGGGATTAGTGTCGGTCTGAAGTATCTGGATCTCACATTGGAGGAAAAAAAATGTGTAGTCCTATATGATCCATTAGCCAAAACTATCACGTATACGCTTAAATGAACTTTCATTTTTTAATTTTTCAATGTTACTGACCAACGAAAAATGCCGCTAAAAGTTCTGTGTGTAAAAAACAGCAGTATTGAATCACGAGTCATGTTGTGAGCTGTGTTTCTTTCTTTAGGCCAGAAGAATAGTTGTTTCACAGTTTGAGCATGATGTTATTTAGGTGGCTATGTTAGGCCAAGTGCATCCAGATCATTAACATCTTAGCTGTATATAAGAGGGAAAAAGACGGTATTGGATTGGTATGGGTATCAGCAGATGCTCAAGGTTGCTTCTGTATTGGTATCAGTATCTGCGTTGGACATGAACACAGTGGTATTAAGCCATCCCTATAAGCAACCTAAATTACTGCTATTGCCCACCTACCATTTATGAATAATGCAGTGTAAAATGGAATGAGTGGAAACGTTACAATTTAAATTCATGGGTTAACTGTAACAAACTGAAGGACTAATTTGAACAGCAGCAAGAAACATCTGGTAAAAAATAATAAAATAACAGCAGTTCAAAAAGATGCAGTGGAGCCTTATGTAGCTACACTTGAATCATAGATCCAGTGCCAGACAGCAAGTACAGACTGTTAAAACAAATGTGTTGTAATAACCTGATCTGTGTATAAAATATGCTGTGTTAATATGTGCAGTTTTTTCCCTTTCCTTTAGTGTGTTATGTAGCTATCTGTGCATGTAAATGGTCTGCAAAGTTCTAAAGCCCAAACTACACACTAGAGGAAGAAACTCTCTCCCACAGAGACCACTTTTCTTAATGCCTGAAATGCCTCATTGAAAATTCCAGTCTTTTTCTCTGTTACAATGTGACACACAATGCTTATTCCCTGCTTAGCAGCAAGCTTGGCACACTACCACACAATACCACTCTAAAACCACCACTCTACAACTCTACCACTCTGGATCAGGTCTGTTCCACCTGACTTTCAGGACAGGACTCTGGCTTAAACTGCTACAGCAGAATCCACCCGTTCAAGAACAGTCACAGTGGTGTGGAGGTGGAACTTATACAGGATGCCGCTCTGGCAGTTGACCAGTCAGAACAGCTGCTTTTGCTTTATTGTGACAAAATTGGTCTCTAACCACTAAGTCAGAGTCCTGATAAAAGAGCATCTTTCAAACAGATCCAGAAGATTACACAACCGGATTGGGAAACAGAAGCTAATGTGTAATCCAGTGAGAATCCCAGGCTCAAATCCAGCTCTGTCGCTTCAGATTACTTTGGATTTGGGTCACTATGGTCACTTATTGTGCAAGAACATTGACAATGACTGACACAGTGTTTTTCAAAATCTGCAAAACAGACTATGTGGAGTGTTATGGTCTTCGGAGATGGACCCTAACACCAGGGGCCCAGTTAATTTAGGGGGCAAGCAGCAAAAACACACCGATGTTGTTTCAAGTCATTCGAGCCAACTGGATAACACATTAGGCCGTCGCGGTGCACCAGCTGTGCACGTGGCTGAACCATACCAGCAGCAGGGGGAAAAAAGAAACAAGCCCTAATTGATCTCGCATTGCTTCAGAGAAAGTAGTCCTCCGGGGATAAAGGTGATTTATCAATTTGCAGAAGAAGCAGATGTAAGTAGTTTTTTTTTACATTACGCCTCTTCATATGGTTTTGCTGTAACATCTGTCAAATGATGATTTATCGTATCACTTGAGATGAGTGTTGGATGTTCAGTAGACAAGAAGAATGGGATTCTATACATAAACGCTCTAGACTTTAGTAGTAAATGTCCCAATATATAATGTGTTGACGTATGGTGCCATGCAATTACTTCTTATTGGTCAATTCATCATGAAATGTTCACACGATGTAAACAGTAGCTGGCACTTTCAAAAGAATAAGGGTTTTGAATCTAATGGTGATCTAATGGTAATTGAATCTAATGTTTCTTTCTAAACTCTCAAAGTAGTTTGAGCTAATGTCACTGACACTACCCCAATTTTAGCACCCACGTAGAAGAAATACAGCTATAAGCAATAGGAATGTGCTCGAAGCACACTCGAAGCCTCAATATTCCCTTGTGTGTCTATCCTTATTTTCAATGTACGGAGAAAATTTCAAGAATGTAGTTTCAAATACTCACTATGTTTTCAACAAGAAGGCTTCTGCCTTGCTCCGGCTTGCCTTCCAGTCAGTATAACATGTTTGAAGAAGGATAAAGAAAGAAGAGAAAGATCTTATCTAACGTCTTACCACCATGGAGGCAATGTTTAATGCTGGAGCGAAATGTCATCTTCTTATATTACTGATATTTAATATCCAACTTGCCTCGGGACGTTGCACTATAGGCCTATTACAGCTGATCTGATATGGTCTAGACTAAAGTGTACTGTTGAAACACACACACACACACACACACACACACACACTGGAAGCTGTATCAGCATTCTACCTGTCCAACTCTTTGAAAAGAACTGGCATGAATAATCTATCTAAGAAGTTGCGTATATGGCTTTAGATAAGCGCACGCAAACAAAACCTTTTATTTAAGCTTCTGAATGGAGACTCTGTCTTGCCTAGACATGTTGGATATTCAGCTTGCTGCAGAGAGACAACTGAAGAAAAGGACACTATAATGTCATTAGATTACAGCGAAAGAAACAATACAGCATAGAGAAGTTGACATGCAGCCTGTTTAGTCAGTGATATTAGTGTGATTTAATGGTAAGAGAAACAGATACACCGGTCCAGATTAATTAGCCCCCTGAGGTCCATCAGCACGATGAAAGCCTCTTTCATTTACTTTAATAAAAACAACATTTTTATTAGCCTGGTTTGGGCAAAATTGATAAAAAATACACAGACCGGCCACTTCATTAGGTACGCTTCCTTGTATCTACACTCACTGTCTATTTTATCAGCTCTACTACTCATATAGGAGCAATTTGTAGTTCTACAATTACAGACTGTATACTCTGAATACTTTACTAGCCCACTTCTACCCTGTTTGTCAATGGTCAGGACCCCCACAGGGTCAAAATCTGTTGCAATTAAAAAAATAGATAATAAATATAAAATACAAATCAGCCTCAGTCGGATACAGTACAGTCTATTAATGGCTCTCATGTGTTCTCCTACTGCTGTGGAATTAGAAAAGTTGATGCTGTTAAGGCTTGAGATAAGACTTACCACACAGTGAGATGCACAGTGCCAGTAAAAGTTGCTCAATTTGACTCTTTCCTTTAAGGTCATGATGGTTCAAGGGAAGCTGGTGTCAGGTCAGTGCAAAAGGGACATCTACTACTCATGAGGATTTTGAAGCAGCAGGAGCGTCCTGCAGGAATGTGTGGAGAGGCCATCTGGCAGGCAGTAGGTTACTGTCTGAGTCAGGGAACAGAGGCGGCATGCCTCAAGTGTCTTATATTACTCCCTATACACTGTTATTCTCCTCTTCGACGTGCAGATCATTCTCAACATGAGGAGCCCAGTAATTAAACCCATATGACAATGCCACATATTAGAATATGTGTTGACAATATATTTCAAAATACGAATGGAAGGTAATATGACAGAGGTAATATAGTTAGAATATCTTACACTTTCTTATGAGAGGGCAATAATCCTCCAAAGGAAGAAGGATGCGTAGTACTGAAGATGCATTACCTCATAATGTTGTAGGTGGGGCAGAGGAGGGAGATAGAGAAGGCTTTGAAAGATTTCATTGTTTTAGCATGGACATGGAAAATGCATAATGATACAACACTTTTGAATCAGAACAGTGCTGGAACCTCTTCTGAACTTGATGCTTGGCCAGATATGATGGCAATAATTTGACATGCACCAATTTATTGCCAAGATGTAATGTTATATAATATAGTGTTCATTTGGGCTGTTGGCAGATCCGGACTGAATGCATTGCGATATTCAGCCCTAATCAGGTGCAGTGTACATTTGCTTTCTGGGTGAAAAGGTGAAAAAGAAGAAAACTGGTGATCCATCACCTGGTTTGTACATTGATTATGTAGTACATCAAGCACTTTACATTGCTTTATTCATCAGTACTGTGCAAAAGTCAGAGTCCACCCTTGATCTATTTGATTTCCAGTCATTCATTCATCTTCTAAGCCACAAGGGATGCTGGAGCCTATCCCAGCTTTCAGTGAGTGGAATGCACGAAATAGCCGGGACAGGCTGCCAGTCCATCACAGGGCAGACACACATTCACCCACACCTAAGGGCAATTAAGCATCTCGAATTAGCCTGGCTGCATGTCTTTACACTGTGATAGGAAACCCACACAGTGCATTACTGTGTGTTTTCAGTCAACACAATCATTAAAGTTGTACAGTTTTTAGGAGATATTTCTGAGGAGACTAGATATGCAGTCATTTGCAAAAGTTTGTGTGTCCCTGGTCACATTACACGCTTTGCTGATTTGAAGTGAATAGTGCACATCCTTTTTGCACAAGGAAAAAGAAGGTCAAAGAGTCAGCAAATGAAAAACTTATTCCAAAATTGGAATGTTGTACACATGAATTATTAAAATTTGTTTCAGCAAAAATAAGACTTTAAACTAACAAATATCAATAAACTGACTGGTATCTTTGCCACTTTGGACAGGAAATGAGAAATATCTTTAGCTGTTTGGTTATGATTAAGTAAATCTGTGCCCAGTGTCAGGGGTTTCAGTTACTTATCATCTGTAGTCTGATATGAGTATATAGTCAAGTACCTTATTACACATTAATCCCGATTTTAGTGAATTTCGGCTGCCTACATGGCACATGTCCAGACTCTACCTCTCCTAGGTGGGTCTATTTATTTGTCAGTCCCCAGAGTTACAATCAATGAATGGCTTTACATAGAAAAAGTTGGTTTAGTAAAACATAGTTTAGTATTCAGTGTTAATCTATGAAACTATTATGAAGGCCGCATGTATCTCTTACCATATTCATTATAGAACGCCATCCACAGCAGTGCAGAACACCAGCTGTGGAGGTGCTCAAGAGTAAATAAACAGAGTGAATAAGATAAAGCAGCATGAATGAGTGCTTTCTCACTTCTACTGGCACGAGCTCAACACAAACCGAAGGAATGCAAGAGCTCTATATGATGTGAGCCACGAAGAGATGGCTATTACAGGATACCATACGATACTTGACCCTGTCACTAACAGAGTCAAAGACGGACCCTGGTCATTTAAAGTCTGGAATAGCCACACTATATAATTTGAAAACCTGCCCTGAATTCTATGGTGCTGGATTTCTGAGACGCATCATAGTTAGCATAATCATCTGGAAATCAGGCGCCCTGCTGTGTTTTCATGTGTAACAATGGCACAATAATATCAGAAGCTAAAATAAGCAAAGTAGTTTAACTACATTACCAGTAGATTAATGTACCATTACATTAATGTAACTAGCGTGCCTAGTTTAAGTGTTTTGGAATGCCAGGAAGTTTTTGGTTTTACTCTTCTATGGAATAATATGCATGTACTGAACACTTGTCACAATCATCTAAATGCTATTTAACGTGTGTTATGCTCAATTCAAGGAGGTCAGCTGCCTCTGAAATGTACCATTTACTCCTTACAGTCCATACAGTCCATTTATAGAAACTATTAAAACTTTGATACGTACATCCACCTTTTCAGCCTACAGCCGTTTAGCACCTCCCATTCATGCTCCCATCAGCAAATCAGAGCAGAGATCATTTACATATATCAGTTTTAAAGGAGCAAAATTATATATATATATATTTTTGGCTTAAAACATTCCAAAATTAACCAAGACTATCAACAGACTGTGAAGACATACGGTTTTGATGGTGGGTCAAAGACATCTAAGTATCATATTGCAGAGATATCTGCAAAGTTAGCATGCTAACTCGCTAGCCCTGGATCATCCTGTCTCATAATGCCATTTTGTACCTTGAGAGGCGATAGTGAGTCACTGTAGCACAAAGTCTTCCATCAGTCCAACATGAGAGAATGAAGAAGAATCCCTTCTGCCCTGAGGGTGTTCTCTAAACTCCTGTCAAACATCTTGAAGGTTCTACTCCTGGTTCAATCATTTAAGGGCAAATAACCCGTGAAAAGAAGAGTAAACGCAATGAAGACTGAAGCTCCTGGCAAGCAATCATTATAAAGACCACTGCCTGCTCTTAGCAATAACCCACTTTTGGCAGCAAATAAAATAAGTGATGTAAGTAGAAGCAAAACATTGTTGACCCAAGTTAACATTGCCATTGCTTTCCACCGCTGGAGATTTCTCTACCACTGACTTGGTGAGTAAAGGGATAAGGTTTTATGCTAAACTCGCAACGGTTCATCTGGACTTGCTGTTAATGCAAACACTGAGGAGGAGGGACTGTGTGCATTTCTCACAATAGGGGTGGACAGCACAAGTGTCTGGTGACATATTTCCCTGTATTGTTTGTAGTATGAATTTGTCCGGTTGCATCATCTTTAACATTGCTTCTTTAAAGGCACAGTAATAAAAACAGCCTGCTTGATTGTGAGGGGTAAAGAGCAGTTGAAAAACAATCATGTAAAACTGAATTATGGCTGTGTTTGTTACATAAACCCACACAAAGTTCTTCTGGGAAAAAATAAAATACATGAAAAATGCAGATTATGGGCCCATAGAGTATGAAGCAGTTATTCAGCTGTCTGCATTAATGGGCAACAGGAACAAACCGTCAAAACAATCTGCTCAAATTCCGCCCGATACAGGGAGACGTCTTGGGACGGTGGTTAAGATAAGCTGACAATAGTGGAAAGCTACATGTGCCACTCTACAAATTGGTTGTCTTTTCATGTAGGCAGAGAAGGAGACTGAAGAGGATGATTTATTACAGAAACTGAACCCAACATAGCACACCCTGGAGAAGGAATGACATGTTTGACCTGTTATTTTTGATATATGAATGTCTGAGGTGGAGAAGGTCTAGTACAGTGAGAATACTGAAGAGACATTCAACAGCTTACACTGGCCAATTTTCAAACAATAGGATTTTTCTAAATGTCTACAGAACAGAAGTTCAACTACAGCAGTAATATATACATATACTATCTATACAATATCACCAGCAGTGGTCAAATAACTCTATGACCCAATACATGAAAGCTCTGTCTAGCAGCTTTATTGGTCTCGTACAGAATACATGTTTGAGCCACAAGAGCTAGAATCCCATTCAGAGCCAGAGGACACTGACCTACCTGAGAACAAACCTTGTTCCTTTCATTATGCAACAGAATGGTCCTCTTGTCCCAACAACGCATAGCTAGAGTAAGCTGACAGAGGATAGTTGCCTGCAGCCCCTGTTCTGTAAGTGGCCATTCTGGTGTTGTAACAATTTGTCCTGCTCATCTAGTGGTCCTACCGAGCATGTGCATATCATTAGTGCATCTTAGCAAATCAGTAGTATAAACATTTGATTGTGTTTTTATTTGTAATTCAGTACAGACGGAATTGCAAATATATAACTGACTTAGGATATCAAAATATCATATTAACTCTTTCTTTAAAATTCCACTTTAAATGGTGCAGCAGTTACATTTAGACCCAATTTAAGGTGAGACAGGAAAATTCAAACATTATGCTGGCGAAAAAGAAGAAGTTTATTTCATATTAGTGTTTTTACAAGGAGATTTGAGCTATCAAAACATCCTACATAGAGTTTTATGTACAGAGCTATCTATGAATATGCACTACAGTGCACAACACACCTGCGTTGCATGGTCTTTGAGTCATGTAGCTTTGGCTATTCAAAGTGCTGCCAGAAATGAGGAGACCGATCACTTGGTGGAAATATTAATTGGAAAGCTCATAACACTTAACATGGTGTCTGTTTTACGCTGCAAGTGAGGTGAGTGTGGGTTATCGATATTGCTGCACTAGCTTGTGGTCTCTTCCCATTCAAACAGGGAGTCTGGTCTTGTATGGCTGGTAATAGTTGCTATATATGCAAAGATTTCCCATAAGGACTTTGATACTGTGTTGCTAATAGCGTTATTAGCCCAGCATAAGTTAACAAAGCAGGTGCTGTCTAAGGATGTGAATTGTAGCCTCTGGCAAATGTAGCCTCATTGTGAAATGTAGCCTCTGGGCACTGTGATGCTAATGCATTATAGTTTTTAGAACATTATCATGGTAGTGGAGGGGTCATGCTAAGAATGGCTCCACTGCACCACTGAACCATGGTTTTAGACTCACACAAAAAATCGGAAACACAGAAACGATGAAAAACAGTTTAACGGTCGAACTTTCTGATTTTCCTTTACCCATTCCACTAAAAACTAAACAAAGTTACTGAAGTGGTTCGACTGCACTACATTCTAGAAAAACTTATGATGGTGATAGGAACCAGACGTCTGAAGTGTTTAATGCCTCTAAAAGCTACATCGCAGAAAGTTGTTAGATGAGATGGTTACAAATAGGCCATGTTCCCTGATACATGACTCATTGTTTTAAAGGGGACCTATTATGCTTATATTCAGTGTTAATAATAATTTAATTTTGTGGAATCAATTAGAATATATTCAATGTGGGTTTGGTAAATAAAATGCCTATTTTGTATTGCACACATTATGACCCCTTGTTCCAATCACCAACACTGTAAAGACAAGTAAATTGCTCTACCACTGACCACATCACATCAAACCGGATGTACACCACCCAACGCAATGCAGAACGTTTACTGTAAAAAAGGTAATTTTCTGGCAGCAGAGGTCATGGAAAATGTCTGTAAGAAACAGAAATGTACTGTTTTATTAAAAACATAGATAAACCATAGAAACAGAGTAGTTATCTTTGACATAAAATACAATGGGAAAGTACAAGTCATCTTTCCCTTTGGCTCCTGATATCATCTATTGCCATGTTGTTTTAATATATGTTGTCTATATATGATAGATGATACCAGGAGCCAAAGGGAAAGATGACTTGTACTTTACCATTGTATTTTTATAACAAAGATATTTACTCTGTTTCTATGATTTATCTATGTTTTTAATGAAACAGTACTTTCCTGTTTTTTTCCGGACACCCTGCCATTTTGAAATACAGGGAAAACCGTAATTTTGTTTTTTTATTTATAGTATACAGGAATTTTTTTGTATTTTTTATTTTATTGTTTACTGGATAAAACTGTATATTGTCTGTATATAAAAATGTTTTTTTTTTTATTTTATGTTTTACAGGAAAAACTGAAAAAATGTTCTTTAATGTTATAGTGTACTGGGAAAAATGTAAAAGATGTTTTATTTTATTTTATAGTTTACAGGGGAAACTGTAGAAATATTTTTTTAATAGTTCACTGGGAAAACTGTAAAAAAGTTTTTTTTAATGTTATAGTTTACTGGAAAAATCTGTAAAAGTTTTTTTTTTTCATTTTACAGTTTACAGGGGAAAAGTGTAAAAAAAGTTTTTTATTTTATAGTCTACAGGAGAAACTGTAAAAATGTTTTTTACTTTTTCAGTTTATAGGGGAAAACTGTATATATATATATATATATATATATATATATATATATATATATATATATATATATATACAGTAAACTATATATAGTTTACTGGGGAAAACTGTACAAAACGTGGTGTAGTCTGATGGGCAAGGAAAGCAAACCCTATAAAACCCTATTTGCGTCCGAGTTCCGCCTGCATCAGGGCGGAGTCTCGGGACGCGGCTAAGATAAGCTGGGAAGTGTGGAGGGCTGCACTGGCCGTGGTTTGCGTCTTATTGTAGACACCTTCTCAGAGTGGTAGCTCGGAGGAAGAGCCAGAGGACGACCGAGAATAGAAGCTCTGTGTAAAATATAGCAGTAACTAGAGAGGAAATGAGACAAGTACCTGTTATTTTGACTATAAGTAGGTCTGAGGAGGTGTTATCTCTGAACAGCCCACAGTGAGGTAGTGAAGTAGCGGCTGTACGCCTGAATGAGCAGGGAGACCCGTGAGAGGAGTCTGAACTTTAAACGTGGTGACAACTTTCTGAGGTGACTCCCACTGCTCTCCTTCTCATGGTCACATCACTGTGGCGGTTCTTCTCTCTGGTGACGGTCGAAGACACGAGGCGAACCTGATCCCCAAGCGCTTCTGCTCCACCCGCNGGAGTCTGAACTTTAAACGTGGTGACTTAACTTTCTGAGGTGACTCCCACTGCTCTCCTTCTCATGGTCACATCACTGTGGCGGTTCTTCTCTCTGGTGACGGTCGAAGACACGAGGCGAACCTGATCCCCAAGCGCTTCTGCTCCACCCGCTCGCTCGCGCGCGCGCGCCTCCTCGAGCCGAGAGAGCTCGCGCTCCGGCCATGGCAGCCACACGCACTGTGCACACTTTCATCAGCGACTTCTGACTGGTCCCCTCGTTGTGAGGCAGACCGCGAACGCGGATGGTCTGAGCTCTTCTCCGAGCTCCGCGGCGACCATGTTTGCCCTGGGAGTTTTGGCCGTTTATTGTCTCTGCAGCGTCGTGGACGCCACTTACGGCAGATGGGCGAACAGCCTGCACGCGAGTCGCGCGAACGAAGTGGACAAGCCCACCTCCCAGCCTCATATCATCTTTATCATGGTGGACGACCAAGGCTTCCGAGACGTGGGCTACCACGGGTCCGAAATAAAGACCCCCACACTGGACTGGCTCGCTGCAACGGGAGTCAAGCTGGAGAACTACTATGTGCAACCCCTGTGCAGCCCCTCCAGGAGTCAGCTCATGACTGGCAGGTGAGATTACTCCACACACCTAACACAGACGGTCTCTCAAGGGTTCTTTAGTGAAGGCAACGGTTCTATCGAGAACCATGATGTCTCTATAGAACAGCTTACATGCTTCAGTGGTTCTTTGCATGGTGGAATCTTCAGATAGATGGAGAATGTGTGATATATGTGTATCTTAGCACCTTCAGCTGTTGAGCTGTTCAGCTTGACAGAACCATAGAGCCATATACAATACATTGTCCATCAAACTGAAGAACTGTTTAAGCGTGCAAATGACTCATGTTTAGAATTCATGGCTCTCAGTAGAACCATCGCCTTTACTAAAGAACCCATGAAGAGCCATCTTTTTAAAGTTTGCATCAAGTTATGCCAGCTGATATCACGCAGTTACACTGCGTGGACATACTTCTGAGTACAGTAATAATGATGCATGTGATATACTTGCTACATGCTCTACTGCAGAGGCGCCATGCATTCACTGTATCTGCATAAGTCTTGCAATGAGTGCATAAACTGACCCTTTTTCTGACGTCTGCATGGTAAACTAAGCTTACGCTCCAAGCACTTGTTCTTTTAAGGTCAATATACACCATGTTTTCCATATTTAGGGAAGACCTATATATGTAAATGGTTTTTAGAGGTGTCATGGTTCTGTATTTGACCATTGCCTTTACTACAGAACCCTTGAAAAAACACTTATTTAAAGGGTGATATTGTGCACAAATGTGGATGTTCCACCTTTGTCTTGGATGTTAATAACATTATTAAACAGCTGAACAGATATCAAACAATATGACACTGGCCATGTAATCATGTCAAGAACAAACTGCTTATTTTATCTATGCTACAGACAACTCTGGATGCATCATGAAATCGTGATATTGCAGTGCAAAATTGTGACAGTGTGCATCATGGAGGTGTGACCATGAATTACTGTATGAAGAGTGGACATCTAATGCAACCGCACTGGTTAAACAGCAGCATTTGTAAACGATCAGCACTAATGAACACCTGACTCTAGCACTCCTCCTGCCTCCCAGCTCTGGTGCCATTAGTAAGCTGTGCAACAACATAATTAGAGTCATTAGAGTCATTTTCTTCAGTTTTGTTCAAAATATCTTAAGAATACCAAATCATGGTGCCAGTATGGATCATGAATAAAATCAAAATGTGGGCTGAGTATATCACTACACCCCTATTGTATGTCCTAGAGCCTTTCATGTGTACATGGATTCAAACATATATAGCAGTATCATCGAGTGGATTCTATAAACCCCTCCACTGGTCTTTCCTGTGGTGAAACATCTGGTCCGTGCCTCAGGAGACAGGAAGCTTGCCGGGCATCTCTTTTGACAGTCTGCTTTGAAAGTAATGAAAATGTGGCCCCACTATCATCACCTAAGGACTTCAAAATAAATAGGAGCACCACTGTAAGAGCGCTTCTTGTTCCAATGACTGTTTTTCAAACAGCTCTTTGATAAAGCAAATGCAATACACTGCAGGCTGCTAGGGAGTGGTTCGAACAGGTCCTTACCCTGTACAGCCAGCAGATACATTAATCGGAAAATACACCTTTTAATTTTGTCTACTCTTATGTAAGACAGAATCAACCCAAAGCTATTATGAGATGGTAGTTCAGTGGTAGTTTGTCCTTTTTGGGTATCTGCTTTATATTTTTAGGCATCCACTGACAACATATGCAACATATCCCTGAGACCTTTCATTTGTAGTACAGGAGCTGAGTGAAATGCAGTTAGGCATCCAGCATTTCAGCAGTTAAACCCTCAATGCATCTGAATTCACCATTAAACGTTGAACACATACAGACAGTCTGCAACTCTGAGTCCAAAAAGAGCTACCCAGTGATTATTAAATTAATACTCCCCGGAAATAAACTACATACTCCATTTAAACCCCGTGATTTGAAGCGGCTTGGCCTTCTGGACATTAAGACCACACATTGCAAGGAAACCTCACTCCACTCAGCCGTCCATTACTTTCAAGGTAAGACGTATTGGACCAATTTCATGCCTGTCAGCAGAAAATAGACAGATGTGGAGAACATAAAGACTCATAAAACGTCTCGGCATCTATCTGGTGACGCTTCACTGCTGACCTCCGTAGGAAGATGAGACAAGAAAGACATATCTCATATCACAGGATGAGGAATCCTCTTTTTGAGGGAAGCCAAGAGGCAGATGAATGAACAGTTTTGTCTCCGACTTGACTTAACCACTTAAACTGCAAGGGCTCATATGTGGCCCACACTTCAGTCCTTTATTCTGATAACTATATATATACACATAAACGTATTAGTTCTATTATTGTTACCGAACAGTTTATAGTAGTTACTGAATAATAAGCTCTAGGCTAACTTTGTAAAGCTAAGTATTTGAAACATTTAATGTTTAAAATGGCAATAACGCATCACATGGTAACATACAGGATCAGTGGACAGGAAAAAAAACAGAAGGTGGTTTATGGGGTGGTTGGTAGTTTTTTGAGCCGTGACAACAAGGGTGAGTTGCTCAGAGATAACCTTTCTTTAACTAGCTAATGGACACAGCTGAGCTGACCCTGGGTTAGCGAACTTGGTTCTTTAAGATCTTTGTATCTTTTGTCTGTGTGGGTTTCCTCTAGGTGCTCTAGTGAGTGGGAGATGTCTGTGTGTCTTTACTTTGTGATGGACTGATGACTTGTCCAGGGTATTTCCTGTCCAATGAGTGCTGGGGTAGGCTTGACCCGAGCCACTTTGTTTATTTCCCATTTACAGAGCTAGGGCTCTGTAGTACTTTGGATTAACATAGCTTACTGCACCATTAACATCAACATTAACATTGAATTGCACGCAACTTACAGCCATCAAGTAGTTGCATGAAAGTTTCACTGTGCAAAGCTAGCCTGGAATTAATAACAGCACTAGTAGATCTAACAGGACTTGGCACTAATAAGACTTGACCTTGTTAGCGGTTCCCTTACTAGGCAGAATGCAACAGCCTAGTTCACTAGTTTAGTCAGGATGGCCCACTAGATGAGCTCAACATTCATGCGAGAGACCTCAGAGCAGTCTCCAGCAGTAGATTCAGAGTAAAGGCTATGAGGGGGTCTCGCTTGACAGCTGCCACAGTTCGTTTTTAAAGGTCAGAAGAAGGAATGTGGATTGTGTGTTAGCAAAATGGAACTGAGTTGGCTGGACAATGTTTGCCTCCTTTGTTGGCAAAAGTGCTGGAGTGTGAAAGACAGGGGATGTCACAAATTAGTTGATGATGGGCCAAAAAGAGGCAATTCAAACCATCCCACAGAATTCCTTTGTCCTTCACCAGATCCAGAAAACGGAGGCTGCCAACTTGTAAGCCGATAAGAGCTTTGGCTGTCTTGATAAAATAATGCTTAATCATGTGTTCAGCATGTACAAATGTCAAAGAAGAACAAGAGAACCTCTTTCTCTGACAGACTTCTGAAGTTATATCCAATAAAGCCAAGCCAACTCTTAATAACCAAGTTTAGGAAATGAATCAGGTAAAGGGCAAATGTGCCAACACGATTATGCTTCATGTTCTGCATTGTAGATCAGTTGCATGGTCTCTGACCCTGTTTGACCCCTGCATTTACAGAATCAAAGTGAAGACCATATCAATCCATATGGCACATATCGCACCTTCTTTTTGACTTTGTAAACTGTTGTAATCCAGCACGGGTTGGTGCTTTGAGTTTCAGAAAAGCATAAAGAGTATATCTAACTCTTCCTGTCCTTATTCTCACATATCCTTCCTCTTGCTTTCTGCATTACAGTAGATTGCAATACAGTAAGTTGACTTAATACAACAAAAGATGGTGTGCAGTGTGTAATGACAGGATAATGAAAGACTGCTTGTACTGTAAGAGTCCCAGTTCCAGCCAGGGGATGAAAAAGGAAGGATCAGACACAGGGAACTCAATCTATTAAGGTCTGAAACTGAAGCAAGGCGTGACTGAAAGACTGTAAATCGGATGGAAAGACCAAGAGAACAAGTTTTAATGTTGCAGGGTCTGAATGTGATTAGCTGGAGAGTGGAGTCAAATGTGTTTATTCAGACCAGATGTAGGAGGGACATACGAAGGAATAGAACATAGGTTGGCTGGGCTTCCAGCAGAGATTGGTTTGGGACTGGTATAACCCGGTGGCTTTGGTGGCCAAAAACATATGTTTTGTGGGATATTTTGATTACATACAAATAGTGATTTTAGTTTAACTGTGTGCAAGATAAGCTGGAATATGCTACAGTGGTTATGTCAACAGACCAGTAGTATGGTGTAGCTGGATGCGAAGGCAAGATTTTAACAGTACTTTTTAGCATCTGATAAAAGGAGCTATAATTACGTTGGCTATTTTTCTGTGTGTATAAGAACAGAACTAAGTTGATAAACATTACTTTAGCCCTGGACTGACATTTATTTTCCTCTTTCATTGGTTGATAACAGAGGTTAATGATTAGTAGTAATTGGTAAGCCACAAAGTTTTTCCGTGGTCAGGATGTTAGGCATGATGCAAAGTTGGGTAAAAGTCACTGAAAGACCCAGGGAACTTTAAATCTGTGTTAAATCTTTAAAGGGGCATAAATGTTCTTCTTGTAGAGAGGCAACTTTCTCCATGCTATTATTTCCTACATACTACTCTACTAGTTTCTCTAGGAGAATTTTTGACAAATCAGTTTTTAAAAACTGACAAACCTTTAAGATATATAAAACCATGGTTAGAGCTTATTTCATGAATGTGTCAATGTTTTCAGTACAGATTGTAATGGCTGTGTGTTTTATATACATACAATCTGAACGTAGAATCAGAACTGTTTGTTTAATAAAACCCTTTTCTCCAGAGGTTAATGATAGATTGGATTTAAATCAGCTTAAAATCCTTGAAAGTGCTCAGTTTAATATTTACTCAGGCTAAGTGTTTTTCACCTGCTCTCTTATAATCATCCACATGGAGAGCAGGGTGTTGTGGAATTCCACATGTACAAGCACATGCCATGCATTGTTGAGATCTTTGTATGGATGACTGATTTAAGCAAAGGACCCGTAAAGTTAAGGGCCAGAGCTTTCTTACTGCAAAGGTCTAATGTGGAATGTAGAGCCTGGCAAGACACTCCTGGAAACAAAGACCTATCACACAACAAACTACACTGCATTGCAATGTTCACCCGTATAGTATAGCATCTGTGAATGCAGTGAGTATTATAGTGACTTAAGACCAGTGCAAATATGCTACAAAATAAAGAGGAGGGGATGAAAATAAAAAGGAAAAAAAAAAAGATTTATACATTGGAATGTATACAACATGTCAGTAGTTGGCCAAAAAAGGTTTTATAAATGGCTGCATGGCTGGGGCAAGATATAAAAAGAGTATCTGTATGCAAACAAAGCATGGCTAGCTTAAATTGCTTGTGAAAAGGACAACATGGGTCTTTTAATAGAGTGTTATTACTGGGCAGTATGCAATCAGACAAGAACTGAACCTCATTAGCAATTAAAAGTCTTTTAGATGGTTAAAGAATGCCAAATCTTAAAATGCTTGTGGAAAAATAACAAAAGCACAGGGGGGTGCAGTTGAACATGAGCTAGCACAACAATGAAGGATTTTTATTGTGTGTTGCTGTTTACGTTTATCAGGATTTTACTAGTCTCCCTCCTTAAGGACTCCTTATGTTTACTTCACAAAGCCCTTCATAGGCTGTCTCATATCTGGTGGAGCTCAGTGGTGGGGCTGGTCTGTAACTGTCAGCTAAATGTTGGGGTGGGTGAAAGGTTTTGTGGGTCTGATTTATGTTTCCTGTACACATCACACTTTGTTGTGCTAGAATCAGTTCCAACAATACACCCACTATCTCTTTGGAGAGTCTGTTGCTGACCACCAGAGCAGAAAGTCTTACCAGACATCTCTTTATTCAGCTTTACAGCAGTGATTTTCAAGCCTCAACATATGTCATTCTTATTTGGATCCCTCAGACAGGCTATATACACCAACAAACAAACAAACAAATAAATAAAAATAAAGGTCGTAAGAAATAAACTTGCCGACAACATTGTAAAGGCTCTTTTAAAGGTGACACATAATGCATTCAATCAGCATTTTAAAGTGTTTTCTGATGTTCTACATAGAAGGTATGTGACTTTCGTCAGGGTGAAAAAATGCCCAGATGCGGCTTTGCACACCCATTTACACCCTATGATTTGGCGCTAGAATAAAACGAGCTGTTTTCCCTTTTTTGGTGAGCTCATAAATAATATGATAAGCTCGGCTCTTATTGGCTGGTTTACATTGAGACACAGTGATGACCACACAGAAGCAACATTCGGAAAAAGACACATACAGGCAAATAAAATGAACCTCCATGTAAACAAATAAAATATATAATAGGCTTCTGTGAATGTCTAACCCAGATTAGTAAGTGCTTATTATCATTATATTTAAGTGACTGTAAAATATGACTGATTTACTGATGCATTCTGTGTTATAGAAGTGTAGTTTAGGACAAGCTAGACTAAATAACAATCTACTATGTTTGACTGTTAGATCATGCTCTCTACATATCAAATAAAAGTCACAGCAGCAATAAGTTGTTAACAGACAGGAGCAGGTTAAGAGGCAGTAGTAACTGCTAACTCACTTGTCGGTACTGATGATTTAATGGCAACAAAATGTATAGTCAACAGTTCTTCTTCCATAGATGCTCTTTTCCAGTTTGGTAATGTGTCTTCCACACTTCAATTCAGATCTTTCACATCTCTCATTTTCTATATGGTGTGAGAAATAAGTAATAATAATCTCTTTCCACCAGTCTCTTGGGAAACTGTGCAAGCTTTCAGATTTATAAATATGGTATGGCATATTGTAAAGTTTTTCGGAGGCACCTGTATGTTGGACATTACAGTTACAGTTGCTGCACTATGAAGGGCCAACTGGTTGACCTCTTCTGCTACAGTGCCACCCTGAGGCAGCCCAGGGCTGTATGTTTATTTAGTTAAGAATACCAGTGACAGAAGTTCACCAGCTAAACAATGACCTTTCCTTGATGTCCATTCTTCCATAATAATAGCATAACCTCATTATAAGCTTGTTTGCAGGAACCACCAAAACTTTCCTTCTGGGACATTTAGAGGATCCAAATGGATAACTAGAGGGTCCTGGACCCCCCAGAACAATTTTGCACTTTGCTTGTGGCAGTTCTGTGTATTGGAATAAATGTAGTTTTCATAACATTAAATCAGAAATGAAGCTCTTAATAATTACCGACATGGTCATTTTTATATTATGCTGAGGTCATCTTCATTTGTGCTTAGAATGACTCGCTTTTGGACAGTTTTGAGGCATATATTAAACCAGCCAGGTGTTCTGGCTGAATTGTTGCTATAGCAGCCAAACTTTAGACACATCTGCAGCGTAGCAGCGTAGGATATCCTTACATGTTTTCATAGCAAAGAGTGCAAGAAATCTCCACAGATGTTTTGAGAGTACAATCGCACACTCAGACGCATTCTTTTCCATAATGTCTCACCATAGGCCACTTTTCTCAGGTTGAGATTTTTTCCTGACACACTGGGCCAAATGTACAAAATGATTTTAATCAGATATCTTTTCAACTACTTGGTGAAAGCTTAATGTTCACAGTAGTGCAGTGCGTGTTCTCTTACGGTTTACAGAGGCAGCTGTGCCATGCAGTGCCCACATATTCTCTCCAGGGCTTAAGTCTTGGGGAATCTATAAATTACCAGACTAGTAGGATGATAGCCAGCACAGCTGCTCTGTTTTAAATGGACTGAGAATGAGTGCATGCGTGTGTATGTGTGCATATGTGCACTTGAGGGGAGTGATTTTAGCAGAGAATAAGAACAGCATGCTTTTAAAGGTGTGGTGAGAGACCACCATACAGTATATAGGCTTACCAGTGTGTTAAATATACCATATGTGTGTTTGTGTGTGAGTATGTTTGTGCACCTGCATGGACAGTAGAACATTGTGGGCTGATGTTGATTTGCACATGTTATTTAGCAACTTGCATGTTGCCGCACACCAATTTCTCCAAGAACAAACAGAGCTCTTATTGCTCTCCTGGCCTGCTGAGGGACTGCCTGTTCACATGGAGTCTTGAGGGGGGCGGGGG
>CM067482.1:20536171-20602403 GCA_034552555.1 Semaprochilodus insignis
GAGGGGAATGGAGGAAAAGAGAGAGAGAGAGAGATGAGGGGAGGGGAGACTGAGCGAAAGATGAGGGTAATCTGGTTGTCTGGGCATTCAGGAAAGCAGACAACTATGAAGTCACTGGCAAGCAATACCTTTGCTGTGCTGGTTCCAGAAGAAAGCAGTAAAATTGCTGTAGTAATTTTGGAGCTGGTTTGATTGTCAGCTTCAGGTACCAGCAGACTTAAAAGCTGCGTTGGTTTTCCAGTAGTGAAAATATTTGCAAACTAAATTCCAGATTGCTAACTGTATAGCTAACACCAACTTAAACCTGTTTTAGGCTGTTTATGTTCTTCACTACTAAGCCACTTAGTAATTCAGTGTTATGTAATGGATTACATGTAACAGTTTGAAGCAAGGGTGCAGGTTTGGGTTTAGTGACTACCAGAGCAGGCGGTAGTGTTGTGCACTTTGAAGTTATGGCTACTACTATGACTACTGTATAGTTACCAGTGCTGGAACGATACAGTGGTCATAGTAGTAACACGTTACCATAATTCCACCACTTTTGACGGTAAGAAGTAATGCAGTCTGTTCCCCCAGTATCCTGTTTATGATCTAACTTATCACCCGGCGTCACGGTGTTGCAGTGAATGACTGTGAGCATTCGCTCAGTGGCCGACAGTTCAGGCAGTGTTGTCCTGCTTGCTGTCCTGGAAATCGAGCATTCATTTTTTTTCCTCCTCGAGATCATTTATTCATTCATTTGTTCATTTATCTTATGAGCTGCTTATCCTTCTGGGTTGCGGGGGAGATGCTGGAGCCTATCCCAGCACTTATTGGGCGGAAGGCAAGAAACACCCTAGACAGGTCATCACAGGGCATCCTCAAAATCATCAAGGACAAAATTTGTTGTAGTCTACGTACAGGTTTGAGAACTTTATCCTCATCACAGAAGAGTAATTGTAAACTTCTGAAGCATCTAGTAAAACAACCTGGGTCTGCAAAGCTGATCGTGAAAGACCCTAGTGCTAGAGCCACTGAGCTACTCTTAACAGCCAAAGCTTGATTTTAAATGCAGTAATTCATCTGCACAGTCTGTAAGCCAGGCAGAACTAAACAGACTGTTTGCTAAGTACTGCCAAAATAGTATTAAACTAATGATTTGAAGACCTGTTGAGACTTCCATAAATAGGCCTATCAAAACAGATCTAATGTATTTTATTCTTTTGCTTCTGCTTACTTTCATCGTAGTGGTAATGGGTACCTTGATGGACAAAATTGAGAGTTGTTCCACACTGCACATATGAATTAATGTATGCATTAATTTGGGAATTGAAGCAAACATTTGGAAACAATGCACAAGTTACTTTATCTTGTAACTAGGTACTTTTTATATGCATGCACTATGATGAAGTATTTTGATTACTTTCAAAAGAAGTCACTGTAACTAATTACTCATTTTCTGTAACTTGGACAGCGCTGATCACTACTGAAATCTGAAGTCTTTTATGCTTTACTGTTGCTTTAATGGGCGTACCCTGCTGATCCACATATCCCTGTAATATTCTTCAGATGGGTCCATATATCAATTATGGAGTCAGCTTGAGAGAGACTCAGTGAACCCAAAACTTTCCCTATTTAGTCCTTTCTCCTACAAGTTTTGGGTAAAGTTGTGGTTGAGGGACAAAAACTGGAAAGTGGGTAGGAAAGTGCAAACTACACCTACGAGTGTGGCAGCTCTGTCTGCTGCCTTGGTGCTGTTCAGGAAGGCCCTTCCCACTTGAACTCAGCACCCTGCTTAGTTACCACAGCTACCACATCCTGTAGCATATTGTTTTTGGTCATGCTGAGTCAAAGATGACTAGCTTCCCAGTGTAGACATAGTCATCACGTACATCCGTCGGTATAGCGCTGAGTTGCCGTTGGAGTAGGTCCATTCTAATTATGTGTGATGCCAAGATGTCTGTTACAGTGCATCCTCTGTTATACCAGCACCAGGTCATTACATTCAAACATACTCTGCTCCATTGTACAGTCTAGTAATACATCCACCTTCAAGTAATGATTAATTTGCTCCAGATTATGCTGAAGGCTAGATAGTTTCTTTATGTAATAACTAATGTTCAAAGTGTTTAAGTGTAGGCTTGGTTAAGGAGCTACAGCAGATGATGTGATTTACTGTTACAGATGATGTTACAGATGATGTTGGCTTATTGGCTGAGAGCGAAGGTGGAATTAAATCAAACAGCTAACCACATAAACAGTGGAACTCTTTGCAGACAAAACAAAGCCCTGTGTCTGCAAACTTCAGAGAGGGGTAATGTGATTTTTCATCCCTCACCAATTTTTTTTACCGCCTGTACGAACCTGAACACAAAGGAAAACTACACATTTCCTTATGTTATCATCTTCTGCATCAATAACTGCTTTGTCTAGGCAGCATCATCACATTCTTGCTTTGATGTCTAGCGAGGTTTGTGCTTCACATGTGAAGACAAGTCTAAAAACTCTACATTCAAAACTTACAATTCTACAAATGAGAAGACTTATAACTTAATAACTCTGAATTCTGTTAAGCAGTGAGGAATGGCTGAAGATCTGGAACAGTGAAAGATTGCTGTATAGATAAACATTGATGGGAAGCAAAAAAAAAGTTAAAAGGTAGAATTAACTGGCATGTAATCTGTTCACTCATTCTGCATTAACTAGGTAAATACTACCTTTTACTTCAGCGCATTCATGTAAAAGCAAGACATTTTTGTTTAAGGTATTGTGTAAAAAGGTATTGTGGGAACTGAACCTGTTGAACACGATATTGAAACACAATATTGATCACTGTTGATGGTATCTAGGCTTTTAAGTGTGCAGAGACACATGATGTGCAAAGGCACTGTTTATTTGAATTATTTTGCATGTATTACATTTAATTTTGAATAACATCTTGATAAAGGTCAAAGTACTTTGTCTAAAAGGAATGAAAAGGGGTGAAGTCTGCAGACAGCTATCACTTTACCTCTTTCAGCACATGGGAATTCTGTGAAATGGTCATCCTGAGTGCTGCATGAAGATGAAAAAAGTAAAAATAACCAACAACAACATGTTGTACATAGATATTTACAGGAGAAGACAAAAACCTTCTTTACTTTCAGTGTAAGTCAATGTAAAGAGAGTTTATTCTAAGCAGCATTGCTATTGATACAGTAATTTTCCACACAATGTGCTAAAGAAATCGCCAAAAATGGAGATAGTACTGATTGTTGGCCACAGTACAGATGCCATGAGTCTGCTTGTTATCTAGTTTAGTTTATGGATTCATTTTTGACCCATTAGTCAGTTTGATGTGAGTGGCCTTTGTTCTGTTTAGGTCTTGGTGGAATATTCGATGACACATGAGGATAAAAAGCAGAGTGTATATGCGGAGTCAGTTTTATTTGGCTTATACAAAAAAGCAAACTCATTCAAGAAACCATAGGTAACTGAGCAGCTGGAGTGGAAAAATACAAGGAGAGACGTGCACATATGAGTTTCTTCATAGCCATAGCTCCAAAGGAACTACAGGAAGGAGCAAGAATAACCCTCAATGCAGGAGAAAATACACAGGTCTAAAAAATCTCTTTACAGTTACTTACATTAAAATGTAAGAATGTTTTTACCAGTTAGTGGGTACTTGGTTTTCTTTGAACAGCATCAATACAGAAACCAGTGAGAATCAGTTGAGAGGAATGTACAGTATGAAGAATTGTATGACTAATAAAAGGAGGGGTTAGGGCTGAGCAAACTGGTGGAAACTTAGTACTTAATACTTATGTGGCTATAGGTTATTGGAAAATTGGAAGATTTTGGTTTCAGTAACATTAGAATCATGTTCTTAATTTTACCTTTAAGCTAGTTTTTAAGGCAGCTACTTGGTCTAGTTAGTTAGTCTTAGTTGTGTTAGTAAACTGTACTGTAGTACTGTAGTACTTAACCATTATGCACCAGGTATCTTTTATTTGCCCTCAAAAGTCCACTTTATTTGAAATGTCCACAACCGACTTTGGGTTAACGGCTATATTCGAAATGGCATACTACATACTACTTGCATACTAAATCTGACTAAAAGTAGTATGTAGTATGCAGTAAGCGACTGGATTGAAGATCTGTAGTGCACTGAAGATACCCAGATGGCGTACTACTCCAGTCAGAGTGTACAGGGGGCGCTATCTTCATGGTGTACTGCATCCTATCATGTATCACAAGCTCTCAACCTCATTCAGCAAAAGAAGATGGTGGCGGATAACACTGGGGAGCAAAACGCAGCCAACTCAGAGAATAAATGTGGTTGTAGTGATTGTAGTGGGGTATGTTTTTATCATATTGAGCCTCAGAAAGTTAAAATATACGGGTCTGAAGATTAATAAAAGATGAACTCGCTTTAGAGATTCAGTTTTAGAGTGAAATAGCCAAGGGTAGCTAACAGCTAAGCTAAACGTATCTCAAGTGAACTGAACAGCGTTAGCAGCAGCTAGCTCTAAACAGTGGATACAGTAATAACAGCTCTGAGGTAAATGTGAGGTAACTAGTCATGTGACTGTATTAGTATATTACATTGTATGTCAAAACATGTTGTACTGCATACTACACACAGGGGGCAGTATACAGTACATAGTACTATAGTATACAGTATGCAGCAAAGTAGTGTGCCATTTCAAATACAGCCAATATCTCTCTGAGAAGTCTGTTCTGAGGTGGGCTTGCTAAGGATGTGGACTGAGGAGCATATATAAAATATATATATTATGTATATATAAATAAAACTGCAGTTTTATGTGTACAATTAAGGTCACAACAGTAGGAGGCCAGGAATTGGAAGAAGGCCATTCTCTTTTCCACACATCCGCCAGTTAGATAGGTTGCCGGAGAAACACCAAACACATTGTAGATACAAAGCTAATCTAATTTTCCATGGAATCTGTAAGATGTCACCACGAAGAAGGGAAACAAGTCTGTGATTGAAAAAATACTGGTTCAACATAGATATTTATCACAATGTTGTCTTTCACTTCTTCTAAACATGATCACAGGAGAAGGAAACATGCCAAATAGTGAGCAGAGACAAAAACACCATGATAGAGAGAAAAAGAATGAGAAGGTGTGGGGAGGATTATGCATCTGTTAATGCTTGTCTTTTTCTAATTTCGTGTTCCTGCAGGCTGTGTAATTTCCTTTTTCCTCATTGGACAAAATAACATAGCTGGCATTTGGGCTCTGTGCATACACATATGTGTTTGTTTTTATGCGGGTGTGGATACAGATGTATGTTATAAAACAAGTAATCCAAGGAGTCATAAGGAGTCCAGTCGTACATGTGGTGCATTTGGTGATCTCTAAATACTCCTGACAAAAAATGAAGTATGCTGCTTTTAATGACAGATAGTCCGGTTTTGCTAAATTTGGTGGAATTTGGCCAAACAGTTGGGAAGCAACACCCATGAATGAAAGTCAAAATGACTAAAGGACCTATATGCATCGCTTAAAATTTCTCAGCAAGCTGCCTGAGGAATCCCAGATGTGCCACGTGAATGAGAATTGGTCAATAGATGGCGGCGATCCAATGGTGCTTTGATGTTGCTTGTTATTAAAAGTACATTTGGTAATGTTTCTTATTGATTTTCATGGTACTGGATATAAACCCTGAGTTCCTTTTTGTTTCTCCAGGTACCAAATCCACACTGGGCTCCAACACTCAATCATCCGGCCCACCCAGCCCAACTGCCTGCCCTTAGAGAACATCACCCTTCCTCAAAAGCTGAAGAGTGCAGGATATTCCACCCATATGGTGGGCAAGTGGCATCTTGGTTTTTATAAGCGTAGCTGCATGCCCACACAACGTGGTTTCGACACCTTTTTTGGATATCTGCTGGGGAGCGGTGACTACTACAGCCATTATAAATGTGACAGCCCAGGAATGTGTGGCTATGACCTGCATGAGGGTGAAGAAGCTGCCTGGGAACAAGACCGAGGCATCTATTCCACCCACATGTATACTCAGAAGGCTGTGAGTATTCTAGCCAGGCACAACCCCAAACGGCCCATCTTCCTGTACTTGGCATTCCAGGCAGTGCACTCGCCTCTGCAGGTTCCGGCTCACTATATGGAGCGCTATAAATCTATCCCAAATCTACATCGCCGCAAGTACGCTGCCATGGTCAGTTGCTTAGATGAGGCTATGCGCAACATAACTCTTGCCCTTAAGCGCTATGGCTACTACGACAACATGGTCATGGTGTACTCTTCGGACAATGGGGGTCAGCCTATGGCGGGGGGCAGCAACTGGCCCCTAAGGGGTAGCAAGGGAAGCTATTGGGAGGGTGGAATAAGGGCAGTAGGATTTGTTCACAGCCCCTTACTGATCAAGAAGGGTACTCGTTGCAAGGCCCTAATGCACATTACTGACTGGTACCCAACACTGGTAACACTTGCCGAAGGGACCCTGGACGAGGACCAGAGTCTAGATGGCTACGACGTCTGGGAGTCAATCAGCGAAGGGCGGCCTTCTCCACGTCAAGACATTCTCCACAACATAGACCCCATCTACACCAAGGCAAAGAATGGCTCATGGAAGGCAGGCTATGGAATCTGGAACACGGCCGTCCAGGCAGCTCTCCGTGTCGGAGACTGGAAGCTTTTGACAGGTATTCCAGGTTACAGTGACTGGATTCCTCCACAAACCTTCTCCACGGTGCTGTTAGCTAATCGCTGGCACAATGAGCGTGTGCGCTGGGATCGGGGAAAGTCAGTTTGGCTTTTTAACATCACAGCAGACCCCTTTGAGCGTGTTGACCTCTCAAGGCGCTACCCACACATAGTGAAGAAGATGCTGCTCAGGCTGCTACAGTATGACAAAACAGCCGTGCCTTGCCGCTACCCACCCAAAGACTACCGATCTAATCCTCAGTACAACGGAGGGGTCTGGGGACCATGGTACTCAGATGAAGATGAAGAGGAAGATGAAAATGATAACGCTCTTTCCAATTATTTAGGGAGGAGGAGACGTAAGAAGAAAGTGAAGCGGAGAGGGAAATTCAAAAGGAAAGCCTAAAGCAATCAGTGCTTTTAGTTTTTCGAGACTTTTAAAGACTTACATTCTCAGGGGCCAAAAGACAGACTTGATCTACAATGTCAATTTCACTGACAGAGTTCTATATTTAGATAGATTTACCTCTAGTTTGAGATTTTATATATAAGCAATAGAAATGAGCAGATGCCGTTGTGCATCTCATTTTTAGGAAGAAACCCACTTGAAATACTGCTGTTTCCAGCTTAGACTTTGGACAATGTTTGGTTGGAGCTTTAGAAGAATATTTATTTTTTTATACACTTTATTTGCATGCCTTACCTTCTTTGTCCCATGGAGTGTTTTTGATATATAATGATAGGTTAAAAGGAAATTATAGTATATAGACGGTGCTGAATTCTTGGCAAACTACTCAAATGATAGAGAAGTTCTATTCTATGTATGAGCTAAAGCTATTTAGTTCCCAGAATCAAAACCAAGTACAGCAGAATTTTGGAGGTAACGTCAGCAGTGGAATACAATAAGCATTGTTTTTGTGACCTCAGTTTTAGAATTTTCAAATAATATGTTTGTCTTTTGTTCGTCCTTTTGTTTTGTGTGGTCCACTACCAGTTAAACTTGAACGGAAATAGTAAAACACAAATGTGAACTCCTCAGTCCTCTCTTTCATTTTGCTTTCTGTTTCTGATCTCCCTCTTCAGTCTGTGCTAGCCTTCAGGCTATACCATCTGGTTGCAACTTCCTGCTTATACGGGGAAGGGATGTGAAAGTTTACTACTTAGGTATTTAACTGACAAAGCATGATAAACACTGATTAAAGACGAATTTGACAGCTGCACATGTAAACAACACAGAGGCTACAGTAATGTGATTGCAACAACGCAATAACAGCTAATACGTCTTTCCTTGACCTCACAATTTAGTCTGTACGCTGAAAGTTTACCTTATGTAAGATTTGTAGCTGTCTAACTTATTAACAGTGAAAGGTCCAATTTTCCTTATTCTGTAGCCTGTAGTGAAACGTGCATGTAGGTATACCATGAGCAGCTTGGCAAGTTGTGCATTCAAGCATAATGGCCTTGGTACATTCAGCATTAAAGGTCACCTATTATGCTTTTCTGTTATTTCCCCTTTTCCTTGTGTGTGTTTTTAGCCTTATGTGCATGTAAATAGTCTGCAAAGTTATTAAGCCTCAACTACATGTCAGAGGGAGAAACCACTTTTCTCAGCTATCTGAAACACCTCATTGGAATTTCACGTCACAGCCTTTTACTCTGATACAAGATGATGTCATCTCGTAACACCATTCTTATTGCCTGCCCACAGAGAGCTAAAACTGTAAAAAGCCTGTTTCCTGTTGTGAAGGTAAATCTGATCTACCAGATTCTGGCTCAAACTGATACAGCTGAATACCCATAGCAGTGTGGGGGGCATAGCAGGATGCCGCTCTGACGTTTGACCACTTAGAACACAATGGGCAAGCTGACCAATCAGAGCACATCGGGCTGCCCTTAAAGTCACAGGAGCTCATACAGAGTGTTTGAAACTTGGGTGTATACAGATGTACAGTATGAGAAAAATATAGTGTTTTGGGGAAAACTGAAGCATATGAATATGTTCTTGTAGTATTATGAACACCCGAAATGAACATAATACGTCCCTATTACATACATGCAAAATCTAAATTCAGGGCCCTGTTGTGGAGCAAGTATTCTTTGCAGTAGCTCTTCTGTAGATAAGTGTTATCATCATCTATTATGATCGGATATAAACCTCTGAACTGTCACCGGACATACTAGGGGAAATGGTAAGTATGCATATTAAAAGTTTTATCAGACTTGAAGTCCTATAATTGTTCATAGACTTGCAGTACCAACATTGTCCATCTGGATATTATGATTCTTGATTGACTCTTTAATGAAGTATTAATTATCACCTAAACCTTGTAACACATTTGAGTAGCTTGTATGTCCTCCCTTCCCTCCCTTTCAGTATACAAACACAGAGTCTGCTGGCATGCTGTTATTTATCCTCTCTTGCAGCAGTTGGTGAGGAGCTCGCATTCAAGTGGAAAAAATCTATAAAGCTTCTCAGACTTTTGGATCACAGTTAACCCCTCATGAACTCAGGAATGCCACATTTATCATCCAGTGCAAAATTCCATGGGAGATTAAGCCTGAGCTGCAGAGGGAAAATAATACTGACAAATGTGGGTGTTGGTTGCAGAATATACAAACAGCAGGAGAAATGATGTCATGTTCCAGTTGCTGTTGTTGGAATATATCTGTTAACATGCCCACTTCCCTGCATGAGAACTACAATCCTGGTTTCTGAAGAAAAGGATGCAGGTTTCACACTACTAATAGCAGGGCTTTTAGCAGTTAGCAGAGTTGGTACAGCGTGAGTTTATGCTGATAGTAATAAACTTACCAAGAGTGCAGTTCAAGAATGTAAACCGAATCAGTCCCTGTGGAATACTTGAAGAGGTTGCCAAATTGCCCTGTGTGTGCATTTCATTAAAACCGTTTCTGCAGCAAGAACAAACCTGTAATTGAAACAGCTCATAGGTTGCAAGTGGCTGTTTTTAAACACTTAATAATGTCTAGGATTCTCGTGTTTGAGACACTTTAAAGGCCTTACAGACCTTTGAGGCAGGCTGCCCACCTCTTGCTGGTAACCTGAACTGGAAATGGCTTGTGTAAGTCTGTTTGGTGGGCATTCAAAAGCATGACTTAATCCTCATACAGTCAAAGAGGGAAATGTGGTGTAGCAAGACTCTGTGCTAATACAGAGCTTTTTATTCAGTTTAAATAAATAAGAAAACAAGTATTATACGTGTATTTGCATTCTTATAATTATTTAGTTAGTACTTACTATGCACATATATAAATCATAACATTTAGTTATAACCATTCTTGAAGTTAAGCAGTAGCATTTTGGGGGACAAACTTAAAATTTACTTGATTTTATTATTTTTAATTGATGGTATCAAATTAAAGTGGAATTACATAATTTTCTTCCCAAATTTCCTGAATAATTCAGTCCTTGAGATGTAAACATCAGTCATTCAGAGTGAGAACCGTATTGCAGTGAGACTTAAAGATTTCTTTACAGTGGTGACAGGATGGGATGGTGATGGGAACCAGGAGTCACAATGACTACAACACAAATATGGCTGTTTTATTTACTACCACCAGTGAACCTGCACATGTCTCCTGAGTTTTATATGTTAGGTCAATGGCTGTAAAACTGTCATGAATCTGAAAATATTTTCTTCAGGGACTATTTTGGCCTCACAACACCCTGCTACATGTGTCCCGCCACTGTGATTAGACTAAAATAAATTGACTAAAATACGTTTTAAGCCAAAAACCTTATCACAAAACTATCGTTGAACAAAGTGTTAGACATCAGGCAGAATGTATCTATTCACTTCATCTAACAACTTTTTTTTGTGTGGGAGCTTTTCAGAGGCATTAACCTCTTCAGACATCTGGTTTCTATCACCACCACTGTGAGCAATTCTGACTTGCTACGTTTCTGCCGAACGGGCCATTTCATATCAAACCATTCTGAATGACTTTGTTTAGATCTCAGCCATAGATGTAGAGTTGTTGAAGAATCAGTGGAGTTGCCCTTTAAAATAGACTGATGACTGTCATGCAGAGCCCTGGCATGCATTCCAAGTTGGAGTGAATGTTCTAAAAGCTTTGAGGTGCCTGAATACCCGACTGTTAGATAATCAGACAGAGCTGTTATTTCCGTCTGCCCTCTTAAATCCTTTCTATAATTTCTTTTAAATATATTTTATTAAGATGCTATATACATACTGTACATATAATATTTGAAACGTATTAGAATTCCGATCTGTTATGTATGTTTTCCCCTGTTTCTTACATTAGCAATGTTTGTTAACTAAGATTGGCTTTGTTTATTATTACACTGTAGCTCTGACCAAGTTATAATGGCTATTCATTCAGAAATCCAGATCATTCCAAAGGATACACAAACACTCATTCATTCATTCATCTTCTGAGTCACGGAAGGAGCTGGAGCCTATCCCAGCGCTCACTGGGTAAAAGGTAGGAAACACCCTGGACACGCTGCCAGTCCATCACAGAGCAGAACACACAAACAATCTTCCTGAATACTATTAAGTGCTTCCATTACTATGGCCAACCGTTGTATGTTTTTAGACACATGCCCTAATGCAACAACTTGAAACAAACAATGGGTAAGTGTTCACTGACAGCCTTCAGGCCATAGCAATCAGATCAATACTCTTCAGCTACAATACAACTCAACAAGTTTATACAGCCTGACTTATGTAATCTAGACCATCTCCCTTAGCACAATCTGATGACCTCATTGTAATGCACCACAGCTGTCTCCAAAACACAAACCTCATGTGAAACAAAGCTGGTACGTGCAAAGGCTCCAAACGCTTAATGCAGAAAATGACTTGCAGACTGAGACGCCGCAGATGATGCATGCAAATGAGCCTCTGAGCTTTCTGCACTTCTTGATATCTCCACAGTGTCACGGCATTCCATGAGTGTGAGGTGGGGAGGCACTTCTTACAACAGGGCTGCTGACTTCATAATGTCCGTGTTGTTGTTGGACACCAGGCGCAGGAAGTGCCCCGGGGCTTAGTGATGGATGATTTAGGATGTTACTTGTTGTAAGGAGTGGGTTCTTACTTGACTGTGCGACAATGCTGTACCAGTGGAGGAAGAGCTGGTAATGGAAATACTCTGTTCTGTTATGCATATGGCTCTTGCAGCTAAGATTGAATCAGGACAACAAATTAATAGTGATGTTTTATGGGCTCCTACGAGGAAAGACTGAGGAGATGTGTGACCCTGTGTAAGTGATTGTTTTCATACCTTTTCAGGACAGAGAACCAGATAGCTCTGCAAGGTATAGACCAGTGAAAGGGACACACAATGTAAAAGGCAGCTAGTGTTTTGATTCAAGAATTTTCTTATATTCATCATATACACTATCATCAAAAGAATAGATGCACCCAGAAGGAATGAACCGACAGGTGGGTAGGTTTGACCAAGTGAGACATGCGAATGATTCTAGTTTCACGCTCAGCCGCGCATGTGACGTAAGCTTTTATGCTGTACCTGACTGACCCAACAGCCACGACTGAGGACATTCAGCGAGCGGTGATGCCCTCCATAAGTCATCCTGTTAGTGCCAGCACCATTGGCAGACGGCCGCATGGACCACATGTACACAGACCGTTATGATGACTGCCCTTAACACCACGTCGACATCGCCAATGACTGCAATGGTGTCGTGCCAGACTGTCATGGAGTGACTCAGAATGGCAGCAGGTCATCTTCAGTGACAAGTCCCTTTATTGTCTTGGTGGAGATGACCAAAGGATCCGTGTGTGGAATATTGTGTTCAGCAGCAAGATGAACGGTTTATTGTCACGTGTCAAACGTCCAGAAGGCCTGGTGTCACTCCACCTTTAGCTTCCTTCCCAATAGCACTGCAATCCCACACTTCCTTTTGGGTACAACTAATCTTATGGTGATGAGTGTAGATGAACTCATATTCTTATAGCAGGCATAACATTACAGAGGACACATAATTTTAAGCAGGAACAGTGCATTATTTTTGTTTTGTACAATTTTAGACTGAAAAAAAGGAAAGGAACACCATGCAAAAGTTTGGGCACCCCAAGAGATTTGAGCTCTCAGATACCAAGATCTTAGACCTTTAATTGGCTTGTTAAGGCTATGGCTTCTTGATAATCATCATTAAGGCCAGATGACGCATGTTACTAAGCTTTATAAACATCTGACTCCTCAAACTTTGTCCAAAGAATCACAAGACATGGTGAGCAGCCACCCAGCACTGCCCACAAGGCAGGAGTAGACTGTAAGAAGACAGCAGAGTGTTTTCAGGTAGCCGCTTCAACAGTTTGCAATGTAATTAAGAAAATGACAGTTAACTGCAATGGTGGGGGTCCACTTGAGGTCTGAAAGAACATGAACACTTTCCAAGAGAACTGCTCACAGGATGGCTGGAAAAGCATATTGAAACCCCAATTCAGGAAAATCCAGACACACCTGCACAAATATGACCTTCATGGAAGAGTCATCAGAAGTAACGCTTCCCTGCATTCTCACCACAAAATTCAGCAGCAGAAGTTTGCAACTGAATATCTAAACAAGCCTGATGCATTTTGGCTTCAATGAGCAAAGGTATGTNCACAAATATGACCTTCATGGAAGAGTCATCAGAAGTAACGCTTCCCTGCATTCTCACCACAAAATTCAGCAGCAGAAGTTTGCAACTGAATATCTAAACAAGCCTGATGCATTTTGGCTTCAATGAGCAAAGGTATGTTTGAGAATAAAAACAATGCAGAATTTCATGAAAAGGACACCCTTTCCAACTTGCCAGCTTAAGCATGAGGGTGAATTGATCATGCTTTGGGCCTGTGTTGCAGTCAGTGTCATGGGGAACATTTCACTGGTAAAAGGAAGAATAGATTCAATTAAATAAACTGAACTGTAGTCACGGAGTGAGATCTAGCTAAGTGACTCTATGCTGTGGTCTGGGGAATCCCCTCACTAACTGTGGGAACTGTGGATTGTGCATGTGGGTGATGTGTTATTTCATGTATTGCATTTTGTTACTTTTGTTAAATGTTTGATTGTAAAGTGTGCTTGAGCATGGGAAAGGTGATATAAATAAAAGTGATGATGATGATAATGATGATGATGACGATGAAGGAATATCAGCAAATTCTGGAAGCAAACATTAGAGTGTATGTGAAAAAAAAGGTGGGGGGATGGCTTCTACAATATGATAATGATCATAAACACACCTCAAAATCCGCAATGGCCTACCTTAAAAGGTATAAGCTGAAGGTTTTGCCATGGCCCTCAGAGTCCCCCAACCTAAACATCATCAAAAGGGACTTTCCACGAAAAGAACTGTACATGACCCTAAGAGTTTGCAATAAACCCCAGCTCAGCTTCAGCTGAGTGAAGTGGTCGGGATTGGTTATAATACTTCAACAGGTCAGTAAGGTATGCTGGAGCTAACTGGAACTTGAAGCCAGTGAAAACTGAATAAGACTGGAGTAATCTGTGCAAACTTTCTGTTCCTGGGAAGTCCTGACATTGAATATGTATATGTGTGAATCTGTTTCTGTGTCTTTATGTGTTACAGGAAAGAGAGAAAATGGTAAGCTGACCTATTAATTCAGAGCCGAGTGCATTCTGTGACAAACACATTTTGCTGGTTCACCCTTGTTTCGGCTCCAAAAGCACAGACATGGGGATATCCTGTAATGAGCAATTTCACCCAAGCACAACTGGAACTCTTCTTGGCAGATGTGTTATGCTCATTTTTTCCCCCTCCCTGCTTCTCCCCTGCCCTCGTTCTCATGCTCTGTCTCTCCCTCTCTCTCCATTAGTCTCTTTCCAGCTTTTCATTTTTTTCCTCTGTTACTGCCCCACCTCCCACTGATTTCTCCTTCTCTGTTCTCGCTTTTGCTTTCCACATTTCCATTGTTTTGCTTTGCTTTCCTCTCATCTACTCTCTCTCTCTCTCTCTTTAACCCTCCTCCACCCTCCTGTTTCTTGCTCATTCTCTCCCATTGTGAGGTATTGTAGATCCCACCCAGCCGAAACACTCATCACACTGGTCCTCCAGATTGCTGGATTCCCCTTGTCTCCCAGCAGTCACATTAATTTCTCAGCAGTACTGAAGCTGTTGAATCTGTTGGCAGCTCTCTCTTGCTGCCTCAGCACTAGATTACTCTATCTACATATTCGCACATGCCTAAGCAATGTTCACATAACAGGAGTTAGCAGACAGTGCAACTAATTCAAGTGAAATGAAGCAGCACAACCATTTCCATTCTAATAAAACCTCATATCTCCAAATAGTTCACAGGAAAAGGATAGATCCTTCTTCACTTCAACATACACAACTGTAACAAGTAATGTTGGAGCATTTCTACTGGCCTATTTGTCACGAAATGCCATGTTGCACAATGTATAGGGCAGCGAGTATTCTCAAATGTTGCCAAGGAATAAACATTTGGAGTATATGATAATGATAAAAGTAATATAATGTGCATAACCTTGTAAAGCTGGCACCTGTCCACACAAGCAAAAAACTAGCCTTCTTATAAGGGCATGCACAAAATCCTTCTTAAATAATATGGAGTTATATATAATGTGATAATTACATATAACAATAAAAAGGTCCTAAATGGTTCTGTGCTTGAATGTATGATTCTGGGAAGAATTGATATAGAACGATCACAGAACCTTTATATTAGGTGATCTACTCACATCTCATTCACAAAAATGGTTCTTTAGGGCAATGGTTTACATCCTTCTGCTCTTATGTGTTGTGTTTTCCTGCCAAAACACACCCTCTTCAACTCAGGAAGTGTTTCTTCATTAGCAGATTAGTTGGATCAGGTCTGTTGGGAGCAGACAAACACTAAAATGTGTAGGGGGCTCCTCCAGGATCAGGGTTGCTCAAAACTGCTTTAAGGAACAACCCACTGAAAGGTTCCTTTAGGGATCCCAAAGTGGTTCTTCTAAAGCAGGGATGCAGAACAGTCCTGGGCCAGTGCCCAGTTAACAGAGGAGTTAAATTATGTATGATTGAGAAGGGAAATCGCCCAACTATGCTGGACACCAGCACTACAGGACTGGAGCTGTGCATCCCTGTTCTATGGCCTTGCCATGTACATATATATTCAGAACTGCATGTCCAAGCCTTTTCACTTCCACTATGCTAGAAGTGTGGGATGAATTGTGTAATGTCTCCACACAGAACAGTAATCACCCAGTCAAGCTCGGTTTCAGCCAGCAAAACCAAACAAGGACTAATTATGCAAAGAAAATGTTGAGACAAGTCGACTGAAAAATGTCATATAACATGCATTATGCCAGACCTAGAGATTAATGTAGAAGAGCGGGAGAAGCAGCCAAGCACTTTTCATTCACAAGAAATGTTTCTTTTAAGAAAAAGACCATCTATTCTCGACCATCTATTGAAAGGTTTTAGTGGGCCAAAAGTGGTTCTTCTATGGCATCACTCCTAAGAACCTTTTTGGCACCTGTGTTTTTGAGAGTGAAATAAGGGCCTCTCCCACTTTTGGATTTGTTCACAATTTCCTGCCCAATTTAAGCACTGCCAGTTCCATCTGCAAGTTAGGTCTCCTTCTTGCACACGATGATACTAAGCTGGAAGGGCAAAGGCTAACATATGCTTCCTCCGAGACAGGTGAAGCCAGCCACCTCATCTTTTGAGCTATATTGTATTGTATTAATTATTTTTTTCAGACATATGTAAACATATCAGTATGTATAGCTAAATGAAATTCAACTCTGCAGTTATCCAATGGTTTTGTTTTGGATGGTGTGCCTCTTTAGGTTGCACCCATTGTTGACGCAGGTGTTCTGCTGTATCCACACACAGCTTGCACAATCTGTGTAATCCTACAAAAGCGTTGCCAATCAAATTGAGACCCACTTATGCACAGAGAGAAATTCCTTTTTCTTCTTGTCAGCTATCAGCTGCCCTCAGTGTCTTTTGGTGTGGGGAAAGTTTCCTGGAAAGCATGATTCAAACCAATGGAGAGGAACTGCCCTGCTGATTTTTGTGGTTTTAACGCCTATTCATCAACAACATTCTGCAAGGTCGTCGCTTGAAATCCCTTCCAGGAAACGCAGGGTGTTTTGTGGGATGACAACATCCTTATGAAAGGTAGGATTTCAAGGACTTTTCAGCTTTTCCAGTCAAAATGTATGTTAAGTGGAACAAATTCGAAACATCTGTCTCTTATGGTGATAATTCAAAGCATAACTAGTCTACAGTGACTGAACGCACCACATGGCATACATGAAATATGAAACGAGATACATAATGTGTCCTCCCACATCACCCCCTGCCTGTGCTTCGTATTGGAATAGCGCTGGGTTGGGCGTGTTTTGCTGCCGTTAAAGTGCCTGTTCAAAATTAAAGATCACTGGCCTGTCCATTGTTAATCTGCTTCTTCTTCTGCACTCATGCTACAGTGGTGTCAGAAGTAGGGTAGAGCAGTCGACAAGTTAAGCAGTGCCTCAACAAAATTAAGGTGGATGGTGAAGAAGACATAAGCAGAGGAAGGGGAACCGAGAACTATGGCCGCCCTTTCCATAACGGGTCCACCTAGCTGAGAATAAGATGGCTGGCTGGGGAGGACAACAAAGGAAATAGCAGAGTCTAGCTGGAGCCCAACAATAAAGAGACGGCGTGCAAGTATACTTGCTCTTAGATAGTGAAAATGATAATGAAGCTCAGTGATAAGAGAAGAGAAGAGAAGAGAAGAGAAGAGAAGAGAAGAGAAATTAAGTGACCACCTTGTCTTGCACCTTCAATGTCAAGCATGAGCTCCACTTAAAATTCACCTCCAGTCTGACACCTACAGTTTCTCTTGGCAGCACCGGTTTCCTCCAGCTGAAAGTGCTGGAGGAGAGGGAGGAGAGAGGGAGTGTAGGAGTGGCAGTCATCCAAAGATCTTAACAACCTGGGCGGTACAAAAGGAAAAAGCACAACTCTTTCCTCCTAACCCTCCAAACCCTCATCCATTTCATGTATTAGCTCTCTTCTTTTTGACTGATGCTTTCAAAAAACTGGACTAACTAAAGACTAAAAAAGATTTTTTTTAAACTATTATTGATATTTTAAATGTTAACCACTTCTATTAGGTCATCCTTCCTCTTTATCCCTAATTCGACCAGCCCTTTTTTCCACCAAAGCAAGGGCTAGACCCATTCCGAGTCCTCAGGGACCCTTCGTCAACCTGCTTGCCAAAACAGACGGAGCACATTCAGATACGTTATGTAAAGCCCATATGTGCTCCTGAAATCTGGGATATAAAGACATATATGATTTACGTATCTAAGTGCATGTATGACCCCAATAATGAGAGATCTGCTTCTGTGTCAGAGGAAAGAAAGAAAGTGTGTAAATGTAATTTACCTTTTGCACCTGGTTTAATCTCAAGTCACAGCTTGAAATGTGTTGAGTGAGTTTTGCTCCGCTATTGTATTTCCTTGCATTGTGAAAGTATAACTCTCCTGTAATGAAATACCCTACTGAACACTTCAAATATTAAGGTCTCATTTGGGAAATCGCACCTGTTGCCTGTTTCTTTTGACCAATGTGGTATTAATGTACATTTTTATTAGAGATATTTCCTGTAGCAGCAAAAGCATACAGCCACATTCTATAGCCTGTTAATGTTCCTCTTTATTCATGATACTCAGCTATTTACACTAAAAACATACAAGTACACTGTTATAGACTCTATGGTCACTTTAGTAAGTACACCTAGGTTATATACCCATTGCATATTTTATCAGCTCCACTTACCATACAACTTCTTGTAGTTGTAGTCATCTGGTTCTTTGCATACTTTGTTATATCTGCATATCTTTTACTGCATTCTTCAATGGTCAGGACCACTACAGGGCAGGCTTTATTTGGGTGGCGGATCATTCACATCACCCCACGGACAGCTTAGTGCGTGTGCATGTGACCTGTGGATCGGACACAGCAGTCCGGCTTGAGTTTTCCACTTACTGCCCATTCTATTATTGTAGAACTCCAGGGTACACCTATATGGTAAATGGAGCTGACAAAAATGGACAATGAGTGTGGTAACAAGGAGGTGTACCCAGGGTATACAAAATACAGTGGTTCGGGACAGCTTTGGGGTCTGGGACACCCTTATTTACCATCTGGAAAATCTAAATTCTTGGGGGAGTTGGGGGGAGAGGCTGAAAATAAACTTATCATTAAGTAAAATAGATGCTCATATACAAATTCAGGGAAGGCTCGCTGTTTAGCAGCACCGGCCACAATTGGCAAAATTCTGTCTTTGGTATCCTTAACTAACTAAGTGATGTGTCACTGGTCTACCTCAGGGTGGCGCTGTAACAAACTGGTTCACCCAGTTGGTCCTTCATAGCCTAGCAATCTCTGAAAAACCTATAAAAGAGGGGGTCTCAATGAATGCATGGAAGAGTGCATTGTTAAACTAGAATAAAGCAGCACCAGAAGAAGAAGCAACTAAGCATTCTGATGGCATTGAAGAATCAGTACTGCTATGCCAAATAAGGTAGCAGCCAGCCAACGTTGGAGATGCCAGCCAACTTGGAACTCCCTGAATACAAGAGGCTATTATGCACAGTGGGGGTACCTAATAAAGTGAACAGTGAGGGTACATGGGGCTTGGTTTGAAGCACCATTAAAGACAAAAGACAAAGTTATCTTGTAAAGCTTTCTCCCCTTTTTCCAACCCCTTTAATATAATGTTATTATGTAATATTATCTCAAACTATTCACTACAGATATAGTTGGCTACATCCATATCTGAGCCTGGAAAAAAAAAATGTGCTGAGGCTGCAGTACATGGCTTGACCAGAAGAGGGCAGTGAGACACACAACTGTAGGCCTGCATGCTTTTCGAGCAGTAGGCCACTAAAGTGAGGTTTCAGTATTTTGTAGGCTGTTGACAAATTAACAGACATTTGCCCAGTTGCATAAATATAATTTAAATTGCAAAAAATACCGATTTATTTATCAGTAGTCTGGAGATCAGTGCCTACTTCTATTAACTTAGATCACTGCATTTAGAGCTGAATACATACATAGAAGTTAAAGTTAAATTCCACTATTTTCCATATAATTCAGTGGCTGAGATGTAAACAGTCATTCAGAATGGCTTGTAAAGTGGTTCAGTGTAGAGATACTTAATGACTCTGATTTCTTCACAGTGATGTGGCTGGGAACCAGAAGCTGTGACATCTACAACACGAATACAGACGTCTTATTTACTACCTAAGTGAAACCACTGTTAAATGGGAATTTTTGTTTACACATCAGTTTAATGATTGAGATGTAAACAAAGTAACTGAGAGCATTTTTATTGTAAGTATTAAGAGTTCTAGAGAAGTTTGCCGAGTCAGAAATGTTCACAGTGATGGTGATGGGACTTAGATATCTGAAGAGTTTAAAGGTGCAATATGTAAGACTCTTAGTTTAAAACATTCCAAAAATTAACTAAAATTATCAACAGTTATTTTGTGTTGCAGAGATACATGCTAATCAGCTAGCCCTGGCCTGTCCTATCTCATAATACAACTTTGTACCTTAAAAGGTGATAGTGAATCACTGCAGCATTGGGTCATCAGTTCAACAAGAAAGGATGGAAAAATAGCACTCCTGGCCTGACGGCGTATTCTAAACGCTTATCAGTCATGTTGTAGGTCCCGGTTATATGGCTGAAGCTTGAAAAGCGACCGTTATAATGGCCTCAACAATAATCCATGTTCCTCAGCAAACAAAAGAAGTGATATAAACAAAAGCAAAACAAGAGTTAACATTGGCATAGCTTTCCATCACTGGAGATGCTATTGGAGAGTAAAGGGATAAAGTTTGACCCTGGTAAGTAATAAGCTGTTAATGCTGACACTAAGGAGAAGAAAGGAGTTGCAGTTCTTTCTTTCATGAGGCACGCATGGGCACCACAACTTTCTAGTGTTGTCCCCTACTGTCTGGAGTATGAATTCGACTGACCCCATCATTTTACACATTGCTCCTTTAATGCCTCTGATTTCTCCCTCACAGAATGTTATTAGATGAAGTGGTTAGATGTGCTGCATGAAGTCTGACACATTGTTTTAGGACAGTTTTGCAATAAAGTTTTGGCCTAAAAATGCATTTTAATCCATTTATTTGAATCCTTTGATGGTGGAGGGACACATACAGGATGCATTGTAAATCAAAATGGTCCCAAAAGAACTCTTATTACTTTAAGATTTAGGACTATTTTTTCACTACCAAAACATTATATATATAAAAGCATATAAAAACATGTGTAGGTTCACTGGTGGTTTTAGATAGCAAATGAAATGACTATATTTGTATTGAAGACTTCAGGACCCTGTAAGCTTCTCTACAATGAACGATTCTACACCAAACCACCCTGAATTCTGAACAAATTGGTGGACTTTCCCTTTAAAAGTTTTTTTTTTAGTATTATTTTTGCCCACTACAACACACTGCCTCTGCTGGAATGCCTAAAACTTCATCCCAAAACTGCTGCAAAACAATTTCTCGAACATCAGGCAGCATATTTATAGCTATTTCATGTCCTGGTTTTTAGAGGTGCTCTTTAGATGTGTAGTTCCCATCACCACCACGTTGAACAATCCTTATTTAATTCTCTAAAACTGAGTATTAAACCTCTCTGAATGACATCAACAATTCGCTGGAAGTCCCCTTTAGGAGGAGCACATGGCGTCCCTTCTGTGGAAGATTCATTCTTTCCTCGTTACTGCTGATATTAAGAGACGGCGCTCTGCTGCAGGCCTGGGCTCTGGGACAGCTCAGCGCTTCAGACCGCCTGTTTGAATGTGACTCACGGATTTGCAGATTACTACTTTAAGAGGATATATAGCTTAATAGGTGGCGCGCTAACCCGAGGAGAATGTACCCGCTGGTTCGGTCAGGAAGCGAGCTTTAAAAGACGGTCTGGCTTCAGTCTAATGCCAGCATTACAACAAAGTTAGTCCCACACGACGCGCTGTCGACCTCCGGAGTCCAGGCCGCGTTTCAGGACACTGAGCTAAACAGCCGACTGCAGGGTAAGTCTGTGCAGTGCTCTGGTCGGCCGCCAGGTGGCAGCGCCGCATAAGAAAAATCCCAGCGCCGCTTCTCACAGGCAGGAAGCAGTGAAAGACAGACGCGTCCAGAGCCGAGGCAGCAGAAGAGCTGCTGTGTTCACCAGCTCAACTTCTCCGCACAGTTCAGCAGATAAAACAGCGCCAGAACCGCCTCTTTTAGCCTCTGGGTTGGACTTTTCTTTTCCTCCACCTCCACTCGGTTTGTGTTGGGGACCCTGAGGCGCGGCTGAGGAAGAAGAACAAGCAGAAGCAGCAGCAGCCACAGAAATCAGAAGAAGAAAGAAAGATTTACTTCTTCTGCCTTCGCTCAGATTTTCCTCTCCTTCAGCAGCAGCATGGCGTCAACTACCTGTACCAGGTTCACCGACGAGTATCAGCTCTTCGAAGAACTGGGGAAGTAAGTTCGGAGCGCTCTCTGACAACAGCGCCTGGAGATGCTGCTTATTCTAAGCTGTATTGTGGCTGTTTGTCCGGTTGCAGTTGCGGTGTATTTGTTGCTTGCTCTTCGTTCTGCTACCTGTAATGCAGCACCTGCACACAGCAGCTGCGTGATTAGGCTACTTTAGTCTTGGGAGTTCAGTCTGAGTTACAGCGGTTTGAGGCTGTATAGCTGAGAACTGCAGGAGTCTTGTCAATCCTAGTCTAGGACCAACCTGCTGTGCTAAGCTGGGTCCTTTATGTTAAAGTGCTTCATAGTGCATGTCTTAAACTATACACAAATACAAGTACATGACCTGAGCAGTGCTTATTGGAAATCAGTCTAGACACATGCAGATAAGTCAGCAATCTCACCTTCTGACACTGTGTGCTTCCTGTGATTCAGTGGGCTTTGGAGGGGTGAATAAAGTATTAGTGGTTAAAGGGGGGAAAATCTATACTGATCAAAGTAAACTAATCCGTTAATGGGTGACTGACTAATGTAGGATACGCCCTGCCCTCTGCCTTCTGCCTTCTGCTTGGCTGTAGGTATCTAGGAGTCAACTCTAAGGGGAATTCCACCAATATCTTAAAATCAGTAAACCATGTAATTGCAGGTGTTCTGATGTGAAGTGGTTCGTTGTATATTTCTTTACAGTGATTGTGGTGGACGGCATGTGTAGCCGTTTTAATTGACTGCCCAAACCACCAGTGAATCTACATGTGTCTTGATGATAAAATAGTAGGGGTGGGAATCACCAAGGACCCCATGACATGATATTATCATGATACATAAGTCACAATAAAATATTACTGCGATATTATAAATATTATGATGTGGCGACTACTGTGATAACAACATGTGTCGATCAGCCGTAACATTAAAACCACTGGCATGCATCTACCAGCAGCACTGCTACATCTGATCCACTCACACCAGTTCAACACACACTAACACTCCACCACCACGTCAGTGTCACTGCAGTGCTGAGAATGATCCACCACCCACATAATACCTGCTCTGTGGTGGTTTTGTGGGCTCCTGACCATTGAAGAACAGGGTAACGAAACTGTGCTCCACAGCTCCACTTACCATATAGTAGCAGACTACAGTTTAAAGCTTATCTCCTAATATTGCTTATGTTCATGGTGCTTTCCAAACTGATTCAAAGGTTGCCCTCTTTTTTCCGCATATGATTGTTGAACTTTATTATGGACCTAGATAACAGCTGCTATGGTTTCACTGTGTGCCAGTAATACAAATCTGCATGAGCCATCCACTGTTTTTGACAATGCCAGATGGTACAATAGAGATGAATACATAAGACCATAGAACTATGAGAACTGGAGATGTAGTATGTCTAAGCCCTTCCTTCTTAGATCTATAGTGCTGTACAGCTGCTTGTTTGCTCTGACTCTGGCTTTGGAAGGAAAATTTCACACCAAATCCATTGTTTATTCTGAAGGCCGACAAGCTACATCTAATGTTGTGGGTTGCAGTAACAAAGTGGTACGTTTTACAGTGTAACTAACTAACTAACAAGCCAAACAAAAGATTCTCATGGCGTCTTAAATGTGTACAATATAGTGACTGCAAAATGCAAATTTTATGTGAAATATCCATAATCTGAAACATATCATTCTCATAGACTTCCAGATTTGATGAAACATCATCTGTCAAATGTCTAAAGACAACCTGACTTTTGTTTCATCTTTGAAATGCGATGTATCGTCCTCAGTTTCTCATATGGATGCTTCTCTCGTGTCGTTTCGGTCTGGTTTCCTGGATTTGATGGCATTTGCTTCTGTATCCTGTAAACAGACACATCTTGGCTCCCCTCCTAGTGATGAGGAGCATCATTTAAATTGCAGATTTCTGTTGGAATTGCAACCTGGCGTGATATTGTCTGCCTGTAGGAAAGTCTCATTTATGGTTTTACCTTGTCTTTACAGAGGGGCCTTCTCGGTGGTGAGGAGATGTATGAAAATCTCCACTGGTCAGGAGTATGCTGCCAAAATCATCAACACCAAGAAGCTGTCAGCCAGGGGTGAGCACTTCAATTTGGATGGTTTACACTGTTGTTTCCAGAAACTCTCCTGAAATTAAGCTGCTTTTTTGAGGTTTGATGTCAGGGTGGGCAATATAACAAAACTATAATACCATAATACATTTTCCCAATTCATAATATCCAGCACATTGTTTAGTCTAACAGACAAAGCAGAATATGTCCTCTCACATAGTAAAGTGCCATAATAATAATATTTAACCTAGTACTACAATAATATTTATATGATGATTGACAAACTGCACTACACTACACTGGGCCCATATTCAATTAAACAGACCTAATTATGCTCACTTATATGTAGTAGAAAAGCATATTGTGACATAATTTGTGATGATGTTGATAAAATATCATCATATTGCCTATCACTAGTGTACCATGCTGTAAAGTATACCAGTGCAGGAAAATGCCATATTACAGATTTGCCCAACAGTGCATTATATTAGAATGTCCCTTGATGACCACCCTCATTAATATACTTCCGTTTCCAGCGTGTTCTTAGCTGATGTTGAATAGAACAAGTTTTTTTCACTTGCAGAGGAAAATAAATGACTCTCAGTCATTCGGTTCATTACACAAAGCTATCCATTGTAGCTTAATCACTGGCCAGCTGACCTATAGTAAAGATCCACTTCTCATATGTAGGAAAGGCAGCATACAAAGCCACATATAAATGACATAGTTTCAGATCTTTCAGTCTTACAGTCTGGAGAGGCATGACCTTTAACCTTCCACCCACTCTAGCTCCATTCCTGACCTCTCTGCTTTATAGTGGCTCTGGCTGCCAGCAACAAAACAAGCCTGGGGTCTAAAGCGCTGTGTCCTTTCATGTCTAGCAGGGCTTTCACTGGCAGCTGTTTGCTAAGTGGAAGTGTGGGATGGCCCTGGTGTCTCTGCGTTGACTCAGAGTGAATCCTTAATAGGCCGGTGAAAGATTGAGCGAGACGGCGGTTGCGTGTGTGCGTACCGGAAAGGTGCTTCGTGTGGCTGTGTTTTTGCAGACACGGGGGGCTAGAGGAAGTGTTAGGTGAGAGCTGGAGTAGGAAGGCAAGGAATTTGTCTGGTAGAAAGGTTGAGTGTTGATGATAATTGCAGAAGCGTATGGGTGTTAGGGCTGCACAATATAATGCAGTACTGATATCGCAGATACTTGCAATATGGGACTAAGAACAAATCACTGTGGTTTAGACCCAAGTGCAGTGCCTGTGCACACCCTGCTTATTCTAGGCTGTGGCTTAAACTGGGTCTGAGGAAGTGTAGTTTTGTGTGGGTATTCTGACTAGTTCTCAAATGTTCTGGAGGAGTTTCTGTGAGCATTTGGATTAGGGCTGTGACAGTTATTTGCACAATGGGCTATTAATCAGTCCATTAGGATTTGGATTAATTTGAGAAAGATAAGATGCAGCTATTAGCTTGTCAACAATTAACCTTACATATTTAACATGCATAATTTTAAATTGAAAAATACAAGCTTTCAAAAAGCTCTTTCAAGCATAAAACACTTATCTGCAAAAACAAGGATTTTTATCAAGACTGTGGTAACTGATCTGCATATGCTGTGCATTTTAATCAGTGCGAAAGGTGGAGAGCAATAAAGGATCTAATTATTTTCCCTCAAACGATAAAGCATAGCTAAATTAATTTGTTTCTGTAAGGTCTGTGGCTTTGAGTGGTTGGGTGGTATATCATTTCATCCCATATAAAATTCTTCCTCAGGTTTGAGTTTTGTTATAACTGTTCCAGCAATATGACACACAAAAGCATACATAACACTGACAAATGTAAGCAATGCCAGCTTTAGCCCGTTTAGCCGAGTGGCTGAGTCAGGGATGTTTACAGTCAAGATTTCAAATGGAAATGAAACCATGGCAGTGTCTCGATCACCTCCTGTTGTCTCGTCTGTTTTCATCTGAAGGAGGACAGTGTTTTTAAGGCAGCAAACATGAAGGATTGGTCATTTTTTTTTTAGGTTAGCCTTGGCCCAACTTGTACCTTAGACCGGTTAGTGAGCATGTTTTCTCTTGTACCGCCTGAGAGGCTCTTATGATCAGCTGCATCAGATGAGGTCCCGGTCTTGGGGCTTTATCCACTCAATAAGCTGTGAACCAGCTATGGACTATGAATGACTAGTATTTTCCAAATTCCAGCAGCGTGTAACTCTCAGAGGTATGAGTATGGGGGTCGCAGGTATGAGAGCAGTGACTTCAATTTGAAGAAGCTGGCTTGTTATTAGAATTACCTGTTTCACCATAAATGGTGCAGCAGTTACATTCAGCTGGCTGTACAGGTGGCAGCATGGGAAATATGTTCAAACAGCCAAACGTTTTTACCAGACCCATGTTGCTAGTGTAATATTGGCCTAGGTTTGCGTATTGTATAGGTCTATGTATTGTTCAGTGTTGTATTTACTGTTTTGCTCAAAAAGAATGTTTTACATTGACAACTTACTGATAAAGGTATCTGGGAACTGTTTGTCATATTATTGAAATGATTGATCAAATATATGAATTGTATCAGTCCTAGTCTGGACTAATAAAGACATTAAGGTCATTCGAAAAATGATGCAGGCCAATCTTTTACATGCATGTATACATTTGTACGTCCTTGCTTGTGTTTGTGTGTGTTCATGCTTTTTTTTTTACAGGCAGCTTGATATTTGTGGGCTTTAAGAAAAAGAGGAAGCCCATCTTTTTTATCACCCACTGAAGGTCACCTCTGAATAGGGATTCCCTCTGTCTCTCGACTGGATGTGTGTGTGCTCTGAATAGAAATGGACCCCAGGAACAGAACCCGTTCCCACTTGCCCACCTGCATACTGTGCTGAAGAGCGAAAGCTGAATTCTGTTTCCATTGAGCATGTGTGAATTGTTGTCATAACAACTAATTGCTCCCAATTATGATTTAGCAGTCGGTGAGTTCAGTTAAGAGCACTTTATTTTGGGAACAATTAGGCCTGATTAGATTTGGCTAATCCTGATTTTGACATAATGACTACTCTAACCAAAATCTCTGCATACAGAAAAGGCCAGCACAATATCTGACTAATTGCAAATGGCCTTACTATATATTAAAGAGCTCATATCCTATATTTTTCATGCATTTTAAGTTTTCCTCTGATGATTGTTGAGTTTTGTGTATCCAAACACCTTTTTTTGAGCATCTCTTTGTGCTGTATGCTCAAACAACGATTTTGTTGCTGTCTTGGTTTGCATGGGTCATGGATTTTCTGGAATATCATGGAATTTTGAAAGGTCTATTCCAGACATGGAAAGTCAAGGGATTTTATCATGTTTTTGGACCAAGTCATGGAATATCAGGGAATTTTGTTTGTAGCATCTTGATTTTTTTTCGTGTCTAGTTATCCTGTTGTCTCACATCAACGTCTGGCAATCACTTAAGTCAAGATATGCACAGCACACTATTAAATAATGCCCACAAAGTTAATATTACTGTGGCTGTTTTTTGTCTATTATAGACCATGGAAAGTCAGCATTTTAGTCAGTGAAAGTCAGGGGAGTATCTTGAAAATGACATTTAACTTGGAGTGGGAACCCTTTGCGATGCTTCTCCCCCCCCTAAAAAGACTGATATGAGTAAATGAGCTCGGTTCTGATTGTCTTGTGTTGTGCTTCACTGAAAAACACAGTTTTGGTGGCTTAACAGTCCTTATAACCTTAGCATGAGTGGGTGGGGCCAATCTGCTGTCGCCTTAAGAGGTAGATGTCTGTAAATGTGTTGATTTTGTGAAAAACATGTCTAGCAGTTGTACTTGATTGCTTTGACCAGTGTATTTTTTACATTTGTTGTGGTTGCATGATGATTTTGACACTTGCAGAAGTGCAAACCTGCAACTGTTTGGTCCAGACTCTCATAGCACACAGTAAAGCAATAAAAACATTGTGATATTGCACCTCTCTCTAATATCAGTCCTCCTGATCTTACAATAGCAGCTAACAAAGCGTGCATTCAGAAGCAGACAGAGAAGAATGAGTCACCATGACATTACCTGTGTTCATTTTAATGTCATGTGGAAGCGGTGCTCCATTCTTAATGAACACTTGAATTTCAAAGGATGTTTCTGGTTAGAATGGAGGCTGGAGTGTCCGTGAGGGAGACATCACGTCTCTTTCGGTGCTTGTGTCTGCTTTGATAGATAGACTAACCCTGGGTTCATTTCTGCTAAGAATATTTACTACTAGTCCAGAAGTGGTTTCAGTGTGTGCCAACAAAACTAATGAACTGATTAATGAATAAGGGAAAAATGAACACATCTATATTAAGCCTCTTCATTACATGCTCGCGTCTTCAAATACTTTTCAAAGTTCTAAATAGTTGTGAAGCTCACTGAAATTCAAGGACGTTTCCCTCGCCTTCAGGGATCCCAATTTGGGTCATCACCTGAGAATGGTGACTGAAATTAAGAGCAGCTATGATCATTTGTGTTAGCCTTCAGGCTAAACTTGCTCACTAACCTGGACTCCTTTTGGCTTCTCTGGTCTAACTTCCAGAAGTCACTTTCTTTTTTTTCTTTTTTTTTCTTTCAGCATGTGTTTATTGGCTTTTAAAGGTCAGTAAGGTGTGTGGTTCCACTCAACATTGCGTGTGTGTAAACATTTCTGAGGATATTCAACCAAGTGGAACTGGGAGGAATGAAGCAAAAAACAGTGAAATTGGAGATCATTGAACTTGTAGAAGGAAAAGGGCAGTGAGGTTACTCAGAAGGCTCTAAACCTTAAACGCTTGGTCAAAAATAATTACATGACGGTCACAGAAGCTGAACTTACTGCTTTCTTTCCAGTCATGTGACCCATTCAACCGATCCAACACAATTGGTTTCTTAACTTTACTGGCTACAAGCGTCGTTTCCTGATTTGTAATAGTTAGGACTTGCTGTCATTGTCTGTTTTTGTCCTCTGTATTCTTCCAGCATGGCACATACAGGAAACAACAGTGTTGTAAATACTGAAACCATAATTGGTTTAAACAAAACGTGTGTCTGGATGTAAACTGTTAGCTCTAATGGTTTGGTTCCCTTGATTATACTTTCGGCAAGCCACAAGTGGACCTAGAGCTGTAAGATGAATTGGTTTTATATTGAAATCGCATTTTAAAAGGGTACAGCTTTCAAATTGCTGTGAATTTATTAAAGCCTGTTTTATCAACAGTCTGGTCTTAAGTGGGGAACATTTTAACCGCTTGTAAACTGGGTTTAGCTGAGTTAGACCAACCAGAAGGAACCAAACAAATATATGATGTGATATAACAACTACAACTCATCAGCAGTCTGGCCAGTGGGAGTTCTGGTCTTTTTGGCCATCACTGTTCTGCACATCAATGTTCAGAAAATAAGCACAACTTCATCACTTTTATAGTATCAATGAGAAACATCGCAGTTAGATATTCTTCCAGATTCGTTCAGCCCTAAGTGGACCCTGATAAAGCTGAATAATAAAGCCCAACAGTTACGTTTAAATGTAGGGGTGGTAAAAATACCAAGCATTTTGTGCCAGATTTGAGCTGAACTATCTCTGCTTCAGTATTGTTTCAAAGTTGGGTTGCAAGATTGGTCTGGCAAGTGTGTGGCACCAACATTAGGAGGCTGTAGCTTACGTACATTAATCTATTATATTGACATCTCATGTTGCTGTGTATATATCGATATTAAAACACAAAACCAAAGAAATATCGCTAAGAGCAGTTATTATTATACCATACAGATTCAGTATGCAGGGCAGTGGGAATACAGGACCACAGTTTTAGTGCGGTGGTTGTTAAATTCCCTGCCACAATTTTCTCTAACCATGTGCTGGGAGCTGGGATGCTGTTTTAGGGTGTGTAAGCAGATGCAAACTCCTCCTTTTCCTTTAGCAAATCATGATCATGCTCCTGCCAGCGAAGCTCGCCTGAGATTCTCAGGTCAGTTTCCGTTCCGCTTTGAGCAGATTGCTTTGTGTCCAGATGGCTCTGTAGACCTCATGATTCCTGGAATCAAAATTGAGAACCTCTAGGCAAGTGCTTTGTGCAAACATATTCTCAAACATTGACAGAAGATCCTCTTAGATGGTTTTAGGGGCAAGGCTGATGGCCAGTGGCTTAGCTATATGTACCATGCGTTTGGATGTCATTCAGTACTTCATAATGTGCACATCATACAGTGTAATACTTAGTACTGGCACGAAGATATTCTGAGTTGGACTTGTAATGCTTTTAAGTTGCTCTCTCTGGCATTTCTGTGGCTTTTCTCTGGCAGGAGCTTGAGTCATATTCTCAGAGTGCATGTCACCAGGGATGAACAGATGGACAGATGGAGCTTTTTTTCCATGTGTCAGTCACCACTGTGTTTTTTTCCCCTCTCTCTCTCTTAGTTTCTCTTTTAGCTTCTCTAAAATTGAAAATGGATTTCATGGAAGCATAAACAAAACACTCATGAACTCGGGTCATTCAGTGGACTGTTTACTGTTTGTGTCTATCTGAGGTCAACAGACATACTACCATGTTTTTGTTTTTTGATTATTTTAAGATTTCTGTTTCTCTCTGCATATGTCTAATATCATACATGGTTAAATATATTTATATGCAGTAGGCCTACAGTGTGGCGTACACTTGACATGCAAATGCATGTATCTGAGCACTGCCAACAGTAAGGCTCATGGTTAAGGGCGATATTAGCATGTGGGTCATGGTCTGTTCATGCTACATTAAAGATTAGCCCTGAGGCTAGTGGCCCCTCCCCAAACAGAACCATGCATAAGCCTCGTCTGAGCTCATGTAGAGCCATTGACCTGTAGAAGAAGGAGGGGGGAAAAAAGATGGCATGAGGATTTCCTTTTAGCTCTATTTGTCACAAAGGATTTCAGTCACTCAGGACATGAGTTCTGTGCATCTATAATGTCCTTTACTTCCCAATACACAGTCATGCTTATAGGCAAATGTCTGTGTGCTGTTTCATTCTGGTTTACTGTTGTTCCTAATTTTTATTTTTTTTTAATTTTGCTGAGTTTGACATTTTTGTTGCAAATGTAACATAATAATGAAATATTATAATTCATTTGTTTAGTCCTCTTGTACAGTAATAGACAGAATATGATGGACATACTGTACCTCTTATATGCGTTTTTGAGTTTTTTAAAGGCTTCTTAGTTTGATCTGTTTCCCTCGCACATTTGCGACGTTTCTTCTAGGCTGGTGGGTAAATAGCTGTTGATGCTGATGCTGAGGAGAAGGTACTGTGCATTTCTTTGTGTCTTACAATAGGGGTGGGACCACAACTTTATGGTGACATATTGCCCTCATTATTTGGAGTATAAATTTGATAGTTTGCATCATCTTACACATTTCTCCTTTAAATTGGGGAATTTATTCAATTTTTCAAAAACAGTTCCATTACAGCCATAAACAGAACAGGAACATGCACACACTCCCACACAGACACACAGCTCCTTACGTAACACCCCTGTTAGCCTTTGATAAGTTCATCAGGGAGGAAACCACAGCGAGCACGTGCATAGAGCGTAGCACTTAAGAAACCAATGCAGATGCATCTACATGACATTGAGTTACATTTTGTGAATTCCACCAATCGTGGCGTTTCTGAACCCTGATGTCAGTGCGAGGTTTTGTGTGCGTTCAGAGGGGTTAGCGTTACCCTAGGGCTCCCTGGCTGAGCACAGCATGGGCCTGCTAAAAATAGCTCATTTAAGGAAGAAGAGAGTGTAGAGAGTGAGAGAGGAAAAAACAGGAAGCCAGTGACAGACAGAGGCGCTTTTGGCTGAATTGTGCTGGGATCCTTTTGTCATCCGCCTCCCACTGAGTTTCTCAATGGTAGATTAGATCAGTCTGTGTGGTAGACTAGTGTGTGATAATAAGGGGTCTCTGAGACTGAGAAGGGCTGCATTTGGTAATCTAGACGATTTAAAGTTCTGAGGTTTTTTTTCAATAACTAAATAAGCCTCATTTGGAAGCAACTTTATTTGAGCTTTGGTGTATGCAGAGCATCAGCCCCCCTCACCTGCCCACTTTATTCAGGTTTTAGTGACAGCAGATGTAAGGATCTCAGAATAGACTCAGGTGGAGAAATGCTTAGGTTTTTATATATTAACTGTGATATCAGGAGATTTGGAGAGTTTAGGGAAAAACTAACAGCAGCTTTTGCAGTGTTCATGTCTTAGAAGGCTGCAAGATGCAAATGAGCCCTGTAAGAAATCACAGGGTGTTTTTTTTTTTTTTTTATCTCAGATGTTCCAGATGAGTGTTTCAGTGGGTGTTTAGATGAATCAGAGCAATTGCATTATTCAGCAAATTCACATTTTGGTCAATATAAAGCAGGCCAAACTTTAACCATGCGAACTTTAACCATTCGAGTCGTCATTTTCTTCCATGTTAAAAGGCATATCATATCAGCAGCACCTAGCAATATAATCAGTCTGGCATTTTTTATTTATATTTATGTTTATATTGTGCATCTCTGTACGGAAATCTTGCCGTTTAAACATGCTTATGTGTGTATCCAGTAAATCCCGTATTCCAATCTTAAAGTGCTTTCTGAAAATGTAATCCTTATTATATGTGTAATAATAAAGCCTTTAACAAGCTGTCATGATGTTTCTTTGCACTTTGCATTCAGTTTCAAATATCTCATGTTGGTTTTGTTGAAGCATGGTACTTAAGATTTTGTTACCATGAATTTTCTCTCTTAGGTTTCTGTGTTTCTGTTTGTGTCCATTGGGAGCTCCACTTACAGAGAAAGAGAGGGAGAGAGAGGTATTATATAATCTAAGAAGTCTCCCATTCACAAATCCAACACAGCATTCTTTGTGCTCCATCATACTGAATGTAGTATAATCAAATCTGTATTTTACAATTGTTTTGGAAGGATTTGTTAGTGGACTGGAATATGAATATACATAATGGGAAATAATGATAATAGAAAAAGTATTTAGAGATGATGTTTCATGATTTGATTAGGGGTGCAGATATCTGACCTCACAACAATTAGACTTGATTGCAATCACTAAATGATTCATTGAATTAAACATACCGTATACATATCCGTAACTAGAGGAACACACTAGTGCTGTGCACATGACCCAATACAAATACAATACAAAATAATAAACGTTGGGTTAAAAATAATGCTGATTCCAAATTCTAGGTATGGAATCGCCCACTGATGCTCCAATGTGGGAATTCTTGGTCAATACTGGTTTAACAAAAATGGTGGAAACCCCTAAATCTTTTGACGCTGGAAAAAAAATTATTAACCCTTCAAACCATCTTTCAAACCATCCTTTAGACTGTTCACACATTCTTTAAACTGAATTCTACTTGGATATCTGTTTTTAGCCTAGCAGCCTTTTTAGGATTGTGAAAAATACTTTTGGAAAGTAAAAATTAGGGTTAAAATCTGCCTAAAAATTGTGTGGTGTAAGCCCAGCTTAACAGAGTACAATAAATAAGTCATCCAATATTGGTCATCAGTCAGCGACTGAAATATTTCTTTATATCTAACAAAAAAAACTGGCTGTGAAGAAATCTGCCACAGAATTCAGTCAGTGTATAATTGTTAGACTGTAATTTCTCATAGGGCTCATTTGCATCTTGCAGCCTTCCAAGATATGAAAATTACTAAACTAATCGTAAAAAGAATTCACAATCCAAAAAGGCTGCCAGGCTAAATGTAGAAAGTAGAATACCCTTTAAAGCATTCATGAATGGTCTAAAGGATCTAAGTCAGAAATATTTCTTTTAACACAGATGATGATGTCATCTGATGTCATTTTGCATCTCTAGAGTCGGCAGCTCCAGAAAGATGCTTGAGTGTATCATTAAATATGCTGCATCATAATACCTCTGCAGATTCCTTTCTTCTTCTTCTTTTTTTTTTGTAAACTAACTGGAAGTGGCTCCCAATAGATTGTCAGGTAGAGTGCTATCTAGCCAGAAAAGATCAGTTAGTTGGATTTTTGTTAGCGCTTTGATTAGCTCAGTGTTATCGCTCTGACAGCTCAGGCATAGCAACTGTTGTTAAACTTTCAGGGAACGAAACATCAAACCTGCATTTGAAAAATGTGCATTTGAAACTGGTTGCTGGTTGTGGTTGTGCGCACATAATTCAAAATTAGAAATACAGCATCCTTTGACCAGTCATCAGTCTGTTTATTAATTCTATATTTTTTAATTTAGGCCTACTTTCCAACAGTCCCAGATTCCATTTACACTTTGAAATGTGTGTCAAAGAGTACACTGACAGGACAGAGTACTCATAACATATGTAACATGTGTTCCTACGCTTCTGAACTGGATTAATGGAAGGCAGAAAAACAGCACTCATCATACCACATGAGAACGGTACTGCTGATGTAAACAGTGCTGATAGCATGCCACTCTAGTTGAGCTACACGGTGGCATTGAACCGTAGTCTTGTACATACAAAACAAGCACCTCCCCTCGCTACAAGCCAAAGCTGTTTCCCATCCATTTCAGACATTAGAGTGGGAAAAGTGGATCGCTCCCTAGAGTCTTCGTTCGACATCCTAATTTACACAAGTAGGCCAGTGGCTCTGAGGAGAGTTTAGCTTGGCTTAATTAGAGCATCTTTGTCTTCCAAAGTGAGTAGTGATCTTTGGAAGCCCAGAGGTTCACGTTTGCATTTAATAAACAACGTCTCTTCTCTCACGCAGGCTTTCTCAGTGGCAGAGGGTAAATTATTTGTTTGGATGGAAATATTCAGTTGACAGTGACAAATGCTACTACTCCATTACGATGAAATAAGTAATGACTGTGCACTTTTCTCTACGTAGTATTGACACACATGTGGCAGAAGAAGGAATCAGTTAGTCTAGCCATTCTCTGGTTTCACTCAATTTAAACAGGCCCTTTGTTCTGTTCTGATGAGAAATAAGCTGACAGTTTGCCAAAGTTTTCAGGAGAATGTACAGTTTCAAATACAAAGACAACTTTTAATCATGGATGCTGTTAGTTCTTATATTTGGTAGCCAGTATAGGAGGCGTGCAGTATATAATATCGTATCCTTATACCTAAGCCATATTGAAGGATTTGTTTTGTCAGAGGAGGTCTGGTAATCTAGTTTGTGCTGATTTGACTGGCTGTTTTGTATTTGTTTATTCGGCATAAAGGATTTGTGTGATTTCCTCAGATAGCCCGAAATTAAACATCGTAGCACAGACTCCAACTCCTGAACAATAATGCCACACTGTGTGGGTAAATGTTGAATAAAAAAAAAAAAGAGACACTGGTAGAAGGAACAGATATGTCTATTCAGTGTGGCTTGAGTTTGCCGGTTCCAACAGGTTCATTATTAGAGTATACAGGGAAAATAATTTACTGCAGTGTAATTATAATATAACATAGAGGAAATATAATTGTTGTGGATTTTATTGGTCTTGTCGTGAACTTGAGGATTAGTAATCTCTCAAACTACAGCTCCTCCCCAGGTAAAACAAATCTAGCTTAAATGGGGCTTTGAAAGTAATACACAATACTCGTAATAATATTTTAACACTCATACTAAAGTCATAGTATTATGACAAACAGATAAAAAATGGTACATTTAAAATGTATAATAAGGCATTATTTCTGTCTGTCTTGAACGCAGAGAAAGTTATATTACCCTTGCACTGACCTGCCTACCTTGTGATAATGACTTGTCATCAGAACTGGGGTTAACTTGTAAATTACTCGTTGCCAGCATCTTTAACACTACTCTTTAATACTATTTTCCGGATTTGTTCCATTTCCTGTTAAAACTGAATGAAAAAGAGACATCTTTTCTTATTTTAGTTCCTTGGAAGACATACAAATTCAGTAGCTTATTTGCTTATATAACAGTCAGAACAGTTCTATATATATGTATAGCTGGTAAGCTAACTGCCTGTTTAATTTTATGCATTTATGACATGTGGAGGCGGTTCTCTTTACTGATGGTCCTGATGCTTATGGTTTTATATTTTGAACAGTAGAATTCTAGAAGGTATAAATGTTCTCAAATATCACACTGTGAAAATTCACATGTATCATTAATGTTCAGTACTTTTAGGAGAACTAACAGGATAAAAGGAAAAGAAAGGACCTGCATCCATTGCCACAGATGATTGTAATCATGTACAAAACATTATCACCACCCTATAAGGCCCAGAGTTGTTTCTACACCTGCCTTTGTCTCATCCTGTGTCCTGCACTCTCTGCAGACATCCTGACAGACTGTCATTCAGATCTCGGAGCAGCCGTGTGCTTTGCCCTCTTTACCTGAGAGCTCTTAGCTGGATTTCTGTTTGACATTGTGTTTGGCTTAGGCACATAGCAGATTTGCTGTAGTAGGGATGTGTATTGGCCAGAACTTGGCGCTACGATACACATCATGATACAGTGGTTTCATTTTAATATATCGCCGCACAGTAAGTAAGGAGATGTTTCTCATTTTTTATTTTCTCATTTTTTTCTCTTTTATCTAAACGGTGATGGTATAAGAAGCACAGCACCATATGCACAAGTTCATAAAAGATCAAATTGCGATATTATGTTTGGTATATTGGTATTTACATACACCCCTACAGCATAGCTCACACTTTTACCTGACTTTATAGTCAGTGCTGGCAGTCAGCCTTAGTAGTGTTGAGAGTTTTAACCATTTTGCCTTTTTTTCTTGTTTTGCCTTTTACCTTTTAACCATTTTACCTTTTAAAATCGTAATGTTCAAAGATTCCTAGATTCCTAGTTTGTCTTTTAATCAGTGGTTTCAAAGTAAACAAGTCAGTAACCTGTAAATGATACATTAATGTGTGTGTGTGTGTGTGTGTTTTGTTTTTGTTTTTGTGTTTTTGTTTTTAGGCTGAAAACACATTTTTCTTTAATGGTTTAATGTTTTGTAACTCATATGAGAGTAACCTGTTGTCTTATTGTTCTGTTTTCTACTGTTAGAGGCTGCTTTAAAACACTGGATCTTTTTTAAGTTATGATTAACTTTATATCATAGAACTTCAAATGTTGCAATTCTGAGTTCATTGAACTGCAAATAAGTTAATAAATGTAACACTGATTTCNTGTAGTTATTCAGACCAGACTCTGGTTGTTAAGGAGTCTGATGGCTTGGGGAAAGAAGCTGTTGCACAGTCTGGATGTGAGTGCCCGGATGCTTCTGTACCTCTTTCCAGACGGTAGGAGGGTGAAGAGTGTGTGTGAGGGGTGTGTGTGGTCATCCACAATGCTGTTTGCTTTGCGGATGCACCGTGTAGTGTAAACACTGTTGTCTTATTGTTCTGTTTTCTACTGTTAGAGGCTGCTTTAAGTTATGATTAACTTTATATCATAGAACTTCAAATGTTGCAATTCTGAGTTCATTGAACTGCAAATAAGTTAATAAATGTAACACTGATTTCTCTGTTAACTTAATGATAAAAATTCAGTGAACTCCCATTTTCTTTAGTTAACCAAGGAGCCTACGGTACAGTGTAGTGCAGTCTCAACTCCTCAAACTATCTGTAGCTGCTTGTGTGGTATCTGTTAGTATGATTGTGTGACTGTAAACCTCATGTTCAAATACAGCTTATAAAAGGCAAACTCTGGCTGGTGACTCTCTATACGAGTTATTTCCAGCTGCTGCTGTGCTGGGAATTTGTTCACGGAAATGCTGAAGGACATTGAATCTGATGTATGATTTACTAGCAAAACACTACACTTATCCCAGCAATAACAGGAATATCAGTATTCCTCGTCAGAGGACAAACTAACAAAAGGAAAAGTGAAGTGCAAAGCTGCCATTTCAAACAAGATGTGCAAACTGTGCAGTGTAACGTTAGAGGCGTGAGAGTGAGAGGCTGCAGTCATGAAAGTGTTTGAACATGCAGTCACTGACTAGGTGATTACACAGACACAGTGACGTCATACGTCAGAAAGCCGTATTTCAACTAAAGCACGTGAAATCACAGCAATGATGAACCATGGTTTTCAGCTAAACTCGGACAGCTTCAGAGGTAAAAGGAGGCTGTATTCAGGAGCTGGGAAGGAATTCTCTATAAGGAGGCCAAACAGAGGCTAGAGAAAGGCATTCAAGCAACAAAGAAGAAATACTCAGAATAGCTGAAATGCCACATTGCAGCTAACGACCCAAATTCAGTCTGGAGAGACCTTGAACAGATCACCAACTACACAATGACAGAGACTGCCCTTCTCCTGGACGACCTGACGACCTGAGTAAATTGTCCTGCAGATTTGAACACACAAAGGACGAGCTTCATTCTTTCTTCTCCAGTCTGCTGTCCTCCTCCTCCACCCTGGTGGTCATACCTCTGATCCCCACCCATCTCTTCTTCAGCAAGTAGGACGCTAACAGGCTTTCCAGTGTCAGGGGCTGATTTAGTGTCTCCATCCACCCTAAAACACTGCTTTGACCAACTAGCACCTGCTTTCATTAACACCATCAACAAATCACTGAAACTCTGCTGTGTTCCCACATGCTTTAAATTCTCCACCATCATTCCCATACCCCCCAAAAATTACTTTATTATTACTATGTCTTTGAATACCTGGTCCTAGCCCACCTGAAGGCTGTCACAAACCCTCTGCTGGCCCCTCTGTAGTTCACATACAGAGCTAACAACTCTGTCGATGACACAGTCAACCTGGCCCTGCACTTCATGTTACAGCATTTCAACAGTGCTGGAACCTTTGCAAAGGTCCCGTTTGTTTTAGCTTTGTTGTTAGAGTTGCTGTGGATCAAACTGTCCCAGCTGTCGGTTTCGGGTTCCATGTGCTGGTGGACTGAACACAACCAGGACAGCAGAGCAGTTCATTGAATATGCAAGCGAGTGATGAAGCATGTTGGCAGAATAACATCTGACCCCTGTAGTCCTGGACATCACCTCTTCCAGACACATCCCTCTGTTAGAAGACTCAAGATCACCAAAACCAACACAACCAAACATGCTAACAGCTTTTGCTCCAGAACTGTAGTGCTCATAAACCACAGTGGATGCCTTGCACCTTGGATTTGCGCAACTGTACGGAGTTAAACTTTTTACAGGGTTTTTAACTTTATATATTCTCTTCATTACAGTTTTTATATGTCTGCTCAGATGTGCATGTGTAGATATGCATCCGTGCACACATTGACACATTTCTTCAGTTCCTTTTACTGGCAGTCTAGCACATTTCATTCAGGGGTCAAACTTCTAGCTAGAAAAAGTGGACATTCTAGTCATCTTGGCCAAAAAAAGACCTGAACCTTAATTTATAGAACATAATCGTAATGTAAATCACAGTTGCAGTCTGCGATTATTATACAGATATTAGTCTGAAAAACTGCTATTAGATATTTGACCCGAATCATTCAGTCCTACCTTTGCCCTGTTTTTATGTTCACTGGCATCATGTGATTTTCAGCTTCATTTGAATCCTGTGTTCTCACAATGACAGTAACGTTAATGATTACTTGACAGTAATAAATACATTCCACCAGAGCTTCTTTTGTCCATTCATAGAGCTCTCTAACTCCTCTTAGGTTCAAATTTCAACAATTGCAATTCACCATGATTAGCTGCTCCCAAGAAATCATTTCATAGCCACAGTTTTCTTTTTTATCTATGTAATAAAAAAGGATGCTTTAGCATTAGTTTGTTGCATGCAGTTAGCAGTAAAGAAGATCTGTGTCTGATTATTTATTACTTATTACTTAAGGTGAGCTGCGGTATCAGCTGCTTGGTCATGATATTCGCTGCTGTTGTACTAAGTAATTCCTAACTGTTCCTGCCTTATTTGAACTCAGGTTAGAATCTACTTTCCAAATCAGGAGCTCCAAGTATCTGTATATTCAAATTACCATTCCTAGTAAACAGCAGAGCAAGCATCTGCATGCTAAAACCTGTCATGACAGGACAAAACCATTGTAGGCAGAAATGCCAGTTCTGCATTGCTTTCTGAGCTCACAGTATTACAGGTGCTGTAGCTTCTGCTGAACATTTTTCTTCATTCTCAGTCTCGGCTTTACAAGTGCTATTATCTCAGATGGCCATTACATTGCTGTTATGCAGTGTAGATTATGCCTTTTAAGAAGTAGAAGTGAGGAATGAATAATGTCTCCTTTAGTAATTATACTTGTGTGGACAGCATTCTCTGGGAAAGAGACAGAGAGGCAATGGTGACAAATCGGTCATGGTGGGCATAGAAACGACTTGATTTGAAGAGACGTAAACTACTTAGACTTAGAATTGCTGATGCGTTGCATACTTTAAGGTGGTAAATGTTTTGTTATATGTTAATACAGGTAAACAGTTTTAGTTAAAAAGGGTAATGTCAACTATAAATTGGCAAGTCCTTCAGTTAAAGCTTCTTCAACCACAGTATTTTGCAGCAGAACTTCTTAAATAATACAAATGTTTTGGATCGGGAGGCAACGCTCCGGGTAATTAAAGCCCTTCTCTTCACATCAAGCTCATTTGGAATGACATTTTCTTCATGCTAACAGGCCTTTTTTCAACTGTGTTAATATTTTAACGCTACTAGATGTTTTTCCTTGGTTAGGAACTCCTGGTCTAAAAATCACAACTTGGAGCGCAAATATTCCAAATGTGATGCATTTATTTTTCATATTTTGACTGCTATGCACAATTGTATTCAGAGGATCCAGTGATACTTGGGTGCAAAAATTTAGTTCAGGATACGTTGCAGTGGCCATAACACTTTGTGCTGAGAAACTCGAAAGTAGCACAAACAAAAATTTGGAAGCACATGGGGAGCACATTTTAAAACAGCTTCTATAGAGCGAACAAGTGAAAAAGAATGTAGACCAATGTGAAGTCAAAAAAGGTATTCTGTAATTGCATATTGACATTAACCCAACCAAGGAAATCTTTTAACAACTCAATCTTAAAGCTACTCCTTTGGATGAGTTGCATATGTTATGGTGCTAGATGCTTAGGAGGTTAAGACATTATGATGGGTTGTGTGTGCAAATGTACACTAATGTGTAACGTTATAGTCCTGTTTAATCTAGTTCGGTAAAAAGTTGAGATTGAAACATTAAAATCCTCAGAATTGATGCATTTTCCTTAAATTGTACATGTTGAGAATGTTTAATGTAAAATATGCAGTAAAATAAGCTGTATTGAGGGGCTTTACGCTGATGCCAGCATCACTCGCTGCTTTGATTTCTCAGTTAAGCTTTTTTCCCCCCGTAAAGAAAGAAATCGGTCCTTGTACTCATACTGTAGCTTGGGCAGATGTTGTTTGTGTTTGAATGGTTCCGTTAGGCTTCATGAATGTTGGTTACCGCTGTTGTTTTTTATAAGAGAAGGATAAATGAGAAAGCCTTCTTTAGTTGGGTCTATATTTCAGGGCAAACTGTGTTTGTGTTTAATGTGCTCGGAGGTAAATCTCCTCTAAATGAGGTAATGGGATGACTTAATGAATCTGGTTTCCAGCCAAAGACTGTCTGATGAGTATGGTTATGCTTACTAGAAAGGGGCCCACATTAGAATCAGCAGAGTCACCAGAGTCACCAATTATATTAAAGGCCCTAAATCCTATGCTTTCTTTGTGGATTTTTTATTATTGAAGTCCATTTGTATTGTTTTCTGTGGTTTTATGTGCCAAATGTAGGCATAAGTCATTTGAATGTGACCATTTCCAACCTCTCTTTATGCCTTAGAATGAAGGGGTTTGAGACTTATATATGTAAATGATCTGGTTGGCTCCTTTGTTGAGCCTCATTCAGAAAGCAGTCTGGGCTGAAACACTTCTTATCACTTATATGTGAATGGGCAAGCGAAACTGTTATAGACTAAATTGGTTGGTTTTTGTGACAACAACTCAATTTTAAAGCTACTCCTTTGGATGAGTTGCATATGTTGCATCATTTGGTGCACAAGGCCTTGTAGCAAATATTTATAAGACATGATGGGTTGTGTGTGCAAATGTACATTGATATGTAACGTTATAGTCCTGTTTAATCTGGTTAGGTAAAAAGTTGAGATTGAAACATTAAAATCCTCAGAATTGATGCATTTTCCTTAAATTGTACATGTTTAGAATGTTTAATGTAAAATACGCCGTGAAATAAGCTGTATTGAGGGGCTTTACGTTGATGCCAGCATCACTCGCTGCTTTGATTTCTCAATTAAGCTTTTTTTTTTTTTTTCCCCTGTAAAGAATGGGCAAGCGAAACTGTTATACACTAAATTTGTTGGTTTTTGTGACGTTACAGAAACAGTTACCTCAAAACAGACTGTCTATACATCAAAGTTTCCATATGGACTGTATGGATTGGGGAGTGAGCCACTGGGGCCAAAGTACAGAACGTCTTGTATCTGCTCTTAAAGGAATAGTACGTTCAGGTTTGTGAGATATCATGGTATGTATTGTTGTAATAATAGATCCAAATCTTAAGTATAGGAACTTTCAGAAAAAAAACAAAGGTCCTTCCTTTTCTTTTTCCCCCATTTTTTTAAATAATAATAATAAGACCTTTTTTTTTCAAAGTGGTGGTGATGCACTGAAATGAAAATTCTTGGCCAAAACCCAAATTTAGCATGCAGGACTGAACACCAAAATGCTGACCATAAGGTACTAAAACAACCTATAGTCAAGAAACGTTTGGCTGTTGTACCTCTTCTTGACACTCAGTATGAACAGTAATCATGTATAGCTTGTCTAACGTTCCTCGGAGAAACCATGTGGCCTGCTGTAGCTATTTGCTGTCTGCTGTTGGAATACATCTGCACTGACCAGTAATGGTGTTTTTAATTATTTTTTATTACCATTGCAAGCCCTACATGTCAAACTTCATTGAGATGCCTATTTTATGTTTATTTTTAAAACATTTTTGGCCAAACAGTTCATCCTTGTTTCTCTTTCAGCTGTGATCCGAAAGTGCTGTTTTTCTTGGTCCCTTTTCGGTGGCGAAATTGCAGCGGATGCCAGCTAAGTGGTTAGATATAGGGCTGGGTTTATTGTGAGCCAGTGTGAAACCTCCCACGTATAGAAATATAAATGTCTGTGTTTGTCCACTTAATACAGAAGCGTTGTGAAACATGTTCATGGCTTGTTGGTGATGACTGTGCTTATTCTGCTTGCTAAATAACCTCACATCACTGTGGTATGCTTTAGTTGCTCTCTCTCAAGCAGAACATTCACTATCTTATCTTGAACATCACTGACTTTATACTCTTAGAGTTCTGCTGAGAAGTGTGTGTTCAGGGTGTGTTTGTTACAGAGGCTATTGAACCTCCTTGCTGATTGATTGCTATTCACTACCAAACTAGAGCCTTGGCCCCTTTTTTCCTTCTATAATGATTGCTTTCATTGGGAGACTGAAAGCAAATGACTAACTCGGATCTACAATTGCATCCGCTATAGTTATACTGACATGAACATTTTGTAACTGAATGTGAGATAATAATAGTAATAATAATAATAATAATAATAATAATAATAATGAAAGAGCACAGTCCCTTTTTGAATGTTATGAAAAATGAAACAGACTTTGGTCGATCTTTACTGACTGATACAATTCAGTTGTCAACTACTAACTGGATGTGTGAAAAAATGCATCTTTATTTAACTCATGTAGCAGAAACTTACAAAGTCAGTGATATTGTAGCACAAAGCTGCATTTTTGTTGTTAATAATGTCTTCTGTATTAAAATATGATTTTAGTGTACATTAATCTTGTGTTGAGTGTTGGGGGATAAATGTGCGTTAGTGTAATAGAAGTAGGCAGGTGGAGAAGACTGGCATACAGGCTCAAAACCACTAAATCTTGGTGCTTCCTAATGGGTGTGATTTTTGCTGGTATGATGAAGGTTGTGTTTAGGGTATTGACAAAATGCATCGTTGACTGGATGTGAAAAAAAAATGCATTTTTTTGTCTGTAAACAGAAATCTTCTGATTTTAAGCAAATATGAAAATACAAAATTTAAGTGTTCACTGTTGTATAAAAGAAAATACTAACTCTTCATTACATACTAAACAGAAATGCAATGCAAACACACTTATGGACAGTCCTGATGTCTGTTGCACTTTTGTAGGTATGCAGTTCAGGATGGAGTAGTGTTTGAGCTCTGCATGTGAGCAGGGTCCAATCCCAGCCCAGGAGGTGCTCATTAGGCTTCTAACGGTTTATGCCCATCGCTGGCGGCTCTCAGCTGATGTGTTTACTGCAGAAACTCAATGTGAAATTCATTGGTAATGTTAATAATACCATTTATCGTACAGCCCTAGTTTAGACTAGTAGTTCCTCTTGCATATTCATATGTGACTATCTTTTATAGTTGTACGTCGGTATAATGTTTTGCACTTATACTCACCATGACCTTTCTTCTCTCTAGGATGAGCACTGGGTTGGGTTGCCAGGTAGTGCACTTATGCTATATATGTCTTGTGTGTTATTCTCTCTAGGTAGCAGCACTGGCCCTTGTTCGGGCAGTGTCTGAGCTCAGGGTGAGTTTTAGACTCCTAACCTACTTACACTAGCTGGGAAACATTATCCTACGGAACACTAAGCACGGTTGTAAGTCGCTCTGGATAAGAGCGTCTGCTAAATGCCGTAAATGTAAATGTATAATGTGCATAACTAAGATGCTAAATACAAGGTGTCTGTAGGGGGTCTTTGGCAACCTAATTAACCTCCTGGTCCCTCCAAATGTCTCAAAATGAAAATTTGCTGGAGGGTTTTGGGGGGGGGTGTCTCTAAAAATAAACTTATGATGATATATCATCCCATTAATGTATAGAAGGCTGCATTCCCAAAGTGGAAAAGAACATATTTCCACACTGAAGTATTAGCACTGCTGTGGTGTCAGAGTTAACAGCCGGGCAATGCTGGAGTAGCTAGCCAACATGTAATCATGGACATGACTGAGCAGTGCCAAAAACTCAGTTGCTGCTGACATGGCTATGCTTTTTTGAGAGACTACTGTGGCTGTTTATCCCTCTTAAGTTTATTGATCTGATGTTATGTCACTGAATTTAAAATGCAGTGTGGAATGATCATAAATGTAGCAGTTATTTGGATATTGGCCACTTGATGTTATCACAGTTTAACAGTAATGTTCAGTAATGATTTTTTTTTTCCTCGATAGCACAGAAGTTGTATAGTTTTTGAGGCAGATTGGCCTTTTTTTCCCCTTCTAAAGAAACAAGCAAGTAAATTTAATTAAGTTTAATTCTCACTAAAACATTGTTTTAAAAGGTGTATTCCACTGTTAGCACAGGGTCCGTTTTCATCTCGATTTAGTGCACAGAACTTTTTCTTTACACTTTTCTTCATGGCTGTCTGCCCCACTGTTGTCTTTTCCACTCTTTGCAAAATGTTCATTTTTTCCGCTCCACAGTGGGTAATTAAAGTCAGAGTGGCTGGACTCTGTGCTGCAGTAGAGCGATGCAGATGGCAGCTGGATCTTGCCGGGCGTATAAACTCTGCCAGTTCACCCGCTAACGATAAAACAAGCACTTGTCTTCTACCTTCTTTTTGAGTTCAGGTGGTCTCGGTAATAACTGAGTAATTCCTGTAGGAAAGAGTTCCTTTACAAGATGACACATTTGCATTGTGGAATGGAGAGGGTCAAGTTGAAGAATCATGGTTAGTAGAGCTTGATGTTAAATGCAAATACATATTCAGGCGTTCAGACCTTCGGTGCTGTCCTAGTTTTATATTGTAGTCTACTTAGATTTAGCCTGTATGTTCACCTTTCACCATGGTTGAGTTGGTGGTTCCAAATCTTAAAGTGAGGTTTCTACTATTGAGAGTAGTGGGTGCTGTTTTTGCTCCTTTGTGTTGCTGTAGTACTCGACATGGCTAAAAGAATCTGACCTATCACTTTAAAATAAGCACCTTGTCCTAAATGCAAATGACTCATTTGAATTTTGTGTGAGATGTTTTACGTAAATGGAAATCTGAACTTTGAATAGAAACCAACAGACTTTTGATAAGCCCTGTTCTTGAAGAGCGCTACTGCTTTTTGCAGAAATCTAAATCTTTATCTTCTACATATTAAAGCCTGCTAGTAATCTTAAAGAAATGGATTAGTGAAAAATCTAATTGTCAAAAAACAGTTGTCTGCTTGCTGCTTCCTAGATGTTTGGTGTCCAAATTTTATTGCTGCCTCTACGAGACAGACAAGTCAATATTCACTAAAACTTTTTTTAATGCAAATTTAACCGTAAAACCCTGAAATTTCTCAAACCATGAAATTTTGTTTACACATACACAGCTTGGTTATCAGCTTTTCAGACCAGCAGCACAGGTTTCCAGGCAATTCACAAGAGTATTGGGGAGATCACAGCTCGACGTTAAAAATAAGTATTTTATTAAATAGGCTAAGAAATCGTTGGCTGAACATCAAGCCTAGCATCTGTTTTATGGTTCTTTTTTCTTAAGGGGATGGCCAACAAAGCTGCTGGAAGTTCCCCTTTTTTTACACAGACCCAAGATCAAATTTGTACCATTTGTCTGTTAAATGGTTTAAGAAGGTTCATGTCTGCGTTAGGAACACTGGTTCTGTATTAGTGCAGAAGGGGAACTTCTAACCAGGGCTGATTCATACTGTGCAAACCACCAGAGTTGCAGGTCATATCAAGTGTGACTGTAATCAAGCAGCTCTAGTTTGGAAGTGACTTGGTGAGATGTTTGAGGTTTTTCAAGTGGGAGGGAACAGGAGAGCCCTGAGCATGTGTGTGCATGAATCAAGACTGATCCTGGTTTGTAAATTTCCTGATAACAGCGACTTCAAACCTTTTGTAATATACTGTATATTACCAAACAACCCCTGATGGTCTCCATTATTAAAATGAATTCATCCATGGCATTAAGAAAAATATTTTTTACATTGGCAGCAAAAGTATGCCAGGCTGACTTTGTGTTAATGGTGACCTACGGGTGTTCCAAGTGTGCAACCCAACACCTGATTTCACATTTAGGCTGTGTTATTTGTTAAGGAGGAAAGCTCTGTATTGAAAGTGTGTGGTATTGTGCAGGACTGGATCAAATATCTGCAGGCACTGTACATATCATTGAGCTTCCATGGCCTAGCAGGACTGTAAATTCCTGTAGACAGTTTAATTCCTGTTACACAAATACAATATAATACAACATCAGTTTGTTACATCATAACAGTATTTCTCCATTTGGTCCTGTTGTAGCAGCTTCTTTAAAATGGTTCACCAGCTTGTGTCTTGCTTATGTGGTGCTCAGTGTGCTGGATTGCCTGCGGTGGTCATTCATAGACATCTTGTATACTGATGTTTTTGTGACTCACTTTGTATGAGGTGGGCTAGAGACTACAGGAGGATTTTGAGCATCACTGTTTTAAAGTTTGTCTGATGAAGTCACTCTATCTTAAAAGTACCTTCAGACGTGAGCAGTTTGCAGACTGCTAGCCAACTCATGCAGCAGCAAAGGGGTTGCCTTAGGATTAGCACTTGGAGGAATCCAGAATTACAGGCTTGGCAATAAAAGTTTTTTGTTCGAGTTAAGTTCAGTCCAGCGAACAGTAGTCTCAGCCACAGATGCTCTGCCATCATATACTTCTGTCTTTCCTGAGAGATGGTTTATGTAGTGACTCCATTTTCAAGAAGAATTCTTTCTGTACGTCATGCCAAATAGCAGGCTTGTTGCTCTCTCTAGAGCAGTGTGAGAATAATGTGGTCACACACACACACACACACACACACATATACATATATGTATATATATATATATATATATACACACACACACATATATATATCATCTCAGTGTGAGAGAGAGAAAGATCTTAAAACTTGTTTACACTTTGCATTTGCATGTTTTATATCAAGATCATGTTTGGATATACCTTGACTGGATTCAATCTATACTTCACTAATGTGCATCCCCACTATTACCAGACAGGATCTGATATCCATGACCAGACAAGATCTGATGCTTAAAAGGACTGAGGTGTGCTGATATCTTGTCAGTCCCCCACTGACCTGCAGAAACACCTTCAGTTCTGTGGAGGGCACCCAGAAGGCCAGCAAAGGGCTTAGGGACAGTTATTATGCATTCAGCCACCTGGGAAACCATGCCCATGCACAGCTAGCTTTACCTATGGAGGAGCAACAAGCTCAACAACTCCATTAGCCAGTCTGAGGGTGAGCAGCCATGTGCCCCCTCACCAAAATGTTTATCTGAGGGCTTATGAGATGCATGGCATGCTGTAAGAGTCTGAAGAATACTAAACGTGGAAATCTCTTTGGACTGGAGCACAAGCTCACTACACAAGGAGGATTGTGGAGAGCTATTGGGGTCAGCATGACCTGACCACCGCTAAAAGCAAGACACCAAAAAACTTCTTATTTTGTCCAAACAAGTGTTGCCCAGAGACCAGTCTGGTCTGTTCTGGTCTATTTACCTTTTAGTTTGTCTTGCAGACTGGTCAACTTGCCATGCTTCTGCCCTTATAAATATTGCCTCTGAGGACTCTTCAGCTGGTCAGTTCACTCTGTGACCTGTACCTGAGATTCCATGTAGGCTACACTATTCCTGGTAAATTACAGTTTCATCCAACGTGTGCTGATCCAGTTTCCTATATCCATGTCTTGCGCTGAATTTGGTGCTGAAGAATTTGTAGAATACAAATGTACAATGTCAAATCAGACCATCCTTATGTAGGGCATCTTGGCTATCACATATTGCCCTGTTCTCTGCCAGACATACCAAAGGAAATCTTAGACACATAAAAACATATTAGATGCAGTGTGCCATAATTCCCGTTTCCTCTAGTTCATAAGTGGAATCTGATTTGGGACCAGCCAAGTCAAAATGTAACTTGTGTACAAGAGTAACACAGTACATGGGCTTTTGAGGCAGCATCAAATTTGTTGTTTCAAACCTTGATGTTTAAAAGTATGGCCCCCACCCATGTGACTTCTAACATCTGCTGAACTGCTTTGGCTTTGAACCTGATAACTTTACACCCATCGTTCTCTTGTTTCTATTCTTGTTCTCCAGTGAGTTGCTGATCCAGGGTTCTGGTGCTTGAGGGCTGGTGCACCGCAGAATTAGCTGATTTCCTTGCTCAAGAATGAAAATCCACTGAATGAAAACAGATGGGTGGAATCAGGTGGATTTTACCAGGGGAAATAACCACACTGCAGCAGAGTTTAGATAGATCGCAAATTTGAGGCTAATGTCGAGAAAGTTAGTAAAAGAAAATGCAGATTTTGCACAGTGTCAGGCTGGAGGCTGTTGAGAACTTGTCTCATTTTCTCCTCTCGTTTTGGACGTTGTGCTGGCATGTGTTATTGTCATTAAAAATGTGCTTTCATTGTTCCATTGTGGAAATGGTTATCATCAGATATGGTAGCTAGCTTCATTAGTGAGATGCACCATAACTGCCATAACTGCCCTCTTAGCCACATCCTTAACAACAGGGCCTTGGCAATGCGCTCACATTCGGGCAGTCATGGTAAGAAGCAGCAAAGTCAACCATAACCTACTTGAGTACCTTCCTGAAGAAGTGTAACGGACACCCAAATGCCTTATTTCAGCATTTGAACGGCAAACTGCGTGCTTGAGTACCTGTGCACGTCGCTAATGTTTAGCGTTTTTATTTCTGCTTTCTTCATCAAGGAATTTTATGCATTTTCAAAATAAACATGACGCTAATCTCAGCATCGGACTGTTCTGTGTCTCTTTCTCTCTTGTGCACTCACTCTTTTTCTTACTGTGCATAAGAAATTCAGCTCTGTACTGTATTAAAAATGCTTGCAGCTTGAAAGAGTTAGCGTATGTTTTGGGGTCATAAATTCTGGCTCCTGGCCTCGTACCTCGTTAATTCAAAGCTTTTGACACTCTGTGTAGTCTCATAGACGAAGCTGACCCCAGCATGTAAGGCTCAAATGTGCTGTTGGTCTAACAATACAGCACACCCACACACCCTGCTGCTGACTGCCTTTACTCGCAGCTCAATTTGAACCTAGCTCGCAATGCTATTCTGTACTTGGTCCTGGAATATGAACAGCTTGACTAATAGAACAAACACGGCTGCATGGTATTTATGAGTCAGACTGCCAACGCATACACGGTTCCCTCCACTTCAGTCCCCTCCAGCTTTCCCCTTTAGTACACTCTTCACATCTCTCCACATCTCTTTCCCTCTGTGTGTGCACACAAATACATGCTCCTGCCCTTTTCTGCTTCCTCTTTGGGAGCACAAGCGCACCAGCGGGAGTATGTACTTCTGCCCTCCTCTGCTGTGCCCTGTCACTTCTTACACTTTGGAAGCCTCTTTATCAATGCACAGTTGCCCTCGTGCACATGGTTGCACTCTCCATGTTGATTACGGGTCTGTGCACACACTCACACACACCTAGTCCAGCTCCCAGAAGAGAGACCGTGTTTGCCAAGTCTGACTCTCTAAACGACTGTAATGAGAGCTTGGTTCCTGTGGAGAGGTCTGACAGTCCATCATTTCCTCTGCACGTAACTACATGTAATAAGGTCCTCATAATAATATACAGTGTTTCAATGTCAAGTGTAAAGGAACCATAATGGAGGGATGTGAATAAGTAATTTACTAAAGTGAGCTTTGCTTTTCGTCTGTGAATTAAATGAGAATTGGATGAAGTGAGTCTTGTCTTGTAGTCGATGTAGGCCAATGTAATATCAATAATGATCTCAGAAGGCAATAAGGCTGCACAGTGTATTATTTCAGCATCGTCCTCGCAATGCGTGCTCGCGCAATGCTCACATCACAGGAAGTGCAATGTTAAGTAAGACATATTAAATGAAACATAAGTGTGTGTGTGTGTGTGTGTGTGTGTGTGTATATGTGTGTGTGTTATAATTATGTAATAATACAAGTCTGAATTAGGAATTTTAGCCACCAATGACTGAATGGACAGCACAGTGGATAACACCACAGCTTCACACACTCATGATCATGGGTTTTATTTCTATAAAAATTAAGTGGTGGGTGAAATTCCTAATTCAGACTTGTATAATTATAATTAGTCACATGTTTATCAGAGTACAGTTTATTAGACCCATTAAACACAATATATTTGGGGTTTTTTTTTTTGCATGTGCTAGAACTGCATACTGTAAGAGCCCTGTGTACGTTTTGCCGTATGTTCAAGCTCTTACCCTCGTTTTCTTACACATCATTCACACCTTACAGTATGGAAGACAAGTACAGACTAGAGGGGGAAACCACGTGTGACAAAAATCTACATTCTTGCAGAGTCCTTCATTCTGTGCAGCAATGCATGTAGTCTTTTGTAAGATCTGTCTTTCAAGTGAAAAATGTCCTTACAAATGAACTGAATTGTTTTGTTCATTCATCATACACAGAGGTTTGAGAATGAACTGATGAGCTTCTGTTAGAGCAGGAGAACATGGAGTCGTACACTGCCGCTGGAATTTCTCAGCATTAACTTGTGGTAGAAACTAGTGTAGTGTAGCTTGTAAAATGTATTGACTAATGATTACCACGTTCAAAAACAAGTAACATGATAAGGGATTCCGTTACTTTGCTAATGTTGAAATTCTTTACCTTAATGATCTAATTATTGATTATTTTGAATGTGTATACTGCAACACACATTCAGTTAGATTCATTGGGTAATTAAAACATTTTGAAAAGGGGAACAATATTTGAATAGCTAGCTGTTTCACCACTTAACCCGCTTGACATTGCTTTTAGTACTAAGAATAAGTGACAGCTTGGTGGCTAGCTTGCTGTCCAGAGCAGTAGGAAAATGATTCAGACTGCACTGGCAGTAGCCAAAATGGTGAGTTTGGGTGTGGGTGTGGGTGTGGGTGTGTGTGTGTGTGTGTGTGTGTGTGTGTGTGTGTGTGTGTGTGTGTGTGTGTGTGTGTGTGTGTGTGTGTGGGTGTGGGTGGGTGTGTGTATGTGTGTGTGTGTGTGTGTGTGTGGGTGTGTGGGTGTGTGTGGGTGTGATCCCATATGAAGTGGTTTTGAGCCACTTAAACACCTTTTTGGCACCCTCACTGATGGGAGTTGACCAAAAAGTTTTCATTTTTAAGCTGATGGTTAAAAAGATCCTGTGTCCTGTATTAGCCTGCCCTGCTCGCTGCTGTTCGAACTGCTCCTGTGTTCAGGGTAGCAGCATGAGAGTGAGTAGAAGGTTTTCTAGTTCACTTATTGAACTGAAACATGTATTCTGTTACACTAATAGACTATTCAAATGGTTCAGAGAGTGTTCAATAGAATATTTGGAAAACATTGACATGTAGAACTTTTGATACACCTACCTGTATTCAGTAACACTTCACTGTAGAGCGGTGTTCTTAAGGCAGCGTAAGCCCTTTATGACAGCTGACATAAGTGTTTATATAAAGTGTTTATGCTTTACTCTGGGATGCTGTTCATAAGGCTGCATTACATTTACATAAGCTTGTCATGACAACTGACATACCCCTACATAAATGTTTATTCCAACAGGCGTCAGCTGCTTATACATTTGCCAAATTTGGGTTATCTGAATTAACCTGTATGACACATGATGTCTATTGGAATAAACCTTTATACACATTTATGTATTTTGAGTTATGTCAGCTGCCATGACAAGCTTATGTAGGTGTCATGTAACCTTATGAACGATGCCTGGTACAGTCTTACCTATGTGTTCATAAACACTGTTAATAAACTTGTCAGTTGTCATAAAGGGCTTATGTAACCCTATGAACACAGCCTTGCTGTAAAGTGTTACTGAAAGAGTTAGGTGTGTCCAAAGTGCTATTTGTCAATATCTGTAGGGATTTTCAAATATTCAGTTGAACACTATCCTGAATATCATCTGCATCCCCCTAACATTAGATCCTTTCATTACACTTTTGGTGTGTGTCACTGTGACATAATGCTGATTATATGACATAAATGTCAGTCCGAAAGCATCATGACAGCCTGATTTCAGAAACCTATTAATGTCACCTGACAGGCCAGTTATGTAGGAATTACACACACTCCTACACTCACGTGAGCTGACGGCAGTGTGCCCTTGAGTGGGTGAGTAACAACTCTCACTCGTCCCACAGCTGGACTTCCTCAAAACACACTAGGGTTTAGTGCCCGCACACACACACACACACACACACACACACACACACACACACACACACACACAGACACAGACACAGACACACAGAGTAGGAAAGGAAGACTAGGACTGGATGACTTAAGGAGTGCAATGTTTAAATCATCCATTATTCAGTGTTGTCTTCAATGTTAGGTGGGAGAATTTTATCCAGCCACACACAACTTGTGGACTGGTAGTTTGGCACACAAGCCTCCAGTCATAGTAAAAGTTTAGGGGGAAGGCCTGAAGCTTCATTTGTAGAAAAGAATTGCAATTTAAATCACCTTATTGATTGCAGTTTTTGTATTATAGATTTCCCCAGATCATTCAGCTGTAGTTGGAAGTAGGAAACTGTGATGCATTGTAGTTCGAATGATACAAGAAGACTACTTTCTCTACGTTGCTATGGAAACCGTTGAGTGTACCCATAGGAGATTTTTATTTTTTATTTTTTTTGGAAGTACGTCACTCCTTCCCACCAAAAAACACACACACACACACACACACACTTACTACTGTCAACAGCAAACAAAAAAAAATAGGAATAGGAATGAAAATTGGTGGGTAGGTTTGACATGAGACCAGCACCATTGTGCTACGTGCACACAGATGGGCTGGTGTCAGGCCTGGTGTCACTCCACCTACACCCCTACCACAAAATCTGCAGGAACTGTGTGAGAATATTCAAGCTGCATGGGATGGATTATTACAGGACACCATTAGGAACCTCTACAACTCCATGCCGAGACATCTGGCATGTTGTGTTAGCAAACATGCCAGCCCAACGCCATACTAAGACACTACTTCTGAATGTGTAGCTTAATAAATATTGCCCATATCAGTCTAAGTTTAGCATCATTTAATGTTCCTGGTAACCTTTATCTTCCTTCCCAATAGCATTAAAATCTAATACTTCCTTCTGGGTGCAACTATTTGATTATATGAGTGTATATGACTGATTAAAGAAGTAAATGTAGATTATTTTGTTTATGTTGCTGAATTGACATAGTAACCTAATAACTATTAGCAATTGACATAGTAATGGTGACATCACTTCAAAGATGACAGTCTGTCTTGGAGTTTTAAAATTGTTGCTTCATGGTTTAGTACTGGCAATTAACAACACCTGATTTCTTCATATGTAAAATGATTGGAACTTGTGTTTAGTGGTCTGTTTATTCGAAGGGAGGTGAGTTTTAGAACAAATGCCACTTCAGCGTTTGTCATTTCAAAGGAAGCAAAAAGCCATAAACCTCTGCAGAATCACAAGCACATGTGTTTGCATTCGTAACTTTCAGTTTATTACTGAAAGATGTTAAGTTACTCAGTATATTAATGTGGCTTCTATTAATGATCTTTATTAATTCAGTAAATGCTAGAAATGCTATGCAAGCTAAAGCCTGTAAGAAAACAGAATGCAGCTGTAGAGGATGGTGTTAGTCTCACTGTTGATCTGCTGCTGCTCAAACTGTTGACCACAACAAGGAAACAAACAGTGTCACTGTTCTTAATTTTCACTGACATTCAAATCGTTTGTGTTAGATTTTGACCCCTCTTTGTAGACCTACTTAATCTTTTGCTTGTTTCAAACTTTTTCTATCTTAAAGTGCCTTTTTAATTGTTAGTTGTTAGTGCATCCCTACCGATTATACATGTGTGATGCATATGAAAGTAAGCCAAGAACAGCAAATGACACACCTGTATTGTTCAAACGAGTGATTAAAAAGTAAGAATAATTACTCTTACTTCTTTAATTAAATGAGAGGAATTGTTCAGGTCATCTGTCAGATATAATGGCAGAAATGGGCAGAGGAAAAAGATTCTCAGTCTCTTATTTTATTATTTTCCAGCCTTCTTCTGACTTGCTTTCCTTTTCTCTTCTTTTATCTGCATCTCCCATCTCCTCTTACAAACTGCACCACATCATTCAGCTACTCAAATGGATTTGCTTGTTTGTGGTGGGGAACAATGCAGCATATGAGTCCGGAGCTCGTTTGAATAGAGCTGGAGTTATCTGATGCTCATTTGCATATTTAGATGCGGGGGAGGTAGCCAAAATTAGATGAGAACCACACACACACACATGGGCACGCGCGCGCGCACACACACACACACACACACACACACACACACACACACACACACACACACAGAAACACAGAACTGTAGAACTGTAAACAGGAGGAAGAAGCTCAACTGATAGTAGGGTGGAGCTTCAGAGACTCGATGTAGACAAGTCAAGTATGGTCAGAGAAAAACAGGAGGATGGTTGAACGGTGCAGATCAATGCTACACAGAGTACAGTGTACGAAAGATACAGAGGCAATATGGGATGAAGTATGATAAAGGCAGAATAAAGCATATGAATGTCATAAAACACCACATTACAACAGAAACATTGATTACTTAGATGGAAATAATCCATCATCCTGCACTACTGCTGTAGAGGAGAACATAGAGGGGTGTGTGTGCTTGTAATGGAATCCCGTTGTTTCCTAGCAGCTCTTGGGATTGCTGCTGAGGCGAGTCAGTGGTGTATTTCACAGTTTTCTTCCTGTTTTTCCGAAGTGCAACTGCTCGAGCAGCCGCTTGTGGTCTGTGTGTGTGTGTGTGTGTGTGTGTGTGTGTGTGTATGTTAACAGCAGGTGGTCTTTTTCTGTACGTCTTTGACAAACTGAGCTTTGTACATCATGTCATACTTTCACAGTTAGTCTTGTTTAATTGATTCAGTGCAGCGCTGTATGTGGAATCTAAATAATTTGACTTTAAGTCTGCCTCGTTTTTGTCTGTTTTAACTTGTCACTTGTCAGAAAAAGAATCATCAAGTATCGTGAAAAAGTCTTGATGTCTCACTGAGCTCCATTTCTGACTGGTTCTTGATGAGCTGAATGTTTAGGAGATTAGGAGATACCGCAGAAAAGCATATATCTTGGTCTTGTTCATTTTACAGATATTGGTGTCTGCCCACAGTTCCCATTTCAGTGCATCTCACTGGACAAAAAAAATTAATCACGCATGACTGAAATGTACCTAATAGCATGTAATACCTCCACAAGCACAAACAACAGCTGCGATTTGATTTGGCATGGACTGGACAGGGTTTCTGGATGTAGGTGACATCAATGTTCAACCACTCTTGCATGAAAGAATTGCATAGTAGGGCCTGATTTGGTGGATGCCTTCCCTGGCACAATTCTGAGGAGAATTTCATGTAGACTGGGTTTTCTGCCACTGCTGGTAGACCTGTATGACCGTACGCTTTCATATACCTTCAAATTCTGCTACTTCCTTCACGCTATGGCCTTTGGCATGCCCAAAAGCCGATAATTTCCACACGTAGAACGAGACATTCAGACATTCACCTCTTCTCAATTTATGAATCCTGTCACTTGCACCCCACAGGTATTTATAGCCTGATTATCCTTGTGCAGAGCCATCTGCAAGAGCCTAAAGTTACTACAACCTTAAACATGCAGGGTGACTAAATGCTCTCTTTGTAGTGAAACATGTAGTTAAGTGTTTTTCATTACTAATGATATCAGTCACATGCTAAGCAAAGCATGTTTTGACATGCTGCTAGCTAAAGTATCACAGTTCCAATAAATACGGTCATATTCTCCAGCTCCGATAGTGCCCAGCTAAACGAAATAATTCTTCTTTATGCATTTTTAAGAAGTCATTATATTTCACGCTTAATGTGTAGTTCATGTCCTGACTCACCCCTGAAATGATGTCTGGCTGTGGAACATTCTGTAGTAGTGCAAGATGGATCCCCCACCTGCACTCGTCGTTGTGTTTGTTGCTTGTTATACTGACAAAGCTATGTAGCGGCATTCCATGCACAGAACAGCTTCCCACAGAATACATGAATGAGGGCTTAAGAGATTTTCACGTTGTAATTACGTCAGGCATAGCTAGAGTAACAGTGGACTTGCCACATAACCCGACATGCTGAAATTAGTTACTAAAGAATGCTGCTGCAGATTAGATCCTCAGTTAAGAGGATCCTCAGTCTGTCGGCGCAATGAGCAGGACACTCTCCGTGTTTACTGCTCCTTTTATCTGTGCTCATGGAAAACACGTTCCGACAACTCAGAACGTAAGCTACCTCTCAGTTACTGTACTGCATCTGTCAGACCAAAGGTTAACCCCTGGTGACAAAAGGATTAGTTTTAATTATCATAACAGCCAGATAGGATGGCATGTTGCTTCATGATATAGATGTAGTCTTGTGACATGCCTGGAGTATTAAAGGACACAATTAGAGGTAAAGTTTAGTTGTCCCAGCCTTCATGCAGAGTGTCTCCTCTGATTCAGAAACACAGGAAAGGGGAAAGTTTCTGAGGAAACATGTCACAGCTGTGCATTTGGGAACTGAGAACCTCATAAAGCTGAAATTCGGAGGAAGTAGCTGCTGTTGAGTCATAAAAGCTTCAGACTATTCTGGCATGGCCTGATCTTTCAAGACAAAAGGCTTATTTCCCTGAAAAACACTGTAAATGAAAACTGTGTCTCTTAATGTCTGCTATAGTTAGTTTTGATGGGGAGAAAGCAGTGTGTGGGTTTGGGTGTGGTTCCCTCTGGTGTTTCCTCTGTTGTTGAGGTTTTTAGTTTAAAGCTTTATGTAGTAGCTATGAGACTTGGGCCTGTTGTAACCCACAATTGTAACTCATAATAAATGTAGATGAGATGTTGAGGTAATGCAGTTTACAGAGTTTTGATTTTAGATGAACTACAGTAGGTAATGATATGATTTGGTAGGGGAGGCCCAGTACTGTATAGAACTTCCTGTTTTGTCCTAATTTCTCAGCAGTTTTAACACCTTACTATTGGCAGCAGTACCACATAAAGCTCATAAGTTTGTGTGCGTGTTACTTTCTGTTTTTGTTGTTGTGACTGTGAAGGTTTTGTATAAATGAGTGTGGAATGAAGTTGCCCAGTCATGCATGACTGTTCAAACACTGAGCGCCAGCTGTTGTGTTTGTAGTGTTGAGTGTTTGTCAGTTGTTCTGGTGCACCCACGATCATATAAGCGTGTTGCAGATGATTCCTGTAGACTCTAAACTTCTTAAGACTTAATAAAACAATAAATTTGAACTTTTGGACTCTTTTGTAAAGACATTGTCTCTTTATAGAACCATTTCATGCTTAAATAGTTCTTTGTGTGGTGAAGTGGTTCTTCAGACTGATGGATAATTAGTTCTATATAGAACCTTTTTTGGAAATCGTTCTTGTATTGTTACAAGCTTGACACTGTGCCAATAGAAGAACCTGGTCCTATATTTTCCTATATAGAACTAGATACCACTCGTCAATCTGAAAAGCCAGTTCACCATGCAAAGAACTATTTAAGCATGCATATTATTAAATGTTCATGGTTCTATATAGAACCATTGTTGTCACTAAAGAAGCCGTGAATGACCATGTTTGGTCATGTTTGGTTTGTTTTTTTTCTGTGTAGAAATGGTTGAAAATGACTCCCATTATGAATAAACCCATTACATTAAAAGTGCACTATGCCTTAGGATCTAGAAGGCGGATGACAAAAACCTGTAGCGTAGTGACTAAACTGAAGCCGTAATGAACCATTTAATTGGCTTTGGAAATCATTAGTTGCAGCTCTGTTGTGTAGTATTATAATAATTTAGGTTTTACTTTAAGAATTGAAAGAATTGAAATTTGAATCCCCTTCTAGTCAGGAGTCTAACTAAATGGCTCTGTTTGAAATAATATACTCTTTACTGTATACTGCACTAATATATACTGAATTTTTCAAGATCATCTTTATCCTTAGAGCAGTGAGTCTCCAGGGTATGCCAAAAGCTGTGTGCTGAACTATAGAGAAGGAGCACACCTAGCTTGCCAACATCACTCAGTCAAAACCATCTGCAGACCCTCTGCATTTTCATCAGGTCCATTCACTGCTTATGAACCTGTGTGGTTTCTGAAACACGTTTATTTGCCTCCATTTGTGAGTCATTAAACGGGTAGTTGGTAACGTGAGCTAGTTTAACTAGATAATGATAAACAGAGTGTCTCCACACAGGAGCCTGAAAAGCTGAGGCTGAGGGGATTGGTCGGGTTCTCTCCTGTGCTAACTCACCACAGGTCCAGCAGAGAGCTGGCAGTTTTGGCAGTCTGACAGTCGAGCTAGACTTATCCACAATACAGTCGCTGTAGTCATTCATACTAGCTGGGTTTTCATCACATCCAAACGGACTTTCTTATAAACCTAAGCATGTGATGTCAGTCCATAAAGGGGTATTACTGAGTCTGAAGAACTCCTGACACACCTGACAGTTTTTGAATATTTTAGGCTGTACAGCAGTGCAAGAGCACCATGTTCAATCATATTACAGCTGCAAGAACATTTTGCTTCTCTCATTTACAGCCAAAAGAAATTGTATATAGTGCAGCTTCTGTGTACCTTCATTTCGGCTGTCAGTATATAGAGTTCTGGGTTCTGCTCAGACACTGGGTCGATAGACAGCTTGGTAGTAATTTGTAGCACAAACAGACCCAGTGTAGAAAGCAGCTCTTTGACTATCATATTAGTCTGGTTTTATGAATGAACATTGGAGTAGGAAACCTGATACCTGCTCCCAGCTCCTCTATGCTCTCCTTCTACGCACTCTTTGCTCTCCTCTTTCTTTTCTGCTCCTAATAATTACACTCTGTCTCTCTCTTCCTCTCTGTTTCACTTGACTTCTGAACAGAGTTATTTTCGGCTCTTATCACGGTTGCTGTCGCCCACGAGTGTTGCATTCCAACTGCGCCTGTTCCAGAGCACAATATATGTGCAAAGAAGGATTGGTGATACACTTGGTGGCATTTTCACGACAGAGGCCAAGATATTTGGCTTTGTAGCTGTGCCATATTTTAAGGCAGCTCAGCTCCAAACTGCGGCAGTGAAATTCCACACTAGTAAAATGGACTATTTAAGAAGGAGCTGAAAGAAAGGAAACATACATATGATACAATTAATATGGAAAAATGGACTGACATTCAGACAGCTGTTTGTTCCTACGCAGTCACAATTACACCAAGGACTGGAGAAATCCCAGGCTGGAATCAGGCAATTATTGTATGATTTAAATCATATATAGTTTTCTAATTTAAACAATAGAGAAGTGCCTGTTTCGTCAGTCTGCTTTAGACTGAATAGGTGGATGGATGTAAATGAGTTGTTTTCATGTGACATCACATGTCTTCAAAAGGGGCTGTTTTTGCATCTTAGTTTTCATACATGGTCTGTATGGACCGTAGGGCTGAAAGGTTAATCAATTTTATATCGAAATCGTGATTTAAAGAGTGCAATACTTAAATCGCAAGAGCTGCAGTTTTAATTCTAGGCCATTTTGTCAAATCTGTGTCTTATATGGGGAACATTAACATAATATCAGAGCTTGTAAACTGTCTGTAGATGAGTTACACCAATAGGAGGCAGCCAAACAGCTATATGCTGTGACATCACAACCACAGCTAACTGAAAAAGGGAATGCTTTGGTCTTGGTGATCAGTTAACAGGTCTGGACTTCAGTTCCTAGAAAATAATTGGAATTTAAATCTCACTCTCAATACTGATCAGAAAAATCCCAATTAGATATTCTTCCCAAATCGTTCAGCCCTAATGAACTGTATAGACTGGGAAGTGAACAGCGTGTTTTGAGACTTTAATAGCATTCACATATTACATATGAGTCACTGTTGTGTTTTGTTGTGTTTTGTTTTGTGTTGTGTATACCACCATATAATTATCAAGCAAATTTGGAATTTTTTGTACCGTTACACCTCTAATAACTGTAACATATATCACCCACGTCTAACACACAGTCCTCCGTACGCTGTTCTCCGCTCCGTCTGGCTGTCTATTTTTCTCCCTGAGCAAGCTGCCTAGTGGTGTGTGTGGGTTAGGGCTCAGGTGCTGGGTTTGTTAGGATAGCCGTAAGCTTTTGAAGTGCACCTCTTTCTCCTCTGGCTGCCACGGCAACCCTGACTGCATTAGTCAGGTCAGTTTCTGCATGAGTGTGTTCACTGTACGTGTGAAACCAGATACGACTTTCTCGAGAAGATGCTGCAGAACGTGTGTAGATTTGGAAGTTCTGTCACACCTCAAGTCTTGCAGGTCTAACACATGCATGCACATTCATGCCACATGACTCTATAAATAGAAACATTCACACTCGTGTGTGTGTGTGTGTGTGTGTGTGTGTGTGTGAACGTACACACATACCTCCAGATGCACGCACAGCTTTTCTTTTCTTTTTCTTTCTTTTTTTTTTAAAATTATTTTAACTCAACAGTTTCTCTTTTCTTGTTTCTCTTCCTTCTTTTTGCCAATTTGCCTAGCAGGCAAATTTGTACCTCAGTTTCATTACTCCTGGGTGCCGGGGACGTCACATTTTGCATATTTACGCCCATTTATTACCATGATATTTGAATAAATGAACAATCTTGCATCATCTCGAGAGCATTTTATGTCAAGGATGAAAGCTGCATTTTCTTTTTCTTTTTAAGGCATTGTGTTGGTGGATTAGTCTCCCTGAGTGACATTTGAAGCTTTCCACCATAGCGATGAATCAGTCTCTCTTTGATGTTGGGGTGTGTGCGTGTGTGCGTGTGTGCGTGTGTGTGCGTGTGTGTGTGCGTGTGTGTCACAATTATCACACCAACCTGAGAGCTGACTCACAAGCCTTTCTGGAATGCTTGAGGGATCACAAAGACTTGTCAGAGCCTTTGTCTGCTGAATTCAGACAAATCTTTTAAACTGCTTGAATCTCTCTTGATGACAATTTACTGCAGAGAGAATGTAGAAAGTTCTTCATCCTCAAAGTGTCTAATCTATATTAATGCACCATGCATAGTGTGTCTGTGTATTTTCTATGAAGTGGGCGAAATGTTCAGATGTCTCAGGCACTTTTACTAAAACAGATCTAAGTAAAATACAGAGGAAGGTTTCCTTCAACACGTGAAAAATGTTATACGTACTTGTGACGGGGCAGCTAGTATGTTGGGTTAGTGGTTTATCAGCTCTTAAAACCTTCTTGTTCCACTGTTGCTGCAGGACCTACGTCGTTAGTGATGTGGTCGACCACCGCCTTAGTTATTCTGTGCCACCTGGTACTTCTCTTGTGAGCTGGTACTTCATAAAGCACACCACCGCTCCACTATCCTCGATCTACTCCACCGCTCCACTATCCTCGATCTACTCCACCATCCTTGCTCNTATCCTCGATCTACTCCACCGCTCCACTATCCTCGATCTACTCCACCATCCTTGCTCTAATCCACCACTCCGCCTTCCTCGCTCTAATCCAGCCCTTCCACCATCCTCACTCCACTCCACCGCTCCACCATCTTCCCTCCGCTCCACCGTCCTTACTCCGCTGGACCTCTCGACTGTCCGCATGTCTTTATCACCCCACCATCTCCACTCTTCATCATCCTCAGTCCACCACACCACTCTTCATCATCCTCAGTCCACCACTCCACTCCACCTCACTCTACTCCACCTCTCCACACCACAACTCCAACGTCCTCACTCCACACCATCACTCCATCGTTCTCACTCCACACCACTGCTTCACCACCCTCACTGCACAGTGAGTCATACATAATGATCTTAGCACATTTTAGTGGCTGATTCATGTTTTAAAGGAAAATCTGGTGGCTGCGCCTGTACGGCCCTGCTCTTTGTGGCACATGACTTTTTTATAAACATTTTTTTTTTTTTCTTAACACTATGTTTCTAAGCCCATTTAAAGCAGCAGTTAGTGGATTTTGCAGTCGTTGCTGGTAACGGGAGCAAAATTAGTGTTTCTGTTTCACGCTGCTGGAGTGGGTAGTCGGGTTACTTTTGACTGCTCTTCTGTGTGGGAGATTTGCAAATGGGTAAACTGCATGAATAGTCATGCAGCTGTTGTGCGCACACACACACACACACACACACACACACACACTCTGACTGATTGAGCTTGCTGAATGATGAGTGACACATCGCCATGGAAACATCTGTCTATTTATAGTCACTGCCCGTGTACAGTAATGAATGAAGTCAGTGGCGTGTTCATGAGGACACATGCCACTTTTTCATTTTTTCTTTCTGATCACCGAGGCCTGCGTTTGTTCATCCTCGATTCATTCCTCCTTTATTTCAGACGCCCTACATCAGGTTCTCCCTCTTCCTCTTTCCTCCCTCCAGGCTGAAAGAACAATCTTCATGGGAATGGCCAGACGTTTATTTTTAGACGCTAAACTAGATAATCTCTAATATGATTTTTTAATGAGGGAGACTCCTAGTTTCTTACTTCATCACTTTTAAATGACTGCTTGTCTTTTTGGCATAGACGAATAGAAGTATGGGGTGGGATGCACCTCTCATAGCTCACGGCTTGTGAACTGTCTGTAGGCGTGTATCAGAAGCAGTTAAACATCAGTGTTCTGTACATGTGGCAAGCATCACAACCAGCTGGTAGTTGGGCACACTCAAGTTCATACAAGCAAAAGTGGATAATTGGAAGTGGAATTCATCGAAAACAACTACATTTAAATCAACTACATTTAAAAACAACTACCTTTACAGTATTAGTCAGAAAAAATTGCCATTAGATAAAAACGTTCATCCCTAATGTCCTGTATCACCATGACAAATCTTTAATGTTTTAATTATATTAAGGAGCTTGAGAAGGGAGGTGGGAGATTTGTCCATGTGTCCAGCTTTGGAAGACTAGCTACATTTCTATCCATGTTTGAAGCATTTTCCATTTCCAAGGATGGAGCTATTTTGGAGCTGTCCATGTGTGGGGGAGTTTGGTATTGGCTTTTCAGCTGAATGGTTAAGTCACTTGCTCTATGCAGTAGAGGCTGGGGTTCAAAACCACCGTTCAGGGAAGCACACTACTACTTTAATGTTTGTCAAGACCCCTAATGCTGAAATGCTAATGCTCTAATTACTGCATGTCACTGTGACATTCTGTCATTGCAGCCCTTGGAAAATTGTGATGACAATGGAAAAGTAATAATGTAATTTAATGTAATTTGTATTTTGCTTCAGGTGCGTATTGACTTGCTTCAGGTTATGTGGATACATGCACTACCTGAACAGCATCAGAACAGAAAGTAACCTGTAAGAAAAAGAGAGCAGTTTTCTTACTGTGTGGAACTTTGTAAGCTTTGACTTTCATGTGTTTGATGCAAAATTCTGAACTAGACCTCCGCAGTGTTATGGGTTAGTGTGTGGTGTTTGCGTGAGCCTGTTAAGGTCAAGTTTACAATGGGGACATTGACAAGGCGTGTTTCAATGTACCTTCATTGAAAATAGCTGCCCCATTTCCTGCATTCTTTCTGTCATTTGGGACCTTAGTGAACTGGGTCAGTCCAAAGCTTTAATACTTGGAAGATCTAGATCTGAAACCTTCGGCCGTAACGAGAGCACTTTGAGTTGTCTGGACTGAAACTCTCAAAGCTTTGAAGAAATGCTAGTCGATGTACGGTTGATGTTATCATGGGTGTCTCAGCAATAATGTGGAACGATGAAGGTAGCTTCATGTTAGGCAGGACAGGTATCAGTGTCCGCAGCATAGGTTTTCGGAGAATTCTGTATCCTGAAACATGAACATGAGCTTATCACGTAATAACAGTTGCCACATGTAGTCTACATGCTGTTGTATATTTTCTTTCTTTCTTTAATTTATTTTTTTTATTTTATTTTTTTTACTGCACCACTGACTGATCACATGGCTAGCAGATTTCTACCACTATTAGGTGTGTCCTGTCCTGAAACAAAGAGGGTTCTTTTCCCTAGTAAGGGCACAAACAGCTGCTTTTATGGGTTTGCAACAAATTGTCTGTTGTCCTTCGTATAGGCTTGAACAGCCCACTTGTGTAGTTCACAACAGGATGTAAGTTGTGCAGACAGAATTCTTAACAGATGAAATAATTCCAGCAGGGCACATACTCTGTGTAAAGTTCCTGGAGACCCGTGGGGTAGGCTGGGTTTGTGATCAGGATGAAGCCTTCATCCCTGCTCTGTGACTCTGCTCAATGGCATAGAAGATGATTTACTGTGATTCTAACAGCAGCAGTGATCAGATAGCTAAGCATTGTACTGGAATTCTAATCCCTTTATTTGATATGATCTAGTTTAACACTGCATGTGCACTGTACATGTTTAATTTCTTGTTTTCAGAGCTTAACTGAATAAACAATTAGGTTTTGTGAGTGTCTGCATATTTTCCGGTTTCAGGTGGTGAGATTGCTTGAAGTAATTAAATTTAAAACCTTTTTTTTTGAGCATGGGAAAATGTGATACCCAACATTTGATGGTGTCCTGAAGTGTCAGATAAGTCTTGCAGGCCAGATGTGATCTTGTAATAAAGGTATATATCTAAGGATAACTTGTTAAACTCCTGGTGCTGGACTGTGACCACAAACCACACACAAACAGGGGAATGCCCCTGATAAAACTGGCCCCCAGAATCCTCTAGCCAGTGTTATTTTGATGAGCAGAAAGATCAATAACAAAACACTAAACACTATCGTTAGCTCACTCATCTGTTATTACAGGGAATGATTATTTTACAGTGTGTACAGTGAGTTCTCTGTACGTGTGACACACATCTACACAATTAATTGGCGTTGTTTGGAGGGACTCTGTCATGCTGACTAGTGGTACATTCATGAGATAACCACAGGCTTGTTGCCGGTTGGGCAGTGTTGACATGTGCTTCATCATCCCCTACTCTGCCCTGCTCTGCCCCAAGGAAGCATTGGGTTAGTTTAGAAATTTCACAGTCATGGTTCTCATGTTTTCTCAGACGTTCTTGTTACGAGATCTTGATCTTGTCTGGCCCTGCAAACCAAGGATCATGCAGTGATATTGTGCACTCTCTCTCTCTCTCTCTCTCTCTCTCTCTC
>CM067482.1:20607073-20619531 GCA_034552555.1 Semaprochilodus insignis
CATTCTGAGTCACTCCATGACAGTCTGGCACAACACCATTGCAGTCTTTGGTTACGTTGACGTGGTGCCAGTTGTCGTAACGGTCTGCGTACATGTAGTCCTGCGTTTTGCAGCTATCTGCTAAAGGTGCTGGCACTAACAGGATGACTCATGGGGGGCGTCACTGCTCACTGAATGTCCGTAATCATGGCTGTTGAGTCACTCCATGCATTCATGTCGCTGGTGCGTGCGTTCTTCTATCCACTCATTCGCATGTCTCATGATGTCAAACCTACCAACCAAGTTTCATTCCTATCAGTTGGTTCCTTCTGGGTGTAGCTATTTATTTTATTTTTTTTTAAGATGAGTGTATTTTGTAACATATTAAATATACATTAAATATACATTAAATATAAATGCTTGGATTAATCAACACAGCCACACAAAAACTCATCTGGAGGCTGTTCAGAATGTTGGCAGTCAGTTAGCACAAGCAATAGTAATATTACCACCTTCTGCATGGGCAAATGTGACAGTGGTTATTTACAGACCCCATATTGTGTCATATATGGTGATTCTCGGCTCCCAATTGTTTATCAAAGCTGTTTATGGCCGGGAGTTCAAGACTGTACAGTTGCTCTCTTGCTCTCTCTAATGTATGTCCAGCAATCATGGCCAAATATGGACATCTGTTAGGCCACATACATCCAATTGGGCTGTCACTGTTTGTGCATTTTGTTGGTTAAAAATATGGCTTAACATGTATAAAGTATGTGGCTGTCTTCACAGATTAGATTTGTTGGTGCCGTTAGATTAGTTAGATTGAGCAAGTAGGTTGTAATTGATTTTCAACAAGTGTGGTCATATGGTTTGTTATGTGGGGGAGGCAGTATGCTAGAGCTTCCTCAGGGACATTTATTTTCCCATATCCACAGAATGAAGCGTTTCCTGTTGTAGCATAGGCCGTGTACATACACTATGCTTTCTCCGTCTCCAGAAAAGAGTCCAGGCTCTGCAGGCAGTGTCAGCATCTCGTGAGAGCTCAGTATTTGCACTGGGATTTACGAATGCTTCTTTGTGGACTCTGTCTCAAGTGGCGCACAGACACAGCCTTGTATTGTATTGTTTACTGAAAAGGCCAACACGTTAGCAAAGCTTTGTGCGTTGCATGGTTCAGTTGCTCTTAATGTGAGAAAATGAGAAAATGCTAACCATCAGGGGGTTAACATTACACTCAATCCATATTGGGTAAATCTAAACCTATATCTTTATCAAATATCTGCCAGTACTCATATGACTTGGTGCAGACGTTTGTAACTCAATTCAATTCACCTTTGTTGTTGTAATACCAATACAACGTTGTACAGTAAACCGAAACGCTGTCAGGCTAATTGTCCAGTGCAAAGCAAATAAATACATAAAAAAATATGAAAAATAGATAAATAAAAGATAATAGAAAGACATTTGTGCCTGACAAATGTGTATGAGTAGTAACTGTAAGTCAGAAGGTATGGCTAGCATTAAGGTGCAAGCGATAGTTACCATAAATATGTAGTTTGAGTGAATTACAACTCAGGTGTGTTCTATAGTGTGGATTATTTGGAATTGTACTGCATGTTAGGGTAAACCAGGTCAGGTGTGCAAATTAAAGTAAATGAGAAGGAAGGTGAGAATAGCAGTTTAATTTCCAGACCAGAGATGTTCATATCAGAGTACAGAGAGTATACAGCTTAAATGTTGAAGTATAGAGTTCAGTGTGCATACTGTCCCATGAGCTAGTGTAGTGCAGTGTTTAGATATGTTGTGTAAACTGTTGGGGATCAGGCTTTGGCTCAGTGACAGCCCTTAGTGTGTATTCAGGTTCTGGCAGGTGTTGCTGATGTGACCATTTTAGTGGCTCAACAGTAAAAACTGTTCTTGAACCTTGTGGTTCTGGCTCAGATGCTCCTGTAACTCTTTCTGGATGGCAGAAGTTGAAACAGGGAATGGCTGGGGTGTGTGGGCTCAGAGGACTTTCCTCACACATCTATTGTTGACTGTGTCCTGTATGGTTGTGATGTGCTGGGCAGTTTTCGCCACCTTCGGCAGGGCCTTGTGTTGCGTTCAGCAGCAAGCTTTGGTGTTAAACCAGAGCAGTTGCATTAGATGTTTGCACTGCAATATCAGGATTTCCTGATGCAGTGTTACATTCCTGCTAACCATTTATGTTGTACGTTTTGGGTGGCAACTACAATTCAGCGTTGTACTTCTTCAAAAGACTTTCTTTCAATATCAGGCATGTAGAATTATATTACCGCAAACATTTAAAGCCTGTTGTATTGTATGTCAGTTTCAAAGGGAAGTTTAAGATAAACTGTTATTTTGCAATGCACTTATATTTAGGCGTTAATCTATCTTTCACCAGCCAATCTAGTCATATCACAGGCACAGTGGCCGTAGTCCCTTTTTAGCACTTAGTTTTTTTTCAATCAAATATTTACTTTTTACACACAAACTTCTTTGTGAAATTCACTCTCTCATTCTGATGCATTCAGAGTCACAGGAGGGGAACTGTTTGAAGATATTGTTGCCAGAGAATACTACAGTGAAGCTGACGCCAGGTTAGTGCTGTTCATTCCTGTACTTGTGTACTAGTTCACTGCATTTGTTGAATTAAGTACAATAATTATTATTATTTATTTATTATTATTTGTTATTATTATTAGTAGTAGTAGTAGTAGTAGTATTATTATTAGTATTAGTATTATTGTTGTTTTTATTTTTATTATTATTATTATTTATCGTTGTGTGGTGTTTGTGTTTTAGTCACACCATTCAGCAGTTAGACCTAAGAAAATCAATTATGCCTTATTACCAATGTCAATAAACAGAAATGCCAGTGTTCTTACAAACTGACACATCTTGATGATTGAAGATTTGTATTTACTTGTATGTTACAGACAAAATGTAAGCAATGACTGTTTCTAGTAGTCTTTCGTTTTTGTGCCTTTTTGTTTCCTGGTGCGCCTGTATCCTTTCATATTTCCCTGTGATGAGCTCTAGCCTTATGCTTTAGCTGTGAGGTGTGGGTCCTTTTTGTTCCCTTTTTTTATTTGAATATAAAATGTTGATGTCTGTGAGGGAATGTCCCTTGTTTTTTATTTATTTTTATATTTTTAATTCATTTTTATTCAACTTCCCAAATTCTCTACTAGAGGCCTACCATTTTATTATTCATTAAGCTTTTTGTATACCCTGTGCAATGTCCGTAGTGCTATATGAGTGTTATTTCAAGAAGACTTTCTATTCAGTTACAGCTGAATTTGAATCCCCAACATGTAAGCAATGCTGGCATATTCCATTCAGTTCAGCAAGTCCTTGTATTTACCTTTAGAAGGGTTTTTTGAAAGTTGGCTTTCTTTATGTGTGTTTTCCTGTCCATTTGTGGGCCATTCTGCCATTGATTTCCTATTGTGCTTGCTGAATTGTACTTCACTTCTTTTGCTTCCCCGCCATGTCTTTCTCTCCCTCTCCCTACAGTCATTGCATACAGCAGATTCTAGAGAGTGTAAATCATTGTCATCTAAATGGCATTGTCCATCGAGACTTGAAGGTTAGTATGACAGGCCAAAACTCCGGAAAAAACGCTGATGCCGAATCTTCAGATGAGCAGTTAAGAGGCAGTTGCCATTGCGAAGTCTGTCCTCTCTCACCCCCACTACACTTATAACTCCTTCTGCACTCCGAGCCGATCACATTCGGAGACCAATCGCGCTGCCCGATAGCTGAGGCACTGTGCATGTAGCGTCAGAGAGCCGTGCTCTAACCAGCGTCTGTGAGGTTTGACTCAATACGATGTCGTATTCAGGTGGTGTATCCCATAATCTCTGGGATTTAAAGCCTTGAGATGTTCAGATATATAGAAAATTGGGATGGAAGGCCACCCTGTCGATATCTTCATTGGGTCAAGCCCACGTTCGCGCCTTTGCGCAAACACCACTTCTGCTTTGAGATCGGTGGAGGCAGCATGGGGAAGAGCCTGATGATTATGTATAGAAGTTCCTGAAGATGACAGTAAACTTAAAATTGTATTATATTGTTGTTTTGTGCTGATTATTACCAATCTATTTTTCATTCAGCTCCTTGTCTACAAAGGATACGTCCAACTGCCTGCTTAGGTTCTACATTTATAGAAACATTTTAATTATTGTATGTGCTGTATTTGTAGCATACAGTTAATTACTACAAACTAATAGTAATAAAAGCCAGTGTTCCTGATTCTGTTGGCTTCTATAGACCCCTGAAGCTGTGGGTCATTTTGTAGTTGGCATCATGCATATATTAGTAACTCCTGTTCTAAGCAAGTTTTCTCTATGAGAAAAATAAATACTGTTTTTGAAAATCGTTGCACCTTGGAGTAAACCTGTGGCATGCTGAGTGCCACTAGTTCCCCTTTATTATGATGCTGTTTAGCAGTCAAAACACAAGCACATTTGACAAAGCCTGCTAGGGTACCTTGGTGAGGTCTTAGTTGTCAAGTGAGTGTGCCAGTAGGGCTTAACGATTAGAGGAAATATTTATTTACAATATTGCCATTGCTGTTTAAATGTGATTGTGTTCTGTTAATGAAGGACTACTTTTTTGGCATTGTTCCATACTGAAAACTAGCAGGAGTTCACAAGTTCTTTGTTATTAAGTTAAATTTCCCCACCTTAAACTTGTTAAACGATGTTGAATAACATAGGATATAGTTAAGCTGGAATCTCTTTGGATTTGAAAGTGCTCTTTCAAATTGAAAGAACTCTTTTAAATGACCAGTTATTAAAAAACTATTGACTATGTAGCCCTGTGCGCAGCAGTCTTAGCTTCCATGTGGCACTATTTATATTTCCACTTTTTAATGTCCCCATAATTCAGATTATTCAGTGACCTTCAGGGGCAATATGTATGAACACTGGCACATTTTTATTGGCCTCAGTGTGCAATATTTTCAAAAATGCTATTCATTTGTCCCATAGAGAAATCTTTATCTGACCTGGTATACAGAGTGATGACTTCAATCAACAGGTCTTTTTGCTCGTTTCTAATGTGTTGTCCACATTAACTGGCCATATGCAGCAGATGCAGCAGAAGTCCAAGTAGTTTTCTGAATGCAACCCTAAATTATGAGGGTCCTGATGGCTGGTGGGCATACTGAGCCTACTTTTTCTTAAGATGTCAGTATCAATGGCAGAACTTCCCTACCTCCACTGGTCTCAATGCAAATGCAGATAGTGAGTGTATGCTTGTCACTAACCCACACCCCCTGGTGTTTGCATGCAGTCATTGCATTCAGCAGATCCTTGAGGCCGTACTCCACTGCCACCAGATGGGAGTGGTCCATCGTGACCTGAAGGTGAGTATAGACATTGGGGGGTCCTAGGAACACTGTAGTCCTTCCTCCTCTCTCCTTTACTCTCTCTTTTTTGATGTTCTCTTATAAACGGATCATAGGGAGAGTTCGTAGACAGTTTCTGTATAACTAAATTCAATGTAAGCACACAGAACAAGGCCATTCAGTTCCTTGGTATCTGCTGGACTCCTTCGGTTCACCGCATCTTGGTGATTTCCATTCTAGTGGAACAGCATGTGCAATAATGTCCAAAGGGAGTTGAGCATGATTGTTTTGTATGTCTGAAAAATTAAATGAATAACCCAGTTTATCAGGCTATAACATCTATTCACCCTTTGGCGTTACCACTTTCCAGTTTTTTGTTTGCAGTATTGGCCCCTTCATTAAGGCCTGTCTTTAGCCATTAGCATTCAGCAGGCCTAGTAAGTTATACGCACTGAGACACTAAGCGTTGAGCACTTGCCCCAAAAAGTCTTGTGATTAAAGCAAATAAGAATTAATTCAATCTGATTGGTGCAGTACGCATGGAGAAATCCTGGCTGAGTGGAATTCATTGTTATCTTTGCTGAAAATACGGCTTCTTCCATCCCCCACAACACCGGTGCCAGGGCTCAGCGTTGCGAGCTCTAATTTGCTAATCAAATGAGCCAGGTGCAGCTAGGAGCTCGATTTCAGTCCTGGAATAATCCTCCCCCTGCACTTGTAGTCCGAAATCAGCTCTCCAATTGGTTGTTGCTATGGTGTTACCATGGAAAAACAGTAAGGATGGGAAAAAAGTGAAACCTTTAGAGACAAAACCATTAGAAAAGAGAATATTGTGTCTCTTAGGAGCCTTGTTCTAGAGATAGATGTATGTGAAATGTATGTCCAGCTGACTTTGTGTTGGTGCTAATTGGCTGCAGTGTATACAAAGTTGCCAAGGTGCCCAGGTAGCAGCTGCATTTAGTCACATTTTTCAGTCTATCCCAGCATGCCTTGAGTATTCAGTTGTTTTTTTAGAGCTTCCCCTTTCCTTTCAGAATAGATGTTTTTTTTTCGGACCTTCTTTGGTTTGTGTTTTGTTTCCCGTTTTCTTCTTGTTTGTCTTTTGTTTCACCTCTTTTGTTAGACCCCCTCCCCCACTTTAGCTTCTCTAATCACAGTTCATTTAAGCCATGTCTGGCCTGGGTCTATTGTGGTTCAATGGCCAGTAGATCAGATTACAGAAAGGCTGCTGCTGGTTACAGCTATTAGACCAGTTTGGCATTGATATTGAGTCTGATGTTTGAGGATATTATGGTATTAGACATCAAAACGTTGGCATTCTGCTGTATAAAATGTTATTAAGTTATTGGAGTAGACGTTGTTAAATTATTCAGTACACTGTGTGTCTTTAAGGGCTGTGTGGCTGGAAGTTTTGTGGAACATTAGTGCTTTCCAATAAGATCTGCTATGGCACTTGACAGCTTGGTTGCAGTAAGAAAGCCTTTTAGAATGGCTTGTGCTGACATGTCTGTTTTTTAGTCCACTGCAAAGGAATGAGGAATGTGAGGAATGCTTTTTTTTAAAAAGCATGATTTGGTTTAGTTTTCTTTATAATTTCCTAGATTTGTAGTTTGTGTGTGTGCGCACACACACACACACACACACACACACACACACACACACATATGTATGTTCTGTGTAGAGGATGTGTAACTGTCTTTCAGAAAATCAACAAAACTTTGAATTTGACTGGGGTGCCCAAACCTTTGCACACAACTTGTTCTTTTGGTTCAAGTTCAGTGCCTTTCAGCAGTTTGTAAAACTCCTGAAAATGCCACCATTCCCACCTAACATAGCATAGCATAACTAACCAATGTAAATTGATTAGCAATATTAAAACTTAAGTATCTTGTTTGGTAGATGCAAATCTGTGCTTTCCAGTGCATGTAAGAGTCAGTCCGCAAAACAACATTCATTCAAAACAAGCATTTTTATTAAATGTGTGTATGCTACAAGGTACAGACCACCCTTCATTTGTTTCATTTCTAGTCAAAATGGCCATTACATCAAACCTGCGGAAATGGTGGTGCTTGATTTTCTCCCAAAGATGAAAGTTTTAACTACTTTTTTGTATTCCTGTTCTGTAAACGACTCTATTTTCACATGACTTTCTCCTTCCTTATGCAAGTGAGATATCTGATATCTAATCTACTCAGATATATCTTAATGGCTTTTTGGCTTGAAGTTAAATAAATGTAGGGCGGTCTGACTTTTGCACAGGAGCCACCCTTGTGATTTTATTAAACTGTATTATGCTTTTTATCCCCCTATAATATAGCAAATATTATTTTTCTCCCCATTTTGCTGAAAAGCTATTTAACTGTTTCTTTTTTTCTTCAAGTTCTGCCCCTCTTTCTTACTGCCACAAAAGCTGTACATTCAGTATGTTCTGTTCTCCAGCTCTGCAGTTTGTTGCTGTTTTAGCTTGGGAATGGGCTGATTGAAAGGAATGCAAACGCAATGGCTGCATGGTGACATTAATTACTCCCAGTAGCATGTTAGTACCTTGTTAGCACGGTATTTTTTTTTGCACTGAACACAGAGTCATTGCTGTGATGAACTGACCCAATTAAAATGACCAGTGTGAACATTTTTGTTTTACAATTTCAGTTACTTCTGTTAGTACCACTCAGTATATTCTGTTAGTATACCACTCATTTGAACCGAGAGCTGAATAAAACATTCATAAGCATTCATCACATTCACCAACAACACATTGACATGTTCATGTTTATATAAGCATTGCAATGTGTGATTTGTCATCCCAAAACACTGACACATGGATCTCATTTATAGATCTGTGTAGGTATATGGATATGAAGAATGCATATGTATGTTGTGTACAGCCTATGAATGTGTTGCAAGGCTCATATGGTAAGAATGGTGAAATTAAGAAACTGGTCTGCACTACAGTTAATTTGGTTTCAGCATATCTGCCTTGAACATGTCTCTATTGCAGTACCGTACCTTTTCATTTTTGTTTCACAAGCATCACCTTGCCATCTCCTGTGGGATATTACACGATATAAATCACTGTTTACTGTTACTACTACATTATTTGTATCTGAACACAAACACATCAGTTCCACTGTCTTAGTGAGTTGTTATGAATCTCTCTCTGTATCATTGGTCAACAGTCCTGCTCCTGGAGATCTGACTTCCTGCAGACTTTAGCTCCAACTCCGATCAACCCCAACTGACCCATCTAATTATTGATCTTCAGAAACCCTTGATTAGCAAAATGAAGTGTGGTAGTTTTGGGTTGGAGGTGAAACGTGTTGGAAAGTATATTTCTAGAGGAGGGTTGGTGACCACTGTTCTAAATCATAAGCTCACTGGCCCAAAAAAATTAGTGACCTGTAACTGAAATGTGCCCAATTGCACGTAATACCTCCATGAGCGTGAATAACAGCTGTGATTCAATTTGGCATTGACTGGATTCTTGTATCAAAGAATTGTGCAGTTGGGCCAGATTTGGTAAATCCCTTGCCTGACACAATTCTCAGGAGAATTTCCTGTAGACTGGGATTTACTTCCTTCACACTATGGCCTAAATCAGTTACTTCCTTCACACTATGGACTTTGGCACACCCAAATGGAATCACTCCTTTTTACCAATCATTAACATCTGCTTTATGACCTATTTTCCACACATCGCACAAGACATTCACTGCACTGTACCACCTCGGCATCTGCAGGAGCTTGAAGTCACTGCCGCCTTAAATATGCAAGATGGCTAATTTTTTGTCTGGTGAGCTTATATCATCACTGTCAAAGTAAACTTCATAACTGGCTGTTCACACCATATGAAAATACCAGCTGAGCGTTACATAAATGATCAGGTATTTTTTCATTTCATTTCCAATGTGGAATGGAGCTCTTTCTGGCTTACTGCCTGCAAAGTGATCTAGTCTTCTTCACTTCTTGTCTTTTGACATGACGAGTCAATTTTGAACTAATAATACTGTTCTTATTGGTCTGCTTCATTTGCATTAACCTATGCATAACCCTGAGGATAAAACTGACTGTTTAGAATGGCCTGGGTCAATAACGGATCTCCAATCTATTGTAGAACTTTATTAACTTTTAGAAAACACTTTTGTATTTCTTCCCATTTTTGATCTGTCGTGTGGAGCCTCAAGCTGACTGTACTGTATAGGCTTTATATGCTTCAGCAGTGTTTTAAAATAATGTTTTCATTATTGACCCAGGTCTTATACAATACAGAGCATCTATATAATTTACTACAAAAATGTTCATCTGCCGCTGGACATGGTCCAAGTCTCATCTTGAACTCATATTCTGTCTTCAAAGCCGGAGAATCTGCTTTTAGCCAGCAAACTCAAAGGCGCTGCGGTGAAACTGGCTGACTTTGGCTTGGCCATTGAGGTGCAGGGAGACCAGCAAGCATGGTTTGGTGCGTATCTGTCTTCAAATGTTTTCATTTGTGAGCTGCTTAAAGATGCAGTCATCGTGTTTATTTTTGAGCTAAATTATTCTCGTCTGACTCATCTGAATAGCTGGTTCAGCATAATGGGTTAACACCTCCACCGTACATGCTGTAGACTAGGGTTCGATCCCCCACTTGGGCAAGCACCCTATAAGTCCTTTGGTGAGTCTCCTAATGCCACCTTCGCCTACCTCTAAGTTCAAAATTGTCAGTTGCTTTGAAGTTCTTCTTTTAATGTGAGAGGTCTTTCCATGTTGTCAGCAACTTTGCACATCAATACAAAGCACTTCATTTGTTCCTTCCCTAGAATTATCACACATCAGCATTACCTTCTGCCTTCTGTAACATTTCTGTGGATGTTGTAATTGGGCTCTGAGGGAATGATTATTTTATAAAACACGCCATCAAACAACTTTAAATGGGCAGTGAGGGCATCTCAGTATTTATTACTGTTACAGAGTAGTAAAAGCCACAGAGTCATGCTCTTTGGGAGTCACTCTTCAGCATTGGAGCAAATCACTCATTTGCTTCAGATGAGTGGGATATAAACCAGGTCTGTTGTGATCGATCTAGAGATCAGTTTCTTAGATGCTTGAAAGCTGTCTGTATTAATCTATTTCTAACCAGATTGCCAGTTCTCAGAAGTAATCACAATCAGTATCGTCAGGTGTCAAGTATGTTATTGGTTTGTGATGGAAAGGATGAGGTAGAGGTAGTGAGGATCCTTTGTGTTGCCATTATCTTAATTTTCTAATATAAAGATGTAATGCAAAGAGGTAATTGGCAAATGGCCGCTTTACTTAGGTTGAGAACGGTTTGGTGCTCACTGAGCTATTATGTAGATGCTGGATGATGCTTATTACCCAGTTTTATCAGAATTAGCATCTTGATTCCTTTGGCTTTTTTGTTCCCCTTTTTCCTATTTTAGCATGGCTACCTCGGTTGTGCTCTTTTGATGGAGCCAATTTTGTGGACCATATGAACAGTAGCGAGAAGCTTAAACCATATTAGACCTTTTTATAATCCTTTGTTTTTGTCTGTGTTGCAGGTTTTGCTGGAACTCCTGGTTATTTGTCTCCTGAGGTGTTAAGGAAGGAACCCTATGGGAAGCCAGTTGACATGTGGGCCTGCGGTATGTATTCCACATCTGGTGTCTGAATGGTCTTAACTTTTTAAAATTTGTTGTAAACTTCTCGTTATTGTTTCAGCTCCTGAATGAGGTGAAACAATGAGGTGAAGTTCTGTGCTCCTTGTGTTTTTTGAACATGCATCCTGTTGTACTTTTTTTGTGGGGAGCAAACGATTTTTTCTTACACGGTTTGGTACATGGTTAAATATTGCATACAACATCTTTTTTCTGAATTTTTCATGTCACACTCAATATGAATTGGAAATCATAATGCATTTTCCAGTGTACCGTGATGTGTATCCATGTGTATCCACTGGGTAGGTGCAACAATGAATTTTATTTTCTTATAATATTTATTATTATTTTTCTGCCAGCTGGTGCACAGAGATGGGTTGGAGGCCAACAAAAGGCACAACCTTTTGATGAAATGTTACAGGAAAATTTTTGTCTCTTTACGTGTTTAATATATTTTTTAATCATTGATTTAACAGCTCTTGCAGAAAGTCATCATTCTGATTACTGTTTTCTCCTGTCAGTTTCTCCAGCATCAGAAGTCCATTGATTCTGTAGGAAAAGTGCATCCAGTTTGCCAGCCTAATGTAAAGGTTATGTTTGACAGTCAGGATTAGATGGAGAATGTGCTTTATGTCTCACAACCTTCTGTGAATACACATGCACTGGCAGGTTCTGAACCCTTTGGCTAATGTCCAGGCCTTTCATATGGAGGCTATTGTGTTCTCTAGGTGTCTATTGTAAACAGGGAGAGAATAATTGACTGTTTATCTAGTCTGAATATTTGATCCTCCGTGGAGAGGCACCCTTAGCTCAGCTCTATTGTATTTACTTTCATATGTGAGAGAAAAGAGATAGATCATGGAACTAAAGAAACATCACCATGGTGATTGTGAGAAGGAGATATCAGATATAATAGGAGGCGTGATGAAAGCGCCTCCTCTGCTGTAAAAACTCAGCGTATTAATGATGGAAACACCATGATCAGAATAAACAAACTAGTTAGACGCTGACAGACCTGCTGCAGTGGGCTGCTGATGAATGGCTTCCGTTGGGGTGTACAGATAAATCGTGCGATTAGGACAAATTCAGGCGCTGTTTATCTGTACTCGTCTTATTCACCTTTTTCCACCATGACGCTGCACCTGCCAGACTGCCAGATGAACAGAAAGAGGAACTAATGTATTGCTCAGAGATTTTCTGTCAGGTTAAAAGGCAACCAGTTAAAAGTGTTCCTCTAAATGTCCTCTAAGCACATGGTTTGACCTGGAGTATTTCAGCAGTGAAATTTAATCTGATGTCATGACAATTTGATGACATATTCACATCAGTGTAGGTGTGGTCACCTTCTTTATCCTCTTATTCTTCTTTGCCTTCATGATCTCCATCTTCCTCATCTCGTCTGTCATCTTCTTCTGCACATTTGTCTCTTTCCCTTTTTTTGTTCTTCCCATTTTTCTTCTTTTCCTCATTCCCATTTTACTCCTTCTTTT
>CM067482.1:20619602-20887886 GCA_034552555.1 Semaprochilodus insignis
CTTGTTTTGTTTCATTGGTATTTATCTTCCTTTTTCCTTCTCCATCTTTATCTCCTTCTACTATTTGTTCTGTTTTCTTTCTTTGTCTTTCTTCTCCGTCTTCTTCAAATAAAAAAGTAAGTTTTCTTCAGTAAATGAGTAAAGAAAGGTCAGGTCCTGTGCCACTGTGTTTTAGTGGGATGTGTTGTATGTTTGTATGTGTTCTTATGGTGTGATTTATCTCCTGCCAACAGGTGTGATTTTGTACATCCTGCTTGTGGGTTACCCTCCCTTCTGGGATGAGGACCAACACAGGCTCTACCAGCAGATAAAAGCTGGGGCCTATGATGTGAGTGTCTGTGTATGTCTGTCTGTCTCTCTTTCTGTTTCACTCGCTCTCACACATTCTCACTCACACACACTCTCATAATCTCTCTGTGTCTCTCTTTTCTGGCAAACTGAAAAAGAGCAGCCTACAGTCTTAAGCTTGGACTCCCCTGACCTGTTCAGACATTGTGCATCTTGGAGAGAGAGAGAGAGAGAGAGAGAGAGAGAGAGAGAGAGAGAGGAGGGAGAGAGGGAGAGAGAGAGAAAGAGAGAGAGAGAGAGTGTTTGAGATGGGCACCATGGTGGCTTTTTCCAGCTCGACTTTGTCTCAAAGCTCTTGGATTAAAGTTTCTCTAAGAGTTTCTGCCAGCTTCCTCTTTTCATCCTCACAATTAAAGTTTTGCTTGCAGTTCCTGCAGTTCATTATCTGTAACTTCATGCATGGCAATCATGGAACACAATGAAGAAGTCATTACAAGTAGAAAATCGCAGTTCTCTGAAACCCAAGATATCACAAAGTGTTTTGTTTGTAGTTATAGAAGATGGTGCAGGACACCTTTACACAGGAATTGTAGGAGTGAAATATTACGGAGTATATTTATATCCTATAGGTGTAGGATTTTCCAAAGCAATGATGACCTCACAACCAGAACACTGTTAGTGGTCCCTAGCGGAGTTCAAGTTCTATTAAAATGGGGCAGTTCATGTTCTAAGGAATGATTGATGCGTGATATAAGCAACTTTAAAAAAAAAAACAGCCTAAACCTACTGTTAACAAACTACATTGCTCGTTGGAAAAAATGTTTATAGTGATTATTATTAGTAATTATCATATTGTATTTATCATATTGGTTTGGTGTGGTGTTGCATTTAAAGATGTGTCACAACACAATTCGTAACTCATGCACAAGCTGCATTTTGAGCATTCCAGCTAACTGTCTTGTACCACAAGCATGCTTTCTCACCTGCCAAGGCAGATGTGCAGTGGAGTCTCATGCAAAAATTGTTAAACATAAATGACACACTATGGCCTTTTCATTCCAACAGACTAGGTAAAGCAGATAACTCTCCTTAACGGTTCGTGTTTATCTGTTATGGCTTTTGGAATAACAGTAGATCCTGTTCTGATTTGTCCTATATTGCCCTTCCGAGTACTGTGTTTTAACCTCCACTCTTGCGTAACTACGTACAGTGGGTTTGTAGAAAACAGTTTTATATTTGCAATGCGTTTGTGCATTTGTGTTCATGTCCATTGTTTTGAGTGTGTTTCTGGTCTAATACTCAGCCATTGTAAAAGAAAAATTGTGTCTTAGATGTGGTTTGGACACCCTCTCTCTCTTTTAGCCATGAGATCTTTATTTATCAGCTTCTTATTACAGAGATTAGATGCTTTGACTCATTGATTGCCAAGTGCATAAAACCTCAAACAGAGACCCAGATAATCCATGTTCAGGAAATGTAAGTTTTTAATGACTCATGCATAGTTAGTATTGTTCTCCAAGTGATTTGAGCATTGCAGGTAGCATGGTTTTAATTCAGTAGCTGTAATATGAGTCAGATCATTTATACTGTAAAACAGTACACACTAGGGACTCCGAGGGCTCAATGTTTGGCTTATGAGTTTCAGATCAAATGCAGACTGTTTGTGTAGGAGGGTGTTGTAGAGCATCTCCTCATCACATAAGTATGCAGTTTTTGTCCTAACCCTGCATTCGCATAAGGAAGCGACATGTCAATGTTATCTCTGTGTGTTTGCTTCTTGTGGATGTGTTGACTCTGTGTGATAAGGATTTGAAACCAAAGATGGGAACCAAATCCTCTTTGGTAGAGGAAAAAAGGGCCTTTCGTCCACAAGATCTAAACTTACTAAAATGCAAACAAATAAACAGGAAAAGTCCGAACCAGAAAAAGCGAAGGGAATGGGGACATTTGCTATGATTGCTCAAAGGCATGACTGTACCTGTACATGTCTGAATTGTTAGACCAGGAGCAGCTCATTAGCAGTAAGCTGACCATTTTTCAGCCAGATTTGGTGCCTGATGCCTGTCATGACTGTGTGCACATTGTTTCAGGCCTAAAAGGCTCCATTGGGGCAGTCAGGTACTGTTAAGTGATGACTAATGCATTTCAGTTTATCTAGGCATACATGCTGTGTGCTCTTACATTGCTGCAGTATAGAGGTGTCCATGACTACTTGTTTATTAACTTCTCTGCAGTTTCCTTCTCCTGAGTGGGACACGGTGACCCCGGAGGCCAAAGATCTAATCAATAAGATGTTGACCATCAACCCCGCCAAGCGCATTACTGCCGCAGAGGCCCTCAAACACCCTTGGATCTGTGTATGTATCAGTACCTTGTCTCTTTCTGTCACTTACACATATAGCTGTATTTGTTATGAGTTTGGTCACCCTGCTAAAATTACACAATACTTGTTTTCATGATGAATAGTATCTCAATATAAATATGAACAGAATGTTATCACAAACCATGAAAACAATGTTTTTTATTTACTGTTTTATTACACAGTTCTACAGTCAGTTCTACAGTCAGTTCTACAGTCAGGTCATGATGAATTGAACAGTCATCTCCTGACAATAAGGCACAGCCTTAAGACAGCTATGCCACTCGGGAGCTCCTCATAAAGCCACTTTTAATGAAATGCTCAGTTGGTCAGTGTTGTGGAAGTCCTGATGAAATTCATAACATGAGCTCAGTAAGCTTGTTGTGATAGTATTATACAATCGTCACCGATCCCTACATACCGTACATACATATTGCTACAAAAAACCCTTCCAGCTTCCTGCTAACTATTGAATTCAGACATTGCTTTTTCATATTAAGCAGCGACACAGGTAGTAACACCATCTCATATGAGAGACTTAAAGACAGAACCTGAGTCTGTTAATAAGTCCAGACCTGCAGGCTTTTTAATAGGTCTGTAGACCTTCTGTTTTTTTTGTTCTTTTTGAAGTTATTCCTCTATTTGTATGACATTTAGAAAATGCCTTTAAGCCAGGCTTTGACATTTGGTGCATTTTTAGTTATTTCAGTTCACCCACCTCCACATTATGCTGTAAGAGCTTGCCCACATACACTATATATAAACATATCATTCACTGTATTACCTGTATATATATTTATAGACATGCTTTTAACTAATTTCTCTGTTTCTATAGCAACGCTCCACAGTGGCCTCCATGATGCACAGACAGGAGACGGTGGAATGCCTGAAGAAGTTCAATGCCAGGAGAAAACTTAAGGTGAGATATATAAACATACAGTATGCCGGAGCTTCATTAGTAAGACTGGATGAGTCCAACTAGAGACATAGTGCAAATGTGATGTCACTCTGAGTTGAACGATATCCACTTTTTCATACCATCAGTCATCAGTCTGTCTTTTGTGGAGAGTGGGAGGAGAGGTTATTTGTCCTGCTGACTGAAAACTGATTCTCTGTATGTCTTGTGGTGTGGGGAGCTGTTAGTTTGAAAGCAAGTGAAAGTGTTGTTGCTTTAAATAGGTAGATAGACAGATAGATAGACGCACCTTCCCAAAGAACAGCTGAAGTGCAAGTAGCAAGTCAAAAACCCTCCTGGAACATCCAGCAACTACCAGCAGAGGAAATGAAGTGTGTTGATAACTCTTCTTTCTCAGACTAAACCAATCACAGACCAATCACAAAGAAGTACAGTTGCTGAACTAATGAAACACAATAAAATTAAACAGAAACGAATAATATATTTAAAAAAGAGAGAGAGAATGACTTCAATGTAGTAAAAAACAAATTATGTTCCTCAAAGATGTACTCGAGTATAGGAAAAAAAGATTAGGCTTCAGGATAGTATTTAGGATAGTATGTCATAATATTACTTGGAATGTTAATTGTTAATGTAACTGGTAAGTGTTCTTGAACATTCAGTAATTGTTAGAATATTCATGATTTAACATTTATTGAATAATGAATTGAAAACGATGCTTGTTTACTGGTCACTTTGTGGACGAATAACCCCTGAATATGTTTATTTTTGAATGTAGTACATAGATGTGGAACAGAAATTTAAGACCATAATTTGCAGATAACATGGGCTTTTATATATATTATGTGTAATACTGCCCAACTCTATTCCTCTCAAATGCTGCACAATTATTTTGGCTTTATTCACGTAAATCTTTCAGAAATAATCTTGAATCATCAGACAGCAAGTGGACTCTCACCTATTTGGACTTAATAATTGTCTCAGACTACTGGTCCTCACAGTTATGAATTAAACCAGGTTAAACTCTGCTCTCATACTCCTCATATCTGCTCATTCTTGCAGGGTGCTATCCTGACCACAATGCTGGCTACAAAGACCTTCTCAAGTAAGATACAAAGCTGTGTTGTTTCAGTCTTTATGTCAGTGCTTTAATGCTTTTATGAATGTGTTGTTGCAGAATCAGAGCAGTCCAGTAGCACTATAGAGGTTTAGCATTCTAACAACTGGAAAAACTGCATACGCTAATGTATAGTATCACTAGATGGGCTTATGGGGTTATTCTCTTCGTTCTCTTAGTGGGTAGGCATTTTAGCTTTATTAGTAATCTCTCCTCAGCGTATTCCAAAACGTGTTTCTAACTTTACTGAGAATCAGTGCTTTATATCCCATGCAGTGATGTTCTGAGTAATATTTTCTTGTGTATTTGGAGAATTGAGCCTGTATGGGAACTCTTAAGGATGTGTTACTACTATGACTTGTTGGGTGTAGCTGTGAGAAGCAGTTTAAACCCTTTCTGCATGAACAGATCAGAAACTGCACAAATGGTTTCTGATCTGCGGCCTGTTGCACCAGCTGAACATAAGTTTGATTGTTGTCTAGTCTTAAACTAAACTGCTGCTACATTCATGCCTATGAGCTTCTAGAATTTAACCGGTTGCACAAAGTAGTATGGTTTCAATGTAACTTAAAAGTAGCACATACACTGCAATAGATTTAAGTTCTGGTGTAAAAAACCTGATCACAGACCTCAGAGGAACACACAGGAACAGAGCCCTCAGTGTAACAGTGTAAATAGCAAGTGTGTCTGGCCCTGAGATATTTCTTCTTAACAAAGCTAATATTAGGCTCTCCTTGTCATTCAGCGATTATGTTAGCCACAACATCACTAATGCTACTGCCTGTTCATTAATAAAGTGGAACCAGAACCCCAGTTTGAACATCATAGCAGAACAGAATCAACAGACGAGGGCACTTTGAGGGCACTTTGAGGGCACTTTGAGGGCACTTTGAGGGCACCATTTTATTGTAAAACACAATCCGTTTTTGAAATCTAACTAATACAACTGACAGACCTTAAGCAAAGTTATCACAGAAATGCAAGAAATGCAAACGATTTCACTGAAGGCCAAGATCATAGGTGTAATGTTTCATTTTTATGTCAGGAAGAACTGATTAGGTGCAGAAAGTGGAAACGTCATTCTGTGTTACACTGTTTTGATCACTTAAATTCTATTTAAGAGGTACCGTAAGTGTCTGTAGTGCAACCAAAGTCTTTGTGTCGCTAATTTTAAACGAACTACATTTAACGTAAAAGGTTAGGATAGACTTTACACCTCAATTTGCGATCAAACACATGTTGAGCTGGTGCAAATGGCTGCTGATCTTAAATCATAATAATAAATAATGTCTTAATTATCCAACAGCTCACACAACGTTTGGCATTATCCTTGCATCTTCACTGCATCCTGATATGTCACATGCATTTGCACTTGGTAGTTAAATGTATCCCTGGTTAGTCGGACTGAAATCCGATTTCTGGGTGGGATGGGATACGCAAATCTGTTTGTTACATGGCAACCAATTACCAGTTGTTTATTCGTTCAGAGTCTTCCTGTGCTGTGCTAAAGACGGTTGCATTCCTTCAGTGATCTGTAACTCTTTTGTTGATCAGTAACTCTTGTTGGCAATAATCTTAACCAAGCAGTTTCTCTCCTGTGTGGTGGTTAACAGGGACTTTTTTCATACAAAATGAATTTAGTTCCTGTAGGCCAGTGCTCCCCAGTCCTGCTCCTGGAATTGTGCCTTCCTGAAGAGTTCACTTTCACCCTTGATTGAACACATCTGATCTAGATCATCAGTCCATTTAATTACATGGGTCAGGTCAGTTAGATTAGGGCTGGAGCTGAATTCTGCAGGTAGACAGATTGGATTTGTGACCACTGCTGTAGGCCATATTACTATGATGTCCTGCTTGAACAGCTTGCATCAGATCACACCACAGCATTTCAGTGAAATTCGACTCCGGACTCTGAATTGGCCATTGGCCAGTGTGCTGGTCAAATCAATTCAGATTTTTACCTTTTTTTTTAATCAATAAAACTAAAATCCATTTTGGCCTCATTCACCAAACGTTCTTATCGCAAAGCATATATACATGTCTGGTTTTCATCTGGTCTTTTGGAAAAGGATAGAATTTTAGAACATGCCGTAAATAGTTTTGTGCATATACTTCAGGAGCAGGGCTTTCTGTCGAGGTCTTAGCAAGGTATTAAAAAACATTAGCGGCGATTGTAAGAACTGTGTGCACTTGGTAAATATGCCAGAAGCTAGAATTTATCATCTCCTAGAAAAATGTCACTGACCATGCAAGCATGTGCGTGTGAGAGAGACACATTATTCCTCTGTACTGCACGAAACTCAGATTCCCGCAGATAATTACAAGGTACTTTGGATGATTATAGTTGCATTACATAAATTACTCTGTCATTCAAAAGCTATTTTTCTCCCTTTACAAGCGTCTTTGTCTCTATACTGTCGCCACCTCCACCAGAGCGTGCCTTAGAGAGTGAGAGAAGTGCATGGCTAATTGGCCACCTGCTGCACTGAGCGAGGGACAGAGTTGAGTGAGGGTGTGTGTGTTCAGGTGGAGGTCACTGCAATGTATATCGATGAGCTCTTAATCTCTCTTATTTTATCATCCTCCTAATCTCTCTCGTTTTTATCACCCTCTTTTCGAACCCAGGCAAGAATCCATACAAGAAGCCCGATGGTGTTAAGGTAGGTGTAGTTTTAATTCTGTTTCTATATGAAAACACTCAACGTTTTATAAGTGGGATTAATAACAGATGGATGTCAGCTTGCTGGTTTCAGTGGATTTGCATATGCAGTACATATACAGTGATTCCACTCTTAACTGTTTCATTGTTGGTAAACAGTAGCTACCAGTAAGATGTTGTCATGTGATATTTGCCTTCATTCTTTTATTTTTATCAACCTATTAGTGTTGTTGAACAATCCTTTCTTTTAATGGCAATCTTAAAGTTTCCTTACAGTTATCAGTCCAAATTGTCTCTCCTTTTTTCTTTTTCTTTCTTTCTTTCTTTAGTTTTTTCTTTCTTTCTTTTTCACAGTTAGTTTGTCCCTTTGTGACACTCAGAATGTAAATGTTTGTACTTATTCTGCTATGTTTTAGTTTCCTCTAATTCTGTTTTTATGTCATTCAACCAGAAGCATAACCAACTGTACATACAGTATATATACAGTACTGTGCAAAAGTCAGAGATCACCTTTCTGTTTATTTAATTTCCCCTTCTGTTTATTTAATGTGAAGCAGCAAACCGACATAAGTTATTCATTTTTCAGGGTCAGAAAAAAGCAGGAAACCTGTACTGAACACAGAAACCTCTGGCACAAAGTATAATATCAAACCTACCAATATTTAATTTGTCCACTCTCTACTTTGTGCACCTACTACCACTTTAACTTACCCTTCCTTTCAGTCTTAAAACCAACCACGCTGTTCCCAAAGCATTCATCAACACTATGCTTGCCCAAACTCACCTCAACTGCCGCAGTCATTTCTGTCTTGTAGTCTTATGCTGTCTTAGGTGTTTTCCATCTTTGTACTACGTAAAAACAATGCAACACTATGAGTCTAAATGGATCTGCAGCTTTACCTTACAGAGAAAAGAAAATGGACACAAAAAAGAGAATTTGAACTAGAGTACTGAAATTGGGATTGGGAGTACTTGGATTATAATGCTGAACCTAATACTTGCATTTTTCTTTGAAAACTTGAAACAGATCTCACACAAAATAACGGAATATAGGTAAAAGCTCCCCCCCTCAATCCTGACAGCTACACATAATAGCCGTGTGACATTAAGTAAATGAAAGAGTGGTCTCTGACAGTACTGTAAAAGATGCATGTTAATAATTTGTGTGTTCATCTGCCTAGCATTCATTTGGGACTCCTGAGGATCTACTACCTTGCAGAGTTTAGTACCAACTTCATTTTAAAACTGCCAGATTTAGCTAATCTAAGCCTTCAGGGAGCAGCTAAATATATTACAACCAAATGCTGTAAAAGTGTCTCTCCTTGATGAAGTCGCACACAATAATGTGTTGAGAGATTGTGTACATAGTTGTGATACAGTAAAGGCTTTTGTAGCTCAATGAAGAGTGCCATGGTTATTAAGCTGTTCTCAAAATTTAAAACTCTCTACCATTTACAAAAGTAGCACTCTTTGTTTTTAATATGCCGAGGTTCAGTACTACTACCTCTGCTGCTGCCCCTGCTACTAATAATTAAATAAAATAAAAATGTTACTTTTATTTAGGATATTTTAAGGTGCTTCACAGACCATCATTACAACAACAAACGATTATGAAATCTAGGCTAAAACAGCTAACTAACTAAGCTAATAAACTAACGTCACTATATATATGTAGAGAGAGAGAAAAAAATATATATATTATTATATATGTTATATATTATCGCTCATTCATTTTTTTCCTCTCTCTCTCTCTCTCTCTCTCTCTATAGCAGTTAAGTCTAATATTATGATGAAAACACCTTGAAATTTGACATTTTTTCTTAAATCCACTTGAAGTCTGTTTTAATCTGCTGCAGGAAGCTGGGCGTCTGCTGGTTAAGAAATCCCAGTCTGTGTCATTTAGTGGGATTAGTTTTAGATGAGTGTGGGGGGAATGTGCACTCTGTCCTCCAAACGTCTGTTTGCTTTAGTAATAAAAGCTAATATAAAGTAATAAAATATAGTAAAGGCTATATATAAAGACGCCAGGGTGACCGAAGCACCTTTCATTTGGACTGAATGATGTAATTTGTAGATGAAGAATAGATCATGCTGTAGTCAAAGCTGTTAAATATCTATGTATCTTAATATTATTAGTAATGATAGAAAAGCGAATAGCGGTTCTGATTAATTAATGGTATGCTGATTTACAAAGTGAGTGTTTGTTTATTTCTGTTTTGTAACGTCGTAACAGAAAAGGAAGTCTAATTCCACTGAGATTCCAATGGTGAGAGTTTTAGAGTGCAAGTGTAGGTCCTGTATCTCCAACTAGATCCTACATTAGTCTTTCATTTCTCCATAGCAAATCGCATAGAGAAGTCATAAATATATTTGAACTTCATTTATTCAAATATATTAAATACATGTCAGTAGTTTATCACTAGCTTCTTTAACTACAGAGCTGCTGTGTGTTTGATTAAAGTTTTTTTTTAATAGTGCATAAACTGCAAATACATGACGTTTTGTGGACTTTTTAAAGAACTTTTGCACCTGATTGTAATGTGCGTACAGTACATCTGTTTCTCTTTCTTTTAGGTTGTAAGTGAACAGGTTTACTTTATAGCTATTTTGTGCGTAGTAGATTGTGTATCTAATAAGACCTAATGTGACAATGTTACAACTTGACTTCTTACCCTTTGGCTCGTCTGCTGCCTGTTTCAGTACCAGTTTTAACAAGCCCTCTTCCACTTTGTCTCATCACCACCTTTGGGGGAGATCCCCAGTGCCACCCAAGGGTCATTTCCATTCCTTCATTAGGGTTTTAGATGGCCCCTCAGAGGTACAAAGCATGCCCTGAACACAAATAATATGCTCAGAAGTCATTTTGACCTTTCCCTTTTCAAACCAGAAAAGCTGTTTATAAGCCATAGCAGTGAACTACTTTCAAATGCTTAACATTTCAGACCCGCTACATTTGATTTACTGTGCTTTAACTACTCCATCTGTTATGTATGACTGCTGATGCAGCTTAACCACTTTACTCTAGTTAGCAACAAAAAGAAAGGCTCTACAGCAAAGTTTATAGCCAGACAAAGCAATTATTCACAGAAGTTTTATGTGTTATGTTCAATTCTGAAAATTCTTTTTTTCTTTCTGCATGGCTAGACAATTAGTTCACTGAAGTCAACATAAGGAGGCTGAGTGTGTTTGGTTTGAATAATGCTGCACTGTCCAGCCCTCCCAATCTGCTGTGAATGGCCACTTGTGTGACTTACGTTTGATGCATGTCCAAGTGGAAAGTCGAAGTGGGTGAGGGCATGTTAAGCTAAAATAAATGATTGAAACAGAGCCTAGTTATTCATTTCAGTGTACCTTTAAGTTAAGACTGAAGCTTTAAAGGCCTGTTTTGTTACTGTTGTGTTTAGCAGAGTATGTGTTGCTGTGGTAATGTTTCCGACCCCCTTTAAAAGGTTTCTGAAAATAAACATTCTCACTTATCACTTGAAGAAGTTATGAATGCTTCAACTTCTTTAATGATTCCAAATAACCCCGTTCTAATTGTAAGGAATGTGAAAGCTGGGATAATGGGCTATGTTGTATCCACAATACAGAAATAATTCTTCACCTTGTGATTAATGAGTTCTTTGCTTCCTTTAGGGAATCTAGGAATAGCGTACCAGAACGCGTCCTCTGGTGTTAATTTCCGTACAGTTTTCTTCTCTTGTCTTCACAGTCACGTTTTATGCCTTTTAGAATGCTTTTTTTTTCCTTTTCAGACCTAGTCAGACCTAACAGTTATCATGCATGTGACATCAAACATGTGGTGCTATTGTCGAAGTACGTTTTGTACTTCAGCGCTATCCATTTGATCTGTCTGATCGATTTGGCAACTGTTGCCTGTTCAATACTGGAGTCGTTTATCTAGTCATCTTTAAAACGCCCCAAAAAAGATCCTTGTTTATGCAATAGCCCCACACGTTTTGCATTTGCAGAAAGGATCTCATCATTTCCTGTTCCCTCAGTGGTCAGCTCTGCCTGTCTTGTTTCTGTCCCCTCCCCCTTATAGATCAACAACAAAGCCAACGTAGTCACCAGCCCCAAAGAGCCCGTCCCCTCTCCTGCTCTGGTACTCTCTGTCTGTCTGTTGGTCGGTCTGTCTGTCATCTCTCATCACTGGAATATCTCTTCTCATCGCATCTTATGTTTTTGCTGCTTTTTTCATCTGAGCCTCATATTCTTGTATAATAACTAGTGTTACCACAGAAGACCATTAATTAAGGGTGGGGACAAATTTTAATTTAGTAAAATATTGCAATATAAATAGTACACAGTACACAGAGGCATATGGCTGAACAGTTTAAGAAGAAAATCTAATTGTTATTTTTTGGTATTTAATTTTTTTTTTTTTTCTGATTGATGCTGTGTGTGAAATTTAAGTTGCAAATATTTTCTGCAAACTGAAGTCCAGGTGTTTTATTTTTTATAGCAAGAATGGTCCAGGTCACTTTTTCTGGCTTGAGACTCCCTGCTGGTTAGTTTGTTGTCGTTGTTATGTCTCAGCATACAATTGTTTGGTTGCTTCTAACTTGGCTGCAGGCAGTTTACAAGCTCTAATTTTAGATTATTGTTCCCCATGTAAGACAAGATTGTTGATTGAAATAGACTATAGGTAAAATAGCAGCTCTGACGATTTGAAAATTGCACTTTTTATAATGCCATTATGATATAAACTGAATTAATCTTTCAGCTTTACAGGGACCCAGTTATCAAATGTGATCAAGCCCCTTATTAGGCTAAGCGGATCATGCATTGTTTTCTTCTTGCCAAGTTGAATTGGCCTGGGTAAATTTTAGTTAAGTGTGTGAAGCCTGTTTTGAATGTTGTTCAAAAAAGCATCTACTAAGGATGTTGATTTATGTTTTATTATATATTGCAATATTTTGGAAGATGTTGCATCACAATATGATGTCATGGGTCAAGTATTAGGTCTCCCACTCCCACCACCACCAGTAATGTCATTGGGAATGTGTAGTTAAAATGACTTGTGCTTCCTGTCTCTGCGCTTCAGTATCCATTGCATGTCCAAGTTTGTCCAAATTTTGTATCAGTATGCATTTATTTTTGCATCAGTATGTGATTAGAATGGGTTCAAGATCATCCCAAGTTCTAGTAGAACATTGGCAAAGCAGTTTTTGTATTCCTTCTTAAATGTTTAAATGTCATTTGTTGTCATCCGATTGCATGTTCTTGCCTTCCCTTCTTACCTGTATGTAATTGTGGTACAGTGAAGTTTTGCAGCACTGGACATTGACCATAGAAGAAAATAAGAAATACCTGTCATGTTCTCTTAAGTAGATTCCTCTCATGCAGTGAAGTTTCTTTAGGGTAGCAAGCTGTCCTGACCCTGATGCTCTTCTCTTTTCTGTATGTGTGGAAAAGCTATCACTTAATGTTCCAATAGTGCTACATAGTACTAATATGTACACGTCTAAAAAGTGTCTGCAGTTTCAATCCGAAAAGAAAGTGTTTTGCACTTGCATGCATAACTTCAACTGTGTTTACTTGCACACCAATGCTTTGATGTTAGTCTAATTAAGACTGGCGGTTCAAGACAAGATCATGTAAACAATCCTGATGTGAGCTTTTACCTGCTTGAGAGAGATTTATGAACGTCTGGATCGCTCCACTGACTCTTCAGACGCCTTCAGTGCGACAAGAGCTTTATGACAGCAATACAAATGTGTGACAAAAGATGAAAAGGTTTGCACCACAGCTAGAAATGATATAAATAAAGGGGGAGTTTATTGTTGGAAATTCAGACTGGTGTGCATGTAAACAGCAACATAAACTACATTTTAATAGAGCTCTTATAAATGTCTTAGTTTGTTCTGGTTCCTTAGACTAACTAAGATCTTAGTCTGGCTGTTGTGTGCATGTAAAGGAAGGTTGTTGTTGGGTTTTTAACATTCAGGAATGAAGCTGTAAACGTATTTGCAGTATTTCTTTTTTTCATGTAACCTCTAACCTAACTAACGTCCAAGGATACAAATGTTTTTGATTCCTGAACATTTGACGTCCCCGATCTTGATCTGTAGTTGGTTAAGATTGTATTGGCATGCCTTAACTAGTGTCCTGTAAGTATGCACATTTTTAGCCAGTGCCCTCTCTCTTTGCCCTGATTCAAACATTATAGTTGTACCTGCTTTGCTCATCATTCCTCTCATAATATCTAAGCCACTGTGTTCCTCTTTTGCTAAAGACCACCAAGCATGTTTACAAAGAGATTTCTTGTTCATTTGAATCAGCCAGAAATTAGCAAGATGAACAAGATGACGTCCAGTCTTTTTTTTTTTTTTTTTTTTTTAGAATATGTACAGTATGCTTATTATTCAGTCACTAATATGAATTATTTGGTGACTATTATAAAACTAATATGTAAGCTACTTTTTTTGAGATGGAGGAACTGAAGTGTGGGCACAAGCATATACAGGCTCTTGGGGTTTAAACTGTTATTTTTAACCTAAGGTTAAGAATGACTTTTGAGACGAAATGATGCTTGGTGACCTTTAAGCCTTACCTTTCTATGTACCAGAATGTGACATTCAAGTCTTTCCTCTTCACTCTTTTCCGTTTTTTCTCCGTACCTCATGATCAGGAGCCTCAAACTACTGTTATCCACAATCCAACTGATGGAAACAAGGTATTAAGTATATAAATGGGTGTGCTCTGGTGTGCTCAAGGGTGGACTTCACTAAAGTTAAAGAGTTCACTGGTAGTTTGGGATTGTATTTATATCACTCTGCTGGAGGCGGACTGCAAACATGACTCTGTTTAGTCCTGATCACCAAAGGGATTATTGCAGTTGCTTTATTGTAAGCTTTGTTGTAAAATGGTGAGGGGAAATTGATATTTTGGAATAGCGCATATCTCACAAAATACGGTATTGTCCATTTACTCTGTACTTCAGAATAAGCTATGCATGCATTTTTAAAATAAAAAGAGTGGTGGGCTTGTGCTGGCACAGTCTTGTGTTGCAGTTTTTTTCCTGCATGTTTTTATGCTTTTGTACATTAACAGTTCTGCATGGTGTGTATACTTGGTGGCATGTTTCTTGGGAAATACTAAAACCTTTTGAGAAAGTGCAGTAGTTATTTGAAGGATGTTAATGTCTCTGGTCAAACTGTGGGCTAGTAAAGCTTCAAGTTATATAGCTTTAGGTTTAGGTTCCGGTAGATGTTCGTTTGATACGTCATTCCCCATATTAAACAGTCGAAAAGGATTAAATAGATTACAAATATGTTTGACAACTTTTATCCTTTAAAAGGCTCATACATTGGTTGTTACTCCTTGAGTCATTAAGTCAGTATGTTTTTCACTTTGTTGTATGTGAATGTGTAAATGGTGTATGAAGAAAAATCAGCCGTAAGCTGTTTTGTATCAGTTCAGGGATGAACGTGATTAACTTTCAATGTTTGCCTCTTTCTCAGGAATCCTCAGAGAGTGCCAACACCACCATAGAAGATGAGGATGTGAAAGGTACAGTACATGTGGAGCACTGAAGTGGTACAGTGGTTTCACATGGGCAAAATTTCAGTGGATTCTGTGGTACTTATTAGTAAAACTGGTTTTTAACTGGTTACATAACCTGTAAACTGTGGTTATCAACATTGCATAGACTCTGTGATAATTGTATCTGTTTAAACATGAATGCCTTGACTGTCATTGCTCTGGAGTGCAAAATAATGTACATTACATGTTTCAGTGGTGGTGTAGCATTATTCTTTGAAAGCGCCTGCATTTCTGGTAGCTGTACATCTGTATTCACTATCGGTTTGGGCCTTTAATACATCTGTGCATTTAAGACTCTTCCATTCTATTTAGAACCACATCTGTATATTCTGAGATTTACAGTATATACAGTATTTTAATTGCACTTTTTAATGAAAAAGAAATCCTACATTTATCTGAATTATTCATGTTTAGTCATTTAGCAGATGGATTTACAAATCTGAGTTCCAAAGAAGTTGAGACATGATGTGAAATGCCAACAAAAACAGAAACCAGTAAATTCTATATGACTTGCGTTAATTGAGGAAAATAATAATAATAAATTTTTTTTTTTAAATAATTGTATGGTGACTCAAGACACCAATTGAACCACAATTCTTTTTTTTCTACCTTTATTGCATGTTGCTGTAACACTTGCAGAATGTGGCTTGGCATGTCATGTTGAAATAAGCATGGAGGCTCCTGAAGTAACATTCAGTTGTGAGTTTTGGCCTTGTTTTTTTCTGGATTCCCTGAATCTTGCTGTCTATACGCTTATACATGGTATATGATTAAATACCTAAATTCTCCACAGTTGCTCATTTGTTAGTGGTGGAGGGCAAAAAAAGGCAGTTTCTGTTTCTATTTGCATTTCTTATACTGTTCCAACATTTTTGGAATTAGGGTTTGGATTTCTGTACATTCGGGGCTCTTCCAGGCACAGCTTGGCTAGCTCAGCCTCGAGTTAGTGTTGTTTATGTTTTGTTTATAAATATGTTTTGTGATAAAATTCACTTGTTAAGAATTGCTTTTTGTATTTTTAAGGTAGTTTTAGGTTTCACTTAGTTAAGTGTGTGAACAACAAATTGGCTGGCCATGCAGCTGTCAGTGTACAATATAGGTCTTTACAATATACAGTTTAACGGTTTTATTGACCTGGGCAGACATATCACAGAAGGCTGTAATATGCAAATGAAGTTTTTAGCCAATCAGAAAAATACTAATATTATTTTGATTAAAGGAATGCAGGCCAGTCATTGGTTATAACCCTCATAATCTGTTAGTTCTTCTTGTAAGTAATCTTCATAGGAACATTTATATTCTCTTTAAAGTCATTTATTTGTGAAGGAGTATTGTATGGCGGCACAGTGATCCGTGAATTTTGGACATATAAAGTAAAGTGGCTGATATCACTGCAAAGTCAGTTAGGAGATTCAGGTTTACTGATTCCTTGTCGGGATGCAGTGTTCTATGCTCTGTCCTTGTTTCTTGCCTGTGGAGAGCTATTGGCTTCTCTTCTGCCTTTGTTGCAGTCATTAGGACACAGTGCTTTGAAATCACCCAAGCAGTAGTGTGTATGTGTTTGTGTGTCAGAGACTAAAAGAAAGAGAAAGTAAATGAGGAAGGTTCAAAGTGTCTTTATCTCAGTCTAGTCATTAGTGAACTGTCTGCTCAATGTAGCAGTCAGCGTAACAGGATCATTAGGTTTTTGGCTAAATACTACTGTAACTGCCACTTCATTTTAAAATATTTTCCCCTCCATCCTCTCCATCAAACTGGCAAGATTTTTACCCCGGCCTGTGAAATCTGTCCTGTGCCACAGAAGCAGGCTGTTAAGTTTGATAACGTGGCCACAAATATAACAGTAGTCTTAAATTAAATTAACAGCTGTGATTTTCTGATATAACCATCTTTTGCTTTTTTGGTATTCAGTTTTGTTGGATTGAGTTTGTAGTGTCTGTCACTGTTCATTGATTCATTAGTGTTGAAATGGGTAGTGAAGTAGACTGTTGGTTTAGGTTTAGTGTTCATTTGTATTTCAGTAGAATCGGAAAAAAGGATGCAAATTCATGTGCATTTTGTACCCCGTGTCCAGCAGATACAGAAGCATAGCCGACTACTATTTCCAGCTTAGTCAAAGGGTCGTCAGCACAATGGGGCACCTTCCCATATTAAATGGACAGTACAGTTTCATGCTAACAGAGCAAGGTAGCTGTGGAGGTTGACTGAAGGTTATCCAGGAAAGTTCCATTTAAAATAAGAGAGATGAGAAGTTGCGCTGTATCCCCTCTGTAAATACGAATTGGCCTGTCTTATACATACAACAGCAATTTTGTTAGTTTTGTCAGTTTTAAAACATTTCAAGTCTTGAAAAAATTTCTAATACCTTTAACTACACACAATGTTGTTATGGATGGCCATATTAGGAACTCACCAGACTTTCACCTCTTTTTGCCATGTTTTACCTGTGCTCCACTGTTTTCCTTTGTTTTCAGTGGGGGCTCTGGAAACAAACTACATTATTTCATTCACTTCATTCCACTCATTCAACCCTATCTTGTCTTTTTGTTTTCTTCTCTTTCCTTCCTTTTATGCTTTTCCCTCCCCTTTTTGGTCCTTTCTCCATGTCAACATGTATGACATTTTTCCATGCACCCGACTTTCACCACCACCACCACCACTTCCACCACCACCATGTATCCTTACCCCCTTGATCTGTTCCTTATTCACCTGACTAGTGCGTCGCTTGATAGCTATTAGTAGAATCCGGCAGAGGCGCTCTCGCTCTTCCTCCTCCTCGTCTTGTTCCTCCTCGTTTTGGTACCTCCCTATAGCATGGCCAGGAGCAGAGGTGTGCTGTAACTACACCCTCAAACTGCTTCTGGCCGTTTACTTGTTTGTCTTCGTCTCCGCCTTTCTGGCATTTCTCTACGTCAATTCAGCTGCCCGTTGTGGCCAGCGCCTTAACCCAAAACCCGCTCTCAAAAGGCTTCAGCCACTCCAGAGCCACATCGCCATACAGTGTAAGTGTCAGAGGGAAGAGAGGAAAGTAAACTTAGTTGATCTGTCCATGCTCTGCACACCAATGTGCTCTTTTATAGCAATTGTTGCTATAAATATGTTGGATAAGATGTACACAACACTGGCAAAAGTCTTATGCATGATTTTAAGCTGGAGTAAAGGTTTGCTGCATAACAGTCTGGGCAGAACTAGGTATGTTGAAAATGTGCAGATTTGCTACCATGCAGACATTAGCACAGTTACACAACATACCCCTAATCTGTCCTTAGAGTGTGGCATTTTGCACACATACAAAATAAAAAGCTTTGGAAATTAATGATATTTTGACAAGACCTGTCAAGTTCTATGCTACAACCCACATAGTGAGCATATATTGATCTGCTGGCCTAATATGATTGGCACCCCACTGATTGTGTGCCACTGCTGGTCCACCCTCAGACCACCTAGATTACTGTCTAGCTTACAAGGTCTACCTAGTTTTTAACCTTCTCAGATTTGAAATGCAAATAGGGTGTTATTTTAGAAAATGAACTAAGACAAATGTTTACAAACAACTAGGAAAAAAAAGAATGACTGTGTCTGATACGAAATGAAATAATTGAGAATGTTGCTGACAGAGAAAATAATGTCCTAAATTCATTTACAAAGCATAACGAAAGTAATAAAGGTAAAATGGTTCATTTGGACTGCAAGTGGAAAACATCCAATAAAAAGTGCCGTTTTGTCTAATAGTCTGCTTAACCACTGGTGGGCCACTCATAAAACCCTGAGCAAAGCTCCAGTAGACTGCTAGCTTTGCTGCTGCCAGCAACTGCAGTCCTCCTTGCTTTCAGGGAAATTCATTTATTCGGTTAAGAGTTTTGCCAGTGGTCTGTAAAGCTTGTCAAACCTAGCAGCAATTGGTAACGAAGAAGGCTTTTGTGAGCAGAGCACAGATTTTTTTTAATTATTATTTTTATTTTTTCCCCCTCTATTCAGTTTTTGTCAGGAAAACAAAAGTCTAACCTTTAGACTAAACTCACTTTTCTCACATCTCTCTAAAATAATCACACAAACTAAATCTAATGAAATGCACTTAACATGCAGCAGGGTGTGAACGCTGTAGTGTGAACTACACAAGTTGACCTTTTATTTATGTAGAAAGTTCCTCTAAACACAAGATGTCTAAATCTTGTTCTAGTTCTGGGGGTTTGAGTGTTGTATGTTACTGCTCTCTGGTGGCAAGGATCAGAATTGCACTGATGAGACCTAGACTGCCAAAGTCTAAAAGCAGCCTCATGCTAATAAGTTCAGGAGTCCTTGTTGGGTTTGAGAGCATCAGGACTGTGTATGTGTGTGTGTGTGCACGTGCAGAAGTGTGTTTCTGTGCATGTGTGTTTGTTGGTGCTTAGCATAGTTACTTGGTAAGTGTGTTTGTCCATGGTTATGTTGCCTAGACAGGTTTTCAGTAATCTTATTACAGATGTATCTTATATACAGTATAATGCCTGTCAAAAGTGGGGTTGTGATGTATGGCATTATTCTCAATCTGGCACAAATGTACATGATATTATTAATAAACCTGCTTAGCATTTTGTTAAGGTTGCAGTAGAAGGTACTGTGAATACATACCGTATTATAACGCAGTCATATGCTTTATAAAAATGGCTATGATTGTTTACAGAAATGTCATAGGCATGTTTATAATTGCTTCTGAATTGTATTGTCAGTGCAGAAGTAATTCTTAAGTAAGTAGTATGCACAGGGCATTGCGACCTGCCTAATTATAAACACATGCTGAGCCATGCCGTGATTGTGATATCAGCATACATTTAATCTAATTTGTGTCAGTTTACTTCTAGTTCATAAGTGCAAGTTATATATCACTAAATCACATTTTGCTTATGATATTAAATATACATGTCCGTCAATCTATATCCAAAATGGCCAGTTTATTAATGCTGTCTCTTCACTTGATGTTTGCCATTTAAGGACATATTATAATAATTAAACGAGGGCTGTTTGCAAGTTCACTAAATATTTCTCAACGCTTCATTTAGCTTCAGTGCTGAACCACACTCCACCATTGTGCTTACGGTGTTCATCGGGCTTCTCTTTCTCATTGTAATTAGAGGTGGCCTAATAATGAGCATGTAATAGCTGCTGAAAAGGTGTCACTTACCTCCCAGGTCCCCAAACTAATCTAAAAGTGTGAACTAAACACTTTGTTATATTTCACGTGCCAGCCCGGAGGAGCATTGTACCCTGGCACTTGGAATTGCTTTTATTTTTACGCTCTTAAGCCAAATGGTTTCTTTTTCTGTCTTTGCTTTAGCACGGAAGCAGGAGATCATCAAAGTGACTGAGCAACTGATCGAGGCCATCAACAATGGAGATTTTGAGGCTTACACGTGAGTGCGCATGTTGGAAACCATCTTTTGAAAGTACTAACACAGCAACTGTTCTTCAATGTTTTAAACACTTCGCATCCTCCGATTACCTTACAGAAAGATTTGTGACCCTGGCCTGACCTCGTTTGAACCCGAGGCTTTGGGGAATCTGGTGGAGGGGACGGATTTCCACAGGTTCTACTTTGAGAACTGTAAGGCATCACTGAAATATATTCGCTTGATCAAGCAAAGAGGGTGTATGAATAGGCATAAAAGACTGTGGGACAGTAGGTGAAGGGAAACCATCTGTTCTGCATTTTTAAAATTGGTTTTATTCATGTATATAAAAATTAAATCCTGCTTCACTTCAAATATTCACTTACACTCACTCTTAAAGACAGGAAAGTGATTCGTTAAACAAAAGAGCTAATGTACAATCAAAAGTTAATCAGTAGGTGACGGTGTTGCATTGATTTGAAGAGAAGCCAGTATAAGAAAACCCCTCGACCAGGGAAAGAGAAGAAACTTGTAGGAGACTATATTAAAAGATCTAGGTCTAATGATCTTTGAAGTTGCTCTATAATGTCAAACCACAACTTCTTTACCTCGTTACAATTTTACTGTACATTTTCAATTATTGGAAAGTCAGGAATTGGTGTTGGATGGTTCGTTTTCACTCCAGAGAACACAGCTCAACCGCTGCACAGCCCAGTACTGGATTGATTTATGCCCCTCTAATTGATGACTGTCATTGGGCTTGGTACCTCTAGCTGATGTACACAATGCTTTCTTTTTCACAGTGCTTAACGTGTACCTTTTTATATACAGTGTGTGTGTTTATTGGGATTTCATATATCTAATTATAATTATTATCCTAATATTTCTGGATTGTATGTTTCTCTTCAGCACTCTCTAAGAGTCACAGGCGCACTGTCCACACAATCCTGTTGAACCCTCATGTGCACCTGATGGGAGAGGATGCTGCCTGCATAGCGTACATCAGGCTTACTCAGTACATAGATGCCAACAACATGCCTCGTACCATGCAGTCAGAGGAGACCCGCGTGTGGCATCGCCGTGACAGCAAGTGGCAGAACATTCACTTCCACCGCTCTGGCTCGCCAACTGTGCCCACCAAGTGAGTGGTCTGTATGTGTGTGTGCTGTGGTGTGATTTGATAATGTCTGTGTATTGTGTGTCTAGATCTCATTCACGGTGCATATCCTAAGGGAGTACTCCAGCATTTTTCAGCTTGATCTCTGTCTGGCGCTTCTCTGGCTCACTGCCGATTAATGCAGACTTAGAAAAGAAGAGAGAAGCCTGTTTACTGAAACCACAGTCGGTTTTCTGCTCTTCTGTAAATATAGAAAACATGTCAAGATTAGAGTCTGGCTAGCCTGATAGTGTTTAGCAATTTTGAGGACCTGCTGTGTCAGTAGGTTTTAAACTATGCAAGATAATGTGTTAATTACTGACTTTTTGGCCATGGCATTTTTAAGATTCAGTCTCCTCATGATGTCCATGCACTCAAAAATAAAGCAGCTGATAAAGATACAAAATATGGTAATAAACAGAAACCAAAGCAGCAAAGAACTCTGGGTAGTTCCACCCAGTACTGCAATGTTTATATCCTTTAAGAATGTGAGTTTCTGTTGTTTAAGAAGTCTGGTGTTGAGGTGTAATTGGCAAGTATGTTTTCTCTGTCTGTTTTTCCCTTTTACTCTCTTCCTCTGTAAGTTTTGGTATTTGTCATAACTATTCTATACTGCTTTAGATGGGGGGGGGGGGCCTTGATTGTTCGTCACCTGATTTGTCTGTATGAGCCATGACACCGAATATAGTTAATAAAAAAAAAAAGAGTTATGATCATCCAGAACTGACGGGCTTATCAGCGAATAAACCAGTATGAAGTTCAAATCTAAAAATATAAATAGGCACTTATTAATTCTGCTTATATTATCAGTTATCGTAAAATAACTGACTTGCCTTCATAGATGCTGCTTCATGTGTCTACCTGGAGGTACGGCAATAACACGTATATTGTTTGTTTGTTTGTTTTTTTTTTTTCCTCAGTTAATGAGGCCTGAAAAGAAGATGCTTCATGTTAGATGAGCTTCGGTCCTACCCAAGTGTGTTCCGCACCCAATTCCCAGCCGTCACATACTCTCTACCTTCTAAGTCTTGTTTACATATCGTCACTGCTGGACGGAGGTGGAGAATAATTATCATTTTGTATCAGGATGTGTGCGTGCGTGTATGTGTGTGCGTGTATGTGTGCACTGAGTACTATTGGCAAGTTCTTCTCATAAGACATTAAGTATACTTTTATCTTTTATAAATGTTCAGATTTTCTATGGTGAGAAAATAGGGTGTCAGTTTTGTTGATATATAAATACATATTAGGGTGAGAGGGTTCATCGGGAAACGGAATGTTTGATCTTTGTACTCATGATTACGTTGAAAGTGCTAAAGCGGTACACAAAGAATCGCATTAAAGTAATCTAAGTGCGCTATCTGTCAATGGCACCTCAAGGATATGGCTAACAGCCCATCTTGGTCACTTCAGTTTCGTTTATGTCAGTGCTTTTCTATATTTCTAGTTTCAAGTGCAGTATGCCAGGAAAAAAAGAATTCTGACCAGACAAACGTGATTAGCTTTTGTTTTGGTGATATATAAGCATTCTGTGAATTTGTGAAGTGCTATTCCTGCTTTATCCTTTAGAGTGTTGACAGTTTACCGTGATCTTAGTTTGCGAGCTTGGTTTTGTTCTGTTTGCTAGGGTTCTAAGAGAAGGCATTAGCTTATAGTTTCCTACTTTATTCTGTGTACATGTTCGCCGATACCTTATCACACAGACACAGTAGTAACATGGAAATATTTGTAATAAAGGAATGTAACAGACTCATGTACTATACCGATGAACATAAGCTGTTCAGTCATATGATTTTATTGCATTTGCGTATTGTGAGTTTTATGGATTCGATTTTTTATATTGTGAACTGTCACTTGATGCGGTGTTCACAAAAATTCTTCTTTCTCTGTGATTTTCAGTCCTTAATGAATTAGCTTTAGCTGCATGAAACGTCCTCCTCTATTAACTCATTATTACTTTTCCTTCTGCAGTATCATGTACATCTTCTTGTGGTGTGTATTTTTTTTTTTTTATCTAAGGGACAAAGAGAATAAAATTGTTTATGCTTCATTTTCCTGACATGCCCATTAAAAGCAATGCTTTAGTTTTACACTAAACTGGCTTTAACATACTCGAAATGTTGCAGTTATCATCAACAAAAAATGAATTACTAAGAGTGATGATCTGCACAAAAGAGAACTATTTATAAAGTGCTACAGAGAAATGTCTCAGAGATTAACACCATTTATTTGCAGACTAGCCAATATCAACTATCTGACTTGCATATCACTTTTTCCATCATGTTTTTTTTTTTTTTCCAAAGTTGAGAACTTGCAGCTTTTGGGGGTTCATCTGCATTATTCCTTATCCGTCTGAAATCTAAATTCTTGTTTATTTTCAATGTTGAGTTTAGGATTTGGTTTCCAGTAACAGGGATTATAGAGGAGTTTAGCTTACTGTGTTTGGTTTTTTTGGGGGTTTTTTTTGATGGTTTTGTAAGCCCTGAGCCATTCCCATCTTTATCTCTTATTGCTGTGACTTCAAACTAAGAAACAAACCCAAATAATATAAACTTGTACACTAAGGGAGAAAAGTAAGAGTGTAACTATTTAACAAGGACATATCAATAAAATTATCAATGACATATTCTGCAAAGGCTGTGAATTTTTGTTTTTATTTTTTTTCTTGCCCTTTTTTCTTATGTTAATGTGATAAAGTTAAGCATGTTTAGTAACTTAAGAAAAACTTCCTTTTGCAGTCCCTCAAGTTCCGGCTATTAACCAGGTAAGTGGATTAGGTAAATATATTGTATAACATGATGGTCAAACTACCTGATTAATGGGAAAGGACAATGTTAACACATACAACCAACTCACACTGAATTTCATTGTATATGCAACTTTTCTTTTTAACTGACTGATCCAGTACAAATGTACAGCCCAGGTTCAGGTTGGTTTCTAGGTAATAGACAGGTACATTATTATACAAGGTTCTTTTGCTCTGGGTTAACTTTTTCACCATGATAAATAGCTGGAATATGGCGTGTAGTTTCTTTACTGCTTAAACATGTGGCATTACAGTGTAATGTAGTCGCTCTATTCTAGTTATTTTAGTAATTCTGTGATTTTAACCCGAGCTCAGGTAACACATAGTGTACCTACTTTCAGTGTTTAGTGAAACGGTCTTGGAAAATTACCATCACTGTATCAATGTACATGAAACAGTTGTGTAAGACCAAAAACACATCAAACACATCAGTCAGGCACAGAAGAAAACTCCAGAATCACTGCAGTAACTACATGTTCAATTTATTATCTCTTGTTTACACACTGCAGCTGCTATATATGTATCGATTATTCATTTGGTCATTAATGCATGCCTCCATAGATGGTCTTCTGTGAATAATTCTCACCAACATGGAAACAAAATCTGTCCTTCTTTTTTTTAAATTGTCTTAATTTCATTTTGATTACACGAGAGCATGTTGAACTGAACATTGTCAAACACTCAGCTTCCTGAACTCAGTATTTACTAGTCAGAAGCTCATAATCAGAGTGTTTGTTTGAAATACAGGAGGATTCTGGGATTGTTTTTTCCCTGAAGCTTTAAATGGGTTTTAAGAACAGTTATACAGTGCGCATGCTACTTGTTCATTATAAAAGGATAACTTCATCATGAAAACCACCGAGAAGTTCACAAACACTCACACATACATTCTCTGTGGGCAAATTAACAAAACATAAGAAAAGAAATGTAGCACAAGTTCCCATAAAAAGGAAAACGTTCTGTCCACATCACTTCTATTAGCTGTAGTGTTTTGGTTGTCGTATTTTTGAAAGATGGCACCACCAGTGTAAAAAGGACCACTGCAGATATGACACATCAACATTGTTACTACTGCATTCACTAAAACCGTTACCGTTATAGGCTCAAACAGGAGTGAGGGTTATTTTAAAAGCTCACATTAGGTCAGAAGTAGTTCTCTGCTCTGCTTATATGTGGATACAGTATATCATGCAAGTGCCACTGCATTCAGTAATCAGCAGTGATATTAAACCAGTGAGTGGATTCAGTAGATTGTACAGGATGCTATTTAAAAGCTAAATAGCCGTGATGCTGTTTCAAGGCAATTAGAAATATGAAACCAGAAATGGACCACTTCCTTGCTGCTGACCTTAAATGTATATTAAATAAAGACATTTAATTGTTTTATTAATATTCTTTTGAAGCAGTAGCATCTGTCATGTGCTTGATACTTCCACCAATTCCATTACTTGCAGCTTTACTTGAATTTCTATTTTATTTTGTCTTGCCTGATTATTTTCAGTTGTCTTACTAAGAATGTCGGTTTCCCAGACAGGAATTGAGATTAGCCGTGGACTGTGTTTTCCTTTTAGTGCAGAATTTCCATTCAGAATCCTTAAATGGACTTAAAGGTACAGTATGTGATCTCAATCCAATACAGGTTTTTTTTTTTTTGGTCAGATTCAGTGAATATCTCCTCACAGTCCACTAGCTGTTTCAACAGTGGAGAGACCTCCAAGAGTTGATGAGGCTGAAGTTGGCTTCCTATTTACATTTTCTTGTTCCACCTTAAATGGTGCAGCACTTCCAATTTGGCACCTGTGGTACCTGAATGTAAATGCTGCACCATTTAAGGTGGAAGGTGGGGAAAAACACCCAAACTCGCGACTTCAGCTTCATGGAGAGTTGAAAGGCATGCAAAGGGATGAGGAGGTTGCTCTGTATCTGCTAAACAGGTGGGGAACATTAACTTACTGATTCTGTGAAACAGCAAAATTAAGTCAGTAGTTTTGTCCTGTTTGCTAATGTTTGAGATCGCACCTGGCTAGTATTGCAGTAATTGTTAAAGCAGTTTGCTAGCCCACAACAGCATTATTGTTATTTACATTACTTGCTGTGTTGTTGTTCGCTTTAACATCACATCATAGTATTTGTCCGTACAACAGACAAAGGGTTTTATGGCCACGAAATAGTTTGCTAGTCGCTAGGTGTATTTGTTTTAAGTTTCAATATCAACGACTGTTCCCCAGAATCGTATATTGCACCTTTTAATCCCTGTCTGGAAGACCCATAATAGTCTAAAAGTCCGGGTCTGGAAATCATCTGTCATTTGTGGCCCAGCAGCAAAAATCATTTTAAGAAATGCAACCACCTTAAAATACTCCAATAACTGGCCTTAATATGAGATTACCACTTTCTTTATTTTACACCATTTGCCACATCAGAAATAAAAACAAAGCAAATGAAAACAAAACCAACTCCATTCTCTTTTCCGTCTTTCATACAGTCTGACGAGCCGTGTTCACAGTTCTCTGAAACCCTCGATATTGATTTTGTACGTGTGCCACTAATATGGAAGGAATTAAGATCAAGCTCACAAGCACAAAGAGTCTTTCTGGGAGTTATTGATTAATAACATCCATCCTTTAAGTAACGCTGAAGGTCTTCAAATCGGACAGCACAAAGAATATCGTGGATTAAATTAAGAACATAACATTAATGACGGCTACTTTCTTATATGCAGACAAGGGGTAGCAGTGTTGTGGTTGGAGGTTAACATGGTGAAGAAATACATACATACACACAGATATGCAAGCACACGCGCACACACACACTCACGCACTGTACATAGATAGGGCAGACAGAGTCCACCGTGCAAAAGCAGTTTGTGGTCTTACATGAAAATATGTGAAAGACCAACAGAAACAAAACCAAAGAGCATGAGTTGGGAAGAATTCTCTAAGCTTTCATTCAGTATGACTTTCTAAATGCACATTAAAGGCAGGCATGTCAAAATCTAGCATTCAAACCACCATGAGAGCAGAGTGGTGATAGTGATTTCACACTTTTACCGAATACAAAGATCTCAAGCTCATTCTGGTATCATGAAGTAGAACTACACACAAACATTCATTCCATTTGTACATCATCTCAATACTGTCCACGTTTATACCTGCATTTGTGGTATGCGGTAAACATGCCCCAATAACAGACCGTTATCCAAAGCCTCTGGACAGAATTTAGAGCAAATGATTTGTTAACATGTTTAATTGCAGTAGTGCATTTGGTGCAGTTGTACAGCAGGTATGCAGACAGTGCAGGTATATGCTGCAGGTTTTTTTTCCTCCCCTTTCCAGTGGATACATTTTGTCTAATATTTACATGTGTCCCATTATTTTCAACTCTCTTGCACAAAGAGGTCTGTGGAAAAGGTTCGTGTCCAAGATGATGCTTTTATGAAGTTTAAAGTTTAGATTTTCTACCACAGTAGCCAACAAATGATATAACAGCAAATCAAGATTTGTCAGCAAGAACAAGGTAAAGCTATCTTTGGTCACGAAAAAAAAGAAGAGGAAAACGAGGGAACTACAACACCATCAACAAAAACAAACAAAAACAAAAAACCCATTACAGATCATTACAAAGTGTACCTTTTTGCAATGGTGAACATAAAACTCCAATAAGCTGGGGTTCTGAAATGAGACAGATGGCGCATGTGGTAGGATCAATGACCGAAAGGAAAAAAAAAAGTGGGCGCAGGTCACAATCTGGTATTGTGCCAAGATTTCTGGAATAAGTGCCACAACAGCAAAGGCAAAGCATAATTAGAATTTGACTATGCAGTAGAAAATTAGTCGTTTGTGTCCCGCTTGTCCTCCCTCTTCCCTTCGTCCTCTTCCACTGCCCCCATTTCTGGCTCTTCTGTCACTTCTGGAGTGCAGTAGCGCTGGAGCAGTTGGTGAAGATGCTGCTGAAGAGCATCAGGTCGCAGGGCCTCCGGGGTGTCCTCCAGTCGCTCCAGGTGTGTGTGTTTGCTCTGGCCGTCCCTCACCACTGTCTTCTTCTGAGTGCGCGACTTTCTCATACAAGTCCTACGAACAAATCATCACAAACGTGAAGTTTGAAGACAACAAAAAACATTGCCTTCTAATTTTAACACCATTCTCTTGCTCTTCTTTTCGCTCTGAAAACATCAGACACGTTGAGGTTAATGATGAGACACAAGATCAGTTCACACACAAAAGCATAAGCCACCCTCTAGATCTGACCTCTTCGGTCAGATTTAAACAGATTATTATTAGATTAGTTTATTGCCAGTATCATTTTCCGGGGGGGGTTTGCAGCTGATTAGTGCTTTTAAAGGAGCAATACGTATACTTCATCATTTACCTTTCCAAAATTATCAACAGAACATGAAGAAATAACGTTTTTGACGGTACATCAACAACATCTATATAGCTCTGGAAATAAATGAGACCACTCCAGTTCTTCTTAAATCAGCATCTCCACATGTACAGCAGGTTCTTAGTGAGGAACAGAAGGGTCGGTTCTAGCTTTACTGGCAGATACAGTGAGCGTCTGGTTCATAAGAACAAGGTCAAGCAGCAAACACACAGGACAACACAGCTACAGACTGGCAGAGGGCGAAAACCGAATGTCACCCATAAACTGTAAAACTAGAGAAACTGATCATTTTGAGGTGGTCTCTTGAATTTTTCCAGAGCTGTATATTATATTGCAGATATACCTGCTGAAGTTAGCATGATAACCAGCTAGCCCCGGCCCATCTTGTCTCGTAATATCACTTTGTCCTTTAAGAGGTGAAAGACACTATAGAGTTGAGTTGAATCAGTTCAACATGAGAGGATGAAGAAGTAGCACTGTTGCCCTGAGGGCATATTCTAACCTCTTATCAATCATGCTGAAGGTCCTGCTCCCAGTTAGATCATTTAAGGACAGGTAGCCAATGAAAGGAAGGGTAAACACAACAAGGGCAGAGGAACGAGAGTTAATACTGGTGTTGCTTCCACCTCTGGAGACGCTCTTGGCGAGTAAAGGGATGAAGTTTGATGGTGATGGTGTTTCTTTCACACTGGTAAGGACAGACTATGCATTTTGGGGTGACATGTTGCCCCCAATTGTTTTCAGTATGAATTTTGCAGATTGTGTCAAATTGCTCCTTTAAAAGAGTGCCTTTGTGCAGTATTAAGCATGCTCACCAGGTGTTAAAGCTCTGTATGTTAAAACGTTCAGCAGTATTTTCCCCACACAATTAACGTAACATCAGTTAAGAAGCGTTCATAAACCACGCCAAAGTCAAGGTCAAGCCACCGTCCAGACCTTCTGACCACAGATCCATCTTCCTTCACCATCTCCTTCTCCACTAAATGAGGCAAGTGCACTTTCTCAAAGCCCCCTGCATAACTCAAAGCCTGGATATCACACAACAAATATAAAGGAATGCACTTCAGCTTTAGGCAGAAATATAAAATATAATGTAAAAATTACTGTTAAATTAATACTGATGTTTAAGATTAAGAGATTAAGACTCAGAGCATCGAGCTCGCACAGTTCAGCAACAAACCTTTTCAAAGTCATCTTTTGCTGAGGGGAGATCTGCTGACAACAAGGGATCACCGATTTGTTTTTCCATCCGCTCACCCTGCACTACCATTGTTTTGATGACCTTGCTGACTTTCCGACCTTGGACAGGCTCTACTTCAAAGTCGGAGGCTGCTGCGCCACCAACAGGTAGCGGCTCAGAAAAGGTTACCTGAAAAGTGTTTTTAGGTGAAAATTGCAGACCACGTCATGGTCAGTTCAGCATTTGCTTTGTCCAAATGAAGGTAAACGTATGGTTAAAACACACGCACACACACACACCTCAGTCTGCTCTCCCGCACTCCTTACTACTGTCCTCTTCACCACTTTGGAGAAGCTATCAGCCTCATCTACTGCAATAGCTTCTTGCTGACCTCCCTCTACCATCACTTCCTCTCGCTCCACCCCATCTGCTGACACATACTTACGGATAATTTTCCTTGTGATCTGGGTGGGCACAAGAAAATAGACCATGGTATCATTATATCTGTAGCAGAAACATATGCACTGTATGGACTGCAGGATGTATGCACGAGTATCAGATTTGTCTGCTGTGTTGTTAGTCCTGTTTCACTGTGCTGCTGTTGGTAAAAAAATGACAAAACTGTGGACGTTGTATTTGCAGAATGTTTATCTGCACATTTATCCATGATATTTCTATGCCCCATCGTGCCTTGTTTGCATGATACCCAGTCATGTTCAGATCTAATGTTTATAAAAATGCTGCCTGCTGAGGTTCCACTGTTTGGCTGTTTTATGAAGGCAGCGTGGATGTATCCTTTGCTATCTTACACACCCAATGAGCCTGACCAGAGGCTGAAGAGTCCATAACGTCATGATTGGGTGGTCACTGCAGAGACAGGAGAGCCTCACACAGTAGGATGCTTTGTGCATCGAGGTCATGCAGTCACGCCGCTGCTGACAGAGTACCTTGTTCACTGTGATGGACCAATTCTGTGTCATGTTTATCGGCAGAGTTGCCAGATTTGTGATTATTATGTATGCAATACGCATTATGATCAATTACTGGACTAAGGCAGCAATAAACTGTCCTGTGATCTGAGTAACAGTTTGAACCAGCGAGGAAGATGTTGCATTTTCTAGAACAGCTTGTGATCAAAACATTCTGTCTCCACTCGCTGATTTAGCTTTGCTCAGATTTAACCAGCTCTGACAGCCATGAACTGAGCATGCAGTGCCAGAACTTCTTAAAGAAATTTAGCCGAAAATCAAAGAACCACTTAAGCTACCCTTGCTATAGCAGCTTTGACAAAACATCATTTAATGACTCTTGCATTCAGAACTATATGCTCCACATATATTCTGAAATATATTGAAATATTTTGCATTACATAATGTGCCAAATATTTTCATGATTTGCAGGCAGGCCAGCTTAGCACCCAGACAGAGCCATGCTGTTGCAATATGTGCAAAATGTGGTTAGGTATTGTCTTGCCAAAATAACCTTAAATAAGGCCTTCCCTGAAATAGACGTCATCTGGATGGGATCATATGTTGCTCCAAAACCTTGTTAGTGAACTGTGCACTCATATCAAATTGGATGGTATCCCCCTCTTTAGTACGTAGGAAACTATGTGAATGATTTCCAATAATTTCCAAGAATTAAACTTTTTGATTCATAGGACCACAGGGCACTTATTCACTTTGCCAGAAATGGCTGTGCCATTTTTCAAAACATCCCAGTTTTAACATTTGATATGCTGTTTTTTTACTATTTAAATTAAATATAGCATTTAAATGAAGGTGGAACCTTTTTGGAATTGGGGTTGTAGTAGTATGAATTGTTGCTGTTTACCTTTTTAACCACTGTGTTTCCATACTCATCAGTGTATTGCTCTTCTGTCACTGTCTGGGGGGAAATCTCAGGCATCTCATCTCCCTAGGCCAAAACAAAAGACAAGTGTCAGCTCACTCTGTACACCAGAGATAGAGACTGTAGCACAGAATGAAAAGCATTTCAATGAATTCAAAATTCACAGTGCATAATATACAGTTTGTCCCTAGATAAAAACAAGACTGTAAACTAGCATCTTGCATATCATCAGCCAGATAAGTAATAACTGATTAATTGCCCAGCCTATGTGCTGATAACAGTGCATTATTTGATCCTATATAGACACAACCCCTTAAAAAAGAACAAAGCGCCTGCTCAAAAACGACCATTAAAGTTACTTTGGGCATGAATGGTGTCAGGCTGCCTGGAGAGAGTACAGCAAAAAAATATATTTATGTATGATCCACAGTCACCTTTAACAATAATGTCAAATTTTGAATACATTTGTAGCATGCACGCCTAAACAAATACCTGGATAATAACTCTGCGTCGTACTACTCGGGTGGTCAACACCTCTTCCTCTGAACTATCAGACAGCAAGCCTAGTTCCTCTGCTATTTCCTGAGAGTTGGGTTGGAGATGCATTAGCAATAGGGAATATTCTTCAGGCGAATTCTTAAATATCTGGATATCACACCATGCAAAGCCAAGGCACTTCTAAGGTTCCCTTTTATTCTTTTATTGCAAAGTGTGTTATGCTACTTGTTCTCACGGCAAACCCTTTTGTTTGAGATCAAATACTACATCATCATTGTTTAGGTTACACGTACAAGAACTCACACTGTGAAAATAAGTTAACCAAAAGAATTTCAAGGCAGGCGATAAGAAATCAGATCCAGAAACTATAGTCCAGTCTTTTCCAAGTCACTGTCATAAATAGTAGTTTCATACGTAATCATCGAACATTCCACCACTCTGATATATGCTGTTAAATGTGTGTGCATGCAGACAAACATTAAAAAAAGTCAGCTTTGGTGCAGGTCAGGATATTAGCTTGGGTCATGGGATTGCTGCATTCTATTTGGGAAACAAGCTGCTCAAGCCATAGTAGCACTCATGCTCCAGGCTTACCCTTCCTAGAGAATCATCATCATCATCATCATCAAATTGGGCTTCCTCCCTTGGAGGTAGCTCTTCAGCAAAGGAGTGTTCATCTGCATACCCATAAGGGAATGCTATGTCTTCGCCATGCTCACCTACATATTCGTCCTCTGGTTCAAGAACAATGGGTAAATCAAGTTCCTCACTGCCCCAAGATATGGGACGTTCCCTGTCCTCTTTTTCTAAATGTGAGCATTCTTTCCGTTTGGGAGTGCCAGTCAAACAGTCAAAGTCTGGAGTGCTTGGTAAAGATGGTGGTTCCTCAACTCGGTAAATGGCACCTGGCACATCTAAGAGTTCTCGCGATCTAAGTTCTGACTCAGATGTATCTGAAAAAGTTTGTTGGCAATCAAAGAACTCAGGATCTGAGTCTAAACTGTCTGCATGGACAGGCCCTGGCTTGGCCTTCAGGTCAGCATCCATCAGCCTTATGTCATCCATAGCTTCTGTGGGTTGTTTCGATATTTCTGGCTCATGAGTCACTTCCTTGGAACTAGGAGCAGTTCTCGAGGAACAACTTTCACTGAAGACCGGTGCTGGCTTATCTGTACCAAGTGCAGCTAATGTTTTCTCAAATTCAGAAAGAACTTGCTGGAAGTCAGGTGAAAGTTGAAAGGAGCTAGTTGTTCCTGCAGACTCCTTTTCAATGGATAATGGTGAATCTGTAGATTGTGCTTGGTCAGAACATGATTCGCTAAAGACAGGTGAGAGGGGACTCAAATCAATAGGTGACACCACACTTCCTGGAGACCTTGAAACCACATCAGTGTAATCAGGAGGGGCATAATCAAACCCTAAAGTGGGTGAGGTATAGCTGCTTAGATTAGGAGTCACTGTCCTGTGAGTTTCTTGGTCATAGAACTGGAAAGGAGTACATAGTTGATACAATCCAGAGGGTGTCTTGGCTTGTTCAAGTGATTTCTTGAAAGATGTAGAGTGTACACTATCTAAATCAGAACTAGGAGATGGAGATGTGCTTCGTTCTGGTATACTGGGTAGAGGCTTTGTATCAGTAGTCAAAGAGGATGCAATTAATTTTAGCTTCTGCTCTAAAATGGCCACTTTACCACAATCTTGGACTGTCGATGAGCTGTCTTCACTGACAGTGGTATCTTTAAGCATAGTAGTGGAATAGCAGTCTCCTTGACTGAGTGTTAAATCTTTTATATTTTGTGGTTTGAAAGAAATATCCTTTTCTGAAATGTCTTGCAGAACCTGAAAGGGAATTGAAGTTGAGCAAAAATTAACTCTATACTTTGTTACACTATTTTCTTCAGAAGACATGCACTGAAATTTGTTGCACACTTCCTTACTTGTGGCATTATTTTCACTATTCCTAAAGAGCATGAAATCACACAGAAGGAAGTGAGAATTGTTACACAACAAACCATGCGTTCCCAGACGTTACAAAACCTTTCTTGCAAACTCTGTTATAGGATCTCAGTAATCCACAAAATCCACACTGATCAAAGGCTCTTCAGTTAGGATAGATTTGTTAGTAGATCCAGAGGAACAAACAACAATCCTTCCATCATGTTACACAAGTTACAGCATTCGTCCAGAGTGGCACAAACTGCGACTGAAGTACAGTGACATGCTAAGCCTCTTACCCTTGACTTGGTCTGCTGACAGGCTAGTCGGGAGATAGGTTTATCTTCAAGATTCTGTTTGTACTGAAGCTCCAATTCCTGTTTGGCCATCTGTATTCCATTACTGTCTCCTTGGGGGCTTATGAGGCTTTTACATTCTTCATCTACTGATGATCTCTCAACTTCCTTCATTGCTAAATGAGCTTCAGTATTCTTTTTTCCTTTTTCTGGTTCTAAGACAAATTCAAGACAGGTGGGTTGTGTCCTGCTGCCTCTATTTAGGTCTTCATTGAGAGGCAGCTGGGACTCTGCAGGAGGTTCTGATTTTGTGTAGTCTGACTCGCCGATGGTCTCAGACTGTGATCTGCATTTTTCAGTATATAGGAATTCAACATCACTTGTGCAGTGAGATGTGCTGGCCTGTTTAGTCGCTTCATCTAAAAACACTGCCAAAGGTGGAGATCCTTTTCCAACTAAATCTTTGCTCTCTGTTTCAGATGTTACTGACTCAGGGGACTCTGGGCGGAGATCACTGTCAAATATCAGAGACTCGGGTGTAATAACTAGGTTGGATTCCATTTCTAATCCGAATGCTTCGGGGGATGGACATCTAAATGCCAATGACTCAAATGGGTCTGAAATGGAAGATGTTCTAGAACCATATTCTGATATGTCAGATCCAGGTGATAGTGGTCTTTGCTCAAGGTTTGGCCATACTGATGGTAGATACCTTACATAGGTGAATTCAGAAGGTACTGAAGTAAAATACATTGTGGGTGATACTTCTGTTGTAGTAGATTCATTTGCCACTGACTTTCGAAAGTGATGCTCAGCTGGGACTGGAGATGGGGCTAAGAATTCAGGTATAGGAGAATCAGGTGAAAGTCTTCTGAATTTACTTCCAGAAGACACTGACTCTGGGGAAGAGGGTCGACTTTCAGACTGAAACATCTTTAAATAAGGTAAAGCAGGCACATGCTCTGACATAGGTGAATCAGCTATGAAAGGTTGGACTTCATTTGCAGGTGGAACAGACTCTGGTAAAGAACGTCTCAGGCCTGACATTTCCATAAGATGTTCACTTGGTTGATCGTTATACTCATGGGATATGGTCAGACTTTTATAACCATGCTTAGAAATGTATGAAGTTTCATGAGAAGCAGAAGGTATCTCATAACCATCTTGATCAATGATATCATGAGGCTCATCCGTTTTGCAAATTTGGACAACTTCCATTCTACATCCAGTATACTCAAACACACCTGTTTTAGAGGAGAAGGTTTCGCCCTTGTATTGGGGGTCGTATATCTTAGATCTAAGGTTCAAGGGAACAGCTCTGTACACAAGTTTATACTCAGGCACCATTTTGACAGTCTCTTGGAAAAGATGACTGGTCTTAGAGGACTGATGTGACCATGATCCATATTCAGAAAGTGTAGGCATACTCTCAGGGACAGTTAATCTGAATTCTGGAATAGGCGAGTCAGGGGATAGTGGTCTATTCTCATCTGCTGATGCAATTGAATCTGGTGATTTTGGCCTCTGCTCAACCATGAACAATTCACCTAGTAAAGATTCATATTCTAGAGATTCTGAACACACTGACTCAGGTGAGCAAGATATATATCTAGAAACTGGATGTGTATTTCCAGGGAAAGATCTAAATTCTGGAATAGGTGAGTCAGGTGATAGTGGTCTACTACTACCTGCTGATGCCACTGAATTAGGTGATTCTGGCCTCTGCTCAACAGTGAACAAGTCTCCAGGGAAACTCTGATATTCTACAGGTTCCGAACAACCTGATTCAGGTGAACATGATCTATATCTAGTAACTGGCATATATATCTCTGGGAAAGATGATCTAAATTCTGGAACAGGCGAGTCAGGTGGTAATGTTCTACTCTCGACTGCTGATTCCATGGAATCAGTTGATGACGGTCTATAACAAAAAGCTGAATCTGTAAGAACATTTAACTCATAATCTGTATCGGATGCCAGAGACTCAGGAGAGGATGATCTATGTGCTATTACTGGGACTAGCTCAAGTAACCATGCTGAGTACTGTGGTACTGGAGAATCTGGAGGTAATGGCATACATTCACTATCTGAACCTGGTGACTCTGGCCTCTGATCAGCAGTGAACAAGTCTCCAAGGAAATATTCATATTCTGTAGATTCTGAACACACTGATTCAGGTGAGCAGGATCTATACCCTGAAATCGGCAAAGAACTCTCTGTGAAAGATGATCTAAACTCTGGGATAGGAGAATCAGTTAGTAATAGACTCATTTCATCTGATGCTGTTGAATCAGGAGATGATGGTCTATGATAAGAAGCTGTATCTGTGAGAACATTTAACTCATAATCTGTATCTGATGCCAGAGACTCAGGAGAGGATGATCTGTGTCCTATTACTGGCACTAATTCAACCAGTATTGAATACTGTGGTACTGGAGAATCTGGAGACAATGGTCTACATTCACTGACTGAATCAGGTGAAGATCCTCTGATGTCTGATAATAGGACCATAGACTCAGGTGAGATAGGCCTGTATTCAGGGAGAGAGTCTGGGGAAAGAGGTCTTCCTTCAGCTTCTGATACAAATGAATCTGGTGACTCTGGCCTCTGATCTACAGTGAACAAGTCTCCAAGAAAACATTCATATTCTGTAGATTCTGAACACACTGATTCAGGTGAGCATGATCTAAATCCAGAAATAGGCAAAGAGCTCTCTGTGAAACATGTTCTGAACTCTGGAATAGGTGAATCAGGTGATAATGGTCTGCTATCTCCAGATGCTACTGAGTGTGGAGATGAAGGTCTACAATCATTCACTGCTAAATGATCAGCAATCATACCATATTCTTCTTCTGATATGACAGATTCTGGTGTTAATGATCTGTGTCCTGTGATTGATCTGTCCGGTTCTAAATACATGTGTGCATACTGAGGTATTGGTGAGTCTGGTGATAATGTCCTTAGCTCATTCACAGATGCTATTGATTCTGGAGAGGATGTTCTTAGTTGCTCAAGAAATTTCACTGATTCAGGAGTCATTGGTCTATATTCATTCACTGACTCAGGTGAAAGAGGTCGACTCTTAAAAGACGTATCTGCGCCTCTGTCAAACTCGTCCACTACCAGAGGACAGTACAGGGTATTTGCTTTGGGCAATGGTTCGGTAACAGGAAAATACTGTTCTGTAAAATGGGGGTCTAATTGTTTTGAACAAGGCATAGCATAAAGAGGACCTTGTTCAGCAGAAGAGATTGATGCCATTTTTGGTGGAGTTCGACTATACTCAAAAACACCTGGTTTAGGGCAGAGTGTTTCACCTTTATACTGAGGATCATGTATTTTACTCATAAGATTATTTAGAACAGGTTTAAATACAAGCTTGTAGTCAGCTGTGGCTGAAGGATATAATGACTGCTCTGCAGGTGTAGCTGTTATTGGTGGTGCAAAAAGAGCCTGATGTTCAGGAACTGATTCTGAAGATTCTGGTAAAAGCACTTTGTTCTCTCCAGATGCCAAGTTCTCGTTAATAACAGTCATAATTTCATGTGGTAGCTCTGGAGATGAGGACCTTGTACTTTGGACTACTGTTATTTTAGTTGCATATGAAGCTTGGTTTACTAAATCAGAAAGCAATGGCTTGTCGATATATCTCACATCTGATTTTTGTGTGTTTACTTCTGGGTCTGAACTCTGCAGTTTTGGTAGGTTTTCAGTTGATTTTTCAGATGCCTCCAAAATCTGTTTGCTTGAGAGGATCACAGAATCAGGACTGTACTGACTCTCTGACATTAGTTCATTTGAGCTATCAGTTTCTAAAATTTTAGACTCAAGAGGCTGTATCGTTTGTGTACTTTGTAAAACCTTGGGATCAAAGCTGGGGCAGCCAATACCTAATAATTCAGTTTCAAGCGCTGGGGGTCTCTGGATTGACGAAATGTCATAATCAGTCACTGTCTGTCTATATTCTGATTCTGATACTGATTCAGGCGATGATGGTCGACCCTCAGATAGTACTGCCATGGGTGATATCGGCCTGTACTCTCTGTCTGAAAGATCTGATTCAGGTGATTCAGATCTATATCCTCCTACAGATGTATGCAATTCACCCACTGCTGAAGTGAAGTTTGGTATTGGGGAATCAGGTGAAAGAGGTCTATGTTCATTTACAGATGATAATGACTCAGGTGACAAAGGCCGGAATTCAAGTGGTGATACTCCTGGTACAACAAGATCACATTCTCTGTCTGAAAGATCTGTCTCAGGTGACACAGACCTACATTCTTTTATAGGCATGGCCAATTCACATATGTTTTGAGCAAAGTTCGGAACAGGTGAGTCAGGTGAAAGCACCCTCCATTCATTCACTGATTCAGGAGATGATGGTCGACCTTCAAGCAGCCATTCTAATGATAGCATATCACCGTCTACATCTGAAATCTCAGACAGAGATAATGATGATGATGGCGAATATTCTTTTATCTGTCCTAAAAAGGCACATGCCTCAGGTGTAAAACTGGGTATTGGAGAATCCAAAGAAAGTGACATATATTCATTCAAAGATGCTGCTGATTCAGGCGAGGGTGGTCTATCAATCAAGATATCAGCACTCCAATAACCGTACTCTGAGCCCTTCTCGGGGGATGTTTCTCTGTCTAAGCTTTCAGAATTAAAGGATCCAGAATATAATGACTCAATCGATTCAGGAGTAACCGATCTAAACTCAATCACCGATCCTGGTGAAATTGGTCTATCTGTTTCATCAGTTACCATTAAATATGATGCAAGTGGTATGAAATGAGCATCTGACATATACACAGACGAGTAATGTTCATCAACTGGATCAAAGGAAATTCTGTATTCCTCAACATGCACTGTGCATTCAGGTATATCATATTCACCAGCTGGTGGTAGGGGTGAAAGTGGTCTGAAATCAGGTAAAGGAGAGTCAGGAGAGAGCAGTCCCTGATCGGTACCTGAAGCTACAGATTCAGGAGAACTTGTTCTGATTTCAGTAGTTAATATACATGAGTCAAGTGAATCTGATCTGTAATGGTAATCAAATGGTATTGGTGAATCTAGAGGCAGTGAGACTGCAGATTCAGGTGATGAGGGACGATATTCCTGTAAAAATATTTCCAGGTCGGTTACATATCCAGATCCAGAATCTGGTGATGATCTATAATCTGTGTGTGATAAATAAACTGCTGTAAAAGGTGTAGAGTCTAAAGATTCAGTACTACTGTGTACGGTTTTGGAGCACTGGGTTTGTGCTCCGGATGGTATTGTTGCTTTGAATTGGTCTTCTGTGGTACTAAAAGTTGAAGATTCAGAATGTGATAAAGGAAGTATCTGCCCAGTTTCTGAGTCAAGTGACATCTGAGTATGCGTAGAAAGGACAGTGCTTACTGCAACATCAGCCTCATGCCCAGAGGACAGTCGTATTGGTGGTGCATTGCAAACTTGCTCCTTGACTGCAACATTTGTGTCTACAGGCTCTGAGGATTCCCTAAAAGCTGGATTTGGTTTAGATGTTAACTCAGGTTGGTTAGCATCATTGACCATGGATAAGCCTCTGGCCTCTGCTGAGTAAACATGTTTGGCATGAAGGGAACCATCCATTGGAGAAACATAATTTCCACTGAAGAGGGTCCTGTAGAACTTATCAGAAATTTCCTCTACATGGCGCTTTATGTATTCCTCACCTGGGCTTTGTTTTTCAGGCACTTCAGCCTCAGGTTTTGCTTCAGGTTTCTGGCTTGGTATGTCAGTCACATACTCTGCCTTTTGCATCAGCGATGAAGACTGTGAAAATGTTTTCTCAGAAGTCCTTTCATTCGATGGTTGAGAGAAGGTAAATGAAGTAGGAGAAACATAGGTGGAAACATAATCCTTGGGTTCTTGTTGGAGTTCCACAGACAGTTCACTGAAATCTTGCTCAGTGTGTTCAAACTCAAGCAAGGTGTCTCCAAAATCTGTCATGGTTATTTGCTTCTGGCTTAGTCTACTCCCCCTGGTTGATTCAGTCAATGTAATATCAACATCCTTTTTAATTGGCATTTGCACAGACTGACCCCCTACTGCTCCTAATTCTTCGAGAGCATCATCATCAAAGGGATTTAACTCTTGTGGAGGGTTGTCTGTTGACAGTTTAGGAACATCTGTTTGCTTGTAAACTGGGCCATACAGTTGGGACTCAAGCCTCCAAGGCGCAGTTTTGTACAGGGTAAAGAAGGGACTTACTTGTTTGATAGTGCCTGGGAACTGTTGCTTCAGACCAATCATCTCAAAATGAGAATGCGGTGAGGCTCCAATTACCCTAACAAACAAATATGAAGTTAAACACAGAAGCGCTTTGAAACTGATTTCATGAGAGAAAATAACTGAGTTTCTTATGTGACTTACTCTTGACTTTTATCAATGTCGGCCAGCAACTTCTGCGTGTCATTGAGGGAAGATATACTGGAAGAGAGATCCTCTACAGACACTACCGGAGGTTGCTGCCCAGACTCTGTCCTGCCTGGAGGGATATCTGTGTGCCTGTCTGGCCTGGGGCTGTCCATGTCCTCATGAAGAGCCGAGAAACCTGAAAAAGAGATGGCACAAAAAAAAAAACAGAGTTTCAGTTCTTCACATCAAGTTAAGGTCAAATAAAAAAAAGACAAATTGCTTTAGACAAACAAGCATTCCAACGGTTCCCTTCATTTTCATATGGGGTGTTTGTATGCGGTCATTTCACAGATTAATATGATTACCTTCACTGTGATCCAGTGAAATGGTCTGCTCAATTTCTGCATAGGTATGTGATGACTGGTCCCGAGTGGACTGGATGAGCTTTGTTTCGATGAGATGCACGATGTCCATACGATTAATCTTTGTGAGCTTTGTGATCAAAGTTCTCTCTGTAACACATTTTTGCATGTATTTAAAGGCATGAACCATTCACACACAAAAATGCTTTAACTTTTCTGAACTAACACACTGAGGGGTTTTGGTCTAATGGGAGAGGCAGCCAAAATCTACAATCTACAAAAGAAAGCAAGCAGGTAAACATCACAGCTACCAAGTAATTAATAGAAATTGTAAGGAGTCTACAAATAAAACATGTGCTTAAAATATGTGTCTAGGAGCTGTAGAGGATTATGACATGACAAAGGAAGCTGTATACCTTTAACAATTAAGTCATAATACAACAAATTCAAATTTCAAAGCAGATAACAGGACAGAAATGACATATTGCTTTTGTTGCTCTGGAACTATCCACGCACTTTCTCACTTTCTGTTAACCATTTGCTACCATTCCTGTAATATCATCAGTATTAACAATGTCATTCAAATTCATATCTCATATCTCAATGTCATTCATCCATATCTCATTGTTTTCATATTGGTTTTCTATAGGTATCTTTCATTTTTTTCATCTTTAAGTTCAATCTACAATCACATTGTACTTTCCTTACTTCTAGACATTAATTAGGGCTATAAATGGCACATTTTCCAATGGCATGAGACTGTTCTTGCATGTTAGTCTAAGATGAAGCTGATGAACAATACATATCTTTTCTAATAGCTGTACTTATTTTAGAGGGTACTGCACAGCTTACTCTTATAACAGGTAATCACAAGCATAAATTAATATAACATAGCAATGATCATTCAGATTACTGTCCACCCACTAAAATACCCATCAACAGAAGAAACCATTACGAAAGTAGTGATTGCTAATCCTACCTGTAGCATTTGTCCCCTCTCTTTCTGTCCATAGTCTTAAAAGGGCATGACTTTGGTCCTGAAGTGAGTTTGGATTCTCTGCTCGTATCTGATTGATCTGTTCTTCACCAAATTCAAGTTCACGAGCCAGTTCTGGATGAACAATAGACATGCAATGGAATGTTTGTGCTAAATAATAATACATACATTTAATATACTGTAAATATAAATAACATGCAATTTATAAAATAAATATGCCTGTAAATCTGTAATAAATTATATACTAATACACAGATTCCCAATAGACTGTTTGTTGCTGCTCATATAATCTCTTAGCTTGCTCAAAGCAATTAATAACACCATCAGAGCATTGATATAATCAGTTGCAAAATCAAAGTACAGTGTAGGGGATGGGGTGTAGCTTATCAAGTAAATCCCTTTCTATTTCTTACCCCCAGCTACTAACACAGCTTTTACCTGTCCAGCTGAAACCAAGGTGGTCAGCCATTACAGCTAATCGTCCCTCCCTCCTGTCAGCTTCATCCTGTGGGTCCACTGCAAATTCCACCATCAAAACACATAAGAAAAAAAAACACCACCAAAACACGACATCTTATGCAGCACATTTCAAAAACAATCCTAAAAGTCTGAGTAGAAGTAATTACTACAGGGAAAAGATCATATCAATATTGAGCATTAAATATAAAATCACTGGCTTTCTCTTGATTTTAAACTATGATTTCCCCTCCAAAGCTTTGATTTAAGCATGAAGATCAACCAGATATTTACATGACATTCACATAACACTACTTTCTTCATTAGCTACAGTACTGTGCAAAAGAAAGAGACTGCTCTTCTTTAATTGAATAGCTAGTCAAAACCACCACTAGCTAATCTTATTTTTTTTTTTTTAAGATAAACCCCTTGCATAAGAAAGGGGAAAGTGAAAGGAAAGTACTGTAGTTTTCAAAACCTTGAAAGTAAAAATATATATATACTAAAAGAAATTTTGATTCCTAACAACCATGGCAGACCCCCAAAACGATCAACACTTAAACCTTTAATTTTGCTAAAAATTAGAGGCGTTTCTGCCTTTCTGTCTTTCCACTATGAGAAGACAACACTATGGGTATGCTAGGACATGTAGCTGGCAAGAAGGCCTTTTTGAGTAAAGAAAATAGACAAAAAGAAGAACATTTGCAAAGCAAAGAACTTGCTGGTATTCTCAAAACAATGCGCTGGGCACACCACAGCCCATGCCTCAACATCATAAAATATCTCTGCATACATATATTACATTTTTAAATGTAATCAAGTCTCCTTAAACAAGTGGAAGCTGTAATAAAGACAGTGTGGACACATTAAATACTACAAAATATGATATTGTATTTAATCGTTAAGACATCTGTGTAATTTTCTGTCAAAAGCGTTTTTGTCTTTATCCTTACCCTGAAAAATCAGTAACTTTTTATTTAACGGTTATATTGACTAAAAGTTCATTAAAAGAAGGGTGGTCTCTGACTTTTTACAGCACTGTTAATGAACTTTTTTCTGTTATAGATGCAGTTGCATCTTCCTTAGAAAATCAATACATAGTTAAAGAAGTGTAAATAATGATTTCTGTAGTACCGTGTGAATATTATGCAATACAGCAGATGTCAAGAGATTGCTATCTGCAACTCAGTTGTAAACTTATGGAATGATGTGGCAGCGTAAATAATGGTTATACAGATGTCAGCAGTAATTGCAGCATGCTTTCAAGCTCAACTCCCTAATACAATAGACTTTGAAAAGGTCTTAACAATACTATGACACACACAAGGAAAGGAGACAGGCACAAACACAGTTCAAACATCACAGAAGCACCACAAAGAGTTGAAGCTTTAGCTACAAGACAGAGAGGCAGCACCTTCATCGCTAATGTGCTGAGGCAGATGAGAGAGAGAGAATGGGCCCCTTGTGATGGGGGATACCTTGACTTCGGACTTGGCCTTTATCGGCAGGGATTCTTTCCATCTGCGTCTCAACAGGGTCGTCCCACCGAGGCCTAATGACCAAAGGGTCTTCAGGAAGAGGCATCTGCATGTCAGGGAAAGGCTCTATCTCTATTACTGAGACATCTACGGTGCTGCTTTCATCGTCCGACATGGCAGCTGCCTCCTCTTTCTCTTTCTCTGCTTGAGCCAACCTCTCCACTAGCTTAGCTGCCTCATCACTAATCTCCTCAGAGAAATCAATAGACTGCTTTTGTCTTTCTGGGTGCTGCTCTTTTTTTCCAGGTGTAGAGGTGTGGGCTGGTTGACCAGGCTTTCCCCTGACAGGTAGCCTTGATGGTAATGTCTTAGATTTGCCAGAAATCTCAGTACTTGCTGGTTGACCCTGGTCCTTCTTAGCTGGTTTCTTGGTGGAATCACTTTCACAGTCGCTCTTGCCTTTGGAAGACCTTGTCACTCTGGAACTTACAAAGGGACCTGTGTCTGTCTCAGATTTTCTTCGTGTTTCAGGTTTCAACTTAGACTTTTTATCCTTAAGAGATTCAGCCCGTTTCATAGACAGATCATGACCTGTCTCAGATTTGGGGGAAGTAGCCTTTACAGGGATTCTTGATTTTGGCTTCTCCTCCTCCTTAGAAGAGGAAGACTTTTTCTGAGTATGTGTAGTACGACTTTTAGAGACAGGCTTGGTTTTTGATTTTGATGTCTCTTCAGAAGTTGGAGAAGTCTTTTCGGGACTTTTGGGTAGCTCTTTTACTGAGTGCTGATCCTCTGGTGAAGAATCTGAGGACTCTTGGTCTTGTTGGGAATAAACTGGTCTAGTAACTGTTGACACTGCTGTCTGGACATCAGTTATGACAGTGTCTGGAGAACCGAGATCATTTCCTGAAGGACTGTCTTCTGACAATTTGTCTGTCTTTATTTCTGCAGCTTCGGATGTCACTTGATTTTTCTTTGTGGTTTTGGTTGAAGCAGAAACACCCATTTTGATGGGTATTCTAGACTTCGAGGCATCTGATTTAGCTGCGGTGCTCAACTGATCATCCTCAGGTGGGGAATGGGGCGATGCGTCTACAGCCTCCTTAGAAGACTGATCAACTTCCTCAGGTTTAATCTGCAATGTTAGGTTAAGGCCAACCTCTTTCCCTGCCCCACTGAAGCCACTACCAGGTTCTTCCCTAACATCCTCTGCAAGTGCCTCTTCAATTGGTTGCTCTCCTATTTGAAAGAAAGCAAAACCTTCCTCCTCATAGCCTCTTTTGGTCATGTCTATCGCACCACTTCTAGTCATCTCAAATAATTTACCCTCTTGAAAAAGAAAAGGGTTTTGTTCACTTGTTGGTGTGCCTTCCTCAGTGGGTGTCCTTCCAGGTGTAGTGTCTGGAGTTGCTCCTTGAGACTGACGATCTACCATCAAACCCAAAATCTTTTGCTCCTCTTCTCTAACTCTTGCTGCAAAGGCATCATCATCCTCCCGCATATCATTCCAGGCATCTGCCTCCGCTCTTGCAGTTACTCCTCTAGACTTTGTTTTAGGAGGTTCCTCTTCTTCGTCATCCTCTTCAGTGTCATCATAAATACATATTTCCGGTTTAAATGTTTCCCTTGCTTGCCCAATTATAATGGGAACTGAATCATTTTCAGTCGTTAAGCATTCCCTACCTAAATCTATATCAGATGCCCCTGTATGTCTCATGTGATCTCCTTTAACCTCATCTGTTACATTACTTTCTCTCAGACTATGTGATTTGCTATCAGCTTGCGTGTAACTAGATGCAGCTTTCTGCTTTCCAACTCTGTCATCATCTGTGCTTCCTCTTAACTTTCTTAGGCTTTCCTCTTTTTGCTCATCAGTTATATTTGCCACCACTTCATTGATGGGTGATACTTTGGCAGTCTGTTCTAACTCTTTACTACTAACAGATCCCTTTTCATTTTGCTCTTGAGGGATCGGATGGGTTTTTGTGATATGCTTTTCTGAGACAGACTGAGGTCCCTCCATTGCTGATTCATCTGTTGACGCTGCAGTGTGGGCCATGGTTTGGTGAATGTCCACAGCTGTTTGAGGGCTCTCATGCATACCTGCTGGAAAAGGAGAGGGAGGTTGTACTTTAATAGTAGTTTCTACAGACTGTGCTACCTCTGACCCTTGTTTGGACTCAGCGGGCCCAAGGCCATCCACTGAGGATGTTTCATCTTTGGATGCAAGGCCAATTGGTTTGGTGTTTTCATGTCCTTCTTCAGACCCAAGCATGGTCTGAGAGGAGCACACATCTTTTTTATTGTCCTTTCTGCCTTTTGCATCTTGTTCCATCTCATCAAATGTTTTTATTTTGGCAGCCATTTTAAACATCTCTTCCTCTGGGGTGAATTTCCTCTGAGTCATGCCACACTCCGACTCATCATCTTCCTCTGCATCCTCAGGTATGACTGATGGCTTTAGGGACATGGACAAGACCGTAAGGTCTGGGGTTTTAGGATTGACCTCATAACTTACCTCTTCAGAACTTGGGGTGTCAGGGGAAAGAGGACTCTTACCCGAACTGGTCAGCTGAGACGTCTGCTCACAACTGTCATCGTCGGCACTACCCTCCTGGTCTCTGAGGAGCCTACTACGCAAATTTTCTGGGGGGAACTCAGGAGCTTTGGAGGATGTCAGGTGCCCTGCAGTCTCACTGGGTTGCTCTACTGTAGGAGGAAAGGCCAAGGTGGTTTTCTGCTCTACAGGACTGCTTTCTAGAGAGTCACGGCATGGGGATTCCTTGGTTGGACTAGGCTCAATTGAGTCTGGAGTTTTATGGGAGGAGTTGTCTTCCATAAGGGGACTACCTTCTAAAGAGTCTTTGTGACTAATGGTTATAGAGTCATCAGCTACTGGACTAATGTTCTCTGAATCTTGATGTCTAAGATGCAGTACTAAACCACTATGACCCTGGGTGTCTGCCCTTGAGGCCACAGAGTCAACACAGGTTGGTGCAGGCTGGCCATCAGAGGATTCTTCATCACTTAAAAAACTCTCTATTGTTTCGGAACCCCTTTTTGTTAATTTCCGAGTTTTAGGTGGTTTGGAGGATGCCAAAAGAATGTCCTTATCAACAAGGGCTTTGTCATCACCAAATTTCACAGTTTTGCCCCGAGATGCACCCATACACTCACTTTTTGTGGGATCTTCAACTGCTTTTTTCACTGATGACCGCCGAAGAGTTGCTGTAGATGCCATATTTGCACCAGTGGAAGAGGAGTCAGATAGGTGGCTGCTCTTGTTCTCGGCAGTAGCTGCTGCTACTTTTGACATGTCTCCAAGTATAGATTGACCTGCCCGCTTGGGTGATGATGAAAGGCTTTCAGGGCTTGTTTCTGGAGTCTCTGCCATGCCTTCATGTTTGTAACTTTCCTCTGAACTAATGTGGACTTCCCCTTCACCTGCACTGGCACAAGGTGAATCAACCAGCCCTTCATTTTTAAGACTGTCAGAGCTGTCATCAAGTGCACTACTCTCAGGCCCACTGTCAGGTCGAGACTCTCTGTGTTTAGATAGATCTTGAGGAACTGCAGTAGTAGTATCTGACTTAATTGTAGGTTCTGCTGAGACTAAATGAGAAAGACCACCTTTACCCTGTACGTCTGACTTTGTAAATTGTTGGTACTGGGCATTGTCTTCAAGTTCTGCCCTTATGTCTGCACTAAAGTCTTTGGAATGTCTGATCTCTGGGCTAATCGGAAGTTCTTTTTCCCTCTGTGGTTCCATGGCATCAAGTGACACTTCTTGTCCAAGTGATGGTGCTTCTGATTGGGAATGCGAGGACAGAGTTTCTTTTATCTGAACTGTTTGTGTAGGCTTTGATCCCGAAGCTGCTTTGTGTTCAAAAAGTCCAGACTTTCTCTTTGAAGGGTCTTGTCCTGTTTGAAAAGCTCTCATGAGTTCTCTCACTGACATGGTCTCTTCTAGTCTCTCTGAATCTTTCTGCGGGGATTTATGGGGGGCTTGTGTTTTTTTGGGGCCCAATGTTTTTTGGTCTTTGATGACAGGAGATTTTCTTTCTGAAGAGCCAGCCGAAGGTTTGCTGCCAGTCTGCTTTCGGCCCTTTTGTTCCTCTTCCACCTTCTTTTGAAGGGCCTTAACTTTGTCCTTAATTGAACCAATAGGTGTTTCCTCAACTACTGGTGATACAGGTGATTTTTTTTGGTGCGAGGGGGCACTTAGAAGAGCATCTTCGCTATGTGTCTTTCCCTTGCTCTCACTGGCGGAGCCTGTTTTTGAGCGGGGTATGTGTGATTCTTCCACGTGTACTTGAGGTCCTTTTCTTCTAGCTGGTTTCTTCACTTCAGTCACGTGTGTTTGAGTGTCTTTGAGCACAGTTGGTATAATTTTTTTACCACCTCTACGCAAAACAACTTCAGTGAACTTTTCCTGCACCACAGTGTCCTGTGATGCAGCTCCAGAAGTCACAGGCACATCGAGAAGGTACTCTTTATGTCCTTCATTGGCACCCTTTTGTCTCTGGGTCCCTCGGCTGCCTCGAATATCCTTAAGGAGAGGTTCCTGGGTCTCAAAAGCTGCCATCATTTTAGCCTCCTCAATCTCACAGTCTGAAAGAAGAACCCACTCCTCATCCTTTCTGTAATGTCGGCCTCCCACTTCTGCTGATTGCTGATTGACAACCTCTTCCTCATATGTTCCACTCCTGAGAATCTCACTAACTTTCTCCAGATCTTCTTTGACCTTTTCCATTATTTCAAAAGGCTCCCCTGACACCTCCTCCGCCCCCTTTTCTAGATCACCCCTTTGCATAGAGCCCGACTTCTCAGAGGGATCAGTGGTTAGAATGGCACTCATTTTGATCAGATCTTGCTTCATCTCTGAAACGTCAGACAGTAAATCTGGGCTTGCAAGGGCAGGAGACTCCCGAATCAAGTGTGTTTTCAGGATGGATGTCTCTGTAGAAGTTTCAGTATCTTCGTCGTCTTCCGTTTCGAAAGAGGACATTTAAGGAGCAAATGAACCAAAATTCAAATTAAAAGGAACAGAGATTCGAAAATGACATCAGGATAGGAACAGCACAGTTTGAAGGAACAGCACAAAGTTTTAAGGATCAGCACAGGATTGACTGAGGAGCTGGTAAAGTAGAATATAGGAGGACGGATAATGGACCTACAAGAATGATGAAACAACAACTGCAAAGCAAACGCTAACCAAACCTTAAAGATGCTAGGGAAATAAGCAGGAAATAACTTGCTTATCCACAGTCTGTATAACAGCACATTCACGCATGTGACGTAAAAAAGAAAGAATCAAGCTGAAATGACAATTTAATCAAAGCACTTACAAAATAAATAACAAACACAGATTCACATACTGTGGAGGAGCAACACAAACAGACAAGACTGCTCAATATTGCTCAAGATGTAAAACTCATGTCTACAAATAAGGGAATGAGAGAGAGAGAAAAGAGAAAAAAACAATGTTTACAAAAACACCTTTTGTTTACAAAAGAAAGCCAGTGACACTACATTTTGATTCTAAGGAATAAAATAATACAAATGATGATAACAACTAAAAGTTTCTCATGTCAGTGGAAAATTTTAAGTCAGCTTAAAAAATATGATCCATCCCTGATCGAATGACTCCTATTTGGTAGAGTCAAAATGGTTGTAAAAATGTTGTCGCTGTCCAAAAAAAAAAAAACCAAAAAAACAACTAAAACAAAACAAAACAATGATCTTAAATTTCATATTGAATGGACCAATAGAAATGCTCCAAATTTGCTTTGAATAAAGTCTCTTTACATTAATCTACATTAAAAGTTATTAACATTTGTACCCTCCTGTATAATTACCAATTTGGAAATACTTTTTTTTCTTTGCACAGCGACAATATCATAAAAATAATCATAATAGATATAACCATAAAAATGCAAAGAGTGGTAAAAGCAAATTGTGCTAATGAATAATGAAGAAGGAAAAGAAGATGATCATACTTTAGATAAACACAGGAAACAACATTCATACATACACACACACACACTATGTAAGCCAAGTTATTTCCATGCAACGTTAAGGGCATTATTAACATGCAGGCTTGGGTAAAAGCCAAGTGTCAAAGATTTTCATCCCAGGCTGTCTGAACGCCTTGTAGAACTTCAACTTAAAACATCTTTTTTTACATTACATAGTGTGGTGATATCTTTACTCTACAAAGCATACTTTGTAGGTTAGAACATGCAAATTATCACATACATAATATAGTCGCCACTGGATGGTAATGATTTTAATATTATAAGATTAATTTTGTGGCAACAGCTATGCATGCATTTGTGAGATTAATAACACAAAATAGCTTTATCATAATGCTTTTTCCTGAGAGCAAATTATATTTGTTTACATATAAGTTTTTTGGCAGTATGTGTTTATAAAACACTTATAATATTTAAATACTTTTTTATACATGTGTTTTGCTTAACCACTTCCAAACCTCTCCCCATGGCAGCCTAGTATTGAATGTAATGATCATGCAATATCTGGTTGAGCCAATCAATCCTATATTAAGGGCAATTATGAGGAGGGGTGCTACATTTGTTTTTGAAAACAAGACATCCTCATTACTTGTTACTGAATGTTTGTTTGAATGTACTGTTATATGGTGTTGGCACAAGCAGAAAAACACTTATTGCAGTATAATAAATGCAGTTAAATAATCAGTTAGCTTAGGTACGATTAGATAGTTTGTGAATCTTAGATAAGATTTTTACCCAGTACTGTATACATAGGTATACATATGAGTGTGTCCATCTACCCTTCTAATTAGTGGATTCAGCTACTTCAAGGTACACCCGGCATTAAATATGCTTCTATATAATATAATCTCAAAAACACATTGCCAATAGAATATGACCCTCTGGGCAGCCATGAGTGGTCAAGAAGAGAAAGTCACTATGCCTAATGCCAATCCTGGGGTAGGCGGCTATGTTCGCTGTGCGTTGGGGTTTTATATGTGACGAATTAGCCAACCTTGGTATCTGACCTCTCTAATGCACGGTGTCTGAATGCTATAAAATCATCATGCCGTCGTATAGCCATGTTCCCACATCTAGTTACTACTATTACTGCAGCACATGAGGGAAATTCCCTATTAATACACTATTAACACTTGCAAGTTTGAAGATGAAAGCAGATGTCTACGGACTATTATATTTGGAAATACTATAAGGTCCACTATACAATCATAAATACTAAGAAAAGAAGAATAACAAACTAGTTTGCTTTGCAGGTTGTTATAACATTTAGTGGAGGGTGGGAAGCCATCACTATTTAACAAATTAGACACACAAGCATCACCACAGTATGAATGAAATTTACTCCATGTACATGCATAGACAGTATCTCCTTTAAAGCTACACTCTCTTTAATGGCCAGGAATTAAGGAAGGGAAACGCAAAATGAGAGAAAAGCTTCTAAAGATTATACTGCTTTACAAGTAGTGACAAGTTGGAGGTGGGCATAACAATTATCCAAAAGGCAATCTCTAGATTTCAGTATCCAGTGGCATTTTGGACAGGGAAGGATGACAGTAACACACATCTCAAACAGATTCAAGTAAAAAACTGCTATTTTTATAAGTGCAATAAATACTATCAATTCTACTATTATTATTGTTAGCATTTGTATTATTACAGATGTTAAACACTGACAAACTACATTAGGCATTCCATAGCCACTTTGTGAATTAGCAGGTTACAAGCAATCATGTGATGAACGAAGACACATTAAAACAATAAAAATAAAATGCCTTACATTTCCCAAGTGTTCTGCTAGTCTGAAAAGAGAAGCATGTGACACAGTTTCAATTAGTCATAAACTACTAACTGAACAGACACTTCACTACAAGAGTTTCCGAAATATCCGCATCTTAAACTATGGCTGTCCTGAACAGCACTTTACAGGCTTCGAATACACTTAGTCGCCCGTCTGATGGAACAGATACGGTTCTATTTTAATCAGTGTTTCAGTTCCCATTAGCTGCATTAAACACACACCTTGTGTCCATCAATTAATTATGTACTTAAACCACATGACCTTATTAGAGTGGTAGTTGCATACTAGCCCCTGCGCTATACTAACAGTTTGATTCCGGCACAATAACAGATCTGCTGTTTGTGCTGGCAACTTTAAACCTGCTGCAAACTGTTAATTTAGAAATGAAAGAGAGACAACGGAGGTCAAATGCAGAGCAGATTTGATGTATGGATGTATAGCTACGGAGGATAACTGGATGGATGGATAGCTATGGAGGATAACTACATGATGATTCATAAAACTCATCATGCCTCCATGGCAGTCCAGCCTGACAAATTCAAGCAGTACAGTTTGTTGTGCTCTGAGATAAATGTATGTCTTTATTTTGAAGAAAACCTAATACTTATTTATCTATTTTAACATTTCTCTCTCTCTTGTTCATTAAGAATAAGAATCTTTTAAGTAGCATTGTTAAAACTAGTAGTCAGATTACAAGGTGGCAGCAAGCATCCTTAAGCAACTATATCCAAAGCACACCATAAACAAGGCTGAATTAATTATTGTATAAGAAGAATTAAATGCAATAAATATAAAAAGTCCCTTGTGCAATCATGTGGTTGAATAAGAGGAATAAACGAATGCTATATTTTCTTTTTGCTCATTCATATGCTGTCTTTTGTGGAAATTATATTTTTGTATTAATTCTGGTTATGAATGTGTTTTTGCATTTTAATGTGTTGTTTCTTTGCAACATAACAATAAAGAGCAAACTGAACTGAACTGAACTGAAATTTGTGATGATAATGGCATGTACAGAGCACATGACTTTTCTGTTTGTTTTTGCTTAGTCCAACACAACTACAGGCAGTTAACATGCTTCACATTATGACACATCCACCTCTTATGATTTGACAACTACACTCTTTTAAACTGCAATTTTGGTATAAAAGTTGATACCTTGATATCTAAAGATATCTTGATCTCTTTGGGCCAGCCCTTATTAATATGCTTATATTGTATAAGCTTTTATTGCAAAAGTTAGGAAAAGGACACAAAGGAACATTTACTTTACAGTAAGACTTGTGACAGTGCATTTCGTGTGATCTACTTGTAGCCCCAGTAGTCTACATAGGCAGCAGATACTAGACCTTCTGTGTTTGATTCAGGCTCAGGACCTGTACTGTTGGATTTGCAGGAGGCTAACAAAGGAGGACAGACGGATTTGTGCTTGCTTGTTTCGGTAGTCAGTTTTAGTGTTTTCAATAGCCAGTAACCTTAAATGTCTATTACTGCAAATCTAAGCTCTGCCTAATATTTCAGTTGATTCTGTGTATTATGCAGGAATCACTCAGCCAGGAGAAGCTAATAAGACTGCAAATGCAGACAATTACTCAAACCCCACCCCACACACTTTGGATGTCTAACATGAACCAATGTTAAGAGAATATAGGAAAATATCTCCACAGTTACCTCCTCATCAGGCTCTTGGTCTGAATCTGATTCCTTTGAGGAGCAAGAAGCAGTAAAAGAGAGAGGGAGGACACAAGGAGATCAAGAGAAAGAGGGACAGAGGGATACAGGACAGAGAGAAGGGAAAGAGAGAGCAGGCAAAGCAGTTACCATAGCAACAGAATTCTTGAGCCAGCCAATGAGGCATGGCATGAGAAGGGGTCTGTGGTGGAGGACAGACACAGCTGGCAAGATTTGTCTAATTCAAATCTCTAATAATGTCTAATGCGTTAATACTGGTCTATTACTAGTCTAATACTAATTATTAGCAGCACTTTTGACTACAAATAAAAATAGAAACCTCACTCAAAATTCGACTTAACTTCCAGCTTATCATGAACCCCAAGTCTAATACAGGCAAAGAACAATATGTAAAAACACAACACAACACTAACTGCACACTAAACGGCCAAAGGTATGTGAACCCCCACTTAACTATCAAGTTCAGGTGTTTCAGCCACACCCATTGCTTACAGGTGTAGAAAATCAAGCACATATAAATTCTCTGTAGGCAAGCAGTAGAAGGAGTTGAGCTCAGTGACTTTAAACATGGCACTGTCACAGAATGGCACCATTGCCACAGGTCAGTTTGTGAAATTTCTGCCCAGCTAGATCTGCCCTGCCCTATTATTGTGAAATGAGAGCATCTAGGAGCAACAGCTGTTCATGAAGTGCAAGACCACACAAACATGTGGAGTGAGTAATAATTACTAATAATCTTCTGTGGCCTCACTCACTACAGAGTTCTGATCGGCCATCAAAGGAACACAAGCACAAGAACTGTGTGCTAGGGACTTCATGACAGGTAACTAAGAACAATGGCAAGCGTCAGCTGGATTGGTGTAAAGCATGTCACCACTGGACTCTGGAGCAGTGGAACGTGTTAAATCAGGCTTCACTATCTGTCAGTCTAAGGGAAAAATTTGGTTTGTTGGATGCCAGGAGAGCTCTACCTACTAGAAAGCACAGTGGTAACAGTATAGCTTAGTGGAGGGGGGATGGGGGGATGGTCCGTGGCTGTTTTTCAGGGTTTGGGCTCAGACCTTTAGATGCACTGATATATGCTTATATGCTTTATATTAGTGTGATGGTCAAAATTGTACACATACTTGGGCCATACAGCGTAACTGTAATTTATGATATATGATAATATATCACAAATATATTACAACTAAGGCTACAGCGTAACAGGTCGTATATGTGGTTATGCCTCCACTGTGTTCATCACATTGAAATATGGTGTACTCCAGCCACATACGGATTACAGTATAACAGGTTAAACTGGAAGGGCAAATTGTTTGACACAGAAATACTGAGGTTACAAAAATATGTGTTATAAGAACGCATGCATGGACAGAATTTAATAGAAACATAGAAGCCAGAAAAAAGTGTTCAAGAGACATTAAATGCTCCAGAGATATTAAATGGATTCATGAGTGGATTTTTTGCACCTGTAATGCATACACATGTGAATGTTTCATCATCATGTATTATGAGAAATTACCTTAGAATAAGTCGGTAGAGTGATATTTAGGTTGCATATCGCGTTATGGGCCAGACTCCTATAAGATCTTGGTTCTTTCATGAAAGACAACCGACCACAAGGCTCCTGAGTATTGTCTCGTATCTGCAAAATTTCCAACAAGCAAGCAACAAAAAAGTTATCATTCAGTGATAAGCTTCTTAAAACATCACAAGTCAAGGTATTGAGGCTTATAGAACATCAAGGCCCTCATCATCTGCAAGGTATTATAAGAACAAAGTGTATCAGTTTATAGTTATCCTTGCTTTAACTTGGATCAGATCATTTACAAAAGGAATAGAGCACAAATACCAAATGCAGATAACTCACTTTTATAAAGAGGGCAAGTCGGTTTTCTTTGAAGGCAAAGAAGCTGAAGAGATGATGTTGACCACTCTTGGTCAGGGGTACTAGGTTTCCAAAGCAGTCTGCATAGATTGGTTTTCCTTCTAGCACCTATAATAGAACAGCACGATAACTGACACATTTGTTATAAACATAGTTTTCTGCAAAGCTTTACGGTCATACATGTAGTTGTATGCAAAAGTTTCCATGTTACTGATTTGAATTACATTTTGTTGTTTAAAAGTTAGAAAATAAGTTAAGAAAATGTTTTCTACAGAGAAACCCACTTCTTCACATTTTCATGCACAATTACTGTAAATTTGGTGAATTTAACATACTGAAAAAAAACATGTGGCCAGTGCAACAGCTATGATACAGTTTATGTTTTATGTTTTATTTTTTACCAATAACATAAACTTAAATTATATGCTATAATTAGTATTAGAATGTCATATTTATGGCATTTGTTCTTTGTAGGTGATGTGTTATTTTCATTTACAAAATAAACAATACTAAATAAGATAAACTGTATTTTATAACATTACACTACAATAAGAAGTGAATGAATGTATAATAAGAAATATGTGTAAGAAGACATAGTTATTCAGACATTTGTCTAAATGTCAGATTGAAAAGTATAAATATGTCGAATGAAGAACATCCACAGTAAAGGGAGTTTCTTTAACTAAAATTTTTTATGAAGAAGCACATTTGTCCAAATAAAGGAACCTTCACACCCACCTCCACGTCCCGACTGCGAGCCACCTCTGTGAAGTTCTCTTGCTGCTCCAGAGTTTTGTCTATCTTGTCATCGGTCATGCAGAAACAGCGCAGTCGTGCTTCTATGGGGTCATGTGTTTTGGCAAAGACAACAAATTTGGCCATGTACGGTACGCAGATGATCTCTCGATAGACCTGTGTGGCGAAGTTGACTGACTCTTGGGCCTGCCGACAGTCTATTAGCCAGAATCTAAACAGTGAGAGGTGGAGGACATTGTGAGTATACAGTGCTTTTATCTTCAGGCTAACATGTACACTCTTTGAAAAAAAGATACTAAACTGTCACTTGGGTGGTACCCTAAAGAACATGTCATGAACACATTTAGTAAGGGAACAGTGTATCATATTCTATTGTGATTGTATTTTAAGTTGCATAGACTTCCCGCACCCAGTCTTGGTCTCAGGCTTTTCTTTTCATTGTTCCATTTTAAACATTAGGTCATGAAAACCTTAATTATGGTACACAGTACCTTGAGGAAAAAATATATACCTTTTCCTGATAGTCTAACACTGTTTCAGTAATATTTATTCAAGCAAATCTGAATCATTTTAAAATAACTAACACGTTTAAATGAAGAAGAAATGGTTCAGGACCTACCTTGCAGACACATTTGTGGTGAAAGACACACAATCATTGATAAAAGTTAATGGTGTGGTTCCAGTGATGTCCTCCCACTGAGCTGGCGTGGTTCCACCTAGATGATGGTATACATAGAACAGCTTCAGTAATGGGCTTTCCATAAATGGACCACCTTTTACAAATAAACATATCCTACAGAATGGGTGCGAAGTGCAATCATAGCATGTATCACATTTACTATATCAAATATGACTAATCAGACAAATTACATGATGTATTGGAGGCTACAAGCTTTTGTTCACTGTTAGCTACATTACTATGCCTAGCTTAGCTATTCTTTTACTTTTTAAGGTGTGTATGGAAATGTACTTACCCGTGATGCTGCATAGCAGTCGGAGTGTTGGCGTATCTCCTCCAAAGCCGTTGAGGACGGGGTCAGTGGAACTCTTGGGTACAGGGATGGTCATGGTAATGGGTTTATGGAACTTCCTCCTACGGGGTTCCAGAGTGACTATGGGACTGAATGTAGCTTTGTTTCCTAAGATTTTCCTCACCACATCCATGTTCACAGGTTGAGCCTAGTCAAGAAAGAAGCAAGTGTAACAGGAACGGCATGATTAAAAACTGAACTACATCCTTAATCACAGCTTTTACAATTCACTGAAGGGTTCCATAAATTACATTTGAAATAATAACAATTATTATCAAATGAATACTTCAAAACTGGTAAAAGTAACCAAGTGTACTTGCTGAGAAAAAAAAGGAATTAGGCAATTCACCTAGAATTATTTACTTATTTTTAGATTTAGTGTTATATGTGCATATGTGGTGTCAAACGCGTGCAAGGCTAATTCACTCAAAATAAGTCCAGAACTATTTTCTATAAATGTTTTATATTCTCTACACAATTGCTTCCAAGAAGTGCAATTGTGATTGATTGGGAGTTAATTTATTGACGGTTAATTTAGACTTTTTAATTTACATGTATTTTTACAGAAATGTAAAAATGATGATCTTCAAAAACGAAATCTGCTTTTGATTATTAAGCCTATTTCCCTCAGCAATAAAACAGCAAATGTGATACACTTGAGGTTCACATCTCTTATTATCTCACATTTTTGACTACAACACCATATTTCAATACAGTCTGAAATTAATATTTCATCTTGGGGAAATATACAGTACTATATCAATGGTCAGACCTGTTTTATACTTGAGTTCTGAATCAAGCGCATCTTTACATATGAAAATATATTGAGAAATTACTTTTTTACAGAAGAATTGAGGGCATATCACATAAAACCAAATTATGCTTTTTCAAACATGCAAGTATCATCTGCAAAACTTTTAGAAAAAGATTAATTTAATCTTCACTGCTACCTGTAAGCCAACTCGAATGCGCTTTGTGAGCGCTCCTTCCGGGAACACAGCCTGAACTTGTGGTACCACCGTACTGCTCAAGATCCCACCCTCTGGACCAATCAAATTACTATCCTGTTTGATCCGGGACACCACTGCAAAGTACTGTGGGAAGTCCCTGGTGATTATGCGGCAAATGCGCTTTTTCTCCAGCTCTTCTGGAGTGTCCAACTCTGAGGAAACAGGACATTGATATGAAAAATCATTGTAAGAAATGGAGTGAGCAATGACAAGAGTTTTTAAGTCAAGTTGACAGAAAAGAGTGAAAACTAAAATTGATATGAGGAGTGGATTCACTACACTCTTCTAAACAGAATTTCACAGATGTCAAATGACAAAAATGCGGAGTTTTAGCATCTCACCCTCATCCATGCCATTAAGGATCTGATTGAGCTCCTCCTCTGTGTATTCACAGTGATGCTCTTTCCAGCTTTCTCCTGTCTCACTGCGCAGAATCACCAGCTCTCTCTCCTTCCCCCTTAGAGCAGCAAAGTGGGGGATCTCCACTATCACTGGTCTGAAAGCCCACATAAAAAGATGTTTCATTGAAAAGAAAACACAAAAATGGTCCTTGGAAAACTTACCAAGAGCTACCGAATGTTTTTATGTAAATGTGTTACACTGCATCTGCTTCTTTCAACATCATAAGTGAGAGTTCATGCTACAAGGTAGGACCACTGAAAGTGATACACTGAATCACCAATATAAACATCAAATACTACAGATGTCTGACCATGGGAGCTAAGAAACCTGGGACTAGCTGATGCTATAAATCAAATGGCTATGTCAGACAAGCAAATATTAAAGGGGTGCTAAACATTGCTCCTGGTGATCTATTAACTCAACAAAGTTCAATTCCTTATCTGACATACATGATCCACCTAATCAGGAGCTCAGGAGCACGAGTCAGAGTTGGAATTAAGCTTTGTATCAGGGTAGATCTGCAGGAGAAGTGTTGGGCTGATGTTCTTCAGAATTGTTGGCACTCTTCATAAAGATGACAGAATATACACCTAAACACCTGATCTTACCTTGAGAACATGTGGAATCTGCTAATCTAATTGACATTTTTAAAACATTCCCAAAATTATTATCGCCTCTTCATTTAGGACTTTGTGCACCACTGCCAAGTGAACCTCTTATAATGCTGGCTGTAGTGGGGAAAAGGTATGTTACGGATTTTGTAATATCTTCTGAGCCTTCAGAGTTTAGGTCCTTACTTGTTGACTCTTCTCTTCAGTTCATCCCAGTTTGGAAGCTTTGGATAATTGTCCTACCGTAAGATCTACCTATCACCCTCCTGATATTGATTTAAAATATCCTGGTATTCCTATTTTGGATATAATCTCCAGATTCTATTGAACATGACCTTGACTTTTTTTTACACCAAGCTCTCCTCTGTGTGTGCCTCATAGAAGCATATAGACCACAGAACCCACTTCCAGGCCGAGCAATGTTTACTGAATTCCAATAACATAGACTTGTGCTTTGGTGACAGCAAAAACCATATTGCACATCTTTACAAAGGGTGCCATTCATTCTGTAGGGCATTGTGTGCTATTTTCGTCATCATTTTGCCTTCATGACTTGTCCAAACATGTCAAAACTACAATAAAAGTCTTTAATGTTAGTGCAGTTTAACACAGATGACCAGTCTGAAGATATGTGTATGTGGACAGAAAAATAGAGAGACAGTCCTATACCAACTTTAACTGATCAAATAACACAAAGATGTGGTTTCTTTGAACGATTACAAAGCTTGCCATGCTTTGCACAAGCTCTCGCAGTTTTGTAACAGGTTTAGACACAACTCATGATGCAAGGCCAAGATGTAAAACACAAGAAGACCAAGAAAACCCAAAAAGCACAACACAATAACACAGTCTCACTTTCAATACAAACAGACACTGAATCATGGACGAGTAAGAAAAGATACAACGAAAAAAATGAAAAGGACAGAAGGAGAAGAAAGGGTATGGGACCAGCATCCATGGATTGTTTCATATGCATCACTCCTACCCCAGGAATTTGGTCCCTGGTGGCCCCAGCTGAAGAATGCGGCTAACCAAACTCTCACCCTCATTCAGAGGGGGCGGGGCAGTGGGGAGATGGAGTTTACTGTCATCCAATAGAAGCAGTGAAAAAAGAGAGCACAGATGACAAACAGTTTGGGGGTGGAGTCCTTGCCTTTGTTACCGCCTCTTTTTTTGTGGTACAGCTTCCCTGTCCAAATGTTGGTTTGCCTTTACTGAAGCAGCATCTTCAAGAAATACTCCAGTATGTTTCAACCTAATTTGAAGTTAGATAGTCCAGCAGGCTTTAACCTAATTCCAACCTGATTCGCATCTATAGCCGATTACCGCAGACAAAATTTGAAGCAACTCCCCACTGGCTTCACCTATAAGTGTGCCTCAAGACAACAGGTTTCCTGCTCTTTTACTAAGTACAGGGCAATGTGCCAAATTGTTGTCCGAGGTAACTGACTGTATGCTGGCAGGCAAACATTAGCTTGATAAACACTGGAGAATTCCCTTAAAATAGAATAGCACATTTTAATCCACAGAAGGACAAGAGAGACTTAATTTAACATTTAATTAACTACATAATAATCAAAAGAACATATCAAATCAATCATGGAGCATTTCTATAAGGGGGAGATTTGCTTTGCAGAATGGTTAATCAAAGCTCAGAAATTTTATTAATGCAAGCTGTGAAGCAAACAAAAGTCTTGAGTGTTACTGCCAAAGTGTTTAGTTAAGCGCAGATAAGCAAGAGAGGTATTATTTTTTCCCCACAGGGGGAAAAGAAGAGGTGAATACTGAGATTTTAGGCAAAACAACAGAAGCACTACCAAGTAAAAGATAACAACTCTTGTGTCAGCTGAGCAAAAGAGCAAGAGAGGTTACAATAGCTTAACTTGTAGCCTTACAATTTCTCATTCAATCATACGATAACTACTGTAAAATCAGAAGAGCTTACCCAAGAAACTGGGCCCCAGAAGGGCCAACCTCAATAAGTCGACTAGCCAAACCCTCTCCTTCCACCATAGGCGGCATGGTTGCCAGGCGATGCCGTTTGACCAAGCGACAGGTCACTCGTGTTGGGGCACCACATTTTCTGGGTGGAATGATGATCCGCAGACCATTGTGACGGCAACCGCGCATTGCACCCCCCCGGGCATCCACCATAAAGCTGACAAGAAAGCTGAAAACAAGAAGATAAAACATGCCAGTGCTGATAAAAGATGGTTTATCTTTAGAAATAAATTGTTACTGCCATAACAAAACCTCACATCTCAAAACAGCTCGCCCAGCTATGACAAGGAGGAAAGTGTAACATTACAAGAATTATTAATTTTATTGTAACTTATTGAACCATTTCTGTTGGTCTATTCATAAAGACTTTGAAGGGCAACTGGCATACTTGCTGTAATAAGTCTAAAAAATAAATCCAAAAGTTCTTATGTGAGGTTTTGAAATGACAGTGTCGATACCTCTTCCCAAAACTGAACCTGAATAAATCACTGCCTGCTGCTTTATTTTATAGATTTTACTCTTTTGTGTTTAATTTTCTACATGCAAACACACACAGCAGCATATAGTGTGAATGAGAGGGAGCTCAAAGTGCCAGGGTTTATCTGTACCAACAACAACACACCCAGACACTTTATAATGGAGATGTTACAGTGAAACAACACATACACACAACAGTGGAAACATTCCCCAGCATGCTTGAGTTGTCTTGTAATGGCACACTGGCAGGATTATCAAGAGTACTGGAGGTAAATAAAAAAACGCTTTACAGAAAGCACAAGAGACAGTCAGATGTAGAAGCATCATGACATCATGGTTTATGAATATCCTGGAAAATACATGAACTATACAGCATTCAGCACCCAGCACATGTTGTAAATTGCTTCAATTAGTCATATTAAAACCCATTTTTATTCATGAGAACGTGCAGCACTAATTATCTACAGCTATGAATCTATTATTTTCATATGGGTCATTCCAGGTCAACTTGGCAGGGCATATCATGGATTTCCATAAAACAATAATTGACACAAAAAGTTCTGTTTTAGTAAGGTTACTGTGTAAAATTCTGCGTCTTAAATATTGAGCTAAAGTACTTATAGAATGTCTGAACATAAGACCAGTTGGTTCAAGGTAATGTACCTAGTGTTGTATCTGTACTCAATTCAAATTTCATCTTAGTTCAGTCATTTTGTCAGCAGCTATCCTCATTTATTAGAAGCAATTTAGAAACTGATGGGAAAAAAAAATAAATACACGTAACTACAAAAATGTTTGGAGACATTTTGCATGCTTGAGTGAATAAAGCAAACTTTTTGTGGTTTTTTTTCATGGAAATCCATACCATAATCTTCTTGGTATAGAATGACCCACATATATAATTTAGACAATACATGTTTTTTTCACACAGTAAAGTTTTTTACAGTAAATTACAGTGTGTATATTTGATCTTAAAGTATTTTTAACAACATTTGGGTCAAGTCCAAATGACTAAAATGACTAATATTTTAGTAGTATTGTGAAATGTGACTTTAAATAACTTTAAATCATAAGATATGTATACTGTTGTAATACTAAACTGCATGGTAAACATCAGTACAATACAGTTAGTTAACAGGTTACAAAATAGCCAGTGTTGAATATCCTTAATAGCGATCAACAGGGGGTACATAAGAAGTGAAAAACAGGCAACACATTTGTTAGTTTCTGGTGCAAGACATGTTGGTGAAATGATAAATATACTGACTGTCATACACTGTGGCTTTAACCTGCAATGCTTATAGGCAGCTCAGGGTGGAAGATAACAGTGAGGTTTATTGTAACTAGCTTTATATCTTTTTAATTTATGCTTGAGAGGGCCAAAAGGCAGAGCAGGTATCACAGGTGTTTCTCCTTTTAATGGAGGTGCACACTGAAAGAGGAAAAGGGTGCAACAGGTCAAATGTCAAAGTACAGCCAGTCACCTGCTGGTGTCATGGTCATGGCACGGAGAGGAACGGCTGGAGAGAGAACAAAATACGCATCAGACAGACAGAGAGAATGAAAGGAGACAAAAGCAGAGAGGGAAAGAGAGAGTGCAAGAGTCCAATGAGCAAAAATAAACCAAAAAAAAAAAAGAGAAACGATTCAAGATTTGGGAAAAATCATTAAAATGTACTTGGAACGCACAACAGTGTCAAAAGACACAACATTAGAAACCACGCTGAAAAAATTATTTATTTTCATGCCGCTGCATACTACCTAGATTACACAGAAGCCTCTTTGAAGATCGTAAACAAGAGTTAAACAATTAAAGCCTGTCTTTACTGAACTAAAATTAACCCTTAACCCTTAGACGTCAAGAGCTATTACTTTCAGCTTGCTATACTATTCAAACTCTACGTAACTTTCAAAACATAATGAAATGTCTTCTACTGACAAAAAACATAAGCAACAAAATGTGAGTGCATTGAAAGAATATTCAAAGAAAAACTTGCAAAAAAAGTCCCCTCAGACAAGTCCTTCATAACTATGATTATATCTTCATCAGTATAAGATTTTGCATTTGAGACCTAAATATCGAGCCAGACCTTTGGAGTCATGTGAAGATGTACAATGTGATACAAAAAAATTCCCCATGTCCTACTTGACACCTGAATTTGAATTATTTCAGGATTTGCAGGACGACTCGCAGCACCACATTTTAGCCTGCTTTTTCTCCTGAAATGCTTCTTTTAATTAAAAAAAGAATCTCACTTTTGCATCCCTGAACACATGCTATTTTATTTCTAATACAGTATTTACAGCATATAAACAGAAAAATCATCTTTAATTTAGTACTTAACTCAGCGAAAAGGCACCAAAAATAATCACATTTTCTGTAGTGTAAGCACCCAGCTAACAGAGTGAAGGACTATGATTGTGACTGTGGCTGTATGTGTGTATTTTCCGTACCCAGAGTGAACGGGACTGGAGGAAAGTGCTATATTGTCCAGATTTTCTGTTCCCCAGCTCAGTCTGTATGAGTCCCTCTCATTAGCAAGAGACGACACCTATAAACAGAAAGGTGCAGTTGAAGATAATTCCAGAGGTTTCAACATCAAACGTATATGTGTTATCAATTATTTTAAATGAGTGACAAATTTTAATTTCCACCATGTTCAGGCCAAAAGCACTATTTGAACGAGAGGACTACAATCACACACTTTAGATCACAAAGCATGAGCAGCTGTGCTTCAGCCTGCACTACTACAAATGTCTGGAAGAGACAAATTAGGAGAGTATGCTACCTTGTGTGTGTGTGTGTGGTAGAAGAACCACTCTAGACTGTACCTGGTAATTACGAATGGCATCGTCTCCCATCCCGTCATGCTTTGGAGAGTAATAGCCATGATGAGTGGGAGTGTAGGATCTGTCCGTACTGAAACAACACACACAACAACCAAGCAAAAGCTGGTTTTAAACGTTATTCTATCCAGCAACTCTGGAAAATATCCATATTTTCAACGGCAAAACATACAAGTGCAAAAGCATATGACCTTCATACCTGTGCAAGCGGCTGTGTGAGCATCAGAGGAAACAAAGGAACGAGGGGTTAGTGGGAAGAGGTTAATCAGAACAGTCTTGAGCCAAAGAAGAAGAACCAAAAGCCAAAAACTTTGTATGCCAGAAGCTACATTCTGTCGTGTTAGTAAAGAGTTAGTTTTGCTTTCAAAAGAGAATGAAAATGGAAACTGAACTGTTCACAGTGGTGGTGAAAGTAACCACACGTCTGAGGAGCATTCACAAAGGTCTATCATAATCCATTGTCATTTTAAAGGGGAATTCCCCAGACTTTTACTAATTATCTGTATGTCTGAGACATAACAAACTCATTCAGAGGGGACTGATCAATCTGATTTCTTTACAGCAGTGGTGATGTCAACCAGGGATCATCATGTCTACAACACAAATATAGCCATGTTATTTATTAACCTACAAACCAGTGAAGCTACACATGTCCTCTCAGTTTTTATACATACTGTTGATCAGCTGATATTTTGTCAGGGACTAAAATATGAGCTCAAAACTACAGTAAACCACTGTGTCAGACATCAAGCGGTACAATCTTAACCATTTTACGCAATAACATTCTGTGAGGGAGCTTTCAGAGGCACTTCAGACAACTGGTTCCTGTCAGCACTGATGTGAGCATTTCATAGCAAACCACTCTGAATGACTTCATTTCAGTATTTACTTGCCATTAAATTATGCCAATAAAAAAAACATAAGTGGAATTACCCTTTAAGGGTCCAGGGGATTGAAAGTAATTAACTTGTTAAAATAATATTATTTTTTGTGTATCTCGTCATGCATCTTCTTTGCAATGTACCTGTCAGATCGTCCACCTTCCAGACTGTAACGCAGGTAATTCATGCCGTCCAAGTATTGGCCAGGTAATGAGTCATCTCCCAGTTCCCTCAGGTCCTCTGCTCTCAGATACTCTCCTCCATCTCCTGTCATAGTGTCATCACCTAGAACACAGGAAGAGTAAGATGTTACCCGAAGTCCCTGATATTCTTCATAAGTACAGTTCAAACAACATACACACAGAAATATGTTCTCATATACACACACACTCACCCTCTAACACACACACACACAAACACACACACACACACACACACACACAAAATGGGGGTTATTTGCTCTAAAGCTTATATCATTCAGTACTAGTATTCTGTCATGCACACAACTGCACACACACACACACACACACACACACACACACACACACACACAGGGCACACTAAACTGAAAGCACACGCCTTCTCTTTTGTGCCATTAAAGAAAGCCTGCATGTATCAGCAAAGCTTCTACGACCACAGCACTCTACATAGCTTATGGCTTCAGCAGCTGCATGCTGAGATGCTCAGTATTAATGACAGTAAAGCACCACTGCTGCTGTTGCCATGTGTGACCAGCAGGGGCAGTATTTAAGGGACTGGCAGAAAGCAGAAGGGAATACTGACAGTAAATACGAAACATACTGTAGCCTGATAGTGGTGTTCTGCTGTCAATAGCATACTGGCTGCCTAGAGAGTAGAACAATAATGATATTTATAAAAGAAGACAGAACAGTCTGGTGTAGGGCACCTGCTGGAGAGACCTCAATTCAAAGTAGTATGTGACTTCTAGTTAGGTGTTTACCTTGTCTTATATTTAACTTCATAATCTACACATTAAACCTTAATACTTATGCATATCTTAACCTCAGCCCAAAACCCAGGCCTAACGCTTTGATCACATATGTCAATTTGTAGAAAGTCATCGTGTAGTAGACACAGTATAGTCTTTTTGAATCATGTTCATTTCAATATATTTCCTTTCCACTAAAATAAAATTAAATAATAAAATATACATAAAATAATAATTATTGTCTTTCTTTCTTTCTTTCTTTTTGTTTGTTTCTTTCTTTCTCTCTCTCTATAATGTAGACCACACTATCACGTCATGATTCAAACCAGCAAACAAACATATCCTCAAGCTTGTGAAGGTCAGTCCAACATATTAGGGTAAGGTATGCTCAGCACACACTGTAGGGCATCCACACCTAATAGCTAATTAGCAAAAAACAGAAGTATGTGTGTTAATTTGAGTAAGACTTCATCTGTGACATTATATAAAAACATAATTCTAAAAAATATACCGCTACTGTGAGCAATCAATGTGTACTAAACCCATTCTTAATATTACTCAAAGTCCTTGAAGACAATTCTATCCAGTTTCTGTGCAAGGATGTGCAAAAATTTGTTTTTGAACTGATGGAGCAGGTTTGAGCATACTGGACCAGATTAGCAAAACAAAAAAACATAATATTTGCAATTCAAATGTGACTGGTTAAAAATGCTGTTCTATATTTTAAGAATAAAATGGAACACATTACTCTTAACATTTTTCATTGGTAAACTCTCCACACATTAATTCTTTCCATTTACAGGTACATAACTTTCATATAGTTGTATAAAGTACAAATCAATCAACTGTTAAAATTACATGTTATTGATTATTTAAGTTCACACATGCTCTACTGGAAACAAAATAAACATGCCATTTTTCTACAAATCTTAATTAAAAATATATATATAAGTATAATTTTGAGTTTTCCCAATATGTTAAACTGCAAATCAACTGTAAATGTGCATTTGAATGTAAAACAGTGTTCCCTGTACAGGATGTGCTAACAAAACAAATCATTTGAGCCCTAGGCTCTCCCAGCTTTTGTATATGACTGTATTAGTTTCATAGTGCTTACTGAATAATATATTAAGTTCAGTGTGCTAACTATATATCACTACACTAAATCTTCCCTTACATGCAATTTTACCTATATATATATATATATATATATATACGGTGACATCTTGACATTCTAGCAACCGGCTCTTAGAAATGCTGGAAAGTTTTGAAAAGTTGAGGAGTATTTTGCTCTCTGATAAACTGGGATTTTATGAATTGCTTTAACAAGCATTTCAAAGAGGAACTCCTTTAAAGAATCACACTATATTTTCAAAGCTTGAAATCTGGCAAGATAACATGAGTTACACCAACATAAATACTGCATTGTGAGTTCAAATATCTCAACACCTCAAAACTTCTTGTGAATTAGATTTAAGAGAGACTCCATGCACTGCAGGCTTAGTACATCATAACAAAGTGCTTGGTTAAAATAGTTATCTCAATGAAGCAACTACTTAATTCACACATTAATTCATTTGGTGGCTCTGCACAGCAATCAGGCAGCAGCATGGAGGTGCTGTGTACCTTCGTCGAAGGAGTCGTCAGACATAGCACCATCAGCCTGCTTCAGTGCTACATGATATTTCACATGATAACACTAATTACATTCTTAAAAGGCATATTTTACATAACCTGTAATTGCAGAAATGTTGAAATACTGGGGACACTAGGAAAAAATAAGTGACTAACTGTAAAGCTCACCTTCCTCATCAGACACATCGAGGACTTCAGTCATGGTCTCTGGAACATTCAGCTTGTGTTTCTCTGTCACCGTCTGTACAGAAACACAACCCTTGATCATAATGATCAGAATTGAGACTGATTACATCAATCAAACATACATAAAATAAAACATACATGCAGTATGATCTTCGACAGAATGATAATCAAGCTAATAAAGACTTCATTGAATTAAATCAGGTGTGCAGCTTATGGAATTGAACAAATGTGAAATGTTCTCAATTTATTAAAACTTTTATTAAAAACAACAACAACAATATTGTGCTTTACTGGCAAAAACATATGGTATGACAGTTTTCTTGGCTTCCTAGGACTCGATTTATACAGTGAAAGTTTCACGCAATTTCAGTTGCTTAAAACCTGCGTGAAACTAAATTGCAATTAAGGTCTTTAATCTAAAGCATACTGCAACTCATTCGAAACTCAGATAAACTCACCGGATAAATAGACAATAGATAATAAAACAGGATTTTACTGGACCTCCAGTCTGACATAAGATTAATAGCTTTTCTTATTGTGAGTTTGCTGAGCCTTGACAACAAACATTAAAACATTAAAACAACAACAAACAATAAAACAAAGCGTGAAAAGCTATGCATTAACTAGCCAGCTAACACTGTTAATGTTAAGACAGCTGCCTGTCAGTTTGATCTACATTGCTAGTCAAATTTTTTCCTTGCTTGATTTTGCCCAAATTTACAAAGACCTCTGGGAACTAAAACTGATTAAAATTATTACAGAAGGGGATAGCGAGGTGCAGTGAATTTGTACTTCTAGGACAGAATGAGTGAGATAACTAGCAGCTAATATAACTGTAACGACTATTTTGACATTCATTAATAATAAAAAATGTGGAAAAGGTAAATTACACCTTGTGGATAACTAATAGTGAGGATGAACAAACAAGCTGCTAAGAACTACTTGAATTTAATATATTGTATTGAACGAATGCAAATTAGTTTTTACATGTTTGGTATAACTGTCAAGCAACTCAATGTTTAAAGCCAGCCTAAGATTTTTCCACACTACTGTATAATAATTTTGAATCATACTAAAACATTAAATTTGTGACTTTGCAATGTATTCAATAATTTCCTTAAAGATCATAATTTAATTCAATGCAGTACAAAGTAATATAATGTTTATTTGTAGAGGTAAAATGAATATTGAAATAAATAATTAATGTAATAACACACATTATTTGTAAGTCAGGACGCTGTGTTTTTAGGAATAAGACTCACTGTTGTTGTGGTAATGATTTCCTCTGTGACCACTCTCAGTGTGTCCACTACTGAGATATAACCAAGGCGACGAGCAATGGCAAGAGCTGTGTTTCCATTCTGCAGTACAAAGACAAGAGATTCCATCAGTGTGTGTGTGTGTGTGTGTGTGTGTGTGTGTGTGTGTGTGTAGTTGTGGGGTCATCTACTCACCACAGTGGTAGCGTTGGGTTTAGCTCCATACTGGAGCAAAACGTTGATGATGTGTGTGTTGCCCTGTTGTGCTGCTTGGTGCAGAGGAGTGTATCCATTCTAAACAAAGAACACACACACAATTGATATCAAGAATGCAATAATGAGGTTAACCATGTTTGTCTATAAGCTTCATGACTAATGTACCTTAGTTTTGGAGTTGACGCTGGCATTGCTTTTCAATAGGAAGTTGACCATCTTGGCATTGCCATAGTGACAGGCAACAATCAGTGGTGTGTAGCCCAGCTAGAAGAGAGCAGATGTATGTGTTTTATAATCCCTGAATTAATGCTGAACAGCTACCTAAAAAAACAACTAACAATCACTACTAGATGGATGTATCGTTCAAACTGGTGATGTCACACTCATCCGTGACCTCACGTCCAAGAGTACATAATAAGCCTCACCCTTTCTGGTAGGGTGACCCTCTTTCTGCCCCGCAAAACACTCAAAGTGATGCTAAGAAACATGGGTATCTGTTAGCTAACATAACAGAATTTGCAGTGAGTCTGCTAGCAAAGATGCTATGTCAACTTGACATCAAAGCTGACAAAGGCAGCCTTTATGGCAGAGGCCTGCTGGAACAAGCCTTAATAAATGTTTATGAATGTTCAAGTTAAATAAACTTATTTATCATGTAGCCTCATGAACAACATCCTACAGTACCGAGTTTCTATATAAACAAAACATCAGTTGTGTTCTAAAACACTAAAAATGTGCTTAAACAATCTTTAAAAAATAATTCTGAACTGTAATACTACTCTAAAAGCATGCACAGTCTAAACTTAGTACATGCACAATCTTAACTAAATATTACATGTAAGTGTCAGTTATGAATATGATTTACTCAACTGTCCCAATTAAGATATTGTGAGAACAAGTCTGTTTAAGTTGTACTGGTATAAAGCTTGGCATAGTGGATTTCAGAATTCCTTACAGTCTTAGATTAGTCATTTATGCAGAGTTGACTTTCGTTGTTATTATCGTCTTATTTTTTAATTTCACATATATTTAAACTCCATTTCCAAAGCTAATAAATCCTGTGCCGTAGTAGTAGTGAAATCTCAGAGCCCAGTGTTTCTGGCAATTTCATGTTCTGTAACTAAATTTTGGAGCCAAGCTATTTTACTAAGCACCAGAATCCTGACCGTTCCAACACTTTACAAAGCCTTTCTTGCTAAATGTGGAAACTCATGGAACATTTCCCTTACTTTAGTTTGCTGGTCGAGGCTGGCACCATGTTTAACTAAAATCTCAGCGACACCAACTTTGTCTTCTTGGGCAGCAAGGTGAAGAGCAGTCAGTCCACTCTGTGAAGGAGGGAAACACCAGATGTAAGCCATGTGCTGTAGCTATTGAACTATACAGTAAACAAACACCATGGAAAATTAGGTGAGGAAAGCTTCTGGTGACAGATGGAAATCCAGGCAATAATTGGGCAGGTAATGTTTCTCTTTAATGCAACACATGGTACTTTAACTAATCAGTGCTAGAAATGTTGAGCCTCAGCAGAAGATCATTAATAAATCATACAACTAATCCTCAGGATCTTTCCCAGAATACTCACAAGCACTGCTGATAACTTTGAAAAGCTATGAAAACTGTCACGAACCCCTTTTGAGTCAATCAGTCAAAAAACACATGTATCATAAACAATACTGGCATGTACAGTCTAGTGAGTTTTACATACGTGTGTGTGTGTGATAGTCAGCTATGAATATGATTTTTGACTATTTGTTCCAACTGGGATACTTTTAGAACAAGAAAGTCTGCTTAATTTTAGCTCACATTTTAGTTTTTTCATTCCGTTTAGAATTTTAGAACAATGTTTCTGAACCCTGGTTCTGGTGACCCCCTGCCCTGCCCATTTTTGCACCTTCCCTGCTTACAAAACACCTGATTTAACTTATCAGCTCATTAACAAGCCCTTTCAGACTTGCAGGGGGTGTGTAAAGCAGGGCAGGGTAGCTCCAGGACCAGGGTTGTTTTAGAAAGCTTTTAGAATATCCGACTAGTCATTTATATGGAACTTACTATAATAACCAGTTAATTTATGCTCTGAATACCACGGTATACAGAAACTCTTTGGTGCTTTACCCCTTAAAGTTCACTTGTATAGATGCAATTATGATATATTTGCATGTATGACTTCCGTTGTAATTGGCTATTATGTATTATGCCTTGTTCAAAAAGCAACAAACTGTTAGACTCTAAGTGAAATCAGGATAAAATGTAATCCTATAATAAACATCTTTTGGAGATAAGGATCCTTTGGTAGGCTGCAATTACACATTTGCTTCCTGACAGCCAGGAACAGCACAACGTTTAACTGTTTTTCCCACGTCTTCAACTCCAATAACTCTGCTACTGGCTTTATGTAGTAACAACACTCCACATCACTTCAGTGGTAATGGACGAGCTAAACTGTGCAATACGTCTTCATATATAAATGTATTCATCACAGTGTGCACATGCTCCATCAAAGTCTTTCATTAAACATGGGAAATTCGGCTTGTTATAGGACCGGAGGCATCATGTAAATGCATGTTTGCAGCTAGTTACCTTCGTGGGCACATTGACCTGAGCCCCCTTCTGCAGCAGCAGGGCAGCAATGTCACTGTGGCCTTCCTGAGATGCCAAGTGAAGAGGGGTCACTCCCTGCTTGGTCAGGATGTTAGTCTCTGCCCCGTACTGCAGGAGCGTGGTGGCTATATCCATCTGGTTCTTCTTTGCAGCTATGTGGAGTGGAGTGTATCCATTCTACAAATAGCAGGAAAACACAAAAGTCAGGATTCAGTTACATACGAAACAGAAACACAGTGAAACTGAAATGCAATGAGTTTACCTGACTCAAATATGACTTTATGTGAACATGGATAACTGAAAGACATGTGAATCAAGTATACTCAGTCTTAGCTTTTTCCACTTTTTTATATCACTTTTTTTTTAATTTATAATGTATAACGCTGTTCACACTCAGATCTAAAGACAGATATCTGCAAAAAGCATGCATCCATCCAGCGAAGGGGCCAGCTGGTGGGCTCTCACCTTGGCTGTAGCATGGGGAGAAGCCCCTTTGTCCAAAAGCAGCAGCGCCACCTTCTGGTTATCATAATGTGCAGCAACATGAAGAGGAGTGAGTCCATTCTGTAAGGATGAGGGTCAGTATGAGATTGTTTAGAAGGAGCTGTTAGTGCAGAGGAAGTCAATAAAAACACACGTGCACATATAATTATATATGAAAGCTGTGTTACTAGGAGCCGTTAACGTGTTAATGTTTATTGGTAAAATGTTATTGTTTAGATTAAGGTGCAAGCTGGGCAGGAATCATTATCTGGTTCCTTATTAAAGAAAAGAAACAGAAATATAATCTTGTTTTATTATTTATAAAAAGATCTGGTTACCATCAAATGAAACTATGCTTACCGGGGCTCTTGCAGTCAACATAGCCTTTATGTGTTTCTTTTAAACACATTCCAAGAAATTCTATGAATTAGGCTCTACAAACTACGCACAATGATATTTCACAGTCTCTTACACAGAAAGTGTGATACAGTGTGATGAGACCTATTTCACTTTACTGTGGATGGATAGGGCTCTAAAACATTCAGTCAGTAACATAAACAACACAAAATATAAATATGCACTAGCTTTATTTATCGTCACTGTCCAAAGAAAAACAAGTATCTCCAAAACGGCAACTTTAGAGGCCAAAAAAACTGATTTAATTTGAATGTAAGTCGATGGAACCTTAAGTTTTTTCCAAGCAATTTTGGAACATTTGAGCTGAACAATTCATCAAGAAAATGCCAAAAAATAAAAATCAACCAAAATGGAACATGGTGTTCATTGGACAACAACGATATGCTCTTTGAAAATTCTAATATGTGCACATCCGTGATCGTCAGTGCATTTATGGTGGTTATGTGCTACTTTACATTATGTCACTGGAAATACTTCTACCTATTGATTCATTCAATATAGCAGTTCATGCTTACCTTGCCCGCTGAGTCAGGAGGGGCACGCCTCTGTAGGAGGAGTTTTGCCACATCAAGGCTGCCGTACTTGGATGCAACGTGTAAAGGAGTGAAACCCTTCTGTAGAGGTGAAAAGAAGGACAGACTGAGTTAACTGCTCTAAGAAAGGTTGACTGATGGCCACAACTGCGTAAAATACAGTGAAGACGACTCTTAACTTAAGAGTTTCTGAATTATGGAACTCAACTTTATTATTAGGCAGTTAAGCCACAGAACATACAGAACTGGTAGACCACCAACACTGGCACCATTAGATAAACTGCACTCTTCTTTCAGCGAAGAAAATCAAGCTCCACTCTTACTTCAAATTTAGAAATAGCAGTGGAAAAACACCACTGTGAGAGGACAGTTCAAAGCTATGAGTTTGAGAGGATGTGTAACCGTCAAGAATGCCATTACCGGGAAAAAGGCATAGCCAAAACCGAAAACGTACAAATTAAGAATCTGCTTGTGTTCTCAGAGCAATGGACTGTCCAGACCTCAGCTTCGCTGAACATGTTTAAGATTACATGTGCAAGCAACTTCTACTACTTCTAACATCTAAGGTGTAGAAAAATAACCCGAAGATTTCTTTGAAAAACTGAAAGCAACTGGAATGTGGATTGTTAATATGTAATTACATGTTTATAAATAACATATACATTTCTCAGAAAGAATGGAAGATAATGAGCAAACAAAGTAAAAGCTTAAAAAATACTGATATTATATTTAGCTGTTGAGGGTTCTGATTAATCACGTTATGGGACCATTAAATGTGTTTTCTGACTTTCTGCCTGGATCCTGAAAAATTTATAAATTCTGTTTTGACTGGAAACGAAATAAATGAAGGGGTGGTCTCTGAACTTTTGTGCAGTGTTACATATTGTCAGCTTTAAATAAAATACTACTTTGCTATTTGCTAATTATTTAATTAGCATGTTTTGTTATTAATTTAATCTTATCACTTGATTTTAAAGCGCTTTAAGATGCTACTTATATAGAAGGTCATTATATTATGTTATTGGAATATAAAACAATAAATGCAATAATTGTATCATGAAATGAATAATAATTAACTATAGTATTTTATCTTTTTGTGTAAGTGAGTACTGTAAAGTTGAGCAGATGGCAAATCCATAGTAATTTCAAGTTTAATAATTATTAACTGTATTACAGTTCTTTGTACTGTATATCAAATTGTATAATATAGAAACGTACACATCATTCTCTCTCACATACAGGATACAGGTGACCAGAAAGTGCTGATGTAACATGAAGCAATCACAGTGTTTCACTATGCCCCTATATTTAGGCAGTGAAAAAACAAGTAGTGCAGAACACAATTAGACACACAGCAGAGGGAGCCAGCGAGTCAGGCTGCTCTCTCTGAGACAGGCGTGTCTGCCCATGAAGTCACATGACCATCATGTTTATCCACAGCCCAGACAGAAAAGAGAACCAGTCAATAACACTGCACTATTTCAAATAGCAATAAAGAATGAAGAGCACTGAGATGAATTACATTAGAGCTGGAGTCATCTCTTTAATTCAGGACGGATTCACTAGATGAATGAAATGTATTAATTGCGGGATGATCTGTTCAATAATGTACCAGTGCATGTCGATCCTGACCGGAATTTTTAATCACCAGCTGAACTGCCTGAATTCAAAAACAACCCTGGATTACATTTTACTAAGAGGAGGTTACATTTAATATGGCGATGAAATGTCCTGACTAGGACTCTGACAATTAGTCAATGTTAAATGGTAAACGTTAATACACGCTGAAAAAGAAGAAGACTGGTAGATTGTAGATTGGCAATGACTAGTTGACAGTTTGCATGATGGTAATGTATATTTTAAATTCTCCCACTGGTGTCTCAGAAACAGCCCATTTTTTCCCAATTGTTGATTGATAATCAAATAATCTTCTCTGATATAATCTATTACTATTATAATCAATATTGACAGCCCTATTCAATCACTTCAGACTTTCTGTGTGTGTTCTAGCTTTTACTGTGATTTTGCTTACATACAGACCACAGTTACAACAACACAGGTTACATTTCTTAACCTGAGTGTTTCCAAGTGCATTAAAACAAAGGAAACTAGAACTGTCCACACAGAAATAACATCAGCAGCTCTTGGCAAACAGCCTCCTGCAGCTTGAACCCCACCCTTACAGGGCACATGGCTGCATCCAACGACTTCATGCTAACTCTGTCTGCTCGTCCCTCACCTTTGTTGCGAGAGAGTGCGAGGCTCCGGCCTCCAACAGAACTGACGCCACGTCCAGCTGACCCTCACGGGCAGAGATGTGGAGAGGGGTATAGCCGTTGGTGGTGGCAGCATCCGGGTGAGCCATATGCTGTAGGAGCAGCTGGACAATCTCTGTCTTCCCCAGCCGAGAGGCAATATGGAGCGGGGTCTGGTCCTCCTAGTATCAAGGGTGAAAGTTCCGGTTAACATAACCAAATAAAAACACAGAGAGTATTGAAGAGATAAAATACTAATGTAGCATAAAGATGTAAAACGGTAGCATCCTTCCAATGACCTAATCTCATCTATAGATATAAATATAGATTTATAGGCTACAAAAGGACACAATTGCACTTGGTTTCTTGCTTGCAAGAAATGATACTTAGAAACAATGGTACTTAAATTGTGCACTGTTTAGATTAAGACACCTTGAGTAATTAAAAGTGTCCTTCAGCATAAAAGCTAGTACATTTGTATTATCATCACTAATTACCATACCAATTATTTTGCTGCTGAGGCAATGTATAGTCATTGCTGGTTACTACATCAGCATGGTTAAGCCCTAATACCAATTTATTGGTAGATTACAGGTAGACACAAGGTGTCCAAAGAAACCAAACCACATACTGAGTTAAGGTTAAAGGCTAATAAATTAAAATGACATGTGTAGGTATGTAGTTGTAATTATTTGTAGGCATGCAGCTGTACACTGTACTTTCTATATTTATTACTGTGAGGATGTTATGCCCCGTGAAGAGGATTTTAGGATTTACGTGTGGCTTGCTGGTTAGGTCTGTGAGGGTGGGTAGACCAATACGGATGGACAGGACTAAAACTGGAGTGCACGAACAAGTAGTTTATTGACACGACGTAATGCAAGAAACAAAAACTGAACAAAACGAAACATAAACGGGAAATAAAGTATTTACACTGAATACTAAGCATCGGGCTTAGCTATAGCATGGGAAGCAGCCGCGAGGCTGTGTCCCAATGTCCCTTATAACCTTCCACACTACAAGCAGCTAGTGTCACGGTCCTCCAGAGTCATGGGGAGAAAAAAGTCCCCTCTCCTAGGAGCCCTCAGGTCTTAAACCCGAAGCCCCGCCCTTGGAGATCCCATTCCCTACCAAGGGGTTACAATACTTCAGTACCATGCACAAAACAAATATCAGCGCTTAATACAAACAACCTAGGTTAAAACAAATCATTGCTAGCATATCATTGTCTGGGCCCATCAACTAACAAGTTAATTATTCCCTTTTTCTCCCACAGGATTTTAAATGATGAATAGACCCCCCCCCCTCCTTTCTCCCCACCGGTGGATCCCCCCGACAAGGATAAGGTAAGCGGGTCTCCCTGCTGTCCCCCTTTTGCCAATCCTCTTTAACAGGAAGACACAGGTAAGTACATCTATACACACATTCAATTGTATAGGGGCTGGTATGCACTGGTGATGGGGTAGGCCTTACCTTACCACATCACAATTACACTGTAAAGTTTGTTGCACACTTTTGCTACTCTGAAGTATACTATGTTATGCTTGAAACTGTGAAAAGCATGTGCATGTTGTCTCTTACTCTGGCTCTGGCATCCACCATGGCTCCATTTCTTAGCAAACAACGAACCACCTCCACCTGCCCAGCTCGAGCAGCCATATGAAGAGCAGTCTCTCCACGCTGTGATTAAAGATGACATGAATTAGTGCATAGACTCGCATACACACGTGTACACAAACATGCTGACTGACAGTACTCACTATGTTGCTGACGTCAGGGGAAGCTCCATTCTGCAGCAACAGGAGGACGATGTTGAGGTGGCCCATAAATGCTGCCACATGTATAGGAGTGAGACCAGACTGAAGAGCAAAGGGACAATAAGAGAGAAGTCAGAAAGTTAAAGACACAAGCATGTACAACTGCAGAATTGTACAACAGTATTGAGAAATAGGTTTTAGAATAAACAACATTTTTTTAAAGATCAATTATGATAAAAAATAGAGAGATTAAACATTTAATTATACAGATTTACTGAATTTGCCTCTGCTTTTTATGATTGGCAGCAATGAATTCAGCACCAGTTTGAATTTACTAAATCAGGCCTAACAAAAAGTATGCTGGTCAGTTTGTGGTTACAAGAATACAAATGCATGTGTGGTTTGGAGTGTAGGAGTGCATACCTCAGTGATAGCCTGGATGGAAGCTCCATACTTGACTAACAGCTCCATCACCTTCACTCTGTTTTTCTTACAGGCAATATGAAGAGGTGTGAAGCCATTCTGTGAGTGACGCAGAGATGGAAGAAATGGTTCAGACACTTTTAAAAAACAACTTCTGCAATCAGAACAACCCTTTAGTAACTATGGTGTTCGTTTGGTTCATTCTGGTAGAGAATGGAAAGCTATCTCCACTGAAACTCGTATAATGAATATAAACAAATAAAATATTTTGTTCTATATATTGTGTTATCAGATTAATTAGAACACTATGGGGCCTTTGTGCATAAATTATCATGACTTTTATTATCTGTTATTATCTGTCCAGTTAGCAGTTGTGTGATTATATACACAACTAAACAAGCCTTCTGTCTGAGCAACCCAGTAGTTAAACTGAATGTCTGGAAAGTCCAGTCCACCTTTCCCTTTAGATTTAGTTACTGTTAGGAGCTATTCATGCAAATGATCTTATTAGTCTCACATCCTTCCAAATTTGTTGATAAGATATAGCACTATTGTGAAGGACCTATCTGGACTGGTTAGGTACAAGATAACATCATCGGCTTTAATGAGATTCTATTCTCATTGTTTTCCCAATCTGAGTTCCAGAGATTTCTCTATTGATATCAATGGCCTATGCTAGGAGTTAAATCGGCAAATCAAATAAGAAGGGAGACAATGGGCTCCCCTGTCGGCAGCCTCTGTGTATACCCAGCTTTTCAATGAGAGTGCTGTTTACACAGAATTCCCTTGTATATCTCTTTTTTATGATGTCTTCAATAAATAGTAAAATATGGCTGAAACAGAAGATATTAAGAATGGTACCAGTGCTCGAGCATTGGGGTTAGCTCTCTTGTCCAGCAGAAGCTTAGTGACTCTGTAGTGACCACAGTGAGCAGCAACATGGAGCGCGGTCAGGTAGTCCAGTGTGACATCATCTACAGGGGCTTTATGCTGCAGAAGATGCTTAACACACTCAACATGGTCACCCTGGGCAGCCATGTGGAGAGGAGAGAGACCATTCTGGAGGAAGAGAGGGATAATGTATCTGTCAAGCCGAGGACAACACGCTACGAATAATGCATACAGGACATAAAGGCGGGGAACAAACTGCAGGAAAAACCCGAATAAATGTATGGAGAAACATAATGAGTGCAGCCGTTACTAGACATGCGTAGGCCATAATATAATTAGAGGGGATCTATTACGCTTCTTGGCTTTTCTACTTGACTTTCAGGATCAGACTCTGGCTCAAAACTATATGACATGAACTGATGCCATTGTAAGAAAATCCACAGCAGTGGATGTGGGGGCAGAACTTGCAGCATATTGCTGTACTGGCGGTTGATCAATAGAGTGTCAGAGCAGAGTGTGCGAGCTGACCAATCAGAGCACACAGGTCTCATCCCATGGGGGTTGTAAAGATTCAGGAGCTCTAACATACTGTAGCACTTCAGACAAAGGTTGAATACAGATGAAAGCACTGAAGCATGTGAATCTATTCTAGCAGACCCCAAAATACATTTATTAACATAAACATGAAAATAAGCATAATAGGTCCACTTCAGATAGTGAAGATCCTACCATGCACTGCTGCATGTATGAAATGCTGAGCAGGCCCAGTTGACCTCAATTCGAGATGGCAAGAGTAAAAGCTCTGTGACTATGAAAAAGGGTCCATTTTTGGGGCATGGATGACAGGAGCTTTAGTCACTAGACTGCTACTGAAGTGACATATGCCTTTAGATCTATGGGAAAGGCATCAGTAAATGAGGCAGAGAGTTGCGTTTAACAGTGCATATTCAGTGACCACTGTGCATGCACTGTGCACAGAAGAGTTGTAACAATCACCTGTCTAGACACTGTCAGCAGTGTCTACACTGCTCTACAGAGATGTGGAAAAATGTGATTTTATAAGAGGAGTTTCACTATAGTGTGCAAATGTGGCATACACTGACAATGGTACAGGCCTGAATGCCTGACCTCTATAGTGAAAAGGTGCGAGTGCTCTGTAATACTATGGGGGACAGTTTGCTGGCATGGTTTAGGTCCACTTGCCCCCTTAGAGGGAACAGCCACTGCAAATCAATACAAACGTCCTCTAATTGATCACCTTTATCCTATAAATAAACATTAATATCCTGATGGAAGCAGCCCCTTCAAAGATGACAAAGCCCCCATCCACAAGACACACAGGGGGTCAAGGAAGGTTTTGATGAGTATAAAATGTAAAATAATATGCTACAGTCTTTGTAGTCACCAGATCTCAAAGCAGTTAAATGCCTACAGGAGCTTTTAGTGCAATGTATTAGTTTTTGGAGCTTGCAGAATTAGGAAGGTGCACTGAAGCCATTCTGGTTCTGGCTCGTGGTGGCCACCTTACTGAGACACTTTATGTTGATTTTTACTTTGAATTTGTCACCACACTCTGTATGTATAAGCAACTTAAAAACAAATGTGTAGGAGTGTACCTTGGTTCTGGCAAGAATGGGGGCTCCTCTCTCCAGCAACAGCTCCACTGCTGTGTCATGTCCACTTCTTGCTGCACAGTGGAGAGGTGTGAGGCCATCCTGTGGAGAACACACACAGGTCAAATCAGCATTTTCATTAAAAACACTCCAGTGGATTTGACCTATTTGCCAACACACACACACACACACACACACACACACAAACACGGGGCCGCCATGCCCTTGTCCCACTCTGAATGGTCGCTATCCTCAATGTCATTTAAAAATAACCCTTCTGTGAAATTATGTAGGGGCAAAACAGATTCATACTGCTGTTTCAGTTAGATTTTGTTGTTGCCTTTTGTTTGTTCTGCAGCAAACAGTGGTGTTTTTTTCCCAATTTGTGCCAAGCGGTACAGATGTTCAGTGATTAGCATGCTTTACTGAAATAAGCTAGCTTGCTTGCAACTGTCTATCAGCTGCTCCTCACTGAACTCAGTAGCAGCAGTATCAAGCGCACACAGGTATAGAACACCACATCACAAAACATGCTATATTTGTAATGCTGGAAAAGTAATACCTTTGTGCAAACACCTAGGGCCAGATATTTAGTGCATCCAGTTTCAGATACAAATAAGATGCATTCCACCAAAAAAGCATGTGCATGATGTACAAAACTGACAACTGTGCAAAACTGTGCTTTAATTCATTAAAGATCCCAGAGGCAGTTTTGCATAGAACCATGTTAATCTGTTGCTTAAACTCAGCCCTTAAATCTGACAGACAATGTCTCAAAGCCCTGTTGAGAGACTTCCTTTAACAATGGCAGCAGACTCAGCAGCATGGAGGTGCACAATACCACAATTTCAACAGAATTACACTATGTGAACTCTCATGCTGCAGTTAGTTAAGTTGTTCTATGCCTCGTAATGCTATGTAACCGATGGTACGCATGCATCCATTTAAAGCTTGCTATAGCTTCTAAAACAGATGGCAATAGTTGGGGAACCCAAACTACTGCCAGAACATTCCACTCACTGCTGCATTATGCTACTGTTGCTGCCAGCATTGGCAGAATTTTCTGTTGCTGCTCAATTGTAACATCTAGTTTCCTGTCATCCGTCTACTGTCACGATGTAAAGGCAGCACTTGGGGTTCACCAACAGTCATACCTATGCCCCTGACATATGTGTTATTGTTTCACAGATTCTATTTTTTAACCTGGGATAGAATTAAACTCATATCCTCTCCATCTACAGTTGCATTTCTCTTTTGTCCTGACTATGTTTATGACTCTCTGTAAGCCTTTTTCCTCCCTGTCTCTCTTCATCTCTCTATCTGTCTCTCACTGCAAAGCTCCCGTATAGTACATCAGTGCTGATTATACAAAAAGCACTGCCGAAGCAGGTACGCTCGCTGTGTGTGTGCGTGTTGGGACAATAGGTCAGACGCACTGCAGGTGGGAGACTGCAGAATAGAGAACAGAGATCAAACAGCAAAGAACCAGCTGGCACTCCAGCATGAATCATTGGTTAAGCAGGAAACACAGCTATACCTACCTGTAAATAGCAGTGGATGCTACAGTAAGATGACTCAACATATTTTCAGCAAATAATATGTAGAATGTTACTGTACTGTGCATCAGTGGGACACAATCCACTTGCATAAGGAAGGGCAAAAATAGTATTTTTCAAACATCAGAAAATGAGACCCTGTCTTAATGCAATGAGTTTGAAAGCTGTCAATGAAGACGTTCCTGAGAAAAAGATATAAAATAATAAGAAAATATGCTGCTCCTGGTGTTCACAGAACAACAGACTGACCAATGCAGAGTCCAGACCTCTGCATCACTATAGGTTTTAGGACTTTGATCATGAGAACCAGAAAATGAAAACTGAAAAAGACTGAACTTTGGAGGTGTGGCAAAGTATTCGTACAGTATTCCTGCAATCTCACAAAAAGAACGGAAGCTGTAAAGGCAAAGATTGGTGGCAAAGACAGGAAAAGAGTAGTGTAACTCTTTGGGAGACACATTGCAAAACATTTATTTTAGTTCTGTTATGAATTTATTTCTGTCTGTTAAATTCATGATTTTGATTTTATACAACTGTTTCAAAAATTTAACATAAGGTGTTAAAAATGGTAGATTAATGAAAGAATTGTGTCTGAAACATATGACCCTTAAAATAACATTTGGTTAAAATACAGTGGTTTCTATATAAGGGTTTATTCTGATGGTGAGTGTAACAGGTCACATGACCAGAGTTCAGCCAAAGAGCGCAGCTGTGGCATTGTGGGTCAGAACTGACATTCACACAGAGGAAAGATTTATGGCTCCACCATAACCTTATTCTACATGCGGTCCATTAGGTGCACACAGTAACCATTATTTATTTGTTTTGTTTATATTCCGTGTATAATGTGTTGAGGTGTCTTCACATGAACATCGTGATGCATTTTGACTGTTTCACAAGTCTGTTATGCTAACATGGGTTTGGGCATGTATATCAACAGACACTAGCTTCAGAGACTCTAGTGGAAGTCTGAGAAAAGAGTGTTAAACTTTCTAAATCCTTTATTTTCTTGTAGTTTTCATGGTGTCTGCTAACGAAAGAGAGATAAAAAACTTCAAAAGACATCTGTATGATGTGTGACCTTTATTTCATTGGACCAGTGTAGCTACAAGTGGACACACTAAATACTCAAACAACTTATAACAACTATATTATAGTGTTGAGGGTTCTGTGTATATTTCTGTTTTCTGCAGATTTTTCTGACACTAAAAAAATCAACTTTAGATTAATAGCTGTCTTGAATGGAAAGTGCATAAATGAAGTTGGTCCCTGACTTTTGCATACTGCAGTACTGTCTAAACATTCAGAGGCTTGGCTATCAGCTTTCATGAAAATCTGACACCAGAGAAAAACATACTTGTCCACATACCAGCATGGAATTGTAAATGTATCAGCATGGAATTGTAAATGTATCAGCATGGAACCAGAGCTTTTTACATGCAACCATGTTTCCAATCACTGTATAAACGCACAATGCTGCATTTATTGTTGGGTGCACTGTATTTGTTTCTGTGCAAGCATGAATGCACATTCAGAACGGAATTCAAATCACTGAGGGCTTTTTTTATTGATTTTTTAAATCAGAGTACTGGTAATAGATGACTGAAGTGTGAAGTATACTCCTATTCACAAGTGTGCTTGATGGTAGTTTTATAGTTTAGCAGCTTTATTATATCATGCTCTATAGATATCGCAACAACAGCAGCACTGAGCAATCACATTACTAAAGGGGAATTAAAACACAGAAACCGCTGCTCTTTTGTCTCAACATTAGAAGTTTACAGGGCCTTGTCTGTTAGCATCTCTTTTAATACAATAGCATTTTAGGGCTGCAGTTTGCCCCTTTACTTCTCACACTGCTTCTTCTTATTCTAAAGTAAATATGATTATTTATACTTTATTATACTTTATTAATGAATAGCCAGTGCTCAGTCCATCATTTTGTAGCATGCATTACATCACTGTCTAACAGAAAGCACTGTAAAATATTTGACACATGCCTTGGCCATTTACAGAACATTGTTTCTTTACAGCTGCAGTAAGACAAATGTCCTGTATTGCAATGTTTCACTACAATGTTGCATTATTATAAGTTTAGTAATGAGACAAAAAGGCTGATGATTTGCTATACTGACACCCAGCCCACTAAAAGAGTGGAAATCATTGATTTCTGCAAACATTCTCCTACAACAACCTCTTTCCAAATCAATGAGAAAGCTGGCAGTGTGGTTTAGCCAATCAAACTCACCAGCACTCCAAACAATACTCTCCTTCTAACTCAGCTATCAGAATCAGATCTGTGTCTTTTACTGTAAAATGATCTCTTCACATCAAAGCAATCCAGATACCATGTCATTATCTACAGCCCACTAGCTCCACCCCTATCTAGCTAGCAGCAATTGAGCTCGTACCATTACTGCACCATTACATCCTCCTAGAACAAGTAATGCACTGCCCATATGTATGTTTTATTGCTTTTCTGCAAAACTTTTCCTCTACAGAGAACCTAAATATGAACCTAAATATAGATTGCAGTGCTCAAAATCTACTATTTGAGAAGATTATTCTGATACATGACAACCAACTGCAAATAAAAACCAAGTCTGTTTTTGTAGTGAGAAGGAAATAGCAGTCTGCATGGCTTAAGAATGACACAGCACATTGTTCTCAGGGGTTAAATACAACTCACCCTTGTTTTGGCATCAATCTGCGCTCCTCTATCCAGCAGCAGACGGACCATGTTCGTATTACCCCTCTTAGAGGCCACGTGTAATGGCGTGATTCCATTCTGCAAGCAGCATGAAACATGTAAGAGGTAAAGCCAAGACAGTAAAGCAAAGTATTCATAAACCCTTTATAACCATAGAGAAACAAAAATACAAAAAAAAGCATTTTGCATGCTGTCTACATATACATCTCAATAATATCCACAAGGCACAAATGCTACACCAAAATATTTCACAATATAATAAACTATTCTAAACAAACAAATAAATAAACGATAGGGGTGGGAGTCACCACATATTCCATAATATGATATCATCATGATACTTGAGCCATGTTTTAATTCTGTTCCAACATTTAAAGTTTTGGGATTCGCTAGGTATGGTGATATACTGCATACTGGTGAGAAGGCATGTTGCATTTAACTACAAATTACTGAAACAGTAAAAGAAAGTTTTGTTTAAGCTAATGTAATTCACACTTTCTTCATCTCTGTGAAGTAGGTAAAACCACATAAAGAATGTTGACCTTATGTTTACATGTTAGGGGATGCTTTTATTTATCAAGTAGACAAACATCATGCAGATAATAGGCAATAAGTTGCCGAATGTTCTTTGGTCTCTTATTGGTATTTATATCTGTGGGGCTGCCAGGCAAGTGTGCTATCCACTACTCTGACTGTTTTGATAATCTATTAGTGTATCAGTGAGCTTAATACAGTTTAAAATATGCATAATTAAATATCAATAACTGGGTCACTGCATTTTATACCTTCTTAATAGTGCATGAACAAAAGTGTAGGAACAATTTGTATCACAACACTACTGAATAAATCAATCATGCATAATAAGTGACCTTAACATGACTGTAAATATGGTCCTCACTTCATTAGATCAGATTCAGGTCTAAAATTATGTACAGATTTATTAGAGTTACTTTTACCACTTGATTAGAGAGAGAGAGAGAGAGAGAGAGAGAGAGAGGGGAGAATAGTCAGGAGGTAAAAAGCTCTGAATGTCCTTCTAAATGTGCACACTATAGCGCTCTGTCATGCTGAACAGGCAGGAGTTCCAAAGTCTATCTGACATTTTCTACAGTGTTAGTCAGAAACTGTGTGTGTGGGTGTGTGTACACACCCTTGCAGTGAAGTCCACAGCAGCTCCTCGGTTTAGGAGCAGTGTCGCTACATTCACATTTCCATAATGAGCTGCAATGTGCAGTGGAGTGAAGCCACTCTGCAACACAGGAGCAAAACAGAGGAAAGAGAAACACAAAAGTTCACTCATCACTACACAACACACCTGCTGAAAACACCCCACAGTCATACTGTCAGCAAGTGCAGGTCTAACAGCAGCTGAACTGACCCCACAGGGCCACTCAAGAGTTTAAAGCAATACTCCTTTATTGTTAACCATATCTCTATCAGCCAGATCTTTATCAAACTGATGATGTCTATAGTCATTTCTGAGAATTCTTTATACTTCATAGAAAGCAGAAGCAAACTGGGCAGCTGCTGAATTCCGTGAATAGCCATTTGAAATACAGTACTGTGAAAAGTCAGAGGCTACCCTTTGTTTATTTACTTTCCAGTCAAAACAGCCATTAATGTTAACAGCCAACAAGCTATTCATTTTTAGGAGACTGGATAAAAAACAATCCACTTTTTATGGACAAGTTAGTCTACATTTTCATTTGGGATTACTTGGAAAGCTAGAAGCTGAAAACGCAAATAACTTCTAAGACTGAAATTTGCAAGTGGGGAAAAACATCCCTGTATATTTCTTTAAAAAACTCAAAGCACTGAAAGCAAGCTGTAGAGTGGATATGAGGTTATATTTAAGGCTTTCCTGTGATTTTTGTTAGGTATATGCTTTTTGGCTTTTTTCCAGACAGTAAAAAACAAATAACTTGCAGTTGCTGGCTGTTTTAATTGGAAACGAAATGGCTACACTGTATATTAAGTGTCTAAACATCATGCAGTTATACATGACCATGGGTGACGTACAACTGCGTGTGATGTACAGTGGTACAATCATAGTTCTACAGCTAGCTAGATGTCAGGAAAGTTGCTATTTCCTGTGCAGATGCAGTTTAAGTCCTCTCATAGTGTAGATAAGTACATACCTCCTGCTACAATCAGAAACTTATTGTTGGAAATACAGCTATTCACACTATTACGCAGGTGTAATTGTATATGCTGTTAACCATTTTACTTTTGTGCAATTACATAGTCTGGACTGAAAATACATTTGTAATAGTGAACAATTCACCACTAGTCACCATTGTTGTTGCATGTACTGTAATGTGTTAAAACACAGGTATTAGACACACCAGTGATCAATTCAATAGAAGAAAGCGTGGTCTCTGACTTTGGCACACTATACATAAATACATTGTGAATTTGAAACTACAGCCATTACGCTTTAATACAGATATCAAGAACAGACATATTAGAGAATAACTTGTTTTCTAAACTTGCTGAATACAGTTAAAAATCGCAGAAAAACCATCTTATATGTAACATACGCTACAGATGGAGATTAGATTGAAAACGAACAGAATATTCCTTTAAAGCCTAATCTTAGACCTGCACTTGTTGACAAAGTTGGCTATCACTAATGCTGTAAAATGAATCCCTGACCAATCTGTATCTACTGTACTGGCATGCAGCAGTCACACATATCAGAAGATGAAACTGTAAAACCAGAAGAAAATAAATGTCAGGGAGGGAATCTAACAAGATTTCTGTGTCATCTGAATGGAGTACAAACATGGAGAATAATTCAGAAAATATGTCAGAGCCTTAGAAAACCCCATATGAACTCAGGGCACACATTCACAGGAAATATTAGAGACCATATCCCAGACACAGGCATGCAAACTGAAGACGAAACCCCAAATAAAATAAATAAAGTCAAAGTACAAAAAGTACACAGTATGCCCATGAAATAGAACAAACACAGAGTACGTAAGCAGTGACACAGTACATTTTTAGTAAATATACTGTGGAGGGTAAGAAAATAAAATGGAAAGAAAGAAGAAAGAAAGAACCCCAAAAGAATGAAGAAATACTCAAGAAATGAAAACAGGAAGCATTTTTGCACTGTAGTTCTTATAAGTGATCAAATTATGTTAGGAATATGAGAAAGTAGAGATTGGCCGAGCAATTTGAAGTATGTGAAATTCTTGCCTTACCTTTCCATTCTGAAAGTCACGGTCCGATTTAATGTGAAAACATCATTTACAAAAGTGTGAAGGATACATTGACTATGTGATACACATTCAAAGCTGGTGCAAAACAAAATATAGGTGGTGCATCATGCTGTGCAGTGCATTATCTGAGAATACGCTGATTAACACAGCCAAAATGCAATAGGGACTTGTCTATGGCTGCTTTTGCTACCATGCAACAAAGTAAGTCATAACAATAACGCCTACAATTTTAACCAATTCAGTTCAAAACATTTATACAGCTATTATCAGATTACTTCATCACATTTCAATATGTATTGAAAACTGAATATAAACATTCATACATCCTGTCACAAGTCTTTCAGATGTGCCACCAATCTTTCAGCAAAAAAGAAAGTAAACATGCGAAAGATATACACTTAATGAGATGATGTAAATTAATATTGGTTGGATGTATGGATGTTCAGAAAGAATGGTTTATACGTTTTAAAGTCTTAACTTTAGGCTAAAACAGATTATTCTAAAGTTATTTGACATAGTTTTGTAGGACATGCTTCTAAAATTTACAGACAGATCTCTGCGTATCTGGCGAAGTACTATTACTCACCATTCTCAATGTTACTGAATAAAGTTGTAATTCTAATGGCCTGATATGCTTTTCAATAAGCAAGCAAAAAAAAAACCTTTATATGGCCAGTTTTGTGTACTTGGCTGAGAAAACAAATTCATGCTGACACCTAAATGTAAGCTCCGATCTGTTAAATGACTACAATTGTAATCCTACACTCTTAAAACGAAAGGTTCTGTGTGATGCCATGGAAGAACCACCTTGATGAACACGGGTACTTGTGTCCCAGTATTTGAATACCGAAGTTATTATTTGGGTACTCGTTACAATCCATCACTGAACAATGGAGAAAGATACAGGCTCAGTCCAATTCAGTTGGCTATTCATGATGATGTAACAGGACTGTAGTTTGTCAGTTTTGATTGGCAGTGGGAGTCAATAATTATATTGTATTATACTTTGGTACTACGAGTGCCTCAGCATGAGCATGTAGTAGAGGACGTGTTGTTAATGATGTGACTGAGCTGGCAGGGATAGCGCAGCCAGCTCTGGAGTGGCTTTTTGGCTAAATAGGTCAGGTCTGAAAAACACAGTGAAACATGTTGGCACATCATCCACTGAGGAAAAATACCTCATGTACAAGGTGACGAGTTTCTAGCAGTGATGAACATTTCTTTCATTTTTTTTCTTTTTTTTCTTTGTTTTGTTATTTCCTTCCCTACAGTTTAGTCTGTTCACAGCATCAGCTCTTAGGGATAGCCGGAAATCAGTCCGCTTTCACTTCCTGTTGTAGTTCAATGGAAAATCATTCAACGGATGGCTATCCTCATAGTCTAAAAGTTATATACCATTTCACAGATGGTGGTAAAAAGCATACAAAAACAGAAACCTTCAATTTTAAGAGTGTAGCACACAATCTTCTTGGGATGCTTTTTTTCCTCCTTTTCGCCCATGTTGGCGTTGAACAGCTGTGCATTGTGAAGTATAGATATGATGGTCGGTTATGTAAGTTTCAGACCAACTGTACACAAGCACTGTGGAATCCTAATCCATGATGGAGAGGATTATAGATGTTGGGAGAATGCAGACTGTCTGGTTTACTGGATTTTCATCCCATGTCAGTTTGTAATATCAACATTTGGGCAGCAAGTCCTCATAATCAACCAAGGCATCATAAAAGCAAGTAGAAGAGGCAGTTGAAGGCAAGCACACTTAAAAAGTACTACTTCTAATACAAATGGATATTACAACTCAGTACATCCAAACAGTTTCTGAATGATATCTAGATTGAGACTGTCGACCATGCAAATTTCATACATATTTCAAGTAACACAAAAGGTTTTCTTGCATGCAGTGCCACAAAGTGGACAATACATGTGTAAGAAAAAATGCAAATAAACGGATGCTGAAGAAATGTAACTAGAAAATATCTCTACCTCAGTAGTCCTATTGACCATCATCTGTAGCAGAAAATACACAGGGGAAATAGTTTTGTTATGTTTCTCATTCATCCTTCACACATACATGCACTTATATTGACATTTTGCATGCAAAGAGATTTTAGATGGCTTCTCATTTTTCTCTGGAGCACTCCTTTTCCACCACGTTCTCTACCTATTTTAATGCTTTCTAGGTAAAATACTACATGCACAGCATATTTGATGACAAATGTTGCATCAATGATCGTCAGTGCCACTGCCTTGATGAGAATGATCCACCACCCAAATAATACCTGCACTGTGGTGGTCCTTTATGATCCTGACCAAAGTATACAGACTAACAAAGGAGGGCTAACAATAAAAGTATACAGACAAGCAGAGAAAGCACAGTCTGCAACTGTAGAACTAAACAGTGCACCTATACAGTAAGAATAACTTATAAAACGGACAATAAATGTACACACAAGGAGATGTATTTAAAGACGAGGCCATTCAGTGTACACTTATGTATCTGCATTTATGCACTCAGTGTACATACTATAATAATTATGTACTATAAAATGTACAGCTATGTGCAGATAAGACAATTCATGTAATTTAACCAGGGCCACACAATTCTTTTTGCTGTATCAGACTGTTGCTTATTGTAAGAGAAAAAGAAACATACCATATCCTCATGCAGCCTGACAAATGCTTACTTTTAAAGGTAATTTTAAAGCTATTAATATATTTTTTTGACTGTGTTACTGCATTGTGCTAATTAGTCGAATCAGAGCTTTAGCTTTATTATTAAATGTTATTTATACAAACTTAAATGAGGAATGAATCCCACATTATCCGAAGGGCTAATAGGTACATACATCATAGAAAGAGAAGCATTTGCTTTAATGAGAACTAATGTATAAACAAACAACTGGCATACATCAAGCAGTTTCAGTCATTACAGGGGCAATGACCCTCAAATAGAACATTAAGTATTAATCACTTGTTTCTAACCCCAAATCTTTCATCACCGGTCATTTCCAAAGAAAAATGAGTCCATCTAAACCCACACTCACACACATCCTTTTTATACAAAAGGCTGCACATACAGCCTATGCAAAGGATCCATGCAGAGCACTCATACAGGCTTCTAGTCACTCAACAGCAAAGGGTACAATCACAAGTAAGGCACAAAAGGTACAATAGAAGAATGGATTAGTAGAGAAAAGGCAGAAACCCGTATAGCATCAGGATGGAGACACAGGACACAGGCACACTGAGACTGGAGGAGAGAGACAAAGAGACAGATGCAGAAAGAAAGACAAACACGAACAAACAATACAAGATCAGAGACAGAATTCACAATGAAAGGTAGTGAGACCGTGGTGAAAACACTGTAGCACTTGATCACTCCCACCAAAAACCACATGACAGGTTTACAGGACAAAGGGACAAGATGCTGTGGAAGCAGCTGACAGTTGGTTAGAGGGTTAATATGACATCATTTCCAAACATGCATATTTGTTTTCCTCCCATCATAGGCGCCTGAACAATGGAGTAAGTGGAGCACTTGCACCTCATTTTTATTAGGGGGGTGAGCAAACATGAATAAACAAACACAATGGTATGCTTCATGTAATATTACAAACCTCCCCTAAAACAAAACTAACAACTTAGAACAGGAGCAGTCAAGATGTTATTTGTTATGAGATCCTTACAAACTGCACCAGCAAAGCATCAAGAATCTATAACATCATGACGCTCAAAGGAAGATTCCAGACAAATACTGCCTCCAAAATACAGAGAAAAATATAAACATGGCTAAATTTAGCGCGACAAACCACTAACGACTTTAAAATCTTGCATCTGACAAACAATTAGCTAGCTGGAAAAGCCAGTTCTCTAGCTGTGCTAAGTATTTGTTTGGAATTATTCAAACATCTATGTTTAAGCCTAAACATAAGTTAATTTCCCTGGACTTCAGCCACCTGAACTTTGTCTATGCCTCCAACTCCCCACCAACCCACCAACTTAGCTCTTCCACTTCCACATAAAATCAGGCGCCCATGTCTTCCATACCAATTTCCCAACATCAACCAATACAACACCCCTCAGATGCAAGTACTAGTTAAGTCCCATTCCTTTCTCTTTCCCTCGCATGTACCTTGGACTGGACGTCTGCATTGTGGTCATTCTGCAGCAGCAGTGCGGCCGACTTGGTATCATCCTTGCGGGCAGCGATGTGCAGGGCAGGCAGCCGCACTTTGCCCTTGGTGTCATTCTCCAGGAGGATGGACACCACTTGATTATGGCCCTGCTGCAGAGCAATGGCCAAAGGAGTGAAGCCATCCTACAAGCACAGACAAATGAAAGCGTTATTTGCTGCTGTCCATAGATGGTGAGTTGTTCCACCAATAGCAAAACAACTCTCCATGTGAAGGTGCAATCACCCAAACCACAGTGAGGTGGAAGCCAATAACGTGCCAGAAACTTTGGGGTGGCACCAGGAATGTTTTTCAGATGAACGACTTGGCACCTTCATAACCTCCAACAACACTGTGCACCATGCAGCAATTTTGGACACATTTCCTTTTCTCTCTCTTACCTCTGTTGCTGTACTCTGGTTTCCTCCATTCTCCAGTAAATAGCGTACCACATCCAGATGGTTCTCTTGGGAAGCCATGTATAAGGGCGTGAACCCATTCTGTAACAAAACACAGTTTGACGCACCTCACTTGTATTTCATTAGTATAAATGTTGATGAATGATTACAGCAAAAAAAAAGATGTTCATCAACTGGTCATGAATGATATCTCACTTACCTGTGACTGTGCATTGATGTCCGCGCCACGTTTGACCAGGATCTTGACCACGTCTCCCTGACCTGCTAGAGAGGCGATGTGGAGAGCCGTGTTTCCTTTCTGTGGGCCAAACATAAATGAATTACTCACTAAAAGCTATTAAAGCTAAGACATTCCAGAGCAACCAGTTTCTGAAAAGTGATGCAGTGAATGAAATGTTTCCAATAGTTGCACTGATGTATGCATTAGAGCCAAATTCAATACTACACTTTCTTCAGCGCAGTATCAGCTGTCATGGTATGGAAGTCCATCAGCGTTCAATGTTTTAAGCCAACACAGGTAAACAAGCTATAGTTACAATCATCAAAATCTGAATATATTGCATTGCTTTTCATTGCACTCAGCCTTATGCTGAGCTCTATTATTATACTTCTTGGCTGGCCAATCAGAGCTCATTAAAAACACCCCAGGGTAACAATTCTGCCATCCCCGCACTACTAATAAGTACATTCTCATTTATACTGCTAGACACAAAACTGCTGTGAAAACCTGAAATACTGAGTTGCTAAATCAGTAAACGTAGTGAACATATTGCGTATTAGACAGCACAGAAAATTTAGCAGCACACAAAGGAAAACTTTTAACAACAAATGTTTTAAATTAGAAATTGCTGAAGGCAACTGAGAGGGTTTATGTCAGATGGGTAAAGGAGGTTGTCTCTTCAAATGTTCAGTCAACAAGCTAGCACTACAGCTAACCGGTACAATGTTGGATGCTGATCAGGAAATGTTGTCTTCTATAGAAGTGCCAACATGGTAGGTTCTTCCACAATTAGCTTTTCATTGTTTTTGAAACTAGATAACATCACTCAACAATTAATTAACAACAGTGAGCAGTGAACAATCAGCCAGGTCAGCAAAAATGCCATGCCAGAGTCACACAGTCTCATCCCTGACAACATGCACTCAGTGCCCATGTTAAGATACTTCTTGTTAAGACACTTCATGTAAAGATACTGTCATGTCAAGGCACTTCATGTCAAGCCACTTCAAGTTAAGGCACTTGTGTTTGGTTGTAGCACAGTTTAATAAGCTTAAGATGTGTGCAGACTTCACGTTAAGGCACTCGTGTTTGGTTTTAGCACAGTTTAATAAGCTTAAGGTGTGTGCAGACTTCATGTTAAGGCACTTGTGTTTAGTAGTAGCAAAGTTTAATAAGCTTAATGTGTGTTCAGATTTGGTAGGTTTGGTTTGGTTTGATTAAATGAAACCCAGTGCAGTCCCAAGTGACAATGCTGCCATGCGATCCCTAAATGATAAGTGCAACAAATACACAGAGACCCCCTGAGGAACTGAACTGAACTTATGCAGCTGCTTGTAAGAAGGTCGAGAGTGTATGAAGCTGAACAGGCTACTTTTAAGAATCTAAACTATAAGACCACTTGAATGTCACATTTAATGGTCACAGCAAAATTTATTGTGCTTTTTTATGTCTTCATCAGTGAAACAGCAGGCTATAGGTACAGTGATTAGCAGTGTACATGTCATGATAAGACTTCACTCGGACACTCCCAGGGTCCGCCCACTCTCCTCTACTACATTAGGACTACATATAGCCCTTTGTTTTGCCTGTTTGTTGCAAAGTTTCTGGTGTTTCGTGCCTGAGTGCTAAGTCGTTTTACTTTTGTATTCATCTTTCCTGATTTTGACATACGGCTTATGGTTTTTGGTATATGTTTTGGTATATGTTTTGCATGATAATCTCCACTTCATAATGAACTCAGACCCAGACTCTAGCTCTCAAAATGAACACCAAGTACCCATGATTTAAGGCTCACCGTCCCAGACGCTGGCATATCAGCAAGCACCCACAGACAGGGTGTGCTAATGAGAAGTGTGGGGATGAGGGTCTTCATTAGACGGCCTCAAAATAATCAAAAACCAAAGACGAACGGCGATAAATTATCATTTAGAGGGGTTGGATTATCCAATTACAGCTTTAATTAAATGTGTGTGTGTGTGTGTGGGTGGGTGGGTGAGACAGAGAGAGAGAGAGAGAGAGAGAGAGAGAGAGTTTTAATGAGACAGGCTAATTTGTGGTTGATGCTTGCCACAGAGCATGAATGTGGTTTATGTTTAGGACTATGCAATGGGTAAAAGGGTGCTAAAGCGGTTCTTTGGAGTGATGCCATAGAAGAACCCATTTTTGTAAAATGAATGAAAGAAATGAATGAAATGAATATCCTGGTTCTTTAAACTTCACAAAGGTTCTTCACAAACAATATTTTTAAATAATATTTTTTAAAAAGATAAAAAAGCAAACATAAGGTAGTTCTTCTATAGCACTGGCCCAATTAATCCTTTGAGGGAGCGTCCAGATGATGCCTTTTCCATCTCTCTCAAGTATTCTTTTTTCATTGTTTATGAAGCAAAGTGTACCGCAACTGCAAAGTGCTCCTCTGGCTTGCACAATGTGCTTTGCTTTTTCAAACATGTCCAACTTGAAACCCTGTCAACTTTTCTGCTGGCTGGTTATGTCCTCAGCTGACCAATCAGTACCAATCAAGAATACCGTCTTCACCTATAATGGAAAACATTCTTAATCTACACTGCCTGGCCAAAACAAAGGTCACATCTGGATTTAACTAAGCAAATAGGTAAGAGCCTCCCACTGGATAATTACTGCATGGGTGATTATGTTTCAGCTGGCAACAAGTTATTTAACCCTAACTGATGCAGTGAGTAGCTTCTCATTTGTTAAACAACCATGTCGAAAGACACATCATGTGGTCGTGGAAAAGATGTTAATCTGTTTCAGAAGGATCAAATTACTGGCATGCATCAAGCAGAGAAAACATCTAAGGAGATTGCTGAAACTACTAAAATCGGGTTAAGAACTGTCCAACGCATTATTAAAAAGTGGAAGGACAGTGGGGAAACAATCTTCCAGGAAGAAATGTGGTTGGAAAAAAAACAACAGTAGAACTCAGGGAAATGTTTAATAGTGAAAGTAAGAGCATTTCCATACGCACAATGCGAAGGGAACTCAAGGGATTGGGACTACACAGCTGTGTAGCCTTAAGAAAACCACTTGTCAGTGAAGCTAACTTGCAAAAACGGCTTCAATTTGCTAGGGAGCATAAAGATTGGACTCTGGAGCAATGGAAGAAGGTCATGTGGTCTGATGAGTCCAGATTTACCCTGTTCCAGAGTGATGGGCACATCAGGGTAAGAACAGAGGCGGCTGAAGTGCAGCACCCATCATGCCTAGTGCCTACCGTACAAGTCTGTGGGGGCAGTGCTATGATCTGGGGTTGCTGCAGGTCTAGGTTCAGCAACGTTATGTGCCCAAAGAATAGGGTCAGCTGACTACCTGAATATACTGAACTACCTGGTTATTCCATCAATGGATTTTTTCCTCCCTGATGGCACGGGCATATTCCAAGATGACAATGCCAGGATTCATCGGGCTCAAATTGTGAAAGAGTGGTTCAGGGAGCATGAGACATCATTTTCACACATGGATTGGCCACCACAGAGTCCAGACCTGAACCCCATTCAGAATCTTTGGGATGTGCTGGAGAAGACTTTGCGCAGTGGTCCAAATCTCCCAACATCAATACAAGATCTTGGGGAAAAATTACTGCAACTCTAGGCAGAAATATGTTGTGACACTGCAGAAGCTTGTGGAAATGATGCCACAGCGAATGCGTGCTGTGATCAAAGCTAAAGGCGGTCCAAGGAAATATTAGAGTGTGTGACCTTTTTTTTGGGCCAGGCAGTGCATAATGGAAGACAATGTAAACAGACTTTCCTGTCAATTTGAATAAAAAATTATGTAAAACAATCAAACAAAGATAAAGACAGAAAAGATGGAGATGTGTTTGTTCTGACAGTCACGATAAATGGGTTTTTAAATCTCTATGAATCATCTCAGTTTTTCTCAACCTCTCAAATCGCTGTCCCATATTTACCTACTTCAGTAAACAGTTAACCCACCTCTACCACTTTCTTTTTAAGCATGAGACAAGGCAAGCCTCATGTTAAATGACATTTTTAAGATTGTATGTTTACTTGAAATATGTTCTACAACTTACCATAAACATTTCTGCACAATACACGGTGGTTTGAGGTGAAATGGTTCACTACAGAGACAGTTTCTTTTACAATGGTAGTGGTAGACTGAAACCAGAGAACACAATCCCAGATGGTAACTATTTTATCTTAAATATTGAGTTTTTCAGGACCATTAACTGAAAGAAGTGCTGTGAAAATAATGCATGAAAATAATACATGATTATTATAAATTTATTATAGTTGAGCTTTTCTACAAATCAGCAGTAATTAGTCAACAGTTATTATGATGATAATGTACTTCTTAAAGCCTGATGAACACATTTCTTGCCACGTAGCCACATTATATTGTCGTAAACATAGTTCGTCTTTTCTCAACAAACACGTTGTGGACATTCAAGGTGGGCTTACATTGCGTGACGTTTAGTCCAAATTTAACCACTATTTGTCCATTATAACTAATTACTAAAACCTCAAGTGATTGTCTCGGTTTGATTGACGGTGTGCATGATCTGGTAATGTCAGATGTGAAACAAGTCACTCTTTAGCCCTCCGATCAAGCTCTGAAGTGGTTCTGATATTTTCAAGAATGCTTGATTTTTACAACTCCTTGTTGTTCACAAGTCCTGTAGCGTGAGGTGGTCAGTGAACAAGTGACTCAGCAACAGCCAAAAAAAGAGTTCAGGCAAACAATTCCTCTCTTTACCTCTCTTTATGGTTCATGGCAAAATATGATCTCTGACTGAGACATCTGCCTTTCAACCCCATATTTATGCCCAGTTTGTGTTTTTGTGCATAAAAGCACAAACAGGTCCAGATTAGCTTTGTTTGTATCCTATGATAAAGGCAGAGATCTGTGATTTTGAGTGGCTTTTATGGTCAAAACTAGTTATGTGTGTGTGTACCCTCTTTTGGTGTGGGTGTCCTCACAACAAACTTCTTAATGAATTATCAAAGAGATGAGTATCATTAGTAAATATGGCAGTGACAGCCCTACTCTAAATTCATACAAGCATGAGGGGTATAAAGCTCCATGCTAGAGACCATTTCTTAATGACCAACTCACCAGCCACTCAGGTCCCTACATTCTATAGCAATGATGGATGAGTGGTCATGTGACATGAGTATTAGGTTTTAGGGTGGTGACCTACATTTATAACATGGAAAAGGTTACACTTGGCTAGGATAACAAAAAGCATGTGAGTCTTAGGCTCTTTTTAGAAACTCCACGAAACCTCCAGTATTTCTGGGAAATGTATTTGTTCATATTATTACATAAGCCTTTATTTGAATAAGTTTTACCCGAATATAAATGTTACTGTCTGCAAGAAAGAAAATTATTTTTTGATGTCTAAAAAAGAGTTTCGTTACATTCATTGGCTATAATAAACACAAAAAACAACCATGAATTTACTTATTTTCTAAGTCATGTTTCCTATAAACTATATAGCTATTTAAAAATATACTGTATTGTGTTCCAAACCTGTCTGATAGCAAAAGTATCCACTCCACTGAAATACTTGTACATCTCAAACCACACTCTAAACATGAAAACTTATTTCAACTTAAAAAGATAAGCTTGCTGATTACAAAGCTTTTTTGTGTTAACTTAACGCTACAGTTCACCCAGATCAAACTTCCTAGGTCGCCTGAATTACACTTCTCAGTTCTGCATTGTCTTTTACTCATAAGCATGCACTCTTTCAATCACCCAGAATATTCCCCTGTTGGACTCACAGTTATGGATGGCTGTGGCATCAATGGGGTTCAAACCTATGACCTCTTGCTGTTTGGAAGACAACTGCATCACTCGGGAAATTATCATTACATTACTTCAGAGTAACCTGAAGATTTCTGTGTCTATAAAAGTTTACAGTGTAAAAATATTAGTTTTAACATTTGACTATAAAGAGTCAAACTTTAACAATGTATCACTTTTTGCTACCTGAAAAAGACATTTAAAATGACTAATTTTAAAATATTATTTTAAGTTATTCCAGCCTCTAGCCTCTATACTGGCCTCTAGACACTAGGAACACATACAACATATAACTAAATGTGCAAGTTGTCTACTTTAATTTGGGTTCAATTCAAAATTATTTGTACCTGACATAAAATGGGGCGACTCAAGAAAAGTTTTGTAATCATTTGCCATACAATTTCAGGCTGAGCTGGCTTTTCATTTCTTACAGTTTAGTTTGAGAGCTTGTTTATACCAACTCTGCCATTCCAATCCAAACACTTTCTAAAGTGGAAGCCCACCCTCAACTCTAAAAAACGTCTTCTCAACAAAGCGACAACAGCACTTCACAAAATCCTAACACATATCTTCATGTGCACTGATGTATCAGTCAAAATGTGGTGACTTAACTGCACTGATACTGAACTATTACAAATGATTAAAATCAACAACAGTATTAGTGGGATTCCAGAAAATGGGACTCAGATAAATAGTATTTAAAGCTTTCATCTTTGGAAGAGAGGAGAAAATCAATGACAGCGCTGACATCTGAAAAGATGTGCACAGGATGCGCGAAAGGAGTTACCAGTTTGACTGCAAATGAAACAGATGAAAGGTGGTCTCTGAATTTTGCACAGTACTGTAAGACCACATTCACATTTCCAATGATTTTTAGAACACTGCTCACTCTGAACCCCACAAGTAAGCACTTAATTCGTTCACTTTTCCTCGAGAAGAGCCCACCTTGGTTGCAGCGTCCACGGAAGACCCCCTCTCCAGTAGCTCCTGGACCAGATCCACGTGTCCTTCTTTGGCAGCCAGGTGCAGAGCATTGAGTCCATTCTGTACAGACGTAAAAGTACTAAGAGTTAATATAAGACCAGGCTACAAAAAAGAGAGGGATAAAAGCAAAAACCTATGGCAGAGAAGAAGGCTGCGAGACACTGGTATACCTCCTCCTCCATTTTCAATGTGTATCATGACTGGGAGACTGTAGGGTACTCATGCCCATTAGAGTTAAATATCAAACGCTGCCAGTGTGTATTTATGCTGTGTCACCACAGCGTGGAGAGGTGCCAGTGGATTGTGAAGGGTTCATTAGAGAGAGATATTAATAAACTGGCAGAGTCAAGACGTATTCTGGCAGTTGGCAACCACCCAACTGAACACTGAAGTGTATCTCTAAAACAAAGAGGTTTAAAGTCACATTTAAAAATGGCAAAAATTCATTCCGACTAACAGAAATGCTAACTTAGTAGTTGCATGTATGTATGCAGTCATAGTTTCTACTGCTTAAACACCTGGAAAACATCTGCACCTGGGGGGAAAAAAAAGTTTCCAGGATTATTCCTTGGTTGGATGTATGGTTCTTGGAAAAATCTTTAATTAGCATAGAAACTTTAAACTGTAAAGGAGGTGGAGGTTCTTTAAACGTCAATCTCATTTACAAAGATGCTTCTTTAATAATCATTTTAAAAGGTTTTATATGGAACTAAAAGCAGTTATTCTGTGGCAGAGGTCTTCAAATAAAGACCTGCAATTCAGCATTCTGCTCCTGGATTTTGTAATTACTGGTAGGTATGACTCAAAGGCTGTGACCGAAACAAAACCCATCTCCATCAAGTTTATTAATAGCAGTAAAATGCATGAATCAGAAAATTCTTGTGAATCTGCATCAGTATTCATCAGTCATTCAAACCCTGGCCTGAAAAAAGTGCAGGGGATGCAGGCTGGTGAAGAAGTACACAGTGCTAGGGGTTGCACAACTTAGTCGATTAGACGACTTTACTGCTCACCAATGAAGCTTTAAGTGTGATGTTGACTAGTTGCTGATTCCATGATTATAACACTAACAACATAGACACGTCAGAGACGACAGCAAGTGAGGAGCCTGGTGCTTTCGAGTCTCCAGTTTCCTGAACGCTAGCAACATGTTCCAGGACTCGTTGGAAAGGGCATGTAACTCCCTACTGTCCTGCTGAGTTTGGCTTCATCATGGGTTTTTGAGGTTCCTTGCTGCAAAGCATTTCCTTTGCCAGTGTTTTCATTCAGTCTGTAAACCAGGAATATTTTTCTTGTTCAGAAGAAGCTTTTTTGCCCTTTATTAACTTTATGTAAGCTGCATATTCCACTGCATCTTATTTAATAATGATCTAGTGATTTATTTATATCCACAGTAGCCCCAAAAACAATTTGGACATCTACATGCACTGTCCTAAAGAGACTGGCCACTGTGTACCACTCCAAAATGTCACTGGCTTCCACCTTGGTGTGGGGCAGGTGTTTGGGCATTTAAGAAGAGAGCTGTTTTGCTATCATCAGCCCTCCCTCCCCCAACACCGAAAAACATTAAGTAACCTATAGAGCATTAAGGGTTATGGTTAAAGGTATATGGGTAAAGTGTCCAAATACGTATGCAACATTCTATTTAGATTGTACTTTGTATTGTATTTTCATATTTGGTTTATTTGATGTATTCTAGCCTTTTATAGTTCTATATATTTTTAATTAGTATACAGTCAAGACAGCTTCTTGACTTTCACTACGAGGTGATGTGAGGTATTCAGTATGTGCCATTAAATATAAACCTGAACTTGAGCTGGGTTTCCATTGAATGAACATGGCTATTTGCCTGCATGGTCACGTCTACGTCCAACGAATTAAACTAAAATCCCTGGAGTCACCTGGATTACATATAGATATAAAGATAAAGCAAAATAATAAAGAATAAAAAATAATCTGCAACAGTGAATAAAAGGGCAGACCAGCAGAATGTCGCGGGATCTCAGAGAGTCTGCACTTAGATTAGTAAAGCTGCTAATCTGAATCTAATAAGAAGATTGATGTTTTCCCCCCATGTTGCTGCATAAAAAAAGACTCTACATGTAAAAGCCTCGTCGAGATATGAAGATTATTTTCCAATGTCACTCAACGCAGATTACCAAGAGGGATTAAGCATCTCAACATTCATCAGTTCAGGCCAGTTTCTGCCAGTTTCTGCCAATCCACCAGCACTAAAACTGGAGTCGCAGAGTGAAGCCATTTTAAAAGTGTTGTCTGTGTGGAATGTTTAGAAATCCACACATTGAATAAAAAAACTAAATCTAACTACAATAAATCCGAGAAGCAAGTACAGAGGTAGGTGAACTGGTGCTATGATGTTTTGTTCTTGCATGTCCACAAAAACCATTTGCTTCAGCACATGCCTTGTTACATACATTTGTGCCCATTAAAAAAAGCAGTCAATATGTCAGTGTGTAATTTCCTGTGTGGCCACAGAACTCCAGAGGACACTGACCTACATGTAAGCCTCTGTCACTAAGAAAATGAATGTGCTCAATCAGCTGCTGTCCTCAGAGATTAATACACGCCTGCACAGCAGGTGAGCTTTCCACAACATATGACGGTACCTGCTTTACAGTAGCAGCATGTAGGAGTCGGCAACACGGCAAAACATGTAACATCATGCACAAAATGTATCACAATATTTCGCTATCCCGAGGTTTGTGAGCTGGAATGGTTAAAATGCACCAGCATGTGACACATCTGTAAGACAATGAATAAAAATGTACCATCATATGCAAAAGTTTTGAGTACCTTGTTTTATGTAAAGAGAACACATTCTCGACAGAGAACAAACTTAAATATGGCATTTCTGCAAATTATCTGTGCACTGGCTTTAATATTGGATAAAAAACACATCAAATACACAGCCTCATAGCCTTTGTAAAGGCCAATTACTTAAATTCAGCACATGAATTAACTGTGTATTAATATATGCTCTCTGTAGGAGATTTGCACTTATATTCACATAGAAAATGAACTAAACATAATCAGGGTGCCAAAACTTTTGAGTATGACTGCATATTTCATTTAGTGTTGGCAAAAATAAACTATTTAAGAAGGAACAGCAGGTCAACATATTGGTAGTTATACCTTTTTAAAACAAAAAATATGAGCGTGCATTAAATCAGCTACTAGTTCTCCCGTCATCAGTACAAGATCTCACCCAAAAACTAGTCCAACTCCGGATGGAAATAAATGTTGTAACATTGCATAAGGTTCATGCAACAATGCCATGGCAAATGCACACCGTAATCAAAGCTAAAGGTGGTCCAACAATGTGCAACCTATTTATTTGCCCAGGCAATGTATTTCTATTACCCACACCATGCTGGGCTCGTTCAGAAGCACCCAATCCATCACTCCCTACACCCCTATTCCATCCTACACTGACCTACCAGGACCAGCATGCGAGCATAACTACACTGTGTAAAAGCTCCTGCTGGAAGTTCTCAATGTGATTACATTATTCCCTAAAATGCTTATTACATGTCGATTATTGTAGATATTTGATTTATCACAGCGTTCCTAGACATCTGTTTATTCAGCCAACCGAGAAACAAGAAATGCAATTGTCTGGGTAATGAAAAAGTTGCTGAATGCTTCTTTTGACACCAATAAATCAAACAGACAGACAATTGGTCTTAATGGGATGTGCACTTTCAGGTTTACTCACATATTTATCATATCAATCACACTGTTCTGTTTACTGGCACCAATGTGAAACAACAGGAGGCAACGAGATGCTGATATTCTGTTTAAAAGAAAACAATGGAAATCAAATTTTTTTCAAGGAAAATCTTGAGTGAACACTAAAGACTGGTAGTGCACAGTATTTAATGGTGTCCTACGTTTATAATGGGGTCATTCTGAGCATTCTACTCAACCTCCCAACAGCCAGGGCTAATGTAGCGGCCTACGTCTTGTTCGAAGTGAGTTATGACCAGAGAAACCAGATACACACCTGAGTACTGACGGATCAGTCTGCCTGTCGTGCTCTGTGACTGATTTGCAGGGCTTTAGCGGGGGTAGTTTTCATGGTCACTGGAATTGAATCTTAAATCATTACACACCGGTAAGTCTATAAAGAATCTGATCATTTCACATGGGAATGTGCTTTCTGACTAATTCTGATATTCAGACAGCCATAATAGTTAATAAACACATATGTAATGTGTGATATGTTAACAGGGTAACAAATGCAGTGCTGCTAGCAAGCTAAAAAAATCCAAAGCACAAAAGAAACCTCAGCAGACAGCAACACATCTGAAAATATGTTTTATAAGTAGCAAATAGCTAAAGCAAATGTTTTAGTCACTTAGGGTTACACAGGCTGGCACCTGATAAGTAGAGGAAAATATTCTACTACAGTGCTTTAAGATCTTTTAACCACACATGATGTGCAGGATATTTATGGGTTTTTTAAAGTTGATTTTAAGTTGATCCAATTAAGCCAAACCAATTACACTCTCTTTGTAATGAAACCTGTAGTCAGTCAGTGTTCTTTAAGTACTGACTACATCAATGATATGCTCAGAAAAGCGGATTATCACCTTAATTATCATGGTAATAATAAAATTTTGTCATATTGTCCAGCACTACAGCTGCAAATCTAAAGAAGTTCCAGACTGAGTAGTCGCCCTAACTAAGACGCAGTGTATTAAATATCCAAAGTGAGCATAATTAGGCCTGTTTAATTGGATTTAGTGCAGTGTAGTTAGTAAAATAAATTAAATCTCAGAAAAATTCTGAATGCATATTGTGATGCATATTGGGCCATGAACATGTCATGAACCTGAAGTATCGTGATACAATGTTTGCTGTATCGGCCTCCCCTAATTCAAACTGTATTCAGTTGTATTACCTTGGCATTTGGGGTGTTTTTCAAATTTTTTTATTATTTCAAAATAATATTTAAATATTTTATTTAAGTTGGATGACTGCCTCAACTACACTTACTACAACTGATTACCTACCTAATAATTACCTAAAACTAAGGTCAAATTTAGGGTGTTATCATGATATCATACCACTGCAAAATCATCACACACTATAAAGGATTTCCATCATGTTTAAGTAATGTACAAAATGTTTTTTAGTTGTGTAGTGTTCTGAATGACACTGGTTATATGTGTTAGTGGAATCCTGCTGTTTTTGACAGTTTAAATGGGCTTCATGTCTTTGGTTTCTCTACATTCTTGTTTCAGGCAGACCCTTTGGCAAGCATTCAGAGTAAGAAAAGACAGCACCCTGTTAACATGAGCAGTAAAGGTCCTTAAACCACTGGGGGAGCTACTGTGTGCATCTTAAAACCTTTGGTGGAACTGCTATATCAGCTAATTTCAGCACATACGTCTATTGCTAACATTCCAAACCAGGAACACAAGCCAGCAGTAACCACTGAACATGGCGTTACTTCTGTAAACTGGTGACTATCAACTTTCATTCACTGTTAGCAACAACAGCGATGTTCAGGTGCATATCCTCCTGCTACGCTTGGTCATTGTGTATAACTTTTTTGCATCAATTTTCTTTCCCCTGCACAACAGTTTGGCAGAATTTGCTTCTGTGCTGCAGCACAAGGGTCATTCACTCACTAGAGACTGAATTATCTCCCCATAAAGGTCACGATTCTAGTATTTCAAATGCCTGACCAAGACGAGGACACCACCCACACAGTAATGAGACATGGAAGCGCCAGTAACTCTGCAAGACATGCAGGTTAAAACAAACAACTTGCATGCATTTTCTACAAACACATAAAGTCCATCTGCAACGCTCTGTGACATTTATACAGGGGTACTTTATAAACATCAAAAACATGACTCTGTTACTTGTTCATGAATGCTCATCATGAGGACACTCGACACCCCAGCCAAAATGCTGCATGTGACTGGTGTTTATCCCACTGCATATACACTCTGTTACTATGGAGCAGTTATTTACACTATCTGCTTTCACCCTCCCTTGCCCGACTATGCTAATAGAGATGTAATAACAGATAACAGCCTAATATACAATCATTTTCTCACCTCCTGGAACCTGCAGCAGGACACAACCTACTACAGGGTGAAAACACTGAGATATTAATATGTAGTAAAGTCCAAGTGCTTTAGGTCACTGTTTTGTGGTATTTACATGATGCCACATTTGTGAATCTCTACAGCAGTCGGAGAGATGACTTTCAAGATTCACCCTGAAGGACACTTTGGTACCATTGTTTTCATTGTGTTTGTTGAATGTGGAGATACGAGTCACAGAATTCACATCTATATGAATATTTACATTAATATGAGTATGTTTGAATTTTTGAACATTCATATGTTTGAATCAATGAGTTTTCAGCTTTAACATGGTGTTAAATCTAAGCCTTCCCAAGCGAAGCCTACAAAACAATGACAGCTGTCCATATTCCATATGTTTATCATTTGCCATTCAACAACAGACCTGTATTGAATTTTTGTTTTGCATCAGTTTACAAGGGGATTATAGCAACTGATAACCCTACTGAAGTAAACATCTCGACAGTGATTCTTTCTAAGAAATGGGCAATGTCCCCTTAATGTTGCAAACTACACCCTCCTGGGCCCACGGATAGTGCACATGGCTAGGTTTTTCTTTTCTGGCTCCACCCTGGATACACCCACTCCTTGATTTTACACACCTGTATCTGATCCTAGACTATTCAAGACTTCTACACAAACCCCTTCATTTTCCCACTTAGTTGCACGGAAATGCTCTCCGCATGGTTAACCTGTGTATCTTGCCTGGGTTCTAAGCCTTGTTACATTGTGTTGGTTTTAACCTTTGTCTAGACCCTTACTTTGTCTCCTGGTTGAATGTGGATCTGCCTTTGACATTTGCTGCATGTGTTTTGAGTCACATCTGTATGGACTTGTGAGTACTGGAATTCTCTTAATAAATCCACGCTGAACTTGACTTTCAAGTGTCAGCACTAGTAAAAGTAAACATATCAGCCAGTAGAATCAGAGTTTCTATGAGCTACCATGACTTCTATCCCTGTATAAATGATGCACATGGCTTTCTGTATTGTTGAATGCACTGTAATTCAGTCAGAGTTCAGATGACTCAGCACTTTATTAATAGTACATAGTAGTAAATAGCGATATCATTTTTTTATCAGTGTAAAATAAAACTTATATTTCTACTCATATGTTGTATTGCTCAAAGGTGTAGTTGGACTGAATAAAAACTACACATTTTGGCTGTGTTAGATTACAAAGTTTTTAACTAGGGTCACTAAGGTCTAAGGTTGTTGGATCATCAGCACATTTACAGAGACACAGTGTGTCATTTGTCATACCATTATATTTAATTTGATTTGCACAATTGCAAAGGTCAAAAATGATCCAGGCACTATGTCTCAGCAAGGGTGTGTTTGAAAACCCAGGCCAATTTCCTTCAATTTAAAAGAAATTAGGTCAGTAGTTTTCTGCTAAGTGAGCAAGAAGAACCCTGAGGATGCAGCGAGATTTGGGACCACAACTTGTTACTGTATGCTGTTGAAAGCTGCCAAGCGATCCACCTGCTCAACTGCTTACAATGCAAATGAGATACCGATCGCATTTTTCAACTGGGGGCTTTTGCATCATCCATCATTGGGCAAGGTAAGCAATTGGATTCTGACAGGAATTTTTTTTCATATGCTGCTAGAGCACCGACAGAAATAAACAAGGGTAAAGGGACACAATGCCCCCATAGTCAACATGTTTGCTTCCTAAATACAAATTTAGAGGTACTATCACAGTAATAAAAGACTTCCTACAGCAAATAACCCCTGCCTGGGACTGAACCTGTCCAAATTAATTAATTAATTTTATTTCATTTTACTAACTACATATATCTATTGCTTCTTAACATTTCTATTAGAGCAAAAGTAAGTGAGTATAAGCACCCGAGACACGAAAACCTAGCTTGTCTGGTTATTGATTATATCAGGACCAGGTGTCCATTTAGAACCAGGCTTCCTCCTCACTCTTTTCTGCGAAGGTCACACGTGTCATTTCAGATAGACTGACATGGACTGATGAGTGCCCGACAAACCCACAGGCAAAATTAGTTATTGAGCTGAAGCAAGGGATTCAGGCTGGGGAGGAGAACATCTACTAATGGCCTGTAGCTCAGTGTTAAACATGACGTCAAATGTGTCACTCAGGGTACACTCAACATCAATTCATCAGGATTTAAATGGATTTGAGCGAGAGAGTAATTCTAACCTGATTGCAGGTGGCAATGTCGACACCGCCCTTCAGATACTCCAGAACCTTATCAATGTTCCCCGCTCTCGCAGCCCGCAGGAAACTGGTGTTGCTGTCCGACTGGAAAACAAGAAAGAGAAGAAAAAAAGAGTGTCATTAAAAGTTATTATTAGTAAGGATTAGTAAGGGCGCAGCATTATGAATGATTCATTCTGACTGCTAATACTCCAAACCCATACCAAAACCGATACCAGAGACGACATCAATGCCAAAACCTACATTTCACACTTTCATAAACACTACGGCCAACTGAAAGCTGATCAAGTAGTATCACACCACAGTGACAAAGACCATGACAACAATGTGCAGCACAGTGATGTGGATGTAAACTGTCGTTAAAAATAAAAGGGTTATGATTATTGGTAGTAGACATTCTTGGCTTCCTCAGTTATAATAGCTTATGTCTAATTTCAACTTCAGAATGAAAACTGGTAATGTTAGGATCAGGGACAAAGTAAGCTTCTTACCAAAGTTCTTCTTCGTAAGAGGTTCTTCGTACTTTTTAACATAGTATAAGTATAAACCTATTATAGTATATATATAACATATATAACATCATAACAATCATAAACCATATCCAGAGCAGTTTTTACCCAATTTTTTGCCCAATTTTGTCTCCAACTATGTCATGTTTAGTTCTACCCACTAGCTTGGTCTCACTTTATCAAACAATAACACAGAGCTGGAGGGTGAAATCTAGCTCGAGTCATAGGAATGCTACCAACCACAGATAACAGGGAACCTGGACACCATGAACAAAATATGTTAGAGGGCAACATAGAGCCCCAATAATAGAGCCCTAAGTCCCTAATGAATACACATGTCTGGAGCTAAACTGCTAAAAAATAAAAAAAAAATAACCACACTGTAAAGTATTCATGCAGGAACTTTTGTTATATTATGGGGAAGAAGGATATATTACATTACATAAATTAAAGCGAACTCACCAATATCCTTCTGTTTTTCTACAGGATAAAAGGTCTTAGACAGTGAATGCTAGCATTACTGTTACTGAGTGTAACTCACTGATGTCATGAATGTACATAAGGCACCATTAGAAGGTCCTATAGTCAGAGCCGAAAGCATTCCAAATAGTGTTACATTTTTGCACAAGAGACATTACTGAGCCAGGATTTCTCCTCAACAGAAATTCTCTATTGCCAACACTTGTTAGCTTGCTAGCCAACTTATCTAGATGGCAAAAAAGGCTTTTTCAGCCCAAGCTAAGGTTGGGACTTGTGTGTCCCAGCTAAGTCTATGTGGCTAATTGTCACAACTAATCAGGAATGGAAAAATGGAATTCTGTCACAAGTATACTAATTAATACATTATATAAGGCCACTAAATACAGATTTTCGGCAAAATATTTAATGCCCTTAAATATTGTTGAATGTAGAGTTGAACACGTAAATACATCAGAAAAAAATCACACAAAACAAACCACAAAATTCTATGCCAACAATATTCAGAGGGACACCTGGAAAGCTCAGTCACTAGATATCTCTCACTGACTCACAGAGAGGCTAGTTCCCGTTGCTGTGTTGCTGAATCCAGATGGTCGGGCGAGGCAGAACCATCTGCAAATTGAGACTAACACCACAGACACAATCCCCTGCTGAACTTTAACCCCAAATATCAACAATCAGCATACAGGCACCAGCTCTACTACAAACCACAGCAGCCTCAATGGTAAAGTCCTACATGGTGTTCCAAAACCACTCATTGAACCCTGCTGCGTTCTAGCCTAACTCTCACGGCAAATGCAACTGCACTGAGTGTTTAGGACTGCTCTTGTTTTTCAGTTACAAGCACACCTGCCTTTTAATGTGGCATAGTGTAATTATATACTCACATTATATTTCGGTCATACAATTACCCTTATTATATCATTATGTATATCATGGCTTGGTAAATTTGCTGCCTACAAAAATACACAGTGACACAGTGACAATAAGCAATGACTATGCAATTAACACATTCTAGGACAATATCTGGGTCAGCATGTTAATGTTAAAGTGAGCATTTTGGTAACAGCAGCAAAAACTGCACAGAACTGCAATGCATCAGTCAGCACCAGCCAAGCAATCAGCAGCAGCAACCTGACCAGCAGGAGGACAAGGCAAACACCACACAGCATCTGTACGGAGCAGTTATCTCCATTTACGTTTCTCCAGTTCTACCCACTATAACCAACATTGTTATTTTGTGCAAGAATCAAAGGAAGGCCTGTGCCCATGGCTATAAACATAATGTCATATCCAAAACTTGTAAATACAGATTGATTGATTGATTGTCATTTAATGGCAAATTGACCATTAACAATGATTCAATATTACTCCTACTACTTCCTTCTCCTATAAAGGTACCATTTTGAAGATACAAGAAGTACACTGAAGTGTTACGTATTGATGTTTTTGATAATTTATTATTTCAATGCCAACTGATTGTCCTCTTCACCGGTAGCCTTGGACTTCTGCCTAGACTCGCAGTATATGAACATTGATTGCAGGTCTTTGCAAGGAAAAATCTAAACAGCTTGCATAGCTGCATCTCAGCCATTATAGGGAGTTTGGCTGTATGGAAAGGAAGATGTTTCCTTTAGATAGCCAGGTAGTAGGAGGAATTAGAAATTGTATTTTATTGAATTACGATGTTTACACTCTGAAAGTTAATGGAAACTCATCAATACAGTTTTAGGCAGTGGACACTAACATTACTGCTAGTGGTTGCTGATTGACTGACGAGCTGATCAGGTCATGAACACAGTTCAGGCACCATTAGAAGATCCTATTTATAAGCATTCAAAATATGACAAGTGTTGAAACGTTAACCATTCAGAATGTATTATTATGCAGAAAAAGTCCAGTATGTGATCATTTATGCATGCCGTTATGCATACACATTGCTAGTTTTTGAGTTTTCATTAATTGTTAGTTACATTATGCTCATAATTTAAGTGCAAATTCATAGAGGCTATCTTTAACATGCCTTGTCTGAGAGATGTTATTTAGGATGAGGAGAAAACTGTGATATTTCATCAAACCGTACCTTTAAATGTTTGCCAAACTAGCAGATGTAGTATAAAAGCAAGCATCTGTACAAGTGATTCACCCATAGGTTTGAACAATCCAACACAACTTTAACCAAACAGTAAGCTATCACTGCGCATCAACAGTACCTGTACTGAATGCTACACAGCCACCATGCGTTTATGATCTGTAACAATGTTGACAATATCCAGTATAGCAGACACAGTCTATATTTGCTCACACTATCAGCTTGGATGTTGAAAGTTGTCCAAATACCGCTAATAAGCTTACAAATCACTCTAAATCCTGGCTCTGAGCATGATGCAACCTGTTTTTGTTGGTAGTCCCACTCCCTCAGGGGGCCGCAGCAGGTGCCAGGATGCCGGCGTCTGTCTCACACACTGGGCATGGGCGGTCCCTGTTGAACATGCTGAGGAGGACTCCCAGGAGAGTTAACCATCTCACCAGGGACCAGTGACATTTAGCCCATCATGGCAGTAATAATAGTGTTACCTTAGATGTCCCTTGACCTGTACTTTGAGTTTGAACATGTTGTATATAACAGCAATAAGCCACAACAGGACAAGGGTACATTTATAGTTGTCTTAAGAAAATAGACAGTAACTGCAATATGAAAATATTAGGTCAAGTAAAGAATTACATTTATTGTTAGCAGCTGCAATAAACAGAAAATCTTCTGCCAAGCTATGTAGTTCCCTAAAAGGAACATAAGTAGCGATGGAAAGGCCAAATTGGCTGGACAGGCCGATAGTTTTTCATTATGACCAATGCTGAGAGCTGATCATTGATGCAAAGTATGTGAGCCACATTTGCTATGTGTGCTTAAACAAACCTTTTGACAGTACAAATGTGACTCAAAGTAAACCATGCATATCATAAATTACATTTGCAATCAACTTACCAACCCATTACCAAGTAGGTAAATTGCAAATAAACATTCTATGACAGGTATTCAAGACGAAAGATGTGATACTTCACATATTTATTACATATTCTTATGTATTTATTTTTATAGACTTAAATCTATGCTAAATATATGCTAATTGGTACCTGCAACAAATTCAAAAAGTGTGACTGGAAAGTTTGTGGAATGATGAAAAATTGCTGTTTGGAAACTTTCCATGGGTAAAGAGGTGAACAGGTAACAGGTGATGCTATCATGATATAAAAGGGGCCTTCACAAAAGGCTTGGTCGCCAATTAGCAAACAAACAAAAACGCATGAGTGGACAGTTCAACAGTTCCAGAATAATGCATAACTGTAAGGGATTTAGGGTTTTCATAGATTTAGCATAGATAGTTAGCATAGATTTAAGGGTTTTCACCATCTACAGTCCATTACATCAATAAAATAAATGTGTGTAAACTACAAGGTCAATAAGCCAATATTTAATGCCAATGACCTCCAATTCCTTAGACAGTATGCAGTGCAATCCCTCATGTGGCACGTGCTGCTTCGGTAATGAATACAACCATAGGAATACTTAAATAAAACTCTTGCTCCATCTACAAACGCAAGTTAAGACTCTACTACGCACCCCGAATCTAGAAATTTTGTTAACTTGGGACAAAAACTTGAGATGGACTGTTGGACAGTGAAAACGTGTGTTGTCATCTGATGAGTCCGCATTTCAATTTGTTTTTGGAAATAATGGATGTCATGTTCTCTAGGCCACAGAAGAAAAGGACCATCCAGATTGTTACCAACACAAAAAGATCAAAAGCCAGTGTCTGTAATGGTATAGGGAGGTGTTGTCACTGCTGAGCAGTACATGCACATTTTGGAGAAACATATGCTGCCATCTAAATTATGTCTTCAGACAATGTCAGACAATGATGCTGTCTCTTACTTAAAATATGTTGCTTTTCTGCAAAATGGAAAAGATCTAGTTCTACTTCATCAAGTCGACTCTGTAGGTCTGCAACAACAGCAGAGAGCATGGAATATTTTGTACAAAGCAAGCAGCCAAAGAGTAGGTTAATTGCATGCATTCAAGAAATGAAGCCTTCTTAGACTAAATGGGAGTCCAGATAGTGGAGGATTGTCTGCAGTTTCACAATAGCACCAGTGACATGGCATCAAAACGCCCTGATAATATTCAACAGATTCCTCCCAAGCTGCATTATGTAGAAAATTCTTACATTATCCTCCTTCAATCTTCAAGAGGAACGGCAGAATATATCAGCAAACAAACCAGGTTTTATGCCTCAGATCTGAATTACGAGTATGAGAGCAAAAAGGCCATTTGTCCCACATTAACTTTATTTCATAAAACTTCTACAAGAACAAAAAACTTTTTCTCCCCAAATGCTTAGATGCTAGCATTCCCGAGACTGGCTTAACCACACAGAGGCCTTGGACCAAGACAGGATGACTCAGTGAAACTGGGTTTGAGTTACTGTACTCTTACAAAGAAAGCCTTTATGTTAAAGAACAGGAGTGGATTTCTTTTAATGACGTGAAAGAAGTGAAATGGATCGGTGCCCATGACAAGTACTCAAAAACGAATTAGAACATTCTTTCAACACAGGAAATCATGTATAGTAGCATAAAACAGTAATACATATTACATCATAGCAGTAAAGACAAATAAATGCATACATCAAATCTCATTTTCCTAGAACACTATTAGCTTAGCCTCAAAGGTTGCGGACAACAATCCTCAAAGCCCCAGCAAACAGAGACACATGGAAACATCATAGAACATTGCGTCAAAAGGCCTCAGGCTAGCCAGTGCTACATAAAACATTCATTCACAGAGTGCTTCTCTACTCTAATCAGTGTATGCAATGGATTTATGAATAATGCAACATCCCATGATGACTAATGCCACTAGAAACATCCATGCCCCGCCCAGTAACTATAGAGACTGGGTTTGGAAGCTATCACCAAAACCGCCTGTCACTCAACAAACACAGACTTTAATTGCAATTTATGGCTAAGAAAATAATCAGCATTCAAATACTTAAGAAATACAATGAAAGAAATTCATTTTAATTTAGAAAATGTTCAATCAAACATACTACAAAAGGTTAATAGAACATTATCAAAACAACAACTACTAAACAGATGGAAGAACATGCTATTGCTAACCATAAACAAACAAAACATTCTATATTTAATTTCAATAGTAATTGTAAAATAATTGCAAAATTGTAATTGTAAATAAATGCAAATAATTGCATAAAATTTTAACTGTAAATTATGATTTTGTTTTGTTTTGTTGTTTATAATATTCCAAAATGAACTAAAACTATCAACAAAACGTGAAGAAGAACGATATGTTTTGACAGTATGTCAAAGACACCTGCGTATCATGTAGCAGAGCTATCTAAGTTTGCATGCTAACCAGCTAGCCGCAGTCCGTCCTGTCTCATAAGATCATTTTGTAGTTCAAAAGGTCATAGTGAGTCGCTGTAACATCAAGTCGAATCAGTACAACACAACAGAATGAAGAATTATGGCTGAAACTCTTCACCTACTTTCAGCAAGCAAAACTGAAGTTGCTTTCCACCACTGGAGAAGCTCTTGGTGACTAAAGGGAAGACGTTTGATGCTTAACTCTAAACTAACAATGTTACTTCTGAACTGGTAAGTTAACAGCTGTTAAAGCTAATACTGAGGAGGAGGGACTGTGCTTTTCCTTGTTACTTATGATAGGAGTGGATACCACAACTTCTTATTCTTCGATTCATTCTCTTACCAAAAAAAAAAACAAACAAACAATACACATATGTTTATTTCCATATGAAGACCCTATAAGACTATAATTCTCATTGCCAACAGCAACTTAGTTGATGTTGTTTATGTCCACTCATTCTGACCCGCTCTTATAATGAAACAGATTGAAAATAGAAAAATGTACTGTGCCGCTCAGACGCATAAAGAGTGCCAGTCTAGCTTCAAGCTGATGAACAGTGTCTGGAGAGAGAAATGGAAGACATAAATATGCCACACATAAAACATCCCTGTGAAATACACGTTCTCGGCCAAGAGAGCATGAACTTCTTTTAAGAGTGGGTTTGTATACACAGGGTATTGATCGTTACTGTGATATTAGCCTTTTTAATACCGATATTGCAGAAGGGTGCAATATGTAACTTTCCTAAACGATCATATTGCCCTTTTTTTACTGTGTGCTGAGTGCATGCTGACCAATTACAGTTCCAGATGAGTATTTCTGTGGATGTTTTGATGAATCAAGATATTCATTACTGATAATGATGTAAGGCAAAAATAGTACAAAAATATTATTTACATTATATAATATATATATATATATATATATAAGGTGCTGGCAAAAAAAAATATTCTGTATTGTGTTGAAGACATTGTGACCCTTGGTTCCTATCACCACCACTGGAAAGACATCAGTGCTGGTAAATTCTACAACAAACCAGTTAACACCACACTGACTTGGTGTACATATCAATTATTGAAATTTTCACATAGTGATGGAATTTCCCTTCTGGCAGACACTAATACACATACTTTCAGGCATGTACACTCTAAGTAGCACCTGTTGGCTGGATCACACAACAGACACCCAGAACAACAGTCTATTCCTGACTGCACTAAAGAATATTTGCTTTCATGCCAACCAGCAACGAAGCAACTGTTTACTGCCCCATTATTTCTCTGTGCACGAGGGAGTGAGAGAGAAAGAGAGAGAGACAGCAGAAAGAGCAAGAGAGTGAAAGAGAGAAAGAGAAAGGAGGGAAGCACTCCTTTGGGATGCCCTGGGTTCATATAAACAAGATATCACTCTCCAGCAGCAATCAACAAGCCTTCAACATGTATTAATTGCACAGACAGAGGTAATGGATCACCACAGTCCCTAAGTGCTTATGGCATTCGGCCACTAGGGTACATATTTACTAATATTATATTATTAGAATTTACCTACACATAATATAGTCCTGCCATTAGTTAGCATGTTCAGCACGTTTACCACTTTGGATACATGGAACAATCCAGTCCTTAGCAAAGGTTATCTGGTAAACCATGAGTCAACCGTCCTGACGTGATTCACTCCACACTTGCCATTCGATCTCATCTCTGCAGCACAGTTCCATCCTCAAGGACACAGGAAGCGATGAGAGGACAGTTTATGCCGCAGCACTATTCAGCATGACAGTGTTAAAAACACTCTGCTCATGCCAGAAATACAACTTTTCCTCTGAGTCATACATTATAGCAGCTCGGGAAGAGAGAGCAGACGGGGACCGTATATTAAACACTAAGATGCTAAGATGGCACAATACAAGTTGTTCTCTTCCTATACCAGTGCTGATACTGAAATCTTGAATATCCTCTTGATATTTAGGTTCCTTCAAAAAGAACTAAGCAATAAAACAAGACATTTAGACCGAAGCGCTTCAGAGGCACCAGTCAAACTACTCTGTACGATGTTATCACTTATGATATACAGTACTGTGGAAGTCAGAGACGACCCTTGGTTTATGCAATTTCCACTCAAAAGGCCATTAAATACCAGGTGTTCATTTTTCAGCCTCAAGAAAAAGCAGAAATCAGAAAAATACCCAGAATCCCCAACAGTAAATCATAATATTTTGATAATTTATCATTGTCAGTAAATAATCTATAGATTTTGGACACAGTTTTGCAAAAGAACACACTTCTTTTCTAACAGTTTAGGTGTATTTTACCATACTCATACACATTCAAATGTGTTCCTTACTATGAAGTGCTGCACACTTCTATTTTATGTTATATGATTACACATTTTTTAATTATTATGACATTTTTGGAATTAAGTTATTGCACTAATTGTCAGTTATCATTTGGACATTTTGTAAAGCTAAGCATGCTCAAACCTGATGAGCAGTGTATGTTTATCACCAATACAGCAAAATGAAAAAAATGCTAAATGTCATGCACCTTGAACAGAAACACAACTTGTTTGGCCAGAGCAGTGAACTATCTTAGAGACACAGGCAATCTAACCAGCCCCCTCCCCGCTACATGCTCACAATTTAGACACCTCTCCAAATGGCCCCATATATCATAACAGTCGTTAGCACAAAGCCCCCTAACACACACAGGCCTCTACATGTGTCCATTTCATCCTGTCACCCAGTAAAAGGAGTTTGGTGTTTAGAGAACTGTAAAAACACATTGATGGTAGCAGCCACCACCATGCAGGTGAAGACATTCAGTATAACATATTTAATGTAGGCTATTTTATTCAGAAGGAAGATAAAGTTTACCAGGAACAATAAATGATGATAAATTTAGGCTGATATGAGCAATATTTATTGCCCACTGATCACGGTGCCTCCACACACACATTCGTTGGTTGTTTCCACCAAGACAACAGTGGGACTCATCTTTGAAGAAGACCCACTGAGATTCTGAATCACTCCGTGACAGTCTGGCATGACACCGTTGCAGTCTTTGGTGATGTTCATATGGTGTTAAGGTCAGCTGGTGTGCATGTATTCCTGCATCATGCACCCGTCTGCCAATGGTGCTGGCACTAACAGGATGACTCATGGAGGGCATCACTTCTTGCTGAACGTCCGCAATTGTGGCTGCTGGGTCAGTCAGGTACAGTGATGAGGCTCATCCTTGCTTACATCACATGCACGGTCGAGCATGAAACTTGAATCATGTCTCACAATATCAAGCCTACCCACCAAGTTTCATTCCTGTTAGTTGTTTCCTTCTGGGTGTAACTATTCATTTGATGATGAGTATATGAAATTTAATCTACCAATTAGTTTAAAACGAATCTGGCATTTAGAGATTTTGATGCAAAACAGCACACTATGTGGCAAACCAGCTTGTATATCAGGTTCTGTTTCTCACTCTGAAAATAGTAGGACAATTTGAAATCTATATGATGATCATACAAACGGAGTCACTTTCTATATGACAGTTATGAAAAATACCCAGTTATGAAAAAAATGAATTTTAGAGCAAAAGACTGTTTGCAAAGCAACCCCGGCCATTCCTATCAATGAGTGCTCTCGAATTATATTACCTTACCACAGAGCTCACTTCAACTTGTTCATTCTTACAGACTCAAATAACAGGACCTTGCTCTCCTCAGAGGTTCAGCTCCCGCAAAACTGCGCTTAGTTTTCTTAGACAGCAGGTCAAAGGCCACCTGAGTTACCATGGCAATAGAAAGCCTGGCCAACTACAGACTAGAGAGACGTGAAACACCTGAGCCCTGAATGACCAGAGAAGGTCTGGTGACAGACGCTGCGCCTACAGCTGTGAGTGACTCATCATTGAAGTCCTGACATCTTGGATGCTGCTGCACTGTTGTGGTGACTGTAATTATTTGAACTATTCAGTTTAGAGAAGAACATCTTAAGGTGTGACTTATCAGCTCTCATTATTGCCCACAATCAATACACACATAACTGGGCATTACAAGGCCCTTGTCAGAATGCCAAAACAAATGAAATGCTAACTGGATTTACCTTTTGCATTTACCTACAGCATTGAAGCACCACTCTAGAACACCCTTGGTACGAAACCTTTGCTGTGCGTCTCTTTACCCTTTAAACTTTTCAACTTGACTTTCATGCTAAGCCATCATGTGCTTGATGTCCTCTGCAGCATTAGCACTTAGATGCGCTTCACTTCACCGGGCTGCCAAGAGCGCTTAACAAGTTTAGTGCGACACTGAAGTTTTAATCCTCCATATTCCCCCAAGGTTTGCCAAGATAATCAGACAGGCTTGTATTGATTCAAGCGGTACCATAGGAACAACTCCTCACGCAGCCATAGCTGACAAACAGAATTTGCCATGTAAGTTCCACATTCAATTTATTTTCATTTCTCAAGCCTTTGCTATTGCCATTGAGACTCCCTGAGGCTTCCATTACTATATGCAATACCTCTATTAGACAAGTGGAAGTCCCATCTGTTAAAAACTGCAAGCAAGAAGACCCTTCAGAACCATGCAGTCTGTTGGTCTGCTGCTAGTTTTGAGACCAGCACAGCAGCAGATGCACACCTACCAAGCAACTATAAAAGGGGCTTGTTCAAAACAATTAGGCAAGACCACTAGCAGCAAACTGGACAGAGACCAGTCCCTAGGAACTTTCTACGCTCACCATTTTGAAACTGGATATCTCTGGACGCCTGCCCGGGTGTAGGCTGTAAACAACTTACAGAGGTCAGCAAATACCACCTTGAAACCAGAAGCAAAATGATATCTAAACAAATATGGCGTGAAATATTGTTATGGAAATATTGCTGCACTTCAAGTCACCCAGGAGTTCAAACATCAAGGGAATTTCTAACACATTAGAGGAGCCTGCCTAAGAAATACTGATACAGTACATACAGTGGACAATATCAAAACATGGGCCCAGCCATAGGCCCAAAGCAACAGGCAATTAAGTAGAGAGTGTAGGATAGAGGCTGCAGATTCTTACCAAGGATTCAGTGCTCTGGCTTTGCTCAGGAACATAACTTAGATCAGAGATATTCCGCTCAGGACTGTCCTTTGTTGCCTTGCGTGCCTTGCGCATCGCTGCATTGCCCATGGCAACTGCAATTCAGCTTCACGTCATTAAAGGTGTACAAGGAAAAAAAAGTTGGGAATAAGCTAAATAACGAACTGGCTAAACCACTACTAACTAATGCTAAGCTAATATTGCTCCTCCTCAGGGTCCATTCCTGTGTCCAGCAAGGACCCGCCACATTACCCTTCCTCACTTGCCTCTTTGCTTGTCAAACATTCAGCTTCTTCCATAAACAGAGAGACTATCTAACTGCTGCTAGCCACTGGGTGCTAATGCTTCTCCTTCACTGCTAATTTGAGCCTCGGCTATTTTTACTCCCACCAGCCCAGTTATGCATGTGAATGGAGGGGTCGGCCGTGCGTTTGGGACAAGGGGACAGAGTGACACAGCCAAGAGGCTTGGGATAGGACAGGGCTGAAGGCGGGAACCACTGTAATGCAATGGAACCTTGTTTGCCAGCGTTGGGGGTTGCCAACTTCAGCAACGTGGAGATTTTGTTACTGCAACTACACACCTAACCTTAGGACAGAAAGCACAAACAAATAAAGAGACCATCTTCACATTACTGACTGTTTTTCCCAAACAACAAAGATTTCAGACAGACTTCTGCTTAAGTCTCTTGCTGCTCCGACATTTCTCCTGAGCAAGACTTCTCCTGTGTGTCACATTATCGATACAGCATCAGTGAATCACTAGTACTAGTACTAGTACTCAAGCAATGATGTTCTTCTCTAGATCTTTTTAAAGCTGACTGGTAGACCCTTTAAGGTTACCAGCATCACTTGTACAAGGTGTTATTAAAGATACGACTGATTATGATTGATTAGGAAGTCACTTACTTGGATTCATTTCATTTATAATCCATTAATTTATACCAGAATAATTAATGCTTGACCGAATGGTGTAAATTTCATACTGGCCAGGTTTGTTCCTTTAACCAGTGCTAAATACTGTTTGGACTGTCAAGTCTATAAGAAAGCCCAACCTGCTAATCTGCACTTGATTATTAGGGATTGATGAATGCTATTGGAAGTCGATTGCTTATGTCCGCAAACATCCAGGAGGGGAAGATCTCAATGGTTTTCCTTGTTGATAAAATGGCAAAGACAAAACATCACTTTAGGGCTTCATGTCTTTGACTTTGTTTACAAGTAAAGATGGAATTCCCATTTGGGAATGGGAAACATGATATAATTTGAGTATAAAGTGATGTCATGGATGTGTGTCGGGCTTAAGATGAAGATTTATGTAGCTGGAGAATGAGATCAAAGAGCACGGCTGCAATCATGCTGCACTCGGCAAATTAGGACTCCTGGCAGTTCAGGGAAAAGCCATCCTAAGCTCTAGCTTTTTTTGTCCGTCATACAGTGCAGTACGATGATAGTGCATGATGAATGCCATCCCTTTGTACTACAGTACATTATGCTATTCTGGCCTACCATATTATGCTAAACTATGCAATATTGCACAGTATGATGCTAACAACACAATGCAGGGCTAAAATGTATTATGTACTTCTCAGCTCATGCCATGGGGTCTTGTGCTAACAGCAGCACTGAATATTGATCCTGGAGCAGCCAGATGAAGCTCCCACCAAATGTATTGATCTGACTCTCATGGTCAATAAAGTGCAATTCATTTACCTCTTGACCCCCAGGGTGATTCTGTCTATCTCAAGTAATATAAAGAGCTTCTCCTTGGAGATGTGTTATGCCTGGTCAAAGCAACAGTATGCATAACAGTCTGTATGTGGGTGGCATGCTTACCAGAGGTAAATGTCCCCATTCTTCACAGTAGCCATTGAAAAACTGACCATATGACCAAGCATCCCATTAGACAAAGTGCTAACTGTCCCGCCCCACCCCAAATATTTCCCATTCATTTATTCAAAAATGAGATATAAATTCAGCTTTTTTTTTCGAAAGAGTTCATCTACATCATAAAGCAAAGCACACAGATCAAATTTTCAATGTTTGACTGAAATATTCCAAGAGAAAAAAAGCAATTCCATATACTGAAACATGTCTGTAGAAGTGACCAACAGAACAATTTAAAAAGACATAAAACACAAAGTATTACTTAACATGGGCTACTCTTTTCAGCCATTCATATATGACATAAGGCATATGTTGATAGCAGCCGTGTCTCCAGAACTAGAGCTAGCCAAGGAGTATGTTTAGGGTCTAACTATTGGGCTATAGCCACAGGTCCCATACAGCCATTTAGCGGTAAGCATATCCCTGCCCCATTCCACCCTAAGCCACTAGAGTTAGCGCCTTTTGAGGTCTTTCTTACTCAACGACTTAGCGTCAAGCAGCAAATTAAGAAATATAAATATGTAATGCAATATAAATCTTACAATCTCTATTATTATCTTACTTATTTTCTTTGTTGAGTGTTCCGTAGTTTACCATAGCTTCACTCAGCATTGTAGCTACTGTATGATTTTCTGACAGAGTTTCCAATGTTAATCAGTACCCAATTTTATTTTATTTTTCTCTATTTTTGAGAAACAGAAACAGACTGATGGAGCAATCTAGTGACAAACGTCACAAAAGTGGTTTGATAATGATGATAGTTAAAGTTATTTGCACAACAGAAATGACATGCAAAAGGGGTGTTCATGACCTTGATGTTTTTTCAGTTAGATTTGGTCATCATTTTGTTGTGGCAGGGGGCATGAACATTTTTCTTCTTCCACAAGGGGGCATAACAGAAAAGGTTTGAGAGACACTGCATTAAGAAGACACTCCAGCCAATCAAGACATTAACTATGGCAATATCTATTGTACACATCGCTCGCCTCTTACAGCAGTGCTGTGGCCAACTCTAAAGTTCCTAGCCTAAAGGCTAAAAAGCTCTTCTGATGATGTATCTCAAAAGTGGAAGTACATTTTAAAGACCACAAATGCTTTGAGGATGGGCTGATTGTTTTTTCTTTCCCTGTCCATCTCTTTGTCTAAATTATTATTTTTAAAAAAGAAAAATATCTTTGTTATGAACATTCAATATTATTGTTATACTACTGATTGTAACTAACATGTGTATTTATTAGCATCAAGATCAGCTGCTAGCAGTCAGGGTTTGCTGAGTGCCGTAGGGAATCTCAATGACTGTGTGATCATTTGTGTAATGCATGTGCGGTGTTTTAGTGAGAGAACACTGATGGATGAAAACACAGGCTGATGAACAGCATATTGTATATACAGTAGCTGTGGCCAAATTTTATGAGCATTTATGAGTTTATTAACATTTTTTACTAATCAAATTTCATCTTTAATTTCATCCTATCAATCACTTACTCATGTCTCCATAAGTCCTTTTCCATAACATCCTTAAGCGGAACATCATTGAGTTACACAACCATTAGTTAGCATGTGCATGCAGCAAGCAGATGTGCTCAAATCACAACTCAGCAACCAGCCACACCAAGCACCTTCAGGACCACCAGTCTCTCATGTTGCTCCGCCCTTCACAAACAATCACGCCCCTCCATTTGGGCTAACCACTACCTCATCGTGAGAAGGGGATTTTGTTTTAATTTCCCCTTACGAGAAGCAAACTGCAGGGTATAATCCTTTGCTAGGAGCAGACAACAAACGCCGTTAATCTGTGGTAAACCATATGGTCAGGGGAAGAGGGGGTGGGGTGCTGAAAAAAGACGTTCTCTCCTGCTGTGATAGGAATGCATCCGTGCCACTGATGACAAATAACTGGATGGCATTCATTAAACATCAGATGAGCTACTTTCCTTTGACAGAGTACATCTCTTTATTATAAAGGAAAGCATCTAGTTATCAAATGAAAGCATTCTGCACAATATACCTACCAGCATGCTCTTCCATGACTGAAATATGCCTTCCACAACCACAGGTCCCATAACCTCTGATAATCAACATTACAGTTCAGGGATTTGTGGGACATCTTCAGCATTTCATCTGCAAGCGCTTACTGACATGCTGTGCGTGGTAATATGAACTGAGTACACAGGCCACAAAGGGTTAGGCCTAGCTTTCTAGAAAACAGATAAACTCATTTCCTCCTAACATCGAGCTCTACTGTCTCCTCAAGCAAACCATATTTTTCCTCCTGTAAATGTGCCTCAGTTTAAGCATCTAGTATTCCAAGCACATCTAGCAACATCAAGGTCAAAAAAGCAACACAAGGTTTGCTTCCCTGGGACTGACAGCACTACACCCAAAATATAAAGGTACCAAAACAGGGTTCTTTGGAGTGATGCCACAGAAAAAAACACTTCTGGTTCCCTAAAAAGCCTTTCTGTGCATGGTTCTTTGAAGACCCAGTTTTGTAGATGAGATGCATAAAGAACCTACATACACAGATGTTCACAAGTTTGGACAGTTCAAAAGTTTGGGATTACTATTTCCATAGGACAAACAAACAAACAAATAAATAAATGATGGACTTGAGACCTGTCCTGGGTGTTTCCTATCTTTTGCCCAATGAGCGCTGGGATAGGCTCCAGCACCTGCCACCACCACCACAACACCCGCCACCCCATCCCCCACAACACAGAATGATAAGCGGCTCAAAAAATGAATAAATAAATGAATAAATGAATGCATGAGTAAATTAATGATTGATTGATTGATTGATTGATTGATTGATTGATTGATTGATTGAATGACTGACTGACTGACTAAATAAATAAATAAATAAATAAATAAATGTTGAAGACAAAGTAATAATATTGCTTGCTACGGTAACAAGAACAAAGAAAAAACAAATGTTTTCCATCTTGTATTGTGGGCAACTATGTTTTTTTTTTAAATAAAAGACTTTCACGCAGTATATAAACATTGCTAAGTCAAAACAAGCAATAATCATATATATAATCATGATGATACATACAATAATCATATAATCCATATATGGACAGGCAAACACAGGTTGTTCTTAATTTGCTGTTGCTGTGACATGGTGCCCTGCCCTGCCCTTGTCTTTGTCCATTTCTTTACCTTTGTCACTATGGATCTTAGAGCTCACACTTGCATCCACTTTTCTTCATTTCTCACTACGCTACACATACTTGCTACTATTTCCTACATACTTAGCTTATTGCCTTTTACCTCTTATAAGGAGTATTTCAGCTCAGACTGATTTTTAAATGAGGTGCAATGCAGTCTTCAGTACACAGCATGGACCATAAAATACACACTGTCAAGTGGAATCCTTTAAGCATTAATCTACTACATTAAGCCAAACCACTGGGTCTACTGGGACGAAGACTAGAGCAGAAACAAGAATTTGCGTTGGCTTTTACAAACTGCAGCGTCACTGGGGGTCCTTGACTCGTCATTAGGCCAAATCTGTAACAGAACAGGCTACATATTTGACCCAAACATGCTTACATGTAGTCCTTTAACTCCCCTGTTACACTGCAAAGAGTGACTGGTGCCATCCTTGACATCTCCATTAGCTACAAAAGTGTGAAGGGAAAAGACCATGAAAAGTCTGAGGCTGGGTTGCCATAGCAACTCAAACGGCTATACTGGATGCCTTTATCAGAGCTTGATTTGTTCCCCCTCTGTCTCCAGCATTTCATCTGCAATAGCTCACCAGCATGCTGTGTATAGTTGAAGTATATGAACTACGCAGGAGTGCACAGCAAAACGCATTCTGCTGCATGTAAAGCAGTGACAGTGCCATACTATAGAACTGTAAGACCGCAAAGGGATGTTAATAGCTTAGACATCCTGTATTAATTGCTGTGCTAGCTAAAAGGATCTGGGTAGGTTTTTAAAGCCTGTGTAAAGACCTGGGTCTTACACCAAGACCACTAAATAGTGTAGTTGGTGTAGCTCAGCGGGTAACACCACTACCCACCAGGGAGCCACCACCACCACATGTGGGAGACTGGGGTTTGAATCCCGTCTGGGTGACTGTGCTGTGCTACACCAATAAGAGTCCTTGGGCAAGACTTCTAACACTACATTGGCCTACCTGTAATATGATTAACCTTGTAAGTCGCTCTGGATAAGAGCGTCAGGTAAACGTAAATACAACAAACGCATGAGAGACAGCGTCAATAACTCTATTTACAGATTCATACAGAAAGCCCAAATCAGGCCTTCAAGCACTGTGGAACTGAAATTGCTGGTTTTTCAAAGTCGGTAGAGTGCCATTGAGTAACATTGACTAAAACATTACAAACAAATCACAGTCCAAAAACATAACAGGGACGAATGTGTAGTTATTCTGTTTCCAACAGCTGGGTTATCAGATGGACAGGCTAGCCAGTGGCCAGATGTGGAGGATTTGGGGTCAGTTTGGTTTAGTAGTTAATACCAGCAAACAAGCATGTGCATCCCAAACCCCCCTTTTATAGTACAGTGTCCTACTGAGCTACAGGCCAACCCGGACATGCCGTACCAGGCCAGATGTTCTGCTTTTTTAAATCTAGTTTTGAGTGGTGGCAGGTACCTGATCGCCAAACACACATGTGTGGAAACATAGCCAGGAGGGCTGCACATGTATCATTTGTTAATCATCCATATTATGGCATTTGTTCATTTGAACATAATGACAACTATAAACTATAAAATGATCACTGGAAACTGTACTTAAATGTAAAACTATACTACCTTGGCCTCTTCCAAGCGCCTTTCATTTATAGACTTTTGGTGGGAAACTAAGAATGCAATATGGGAATTGTATCCAATATCTGCTGATGTTGATACATAAACATTCGAAGAGTTTCATTCCAATGCTTCATTCCAAGTCATCAAATGCCAGTTACATCTGGTCAAATCTGTCCAATGCCTATATTGCCAATATTGATTCCAATATCACAGTACATTCTTATGGAAATAAAAACACCACTGTTACTGCCAATCAAAACATAGCATCCTATATGCATCCTACATGAGTACAGTGGGAGGAGAGAGGGAGAGGGTCTGCACACACCCATGCTCAAATCACAGGGTTTTTTTGTTTCTGAAGTTGCTTATGAATTCTAGAGGTTTGAGTGAGTAGAGGTGGTCACTTGTTGCACTTGTTGGTGGCTTATTTTGTTAAAGGGCTGGAACAACAGCCATTAAATCATTAACTATACCAATACTTAAACCCTCTTAAATAATACAGTTTCCAATACATACAATATCAAAAACCCTTTCTTGTTTTTAGAATTTAAAATCAGAATCAAACCTGAACATGTGTATCCTTATATCCCTGTTTGTTAATCGTTATTATGATAACAGCCTTTCCTATATTAATTATATTCATATATTCATCAATAGCTGAAAGTTGTATTGTGTGCTGCGACCATCCAGATCCATCACAGGCGTTGTCTGGGTGTCAAAAATATTCAGGCAAAACATCTATTAGATGTTTCAAATATACTGTATAGCAATATTTACAGCAACATTTAGCAATATAATCACAATATGGTATTTCTGATGGTCAGAGCAGAGATTAGTTGAAATACTGGTTGAAATGGCTTGTAACACATGGCATCTGTTTGGGGGGAAAAATCCTGCCCTCGAAGAAGAGCCAATCAGCTTGTTGGTTTTACCACAAGCGGGAACAGCTATCCCCCCGATCTTTGTCGAGATGTGTGCGAGTGTCGAAGCCAGAACAGCCCAAATAAACACGCTTTGTGCAGTATTGAGCCCAATTGTTACACACAGTTTATGAAGTTTTTGTCAGGTTAAATCAGCGATTTTTATTTGACCTTTTCTATTGAGTATTAGGTGTCTCCTCATCTGAAGAGTAGTCTAATCTTGTAAGGCTGGAAAAAACCTGCGCAGCGGCATTGCAAAGATGGCCACCAGGTGAACAGACTTTTCTACAAGGACTATGGTCCAAGTGAGTCGGGTATTTGAGGTTGAAGCAAAAAGAGTCTCATTTTTGTTATAAAACATTTAAATGGCTAAGCACTTAAACAGTTTTCATCAGCAAACGTGTGAGCTTCCACACTATCCAGCTTCTCATGCAAAATTCATGATGGGCCTGGAATACTTCAGAAACACCAAGCAAATAGCATGCAGATAGCACAGCACGAGGACATCATTACCAACCTGCTATAAATCTTTCAACATGCCTTTATCCCATATCACACACATGCTTTATTAACTGATTGCCAAGGAAGACAGCTGTATATCATTACTGTTGTATCATAACCCTTCCTATACGAGATTTAGTTACAACACCGTCAAAACTGAAAATATGTTCATGTTGATGAAACCAAATCAAAATTTTGTCTTCCTGATGATATAGTCTGTGATGTGTTGCGTGTTATCTAATATGCGCATACAGAGGAAGCCAAACTAGAATAGGCTTAAAAATTAAGCTGTCTGTCTGGCCCCTCTCATCTGCACTAACAACTGACGGAAAAGTGCTAGAGAAATGGGACCTATTTTCAGCTCTTTTATCCTCTCAAAGGCCACCCAGCAAAAAAAAGCCTTCAAATTATGCTCAAATTTAATAAACATAATGTGCTGTACATTAACAGCAAAAGCCTCAGAGGCTCACACCCAATAGGCTCACAGTAAGTATTACATTATCCAATCCAATGCAGGCAGAAAAACTGGATGTAAATGTATTACAGTAACTGAAAAACAACTGTTATAGATATTCATAATTATAAGAAATAATAATTAAGAGGAACACTGTTGAACAAAATGTTGACATTTCCATAAAGAAGTGTCAGAAAGACTCTACTTCAAAAAAGGACACTGGATCTAAATATCAATGATATTTGGTCAACAACTAGAGTTTTTAAATGACAAGTAATGAGAAGAGCAGGAAAGAAGAAAGAATGGACCAATACAGATACATAAGAACATGCAGTGATATAAGAAAATGTTGCCAGGGTAGCCTCTCACTGAACAGGCAACTGGGAAAAAGTGGAAGTAAGCATAATTACTGAGATTGCATTCCAGACCAACTACAGCAGAATATGGCTCCTGCTGTCATAACCACCAAGTGAAACTACAGCAGCGCTTTTTCCTTTTATACCTCACTGACTAGACGACAGAGAAGAACAAATTGCAGAGTACTACAGTGTGGAACTGTAAAATCAGCAAACAGACAACCAATACTTCATCCAGGGACTTTCATAATTCATTTGACTGACTTTCATAATTCATTTGATGCCCTGTCCTCTTTCTTTCTTTCAATAGGGCTGCAATGATCAGTCCACTTAGTGCTAACGAAGAGTCACTAACGCAAGGTCCTGTGCTTCTGCCAGAAGTTAGAAGTTGTTTGAGCTCGGTGGACAGCATGTGAGGATTTTATGATTAATGGAAGTATACTTGGAAGTAAACAGCCTGAATATATACAGGACGTTTGGTGGTTCTGGCTCTAAAGCTGAGTAGCACTGAACAGGCTTAAAGGAACGGGTGCATATTGTGGTGGGCAATCTGTGTGACACGAGTCCTTTCCATTCGTAAAACATGTCAAATGAAGGTTAATGTCTCTTCTCCAATCCACAGTAACATTTACACTCCACTTTAAATTGGTATTGCATAATCAATTACTTGGCCCAGTGAATTGCCCTTTCAACAGTGAGTCTACTGTCTGGCAGTGCCCCAGATTAGAAAAAGTAAATCATTTTTGCAGCTCCGTCTACAACTGTTGGTGATTATTGCTTGTCCAGGAGCCTGTTATCTAAGTAATAATCACCATAGCAAGTAATTGACTACAGTAGTAGTATAAGAAGCAGCATTCTAGAGTAGCATATCTAGGATATTTCTGAACTCCAAGAAAAAGAAATCAGCAGTAAGTGGCAAATAAACATTCAGATTCTACCAGCCTCCATATGGAAAAGAAATAGATGGCATATATATATATATATATATATATATATATATATATATGTGTGTGTGTGTGTGTTTTGGAATACATTTAGTATGAAATCAAAGTACACTGGACAAATATTAATTTTTGTACATAATAAATATAATAGGGAACTTATTACTGCTGTGAGAACAAAAAAAGGAACATTACAGGAGAATGACAAGTTCTTGAACTTTCATGTAAGTTGATACAAAAAAGACTGAACTTGAACTTGGATGGACCAATTTCTATAAACAACAACTAGTATTTCTAAATGCTAAGTAAAAATACCAAAACCGGAAATGGAGGTGATTGAAGTGATGAAGCCGTGGTAAAATTATGTCCACATTAGGTAAGATACAGTTACAGGTTAAGGTACAGTTGCACAAAGTGGTACAATTATGTTATCTTGTTAGTAACAAGATAAACTGATGTGTTGGCACTGAATATTCATGCATATATGCTTGCGTACGTGAACTGATCTAGTTCCAGTTCTAGTGCCATTTTTCCCATTGGCTAAAAAAAGCAAGACACATGGGACACAGACCTTGACTAATCAGCAATTTCCTAGTTCTGACGAATATTTCCATAAATACATGAAAACCAGTAGTGCATGACATGAAAGCCAACCAAGTACAGCAACAGCTACTGGCACTCCTGTAAGAAGCATAATGGAATATTTCTCCATATGTACAGAATATGCCTGGGTGGGTGGGAGGCAGGCGAGCCGATTTTTAAAGCTTTATAATCTCCTTGGAAACAGAACAGAGGTGAGAGTTCCTATGGGAATGACCATAAACATGATATATTTCAATGCAGATGTTCCTGCACTGGTCTGTCCCTCATCATGTAGACGCCTTCTCAAACTAACCAACAGATCTTTCCCCCGAACATCGGGAGACAGGTTTGCACTATTAGCATTAGCAAGCGCTAAAGCTTGGCTGAGACGTGTCCTTGATCTCAGCTCCTTGCACACACTACCCGGCGGATTCCCAAATACACAGTCGCATAGCAGCAAATGTACTGTACACGTGCACTGAGCTGCAGCAGCATCACAGCAAACACGTAGTCTTTTCAACCAAGCTCAAACCAAGCAGGAAATTCTTTAAGATGTAATATTAGGAGAAGGTTAATGAGAGAGACCGAGATGTAGACGATGGGAGAATGCTGAATGCCATGGACTTGCAGGAGAGAGGTTCTTGGAAGGGTACATTTCAGTGCAGAGTGGGCGGTGGTGAATAGTGTGACAGTGCTGAAATATAGACGTGTTACATAAAGGAATGCTTGAAAAGAGTGGATGCTAACACACTACAAACATGGCATGATAGGTGATGGAGGTAGGGAAAGAAGAGGAAAGAGAAGGGGGTATACAGGCTAGCCCATTAACTGCCTGAGCACGCATTAAGAAATCTGTTGCTGCAGTTGTATGCATAGCACCAAAGCATAAGCTTGGTGCCCCAACAAATCATAGATTATAAAGAGGCTAATTCAGTTTATGTTGTTCAGTTTTACTTATACAGGCCTTTTTATAGTCATTTATGGAATTCAGCTAATGAGCAAGCCAAGGGTGGCAATGGCATGAGTACGTGGCTCGGTTCAGGTTATATCTTACATGGCTTTTTGCAGAAACTGCTCCAAAGAATCTTCATACTGTACAAACCCTTAAAGAGCAAGTGGAGGGTGATAGTGGCAAGAAGACCCTTAAGAGAATGCAAGGCTAAAACGAAAACTGATCCTCCACCAGATAGCAGGACTGTGATAAACACATGAGGTGTGCTCAGGTCATAGAGAGGTAGAATCTGTGATATAAGGAGTACAGTAGTCTATCATATACTGTTAGACAGAGTGAAGATGGTAGGTAAGGACATGGTAGGTAACGTAGTGCTGCTGATCAGGAAGTGATGACTGATTGAGGAAATGGCAGGTGGGATGGCGAGGGAGGGTATGGAAAGGGGGGTAGTATATGGAAGAGGGGGGTGGCGGTGGGTCATGGGAAGCCCCTTGGCCCATGACGATGGCTGCATGGCATGGAACAAAGCCGGGTGTGTTTTATTGCGGCGTACCTTGCGCCTGCGCTCGGCCCTCTCTCGAGAACGCCTCCTCCTCTCTCGCGCTTTCTCCAGCGCCTTCAGGTCAGGCAGCTGCTGCTGCTCCATCTCCACACGCGCCTTTTTGATGTGTGCCGCCGCGTGCGCCATGACGACGGCTCAAACACCGCTCACGCTCAAATGCGAAAGGACGAGAGAGGCAGGTGAGTTTTCTTTTCCACGCACGAGAGCAGAGGAGTAGCGGCTGCTCCTCTGCTCTCCAGCTGAACCGCAGAGAGAGAGGGAGGGAGAGAGAGCGAGAGAGAGAGAGAGAGAGAGAGAGAGAGAGACTCTGTGGTCCTCCCACAGCAGCTCTCTCTGAATAGCCAGCCTCCCTTCACTCTGGCAAACTGTATCTAAGGTAGGTGATGGAGAGCATTTGCGTGTGTGGTAGAGAGAGAGAGAGAGAGAGAGAGACAGAAAGAGAGAGACTGACCCCTCCCTCTGTCACAAGCCACTGTTAGCCGTTTTAGTTGTGTCATTACCAATTATCAGAAACAGCACACGACTATCCCACCAATCACGTTTCATCTCCCCTCCTAATAGGGGAACACACAGGCGTCAGCATCCGAACTGTACCCACTCACTGTCCCCTAAGAGAGACAAATGGGTGCAGCCATGCACGCAGAACACAGAGGGGGAGATAAAAGATTAAAGGCACCTCCCAATCCCCCTCCTCTCTTCCTCTTCTCATCCAACAACTCCCTCCATCCCCCTCTCACACCCATCACACGGAGAGAATGGTGTGATCTGCTTCCATGAGAGGAGAAAAATTTTTTTTTTGTGATTTCACAGCTCTTGCGCACAATACAGTACGTGACACACTCCTCTTCCGCTGTCCTGCCCCCGCCCCCTCAATTCTTCATCTCTGTTCGTGTGTTTGCTAACCTTATTCATAATAAAGCCATCAGGATGCAGAAGATACAGAGGACAGGGTGGAAATGAGCTGGGAATGAGAGGGTTTCTGTGTGTTTTGTTGTTGTTTTTGTCCTCAGCCCGTTGAGTATGTATTAAATGTATATGTTTGCTGTCACGTATGTCATTTTGTTTAAACTGTGAAATAAATTTGTGTGTCCTTCAGTGATGATCTCAGTATTTCAGATGTGGGGAAGTGGCGGGGTGGCTACAGGGTCAGGGGGCTACAAGTTGAGGGGGGCTAGAGACATCACTGTACAGAGAATAATGACCACCAGCTAGCCAACTTAATTATAGGCCAATCATTAAAATTAACCACCTACTATCTTAATCAGACTAGATTAGTTACTATAACAACTGACAGCACACGATGGCAAGCTATTTTTTTCTCTAGCACTAAAAATAAATGCCTGGGACTGTTTTTGTTTTCTTTATCAGGCTCGAATACCACTACTCGGCAACCGGGCAGGGTAGCCAGTTAGGTATATAACTAGCACAGCTCTGCAGTTCCCACCATCAGGAGAAACTCAGGAACAAGCTTATGCCGTGTTGGAGCGTGTCAGCGGCATGCAGCTGTGTAATTGCTGCAATGGTGGTAGCATCTGTGACAATGTTATTCTCTAAGAAAGGGCTCTGTCAGGGTCTAGTATTTTACCTATGGTGGATATGGGGATGCCAGAACTACAAGCACCTTTGCACCTTGTGACGTTTCACTTATGGTCAGAAATCTCAGATGGCCTAGCTTTCAACTAGGGTGTCCTAGCTTCCCTCAAGCACCTATGTAGCTACATCCCTTCTATTTGTTTGTTCTGGAAAACCCACTTGTAATAAACTAACCAAAATGCAGCAGCTGCAGTAAAAGAGCAGAACACTTTTATATTAGCAGTAATAGTCATTTTGATAAGTGTCAGTTTAAAGTACTTTGTTCAGAGAGTGGGGGAGTGTTCCTCTTTGGTGGCACTTAGATTTGGACAACGAATGTGTGTGCATGAGCACATGTGTGTGTGTGTGTGCATCCATTCATCAATGCAGAACATATTGTCTTTCTGTCTGCCAAAAGGGTCCAGCTGCACCTGCTGTCAAGAGATATCAGAACACATGTCAAAGCTGTGTGTGTGTGTTTCATAAAAGTGTCACTGCACTCAAAGTATAACTGTGTAATTCTACTTATTGTGATAAACAACATGTTAGTGCCATTAAACAACCACAGCCATGCTCCATTAGCCTCTTAACAGACAACTACATTATCCACAATGCAGCACGCCCAGCTAACCCTTTCCTTATATTCCAGAGCCAAAATAAAAAAAAAACTCTTTCTGCATGTTGTTTAAGACACGCTTTAAGACTTTGTTGACCAGTAAAAATGCTGAGAAAGCATAATGAAAATTAATTCACAAATATTGCCACAAATATTCAGGAGAGCAGCAAAATAAAAGCACCGGCAGTAAGACACTCCTAATCCCGAATATCTGGTGCAAACACAAGCACAGCTCTGACTGCAAGCAAGAGCACATCAGTTTGTTCTGTTATGGCGCCATCTGCTGCCTGCCGGCCCTAAACACATGAAATACTGGAACACAGCACGCACACATACCATTACAGCCTGTATCTTTGCTGACTTTGCTTACAGAGTGGTTTTAATAAGCCAAAGAAAAACAGTATGACTATTATTAACGTCACTTTTAAGGTAGCTTAATTATTAATTATCATTCACATGCTAATAAATAAAATAAGAATATTTTATAATATAAATAATATAAAAATCCCACAGAAATTGTTGATTTAAGTACAATTCTGAAATTTTATACAGGACAACCTTGAATGAAGCTCTAACAGTATTCATTTGAATTTCTTTGATTAAATGTCATTTTAATACCATTATTCGCAATCAACTTTAAATACTATAAATCAGTAAACCCATGTGACCAAAAGACTAAATTCAATCTGATAAATGAGGTGACTAATGACTCACCTTAGCCATGAGCTTTCACCAACTTGAAGAGACAATACAAGAACATAAACGAGTAGTGTAAGGACGCACTGCTAATGTTGGAATTTACAAACATTTGCATATAGTGGTCTGTTTTTAATACTTTACATTTTCCTGAAATTACTTCTTATAGCCTTACAGAATAACTCTGTACGGTCTATAAGAGAGACAACTGTGTGCGATTGCATACAGGAATGTCCGTCTTTCTCAGAGCCAACACAGCTGTAACACAGCACTATAACCTAAACGGACAGATTGCTCAATACAGGCGAAACGTCAAGGACAGAGTTACACACAATCTGAGTGTGCAGAGCTGGTATGAAATTCAAAAGCAACATCAAACACACTTACAGCAGTTGCATTTAGAGCCATTTAGCTGTACAAGCACATACAGTCACAATGAAGTAGCAAAAGAACATGGTGAATGTAAGGCATGTACAGTCATATATGTCATATAATGACAATGGAATCATATCAGTATCAGCAATCAGCAGCAGAAAAACAATTATATTTGGGTGATGTTTCTAACCAATATTGGGTGTAACTGTGGGATGTCACCCACAGTCCTGGTTTCGACATTTTTAAAGCATTTGTATATCAGCATCAGCACCAACAGATATGTCTATGTATGTGAATTTTGCACTCAGTCCAGATTTTGGAATTGGTGCACCCCTAGTATTTTCCTTTCCTTCTCTTTCTCCTTACATCAGTACGGATCACTCTGGCTCCCTAATCTCAAAATCCCGGCTGAGAGAGAAAGACAGAGAGAGAGAGAGAGAGAGAGAACAGATGGCTTTCTTTTCTCCCCTGGCATGATATTGAAATCATGGCAGCAATACTGCCTGATTCAGTGAGTCACTGGAAAGAAAGATGGCAGGGAAGAAGAAGTCAGAGAGTGCACATTCTCTTATCTATCTATAAGCATGCAGAAATTTAATGTAATGCTTGTTTCAAGACATGCAGATAAGTCATCATTCAAGTACCCTGCAGGAGAATACTGTGTGATCTGCAATAAGGGGTTTAGTTCAGATTTGATTAAGGTAGTTATTTCCCCCCAGTCCCTTCTGTCACATATGCAGGCCTGCCGTCAGGGTCATTTGGTCATTTAGTGGGACAATGCCCCACCAACATACATATATACATGCATGGGTCACTTTTTTTTTTAGGGACGCACTGTGTTATGGAGAAACAAATAGAAATTAGGAGACAGGTTTCCGTAAACCATTTATTTGTTTATTAAAACAAATAGAAATTGTAGGCAGAAAATGTAAGTGTGCTCTCTCTAGAGTATGTGTAATTTATATTCACCTAGAATCAACAAAACGTCATTTGATTAGGGGTGTTTAAACTTTTGTGTACTATTGTATATCTACTCAGCCTGCAGATGTTTGGCTCCATCCATGCACACTGAAGTTGTGCTTTTTGACCTCTTGCATACGACCTAGTCTTGCATTGCCAGACTCTCTAGAGACAGCCAGACTCTCTAGACAGGGTCTGGTACCTTTCGCCAAGAATCGCCTACTACTGCAGAAAAAGTAAATCCAGCTGACATGCAAAACAACTTATCACAAGCCTGCTATGTGGCATGATGTACAGAAGGGGGCGATCTTGAAACTAGAGTCACAACATAAACAGTCCATCAGGAAACACAACTGTATATGATGGGCAGAGCGTGTGTGGCTGACACTACTGGAACTTAGCTGGAAAAATAAAACTGTGATCCATGTCGGACTACCACACAATCATACACGGAAGTGTGTATATATGAAAGTGCTAAAAGCCAGTCAGAACACAAGTAACTCAGTAAAGATATCAGACGTTCTGTCTATGCATGGCGTGTCTGTAGCTGAGACTACATACGACCATGTGTAAATGAGATTTTCATGATATCACAAAAACAAATAATTTAAAATTGTGTTGTACATATAAGATTCAATAAAGGTCATTTATTGTCATGAACAGGCCCTGTAAGCCATTGCCTAGGTGTACCAATATATGGGGTCCAATAAAGACATTAAGCAGCCCAGTCTCAATGTGCCCTACAGGTGCAATCACCCTGTTTGTACTGCCCATATTTAGTGATAGAACATATTGCATGTTCTAATAACATCAGTCCTGAATTGCAGTTCCACACTCATCCACAGGCTGAAGTCTATCCATCTGTGCTTAATCCACTTACTTCTTCACAAAATGCAAATCATGAGAAGAGTAAACTGTAATTTATCAGTTCATGGAGAGAGAATTCTGAACCAAGAGCACTTTAGAGAGAACTGTAGTGTTTCCTTCTGAGTACAGAGGAGGCAACAGCGTGTGTGTGAGTGTCTGTGTCACTATGTGAGGAAAGGGCGACAGGGGTGACTCATGGATTACACTGGTGAAGCCATCTGTCTGGCCACACACACACACGCACACAGACAAAGAAGAGCTATCCATCTACCTTGCACACAGCAGAAAAGAAATACAGCCACTACAGTTTAAAATACTAACCTCCACTCTCACACTTCATTTTAGATGACATTTTGATAAGAACTGTTATCATGATAACCAGGATTACCTGATCTGAGTCATGTTGAAAACCGATATAAATGATACTGGATGTAAACACATACATGATCACACACATGAATTTAATTCTGTATTAATGTGATCAAGATATGTTGATGTTTATAGAACAGTAATGGACTGCTGTGTTACTGAGCAGCTATGTTCTGCTTTTTGTCATACTGCATTTTGTTACCATTTTATTAAAACAATATGACACTTGTGGTTGTGCATTACTATGACTTCACCCCAGGGGGTTTAAGCATTGTGCCTAACACCACCCCATGGCCTTTCATGGCAGCCTGGAAGGTGTCTGATGCAATTTGTGACAACAGTCATCTTCACCTATAAAACAAGGATCTGAGTGAATGATCTACTACTGTCATCATTTCTTTGCCAGTATGATGTTGTTTTTGTATTTGGAGACATCATGGAGGATCTCCTTTTTTAGTCTGTGCATGTGATATTTTCTGCTTTTTCACTTTCACCAAAAATATACACAGTATAGCTTTAAACACTGTGATTTTACGCTCATTAAATACATTCCATGCAATTTACTGGAAGTTTCTAGCAGACATGGTAACATTATGACATAACATTATAATACCTAATAACATTTGCCCTGTATGTCGCAGTTTTACAGTGACTCTTTTAGTAAAGAGTCCTGGCATAGAGGCCTGGCTGTTTTCCATTTTGCAGATTGAAATCCTGGTGGCTTAGAATGATATTTTTCTAACAAAACTGGTCCCACCAATTACAATGATTGGTTATTTTAAATAATTAGAAGTACTATGCTATAGCTAGCTTAAGTGTGTCTTATACAGAAACCATAAAGAAAAAACGTAATACAACGAGCATGATCATTCTGCAACATGCATGTTTTAGCTCCTATAAATCATTGGTTTCTGAGGGTTTTCCACTTGTGGGTATACATGATAAACATAACACCCATCTCCAATCACATCTCAAAGATTAGCCTACATTGGTGTCTCTGACCAGCAGGAAAGCGTTTCAGATCCCAGCTGCTGAATGTATGGAAATGTATGGAGATCTATTCACTAGAATCTATGTACAGAGCTGTGATCCTGTGGGAGCATGTGATGTAACACATTAACATGAAGCAGTGAGGTCAGTGCACATAACTACATACAAGGGCTGTACAATATATTAAATAAACTGTTCTCACAATACTGTCTTTGCAGAGTCTGCTTGAGTTTCTGTGATGAATTAAGGCATAATGGTATTAGAAGAACATAAATCATTTTGAATGAAACAGTGTAGGTCAGCATTTCACCATATCACATTACTGATTCCCCAAATGAGTTTCATTAATATAGTGTCAGGCATATCACAACAGCAACACGTAGCAATATAATTACAGTATAGTTTGGCACTGCCATGAACTTCATGCATTGAAAGGCTGGCACAGGTTAAATACAGTGAGGGTGGAATCTGTTCAGATTGGCACCAGGTTGTAGAATTCCAGCTATTTTAAGAACGGCTTGCACCGCTTTTTTTACATGCGTTTTCTTGTTTCCTGTTTGCAGCTTTGGGTCCCCATGGTAACGAGTGATTTCCAACAAAGCCCAGGCGTTGCCAAAGGAGACAACCGGCCCCAAGTGCATTTCATCCTCGCTGTGACTCTGGCATCCTGGAGCTATGGGGTAAGAGCCGATCACTGCATGGCTTGTGCAATGATATATATATACATACATAAACACATTGCTATTTCTAATCTGACATGTGAATATGTGAAGATTTTTTGCAGTCTGAACAGCAAATTCAAGGATTCAAGCCATATTTGTATGAGGTTTGAATCTGATTTAAACTGGAATTCTGGATATGAGATTTTGGCAATGTTTTTTTTTTTTACTTTGTATGTTGTAGTTTACGGAGACGTCTTCATTTAAAGACTTGAACTCCTGTCTCTAAATAATACTACTACTACAGTCTATAGCATGGTAGCATTTTATTGACCAGGTCAACTTAAACCAATAGTCTCCAGCCCTAGTCCTGGAGAGCTACTTTTTTTTGTATCCATTAAGCCTAACTCTAATACATCTGATACAGCCAATCAGGGACTTGGGAAGAGGTTGATCAGCTAGAGTAAGTGTGGCAAATTGTGGCTGAAACTAGGCTATGCAGGAAGGTAGCTCTCCAGGAGGGGGTTGGAGACCATGCTGCAAAACACTGTTATTAAATATAGCTTAATCACTCTTTCAGTTAGTTATCATCCCTAAGTTTGCTAAGTTTTACCCCTACCTGGTCAGCACATCTACACATGCACTGTCCCTACAGCACCCAAATGCAAGCAAATGCAACTACAAGCAAATGCGACTACAGTTTGACCATACAATTCCAACTGTTACTTGCAACTTGAAATCTAACCAGTCAGTCTAAAAATTCAGATACAAATCAGATTTTCCCTGCAGTGTGAACAACATTTATATCTCCATGTGAGACAGAAACAATTACACCTGGTCAGTTCATTTGACTTGTATCTGGATTCTAACAGGATGCAGTTACACATGCTAATCATATGCATCTCTGATGAGTCCGACTAAAATCTCTTTGCTACGTGGCAAACATGCAAATCATCTCACGCAACCAAATTCCTTTTTTGCTCTTTGTTATTCTCTTCTATTCAAAGGAAAATCGCAGGTTTGCAATTGTTCACTGTTCATTTCCTTACACTGGCAGTGAGATGGTGAAAATCTAAAGAGCAAAGTAAAGCTTGACCAAACCCGCAGTTCACTGAAAGCTAACTAGCTCAACGAAAGCCAGCAAAGTAGACTACTTAATTAAACTCTGAAAAGCAACTCACATCAGGAGATGAACTGGGGAACAGCCATGCCACTGTTCCATGCCTGCAGTCCTGGGGGCATTTTCCCCATGTGCAGAACAGTAGTGGGAGGCACCATCACAGCGTTGTCAAATTTGGCTCGGAGAGACGGATGCATTGTCATCTGGCTAAAATGTCAGGCCAGCTCCTGAAGTGGTTTGAAGGACCTGTTTAAATGCATCTCATGTGCATTTCTTTATTCCCTATTGAGATATAATTCTGATGCATGTATTGAGCATGTGATTCTGAACAGGGACAAAGACTGAGTTCTTCAGTCACACCATCATTTGTGCTGATGATCTCAACTAGTACTTGGGCTTACTAATTAGCCTTACTAGCAGGTCTAATTTTGCTGTATCAAATAGTCCATCTATAAGCACAAACATACTACACTGGATTCTTCTAAATCAGACCCTCTTTCTTAAACACCTTACATATTGTTTAGGTGACTTGCATTTCTTAGATGCTAAGAAATCAAGTCCTTGTGCAAGGAGAACACAAATGGTTTACACGGTAATACATTCTTTCAACTTTTACAAAGCTGGAAGTTTGTACAGCACTGGTAAAAACAAGTTTAGAATGTGTTATTCGTTTTAAAAAATACTGATGTTGTGCTAAAGCTAGCATCATGGCAAATTCATAGTCATTTCCAATCTATCAAGACCACAGTCCAGCTGTTAAATTTCTAACTAAATGACTAGTTGAATGTAAGAAATGATTTTCCAACAATCTTTAAAGGTTTCCAAGAAATTCTCTTTTTTTCACAAAATTAACCTCTGAATCAACCCTGTGATTTTTGGGTACGAAAAATCTCAATCCCAAAAATACTGCATTGCTAGTAGTGTTTTTCTGAAGACTGCCAATACCATCGGCACTTCCAAGAACATAAATAGCAGGTGAACTGGATTCAGTGAAGTAGCCATTTTTGAAAGAATTAATTAAGCAAACTGAATCAAACTGCACATCACTATAGTCTGTTCCTCTATTCACTACACTATGTGTGCAACAACATGAATATAGCCATATTTTTTCTCATTCAAATACTAGAACAGTAACAGTAAAGGTACAGAGTTTTTGTGAACATGCTTTAAGGCAGCACATTCTATGTCTATTTTCTATTACACTCTTCAGAAACACAAATCAAGAAGAACAAATGAATAACAGCTAGGCTCACTCCACCACCAGGGAACCATCTTTGTCTGAAGGAAAATTCAGACCACTATCGCTCTGCCATAATAGAAATGACTTCCTTTGTCCTTAATGACCTAAAATAATTATTGGCCATGATGAAAAGCTGCAATAAGGGGCTCCATTTATAATAGGGATTAAGTTAATCTGGTGACGGCATTAGGAACTGCCTTCTTGTCTTCTGCTAGCTCATTTTGGCTCTGATTTGTTTAATTAACGATTTCAGCCAAGGAAGGAAAGGCACACTTGGAATGGGACGAACAAGCTGGCTGGAAAAGACTCGTCGGCTAAAACCCCCACAGCGCTAATAAAGATCATAACTCTGAGCCACAAATATAATCACTTCAGTACCCTTACCGCTACCAAGAACCTAGAGTAAGAAACATAGGGAGCTGTGAATGACTTGCTTTTGCAGAATTATCAGATGCTTTTAAATCTGTTGTTGCAGTATGCACTAAACAATTCAGTTGCTCTCACACATTTCAGACCAAATAAGAAAGGAATGAATGCATAAATATCAGGCTCGGAAAGACTGCATGGTAATGGGTGTACTCAAGCAATATTCCATGCTGTGCAGTTAGTTTTAACTTCTTAAACCACAAAGGCCTAAATTTCTTGCATATTGGTTTTGTACATATTAGTCCCACAGTATTAGTTATCATGTATTTCAGCAGTCTGCAATGTTGCAAACATCTCACTGCTGTAAGAATATTATATAATAAGTCGATATATTTTTTTTACTGATTTTATGTACATTGATGAAGTGAATTTATCAGCACTAGCAGAAAAGCTTGCTGTACAAAATAATGCTTGAAGGAAGATCTACCAGTGCAGTAAGACAGTTGATAATTACTTGCTAAGATCACTTTACAGAAGAAAGAATGTCTAGAAATATGAATAATATTTCTATGATACCCCTGGAACTAACAATGTGAAACATCACTATATTCACCATATTTAATGTACTTAAGATGCTTAAGTTTATGCAGCGTAGTAATTTAAATGATTAATATATGAACAATAAAAAGCCTGAATTCTAATTTAAACTAATGCCATTGCTGATCACAAGGATCCAAGCCAGTCACCCTCTTTTCATTTTTTAAGAAACAGTGTGAAGTCTCTTAATGCTCTGCAGCAAACGAGTGGCACAGGAAGTTCGAAAGCATGCAAAGTGAGAGGTGGAGGAGAAAGTGTATCACGCTTGTACCTTCACTGAAGAAAGCGAAAACCTTCAATGCACAGTAATCTAACAAGACTGTATTTGCAGTTTTCAATTTCTATTGGTCCATTCACCATAAAGCATTCACACCATGTAAAAGGTAGCAGGTGTCTTCTTTCGGCCTTACCTGGACAGTAGCTCCAGTCACCATCCCTCCACTCATGGGTTTCCCTGGCAGGGCTGACCAAGCCCAGCCCACAGAGCAATGGTCAGATACAAAAGAATAAAGGGGTTGGAAGGAAAGAGGAAGAGGGTGGACTGATCGGTAATAAGGGGAGACCATACAGTCGCCACTGCCAGTGGATTACAAGGCTGGAGGTATTAGCACACTGTGATATCACACACACACACACACACACACACACACACATACATACACACACACACATAGATGCTCACAGAAAAAATCGCTTAGAGGATTAAGTGGCTAGAAATAGTGAAGTCTTCTCAACTGACCCAGAATCAGGCCTTAGAAGGAGCTACACACATACACACAAACACTACACACACAAAATTGTAGTGTGCGGGAGGGGTCCCAATAATTCCACAACACAGAATATCTTATCAGATGCAATGTGCATGCGTTCATCTGTGCGTATGTGCGTGCCTGTGTGTGTGTGTGTGTGTGTGTGTGTGTGTGTGTGTGTATGCGTGTGCATGGGGGGAGGGGGGGTAAATCTCCTCTTAAGCCTCCTTGAGGTGAAGCAGAAGCAGTGTTACACTCAGTGAGTATTACAGTGTGGCACACTCTTCGAACACCAGCCCAACCTCAACCACTCTCAAACAAAAACGCTTCAGCGTTTACTTCCCATCAGCCTGAACAGATTAAACTCACACTAACCTGCTCTTCTAATATAATAAACCCATGCCTGTGGATTTACAAGGCCTTCAATCTGTCTGCCATAAGCATCACAACTCCAAATCAAAACAGAGTTTCTGTCAGAAATGTCATGTGACCAGAAGACAGAAGGACACAACTACTGACGACAGAGGAGAAAGAAAGAAAGAAAGAAAGAAAGAAAAACAAGGCAAGAATAGTTACACAACAGGGTTACAAAGACACATACAGAAGACTGATTAAGGTCTTATTCTTTGCTCAATAAAAGCCAATTTAGACCGTTGTAAAGTTTTAGTCAGCACTAATTTGAGATGTTAAAGTGTTGAATAAATCACTAAACATTTGCATTACAAAATCTAGTAGCCAAAAGCAAATAAGCTGAGAATGTTTTAGGTTTCAAATTAGTTTCAATCAATATGAACCCATTTCAACAACTTAATATAGATTAACTGAATACTCGTTAATTTTTTTCTTTTTCCTTTTCTCTGCAGTTGAAAAGTACATTGAATAAGTACCAGAAGTATAATGCAAATTGACTGACTGACTGCTTTTTTTTTTTAGCTTTCAGCATTTAGTGATGACTGAAGGTGCATTCCAGTCGCCCTTGTAGTTTGCTGCAAACTGGAACACACAGGGTATTTAGACATTTTAAGCCTGATACCAAACCACAGGGAGTGAAGATGTTCCATCAGAAAGGAACTTTCAAACTGAGTGTACTAAACAACAGTGTATCACTTTGCTGTAAGTGTTCAATTATGATGTTATAAAACGTGCTGAATGAAGGTACTTGTCAACTGCAGTTTCCTTAACCCACATCCCCTACTCAAGTGTGTAGGAAGTATAACGTTACTTGTTAAAGACCGTTTGGAATGCAATTTTAAAATTTTACTTCAGACAAAAACACACACCATAGTACTGGCGATTCATTAATCTCAGCTACAGTGCAATTACTGTCAGAAATCTCTTTACAGCATCTAGAACCTACAGGAACAACACATACCAGATTTCCAGTTATGTAATAATACATAACATAATGAACAAAGCTAAATGCACAGTGAAGAAACCATTTAGAATAATCTAATTCTAAATTCAAAACATTGGGCTTTAATTAACAAAGAACAAGACCTTAATTAATCCCCAATATGTGTTCATTAAAATAAAGTGTTGGTGAACAAATGAGACAGAGTTAGTGAAACCAAGACAGACCTACACAGAGACAGACAAGGCAGTAGATATAAGCATGCTGTGGTAAGACAGAAACGTTGAACGTTTCCTGTTATGTGATAAACTCTCCTCTTCTGACCCGCACAATACATGTGTATAGGACTGTATGTTTTCATTTGTCAGCTTTGAATGAAACAAGTTTCTATGTCTACAGTAAAGACCAGACTACCTTTCCCATCTATCCTCTCCAAGCCATCTTCATTGATAAAAGCCTTTATAAACACTGTCAACAATAGCACTAACCCAACATAATAGACCCAGTTTAGTCTCCTGTTACAGTGAGTCACTATCCTGCGCACATGTGTTACCACAGACTGTGGGTTCATCAAGCTCTAAGAAGAGTCAATGTAAAAGCACTGAAGGGCAAAGCAATGGAAACACTAGATAGAGATTGCATATTCAATCAGTCACTTTGCAAACTGGTCATCCAGTCAATAACATAACAGGAAAGAGTGCATGCTTTGGAGCTGACAGCGGCCTTACATAACCTAACTTGAGCATGTTTCTATCCTCATATCATCTAAAGCATATGGGTATGCATTTTCTCCTGTTAGATGTTGGATTATCATCAAAGAGCGCTGGATGCTGACCCTCCAAGGTCTGAACTGAATACCCCTGTACTGGACATAGAAGACCTAAAGACGAATGCAAGCGTTGAATAACCCTTTAAACTGTAGGACATTTAAGGTGATATTTCAGTTTGCATTAACTAAGTTAAGGCGCTCATGCTTACTGAGCCCTTACAAACATGACATGTTTTAAATAGACATGACATAAATAAACATGACATAAATAGACTGGTTTTGTTTTGTTCTATTAAAATTACAGCAGAAGGGATTTTAGACAGTATTGTAAATGTTAACCACACAGAATCTATGTTTGAAAAGAAACAATTTAATTTAGTGCATTTAAAACTGTTCTTTTAAGAACAATCTGAAGAACGAGAAATTTAGTGAATGTCCATCAATAACACTAAAACTAAAAATCAATATTGTTGTATAGATGGCTTTCCTGTTTACAAACATTATTGGGTGAGTGCACAGCCAGGGGACAAACCTGCATTGGCAACTTAGCCATAAATAAGTCAACTGGTGTAATCAATGCAGAATGTAAATAATTTGTAAATTCTTGTTGACTTAACAATAAAATGCCATTGCAGAGTTGGATCTGTTTATTTGTCTTTCATTTGCATATTAATATAACATTATGTAAAACATTAGTTGACAATAATTGACTATTAGTATAGTCAGGCTAGTCACCAGTTTGCTATCCACTAAATGTTTAGCTAACAGGACTGATCCAAATTGAAAAAGCCTTTATGGCTTGCTGATATGTCCTATGAATTTCACCCAGTACACATGTTTGTTTGTTAAGCCTGTCTATTCTCTCCTTATCTGACGATATCAGAAGTAGCAATGTTCTTTGGTAGACATTAAGGGAGCTGAGTTGTTCTTGAGAGCTGATCTTTTTATCGCTGTGCCCAAATTTCATTGCCTACCCTAAATCCACATATAAGGTGGTGGTGGTGGTAAGGGGGTATATTACCCTTCTTTACCTGAATCACCTCATTTTTTGTTGTACACTGTTCACCCTTTTGGTCTTTCAGAATGTCTTCTGCAGATTTAAGTCTCCATATCATTTTATGGCAAAAGCAATATGAACTGAGCAAAAGGAGAGGAACCAATAAAACCCAACAAAATGTGCCTTACAGTAGCCAGCTGATAAAAGTGCAGCACCTGGAACTCGTTTTACTGAGCATGTCTAACAGGAGCTAATCTGCCTGATGTGTATAAGTGATCTTGACAATGGAAGTGAACTTCATACCGCATTGAGTGTTGAAGAGGACAGCCATGACTGGGGCTGCCAAAATGCTAACTGAACGCAGGTGTTGTTCAGTAGGTAATAATTAATTATTCACTAATTGCACCCAAACAGTTCAGCTCTAACCAACTGCTACAAGAAAAAAGTATGTCAAATCCCTTGAGCTGCATCATGAAACAGAAGTAATATAAAACAGGAAAGAATCAGTGACTGCTTATTTTGCTTCAGAGAGTTCATTAAGTTGGTTTACTAATATCAAGTTGGAGTACCTATGCTACCTTACACCACAGTAAAGGTTCTAAATGTGTTCTATTCAATGCATGGCTCTAAAAACATTAGTTGGTTTAGAACCTTTCCATTATCTGGAGGTTCTAAAAACCTTAAAAAAAGACCATCCACACATTCAGTTTCCAAAACTGTCTCCAGAAACCATCCAAGAAAGGTTTTTTTATGGAACAAAAGTGGTTCTTTCAATGGGATTACTTCAAACAACCCTTCTTGGCAGCAGTGCCGGTGGTATAATTGAGCCCTGCAGGCCTAGGCCCACCCATTTTTATCAGTGGCCCTCCCAAAATGACTGCTTGTAGTTACTTTCAGTATTGAAATCATATGAATAAAAAACAAATGCGAAAAGGAAAATGTCTTCTTAACATCAAACAATCCAAATCCCAATTTAATATCCATAACTGTGAGGTACACTCTCAAACAACACCCGGTTACTGTTTTAGTGCTAAATCAAGGAGCATCTGCTACAAGACGAATGAGTTTATGGAGTCCTGTATTAGCAGTGGTTAGCAGTGTGGTCAGAGATGTTTGTGGGGTGGACTGTTACATGGATTTCAGAACTGGAAGCTTATGAACATTATTTTAACATTGCTTTAATTTAAGAATAGAACACCACATAACACAAATACATACAGCCGTCCAAAGCTGAACTAGAGGTGTAAGAAAATATTGCAATATTGTGTTTGTGATACCGTATTGATTCTCACAAACACAGACTTTTCACAGTATAGATTTTTAATTCATAGTTTACAATCAAAGATTCACGGCTGACATGGCTTCTCTCTGTTGTGTTTAAGCTCCAGATCACTAGAGAGCAGTGTTCTTCAGCATTAAACCCTTCCACTCCAACATAAACAAGTACCATAAGGGTGCACAGCTAACGTTAACATTAGCAAGCCTACGCACATGGTGGTTTTTATTTATTTATTTATTTTATTATATTGTACAATTATACTATTATTACTATATTATTACTATATTATATATTTTAAACTAGACAATTTCCCTAAAATTAAACTTAGGCAATCACAATATATCACCATACGCTGGTTACAGTATCGCAATATACCGCAATACAACTCCTGTATCTTCATACAAACCATATTGCCAGGTTCTTGCCAATATATAGCCCTAATCTGTATGTGTCACAATCATTAGGTCATTACCAGTAAAGGACAAATGGCAGAAGTCACCAGCATATTGTCCCTGTCCAAATAAAAACAAGTATCTCCAAAATAGCAACTTTACAGGAGAGGACAAAAACCTAATTTAATTTTAATGTAAGTCAATAGAACCAGACGTTTTTCCAAGCAGTTTGGGGCCATTTCTGTTGGTCCATAAAATATCAGTAAATATCAACAAAAATGGAGATACATGTTTTACTTTGAGCAGTGACGATATTAAAGTTAAGTTTGTCATTGTTCCCCCTGTGTGCAAAAAAAAAAGAGATACAAGGGTAGAATTTTTGTCCTATTAAAATTATTATGCGTTTTGGCTGTGGGTACACTTACAGTAGCTGCATTCCATTCCACATGAGCCCTAAAACCTTCATTCAAAACATCCTACAGCATCATATTCAAACATGCATCTTTATCCGATATGCAATGGCTGATGGGTAAAATTTTCTTGCAGCTTCCTAAAAAGTGACAAACTGTTGTTCACCTTTCCCTGTGCAGTTTGAAGCTCGCTCCCAACTTTTTCAGTGTTTGTGGATTGGAACCAAAATTTAAACGTCTGAATACCCTGTGAATACCCTGTGCAGTCCGCTTTGGGGGAACTACTAGGCCGACTGGAATGCACCTTTGGTCTACCCACCATGCCGATCTATAAACAGCAGTCCTAGTGCTGCTACTTTATATTTAACAGTGTAGATTTGCTTGTAGTCACGTGTTTGGTTCAGCAGGGTTTTCTAACAATACTGAGTGGCAACTTGTCAAGCTCAGGCAAGATCTATCAAACTCTCCTGTCCTCAGACACTGACGTTTGTGACAATGATTTCCATGCTGAAAAGATATAATGAAAGGAAATGTCAGAGTGAGAGAGATCATGTGGACATCTATAAAAGTTAAATATGCCTTTCCCTTGGGTGCATTTAAAGAAACATTATATACATTATTACTGATTTATGAAGGTTAAACATTACATTTTGATTTACCAATTTTTACCCTACCCAGACGAACACCAAAAACCCAAATTTTGTTGCTTTCTTCTCCAAAGTCAACCGTATTTTCACTAAAGCTCTCCAGGGGGAACATGTATTGACAAGCCTTCCTAAGAAAACTTGTTAAGGCTTTTGTGCCTTCTCCATTCCATGGTTAGTCAGATGACCAAAAGCTTTCATCCCTGAAAATTAGCATCAGCCAGGTTTGCATCAATATTTACACTGACTGTAGTGACATTTGTTCAAGTGGCTCAAGTCCATTTCCCACTCCAGTTGTCAGACACTGGTCGTACCCCACGGCATCCCCAGCTTAAATGAATAATGTATCAATCTATGGGTGGGGGGTAGCAGATAGGCACATTATTCAAGATGGCCTGGGGCTCTGCAAAAGGAGAGGGGGCAGCAAGGCAGGGCTCATTAGGGCTGGATTTCATTTCCATATTTTCAATTTCAGTGGATGTTGGTTTGACACAATTCTCTTCAATCCCTACTTCATACAAGGCGAGCAGAGAAAAGGAAATTCGAAGAACCTCAACCTTAAGGCCAAATGCATGGACATAACCTTGTTGTGTGACCATAAAGATGTCCTTCAGCATTTTCAACTGACAGCTGAAGTCAAAGGTCAAGTGACTAAGAAGGCAGTTTGTTTCTCATGGTCAAGGCGAGCTTTGAAAATCAAGAGCAGAGCCATTTTGTCAAACGTTCACGCTACTAGGAAACTCTGACACAACGGAACCCAGAAATGTCAAGGAGGAAAAGCTTTTGTAGAGTGTGCTGAGAAAAATTCGTTAAAGCAATATGGCAAAGTTGAACCCAAGTGGACCAGACTGTTGAGTCATTGTGTGGGCTGAGGAAAACAATGCGAGAAGACAGTACGAGGACTAAAGAAGTGGAAATGGCTCGGAACGATGTTCCCTCAGCATTTAGGAGAAAATTGCCAGGACTTCAACAAAGCTTTTCAAATGAGAAATGACAATATGCCCAATGTTTCAGGCTTTCTGTCCTTTCCAGGAAGAGAGGCCAGAACTGACTCAATAGCTGAGTCTTTATTTTGCAGTGAATGAACACTACTCTTCATCCACTCAGACATACACATACTCAACAGACTTCTTGTTCCTCTGGAAGCTTCTGACCATGCCTCTCACTCTCTCACACATTTCATACTCAAACACAAACAAAGAAAGCTGGAATCCATGGAATACAATACTGATCTACAGTAGATCATATTTGTCACCGGACAGGTTTTTAGTACAGGTTTACTTTAGAACAATATGATGCTCGCAGCTAATAACCAGACTAAAAGACACAAGACTAGACTTACATTGGCAGTAATTGACTTTTCAGCCACAGGGATCCATCAGTATAACTAAACTCTCATAATATTCTATAGTTCACACCATTACAACCTGCGTGACAGCACAGAAAACCCTGAATTACAATGTTTCCTAATTTATATATTTCAGCCTCCTTATCTGGGATAACACTGTGCCCCCGCACAAACACAGAGCTATCTCAAGCCTACACAGTGATTAATCATAATTAAGCAACAATAAGCCACTCTGGCAAGTCGATTGTCTGCTGTGTGATGTATGCTCTTTATTATCTGAGCTAAAATACTGCACACCATGTTACATTGTTGTGTTACCATTAACAGCTGACATATGAACAATAAATTTAATAACCAACAAAATACATATGGCATCAATTAGAGCCACACAATGTATATTAGACATTCAGCGAGGAGTGATGCCCTTTATGAGTCATCCTGTTAATGCCAGCACCATTGGCACATGGCTGAAAGACGCACGACTACACGCACAACGACTGCCCTTAACACCACATCAACATCGCCAAAGACAGCAATGGTGTTATGCAGAGACTCAGAATGCCAGCAGAGTGCCATCTTCAGTGGTGAGTCCCACTTTTATCTTGGTGGAGATGACCACGAATCCATGTGTGGAGGCATTATGGTCAGCGCCAAGATGAACGGTTTGTTGTCACACGTCACACGTTTAGTGTCACTGGTGTCACTCCATGTCACTGGTGTCACTCCACCAGGCCTGGTGTCACTCCATCTCCACCCCTACTGCCAAATCTGAAAGCTTTTTATCATTTATTGCTCCTGGTAACCTTTTAGTTCCTTTCAAATAGCATTTGGGAGCAACTATTCTTTTGACGATGAGTATATGGATGTGTACACGCAACATTATGCATAGCAATATAATCACAATGCTGGTAATTTATCCATATCATGCAGCAGGAGCAATAATTAAAGAAGAAAGAGTGGAGTGTGCTAACAACTGGCATTAGATCAAAGTGGTGTTTCATATGAACTGGTCAGTGCACCACCTTATCGAGCCATGCAGAGAGATGTTTGAGTAAACCTTTCATAATCCTTTAGGGAATTCCATCTGTAGCGCAATGCAAATCTCACTGTTATCAGGCCCATCTAAAGGTACTGCTCTCAGGTTTAAGCTCCGTTCTCGTGTCATCTGGGTGGTGGAGAGGGAATGAATTTGAGAAAAAAGCGGGACGAAAACCGCATCAATCGGATTACTGGAACAAAAGATTTTGCCTGCTGCCGAAACAGGGAGGGGTTCAGAACGGGCTGTGTAACTGGATTACCTCTTACAATGTGGAGATTTTGCTATGAAAGCGGGAGACTACAGCAGCTTCTCTTCATCCATAATACGTATCCTAAGACAATAACAGAAGGAAACAGAATGTCTAGGGACAGGAACATTCAAATTAGTTTGCTGATAGCTCAAGGAATGCTATGAACATGGGCATACAGGACAAAAGGAGAGCTGAACAAAAGTGAAAAAAAGAAAAAAACAAAAATACAAAGAGCAAAGACGGGGACAGCAAAAAGGAGAGAACACAAAGAGAAACTTGGCTCAGAAGGATGATGTACGAACAAAGTCAAAGTAATTAAACCTGAGAAGGGGGGGAAGAAAAAAAGATCCTCTGAGAACTTAGCAGGATATGAGCTTTATAATCACCCCATTTAGGTATGAGTGCTCATTTCCCAGTCTTCGTTATCTGATGAAATATTTGAGCGGGGCAGCAACATAAGTATTACCACCTACTCCTACAGTTCAGTGAACACGAATGAGTCAATAGAGAATTGAACTGAGAACAGAATACAATAAAACAGAAATCCATTACACTGATAAAGCACATCCAAAAAATGTGAGAGTGTGTGTGCGTGTGTATCCGAGCAGGGGTCTGTGAGGCTTGTAGGGATTTATCCTTGTAGATTCTGACAGGCACGACTCCGCCCTAAATATGAAATATTGTGATTGCTGTCTGAAGGAATGCATGTAATTGGGAATGTCATCATCTATTCCATCAAAGATGAAGGAAGTTCAAACAAATCAAATCCCATCAAGCACGGCTGTCAGAATTCTCTCTCTCGGTTACCCTGTGTGTCAGTTAAACAAATTCTGAATCTGGCTCTGTTCACTTCCCTCACTCTAAACTTTTACTGAGGCATTCGATTGTGTGAGTGTGTGTGTGAGAGTGTGTGTGTGCGTGTGTGTGTGTGTGTGTGTGTGTGTGTGTGTGTGTGTGTGTGTGAGCTCTATTGAGTGACATGTGTTACATAAAAATAATAGTAATAAAAATAAAGCTTTAGAATGCACTACAAAGCTGCCCAGTGGCACAACCATCCATCCTAGCACTGGGAGATGCCCCAGCCATCTATGCCCAGGAGAAGAAGGCCCCACCCTCTCCTCCCATCACTCATGTGCTGTTGGTTAATGCAGGCGTCTGTTAGCTGATGTAAAAGAGTAAAGACTTATTAATACTGCCTTTAGGTATGAAAATGGTGACAGTTCTTCATTTATATTGCCAATTAGAAAACAGCTTATGGTCGTGTTGTGATACTGTCTACACTGCCCCCGCAATTTCAGGGGGTACTTCTCTGTTTCATCCATATCCATAAGCTTTCAGAGAACATGCAAGGTGGACGAAATGATCGCAGAGTACAGACAGAGCAATCTATCAACTCTGAACACAGGTAAAAGGCTTTTCAGTCAGACTCTGCATCACCTATACAGACAAATAAATAGCGTGAATCCATCTCTGGATGACAGTAATAGCAGCCTGTATTACAATAATGAGGATTTATAACATGCCATTATTAATTTATCTAATATCCAGCCTGAGGTACATCACAGATGTAGATAACAAGGCAACCTTTTAATGAGCCTCTTAATTACTGTTCATTTCTTTATTTCTCGTCTGCACTCACCAATGTTCAGCTCAAAGGGATAAAAGAACAGGGACAGCTACAGCAGAACATAATAGATGGGTAAAATGTAATAGCATTTCATTTCAGTTATTCCCAGCGTTCACGGGTTTGAATATTGATTTATATCCTATTACTCCACCCATCCAATAGCACTGTTGCCCTTTGAGAGATAGCTTAATAGCTCAGGTCGAGCAGTGCCTTGAGGCAGGGGTATGTATAGCATAGACATTTCACTGTCAGCTCTGTATACTGATACTGACTCTGCCTCCAGAGCAAAGAAAATTACACTTCACTGTATATTCTGTAAAGGGCACATATCAGGAAAAGCATCAAGAAAAGCGTGTTTCCTCATATTTTTCAATAATAATTCTGATGTCGTTTGTAAACATTGCTAGCAAGTGTCCAAACGAATGCATTTACCTAAAGGATGCACTCAAATTGCAAAGGATGTAGCCAAAGCCACCAGAAATTTTCAGCTTAAAGAAACAACTAAGTGTAAATATCGGCCATGTGGAACTATTTCCACGATTCTATGAGGAGCGATGTAGAAGCGATTTATAATCTCCTTTCACACCAAGCTTCAGTAAGGGATTCAACACCCAAGAACTTCCCCATTACAGGTTTGCTAGCACTGGAATCCTGACGAGAGATCTATGTGGGACCGATTTTTTAAATCCCGCTCCCACACTCCTGCTAGTATTCGTCCTGCTCTCGTCAACATATGTCCCAGTCCCGCCTGCACTGTAGAGGTTTCAGTTCACTCCCACCTGCAAATATAAAAGTCACAAATAACTTTCTCCTGAAATGATCACATCTGAAAATGATAACCATATGTAAGATTTGCCTTTAGTTGCTTTAATTGTGAAGTACTGGCCTTTTTATTAAGAGCACTTTCCACTGAGGTGGACGGACTGTCTGAAGAAAAATGCAATTCGTGTGCTGTTTGAGAATCACCAGTGGAACGCCACAGCTGGAATCTGAAAGCCTCCGCTGTTGAAGTGCTTTCTGAAAACCGGCTGCTTACTGTGTCAATCCATTAAGTCATTCAGGAACAATCAGAATATTCCATTCAATGAGATGAAAGCCAAAAAATAGACAGAAAAGTAAAAAAAGAAATACTCCATGTATGTGGTTTTAGTGGGATCCGATATTTGTCTATTTCTAAGGATCAAATGATTTAGCACTGAGGGAGACACCATCAAAAGAAATATCAAACATGAACATCAATGCCACTCTTCAGGCACCCAGGCCAGTTCAGAAGTATGTCTCTCCCTCTGAGATGCCTACAAAAAGTACAAAGACACACACACACCCCATCACTGACTGTATACTGATACTCTCTAGTATAACACTCAAAAAGCGTGTGGTATTGTGTTTTAACTGCACTATGCTTGCCTAGATTACCTCTGACAGTGCTGTAATATTGTGCAAGCTACGGGGCCCATATATTTTAGTTGAGTCATGATGCCAAGATGATATTTCTATATGCAATACTATACCTTCTACAACGTTTGTCATGCCATGCAGCAGTTTGCTTTGAAAAGCATCTATAAATAGCATAGAAAACCAGGGTATGATTGATAATGTCACTGTGGTGTCACCATGGTTTGCCCAGTTGTCGAATCCCCTATAGTAATGTATTACAAGATGATGAGACAAATGCAGTACTGCACAAAAATGGCACGCCAAGGCAGCTTTGTCAATATTTGCTCCTTGGCATTAGAAACAAAATACACTCTCCTCTCCGATTCTGCTATTTCATGCTTATTGATACACATCACATATTTTGGTAGGATAGGCATTTTCACAGCAGCATAGCTGAATTAAATCTTGAAGTCGGCACCACACCGAGTTGTGTTTTCTTGGCAGCCTTCATGCTTTCCGGTGATAAATGTTTCACACTGTCTATTTTAAGCTGAATTCATAGCTGGCCGTAACTCTGTATTGTTTTGCAGGCTCTAACACTGATTCAGTACATCAGCTAAACAAGCCTTTCAGGAGTATCAGCTTGGAGTAAACTAGGAACTTGGAAACTACACATCAACCTAAAGTCAAATCTTTCAAATGTAAATGTTTTCTCAGCTTGAGCATCTCCTTTCTCAGTTAGCTGTGGTTGTGATGTCTCGGCATATAGTTGTTTGGTTGCCTCTGATTGGTCTAACACATATACTCTTATGTTATCGTTCCCCATATATGACACAGATTTGATAAAATAGCCTATAATTAAAATGGCAGCTCTTGCACTCTTTTAAATCAAGATTTCGACATCAAATTGATTCATCTTTCAGCCCCAATCTGGACCAAAATCTTGAGTAGTGAACTGAACCTAAGGTGCAGTTCTGTCTGACACTGCTGCCAGAAACGCATTGGACGCAGCCCTGCTTCCAAAAGTTCTTTCCACAATGTCATAAAAACAGGAGAAGGACTTTTATGTGGAAAAGGAAAAGAACAACCAGACAATAGTGTGATTGTAATCAAGAAGTTAATTTTAATGTCTCACAATTACAGTATGAACTTTAAACAGATATTACTTCAACTGATCTCCTGTTCTGATAGACATGTGTACAACAACTTAGTTCAAATGCAGTTTAAAATGTATTACCTGAGCTCCCAGTTTCTTTAAAAGAGTTCAGCTCGTTTCATTGTACTGCCTTCATATTTCTCAATAGCTGATATCATACTGAGAGCAAGACTGCAAAATTTAGTGTCCCCTTTGGAGACACAGCAGTAAGTCAATGAGACAAATGCCTCCACATCCCGACACATGCACACACTCATAGACAGAGAACATTTATCCCCATTGCCAGGCTGGCACATAATTTCATCTGTCATTTTAATGGCTAAATTCTGCCTTTGTGTGGGAATCCATTCAGCAGCCCAGACCTGAAAGCATAGAAAGCAGCCACTAACAAATCACTCTGTGAAAATCAGCAGCAATCGTGACTGAACCATTTCTATTTGACAGCAAATAATTTTGCTAAAGGCGGCGTGTGCGTGTTTTTATCTGCACAGATAAATAATCAACAGGAACCCAACAAAAGCCTCATTACAGGTGACATTTTGCACACTCCACTGCATGTACGCAGAAATCTGGCTTCCAGAAGGATGTCAGTCACATGACTGCGCCTCAGGTGAAGCCCCATGTTATACTAAACTCATTTCGCTTTGCAGTAATTCTGTGCTTTTCTACCACATGCCATTTTTTGCAATTCATTTGCAACACCAATTTTTCTCATAACACTGAAATCTCAAGCGGCAAACATCCAGAGCTAACAGTAAAAGAACTAAATTTAGCTCTCCACTGGAGGCCCGGACCGATAAAGATGCTTTCATATTCCCTCCAGCTACATGAGCTTCTCGGCTCCAGCCGGAGCGTTCCGGAATGCGGGGAGAGGCGTGGAGCCACAGGTACCATGGAAACAAGATGGAGCAGAGCAAAAGCCTGAGGAGAGAATGAGTTTGAGGACTAAAAAAAGGGAAGAAAGAGGCCATTGTTGGCTATACTTCACACCTTATGATCAAATAAACTATAAATGGACAGCTAGAGGAAATTCAGAGAAATCAGACTCGCCTTCTGCTGAAAAATCACTTGTATAAAAACACTGTTAAAGTTCCCAAATGTACCAATCACTCCAAATGTTACGTAATTCATCACCGTTGTGATGTCACAACCATAAACATATTTACATATCACTGCACATCCAGCAGCATATATGTATAAAACAGCCTGTTATGAATTCATGATGTTTGTGATCTAAGAACCACCTATTTAGTCTACAATGCTTGTTCATGTAGCTTGTTTGATGCTCATTCATACCGAGGTTATAAAGAGCGTCTGGAGTAGAGCTATTTGAGTTGGGGAAAGACAATTCACCATTAAGTTTTTCCTGGTTGTTGGGAAGCAAAGGCATCACTGCAGGTAACAGTTTGTAACAGTTGTTCCCACATTTCAGCCCAGGCTCTTACATTAAGGCACAACACAAAGAAGACAACTGAAACAGAAGTCATTTACTTCAGTAGTTCTTAAACTAGTCCTCAGCTGTTGATACCACAAAGCTAAACTTTACAGAGTCATGTCTGAATGACACTAATTTATTTGTCTTTCCAGTGGCTCATCTCTTCACCTGGAGATTAGGGTTGCAATTGATTAGCGAGGCCCTAGTACTCCCCACACATATACCATCCCCCAAGACATCATTAATGGATAAATACCTCCATCAATAATTCATGCTGTACTGTCAGTCAGAGAGCTTGTCAAAGGAAGGTGGAGCAGTTCTTATACAGATAAAAGGCTCCTTCTAACCTTTTATCCATTTGTATTGCTAACTAGAGTCTTTGTTTACACTTGCATTCACAGAAAGACAAATTCCACTAATTCCTTAATAAGGACAATGTATGAAATATGAATATCAAATACGCAAATATGCATTGCTCTGATTACTTTGATGACAAAGACAGCCTTATTTATTATTAATAAGAATTTATGTTAATGCATAGGAATTTATCTATTAGAATTTACACAAATCTTTCACAGAATTAAATGAAATGTCAGAGTGCTGATACAATTTCGCCATTAGAGGTCAATAATATTCTGCTCAATAATATTATAACACGGTATTATGATTCAAACTTTTGTTGGGCTACATTTTAACTAACTCTTTATGACATTAAATATATAATCACGTAATTATATTTCACACAATGATTTGCATTTACATAGGTTTGACTTTCATTTTGCTCGTTTCCAAGGTCAAGAACTGACAAGAATACAGCAAAAATGAAAAACAAAAAAAATAAAGTTTTTCTTTCAGCAAAACAATACTGTACACTATGAATGGGCTATGTAAACAAAAAAAATATATAAAATTTATATAAAGAATTTATATAAAAATTTAATGCTGAGAGATTTTATGTGTTGAAATTCTGGTTAACCGCAGGGAAGGAAAAACAACAACAACAAAACATTATGTGGTGGCATGAAATAAGTACTACACTGGATACTGATGACTTGTTGACTTCTACAAAAGGCATTTCTCCTCAGTAGATGCTGTTCCAACATATTTTGATTGTTTCTGGTCCTAGCTAACAACAACTAGTGTAGCTACCCTGGCTAGCGAGACAGCCAACCTATCACTGCCTTCACTTTCAACCCCTTAATAAGGGTGTAAGAAAATATTGATACACTTGCATATTGCACTATGACGTTTCGTGATGCTTTATTGATTCTCATAAACACATTATCACTTTTAGATAACAGTTTAATGCAAATACTGGTGGTAGACAGTGGTTTTGATTTTGAGTTATGTATAAAGCCTCATTATCAAGTAGCGCAGGGTGGCAACGCCAACAGTACCGTTATCAAACTTATGTATATGGTGGTGTGTTTTTTACACTTTGATAGCTTTTCCTGAAATTATAAATTGCAATATATATTGCCTTGCTCACAATATCACAATACATTACAAAGTATTGAATTGAAAGTCCTGTATCATTATCCATACTGCATCACAAGGTTCTTGCTAATACACAGCCCTAGTCCTTACCATGCACCATGATCACATTCAGGCACTCATGTTTTGGAGTACAAAAGTGTAACATGATGTAAACTTATAAACAAGTACAGTCAAAACTGACACATTTCACTGAAACATTAGCCTGTAAGTTTTCTCCATCTTCCTGTGATATGTAAGCAATACTGCAGTAGTGATGTCAGTACTGCCAAAACTGGCACCTTGAACCGTTAACCGAGTACATGTGCACACAGACAAACCAGGAACCAGTAGTGCCACAATTATAAAAACATGCATTTTATAGTAATAATCACAATGTACAGTGGTGTATATTCAGTTTTGCTGTGCTACACTACATCCAGTTAAACAGGACTATTATGCTCTTTGAAATGAAACATTTGGTAAGTGCTGATAATATTGAGAAAAGAGTATTGTGATGTAGCTGATCTCAGTAGCGATAAACACTACTGTACACACATCAATAACAATAACATACATTTCAAATAATAATTTACCTAAAATAACCCCACTTGTTAAGCAATTAACTGTGCAATATGTGACCACATCTGTGCCCCACACATGAGCATAAATCAATAGCTATGGCAGTAAGTGCAATGGGGCATATGCATATTAATAGCATTCCTATAATGCTCCTTATTAAGGAACACCCGATTAATAGAGTGGCTCTGTAAAAACATTGCTGGCCTACTTTGCCTCGGATGGACAGGCAGGTTCCCCCATCAGTGGGTGCTTTATGAGGTGATGGTAGATTTATGATGTTACATTAAGTGACTTCCCTCTTTTTCCACACACAAACAAGGGTTTTTCTGTGGTCACCAGGCGCTGCAGACTTCAGCAGTCGCTGTGTTTCCTTCGCATCTATCGCTATTTCTCTCCCTTCAGACAAAGGCACCGTTCTCCACAGATATGAGCAAAACATGAAACAGGGCGGGGCTACACTGGCATGCTCTTTCTCTCTCTCTCTCTCTCTCTCTCTCTCTCTCTCTCTCTCTCTCCCCCTCTCTGCTTCACATTTGGCCTGGATTCCAAATTAGACAAATGTCCCCTCCTTGCTCACATGCAGTCATATCCAACATGATCAATATCTCTCTCGCTCTCACTTTCTCCTTTATTGTCTTCTGCCCCCATTTGGCTGTCATACGCTGGGTTATGGACCTACCCTCGAAGAGCCTTGTTGTCTAGGTTACGGACCCCACCCTGTCTAACCGAGGAGGGAAAGCTTTAGGGCATGGAGTCTGCCCATTCAAGAAATACCACAGTGAAAATTCTACCTGTGTTATGGAATATACAGATGACATGTAACAATGTATTTCATTTTCCTAAGAGGATGGGCATCTGTCCATTCACGTGTCTTCACAGTTAGGAATGGCAGTCTATTAAAGAGTACATATCCACAGTCTGCTTTCTAATCAGACTTGAAACTTGGTCCTCAAGCCCAGATCTGTGTTGTGACAGATGTCATGAAGCATATTTTCTGCATAGATATGTAACATGTTCCCAGCGCTGAATGAACATAATGCCGATGCGGGACCCCAGCTGGGAGGTGATGTCTCATGGGCAGCAGGACATTTGATTTTTTTCAAACTGTCCTTTGTTGCCGTGGCAACACTGAGTGTCATCGGCATTCCCCATCTGCGTTGTTAATGTCTTCCAGGAGACGCCCTAGGCTTCAGGAAGAGGACACCATGACAGGGTCAGCAGAGTATCGCCCATAAACAAGCACCATGTCTATCACAGTCAAGCCCCAGCACCGCAAAATCCATCATCCTCCGTATTTTTCCATTGCTACCATGTCTATCCATTTAAAAACCGCCAGCTGCTCTTCAGACAATCGTGCAATCATTTTATTATAGACTGACTAATAGAAATGGTCCAAAATTGGAATAGCATCTCGAAGAATCTCTTGTTTTCCTACAAATGTACAACAATAAACTGTGGCCATTATGTTACAAACAAGGACAACCTGTCAGCTCCATGTAGTTCTGCTGTCTGGAAGTCTCTGTTTAAGATCCTGCATCAGTCCCCCTCGTCTCCGTCTTTAATCTTCAGTGCATCAGCTTTGCCGTTCTTTAGTGAAATAAGAGGTCTTAAGCTCACTAGAGGAAACAGCCTTTGGGCAAACACACACAAAAACCCTATTCATCTAAGCCTGATCCCGAGAGTCAAGCAGAGCCCTCTGACTAGCAAAACCCATGCTAAGCGATCAGAGGTAGGCTTTGGGAAAAGTGGAGCACAGAACAGCACATTCACAGCGGGTTCAGATTCCATCCATGGCTCCAAAAAATGGACCACATGCATGGAAGTAGCACTTCAATGACTGCATGGTGCTTTTTCCCCTCTTTGCCTGAATTGTGTCATTGTTGCAAAGCTTGGCGCCTAAAGGACATCACCTACAGCTTCAAACAGTACGGGGACAAGCACTCTGAATAGGACGGAGCCAACAGTGCTGTGCTGTTGCTAGTCATTCATGAGGAGTCATGGCTGTACAGCACAGAGCTACTGAAATATATACACTGTAGACGTTCACAAAGACTTAGAAGAGAAGAACGAAAGAATGATCAATAATAAGTCACATCTTACTGCATCCTTAAAAAGAGGTTCTTCAGGGGTCCTTTAGTAAAGGAAACCATGATATCTCAAAGAAGCATTAGACTGTTCTTTTCTAAGAGGGAGAACCTCTTGCACATGGTTCAATATAAAGAAAATATAGTTCTATATATGGTACTAAAAGAATTCCACTACTGTTATAAGTCAAAGAGCTCTTTGTTTTTACACTACTATAATGAAATCTGAATGCTGAGGGCATTTTAGCCAACCGGCATTGCCAGTTTATGACGTAGATAACATGAGGCAGGCAAAATATCACAGCATAATTATGTATGACTCATTAATAAATAGCCACTTGTCTGTTAAAATTTTTCATGCTATTTAAACAGCCATCTTATTTGTTGCCAGTTTGGCCTGTTAAAGAGCAGGTAATAATTTGTATTGTAGTTTTGTCTACTACAAAGTACGGGAAATGTGCTAGCATGGTTCATGTGTTCATTTCAGCCATACTCTGTGAGGTCTGGTTTTTAACAAAAGGGGACTGGCTTAAAAAAAGCTAATTTTTCCTAGTACAAAATCTGAATCAGCCATAAAAATGAATGATCAGTTCATTTCTACTAACATTTACATTTTCACTCACTCTGCGGTTTGTCTAATAATCCAGAACTGACATGTAACAGGACTGCAGTGCACTGCGTCATAAAGGTTTTGGAGCTAAGCTGAACAAGTTATTGTAACACAAATTAAATCAGACACCTCAGTGGCCCAGTAATTCCACAGAGTCGATCGATCCCTCTTCTCCAGTTAGGGTCAATTCATGCCATTGCTGGATCCTGCCAATTCTCTCTTTCCATCTATGGAACTCTCTACCTTACTCCACCGTTCAAAGTTTACAAAGTTTAGTACTTTGAACCAAATGTATTGTCACCGTCATTGTATGTGCGTCAAATGTATGTGTGTAAAAAGTGGGACAGTATTTTGAGCATAACAGTGCTTTGAAGAGGTGTTTAGTCATAATGGAGCACTAGGTATATTTCTATTATAACAAAAAAAAGCTTTAAATTAAAGTCATTTCAATGAATGTATTTTGCTTAAAAAAGGTTTTCACAGAACCTTGCTTATAACAGGGAAGTCAAATGTTAAAGATACTCATCAAAGTCTTTTTTATCTTAGTCTTTCTCGGTTGTATAGTATTTTTATGGTAAATTACCACAGGCAATCTCGAGATCTCGAGATATTTAACACAATCTGTGATATCCCTAAAAGAAATAACCATCAGTGTAAAAAAGCCTACCTTGAACAAAGCTGAAGGTAGCTTCCTTTACACCAGCAACGGTTATAACATGGTGCTTAAGAAAATTCAACTAAGAAGCAGCAGAATAAAAAGCTAATTTCAGTTTTGTTTACATAGCTAATTAGCCAAGCTGTCTGAAATGACGAGTGGTGAGAGCACATTTAGTCTTCGCATTTATAGTGAAAGTGTGCCGACAACTGCTCTGCACAAGTATCTAATACCTGTGCTAATACCTTAAACATGCTAACTCATTTGTGGACATCATCCAAATGTTTCCGTTTCCGGAGTCAGCCAACTGTGAACAAGCCCTAACCAGCAGACGGTTATCTTATTAGAATAAAGAAAGAAAGAAAGAAAGAAAGAAAGAAAAAAAGAATATATTAAATAAATTAATTAATTAATTTACGATTTAAATGCAATGTTTGGTCGCAGTCTATCTTCAGCCATTAGACTCTTCTACTCCAGCGTGAAAACGTAGCCTAAAGTCACTGCTAACATTAGCTTTAGTAAACCTATGCATATGGTGGTGTATTTTTATTCTATGACAGTTTTCCTAAAATTAAATTTAAAAAAAGTATATCACTTACAATACTATGAACAAATATATCACAATATATATACAATCGTAACCCCTGTATCATGATTCTTACCAAAACACAGTCTTAGCATTGTAACACCCCAAATTGTTAACATCCATTCTGTTTCATAAAAAGAAGACATTTGGCTCTACTGTACATGGCAGAATGCTGAGTTGGCATAGTGTACACTCAGGACAACCAAATAAAATGGGATTTTGTTGTTTGCAGAGGTGTATTCCCTTTGCTGTTTGAAACCCAACTGTGTTTTCCCCCAGTCTAGTCAGAGGTAAAGGCACTCTGGATTTCCACTGCATTCATCAGAATAGGACCTCCTTCGTCAGCAACATCTTCATCACCGCCCAGACCACATACTGTAGTTGAGTGCTATATGCTAAGCGCTAATCGTCCCCCTGAGGACCTGGCTCTGTATGAGATGGCAGATGCCAAGATGCTACTCATGCTACTCTACAGTTTGCTCATTATAACTGCATGTTCCTTCAGAAAAGGGTAGTTAAGAATCGTTTGCAAGTTTCTGGAAGCACAAAACTTTTCAGTTTGATCAAGGTGCAAGATGCAAGTGATAATTCAGAGTAGGATTTTATAATTGAGTCGTGATTGTTAAATTATATGAAGTAGAAAAGCTGTTGTTTTTCCACAAAACATTTATGATCCTTAATTTATGATCCTTAATCACCTTGCAATGTGCAAAACAAAAATAACAGCTCTGAACAGAATGCAATAAATGTAATAAAAAACATACATCTGTTACACATTTCCACTCAAACGTTTGGGCTCACTGATTTCATTCATAAAAAAACAATTTCTTTGAAGATACTCATATAACATTCATTAAAACACATATTATTCTATGATTACACTATTTCCTTACAAGTTTTATACAGTTTATAGGACTCAAATCAAGGGATTTTGGAGGATAAACGGAGCTGTGAGTAATTTTAGAAATCTGTACTGCATTGAGATTCAACTGATAAAGAAACTGTCATTCACAAGGTGTCTTATTTTTAAAACAATGATAACTAAAGCTTGATAATCAAACAGTTCAGTTTTAATACTTTATAGCTTATTGTTTCCGACAATTCGAAAATGATAACTTACATCATATAGTAACACTTCTACATGTTTCTAATAAAGTCTAGTTTACAGCATTTCACACTGTAGTTTCAAGTTTCAATGATAAAACTACAAATATGTAAAGTGTTTGTGTTAGTCATGTCAAAGTAAATGCAGTTATAGCACATGACCGTGTTCAATTATGAATTATACATTACAGTACAAACTAAAGCGCAGCTGCTCGCATGCTGTATGTTGCTATGAACCCAAGAGTTGTATAAACAAGAGGGAGATGCTACAAACTTTGAGTCGTTGACTGTAATTATGATATATATAATATACAGTATATGAACTTAATCTTTGAAACATGCAGCCACTGTTGCTCTTACTGGTGATGAAACTAGAAGACTGTATTTTCTTGATTTTCATATTCAGTTTGCGTGAAACCATATTCATTCATATGAAGAAAATAATGTTCTACTGAAAGCAATAAACACATTCTGATGAAGGAATTGACAGCTTTAATAGGTGTGCAATTAGCGTCCAGGGACAATACAGCAAAGGCTATGACTGCTTTCCTAGTCTTCAGCTGGTGCTAGATGATATACCATCCATATACCATTCTATACATTCTGTATAAGTCATACTGTAAGGGGATATCATGCACGGTCAAATAAGCACTAGCTAAAGGGGCTATAAAATGCAGTTCTGCAGAGCACAATGCTTAAAACGTTAACAAAATGCATGCACAGAATAGCAGAAACAGATGTGTACTTTTGGACATGTTACCTTAGGACTGCCCTGTTTATCATTTTGTAATCATAACTGTGTGTGGTATTGCTTATTACAAGAGTAATATTGCAAAGGTTTTAAATGTGTAAATAAGCCATCAAACTAATCACTGAAAGTTTTCACAGCTTTTAGCCTCATCTGAAATGTAATTTTGGTAAAGGATAAAGTCCTTAAGCCACACATATTCATGATTATTTATTTAAAGTTTAACAAGCTGGCCGGACAACTACACTTGACTCTCCTCTTATTACCAAAAATGTCATTTCAGTTGTTAAAAATAAGACCAAACTTCTCATTTCTACACTGTTATTTTTTAACATTTTACGCACCATACAAAATAATAGAAAATACCTCCCCCTTCTCTCCCAAAACCATCCCTACAACTTCCAGCCTGTCACAAGGTGTGTCTCACTTTGAAAGGCCGTTGGCAAGAGATCACCAGGGCATAACTTGTTGTTGTGGGTGTCTCAAAGGAAGCATATGTGATATCGTTCCCAGATTCTAGATGTCGTAGTAGCAAGAATAGTTTAGTGGCCCGGGATACAAATTCAGACATACTTACATAATGTTCTCTCACATAACGTTATTGTTTGCTTACCATAAACAGTGTGAGCTGGTAAGGAATTTCAGTGCAGCAAGTGACTCAGCATTGATAACCAAGACACTGAGCTTTGTTTTTCTACCACAACTTATCCAGTTAGCTAATTAATTATCTGAAGATGTCAATGAAGTTGATAATGCCTTATTTCAAGTTTCATCATCCAAGAAGGGTTGAACTTCTTTGGCACTGGCTGCAGATGTGCTGTTAACGTTAGCTGCAGCTGCTGCGGGGGACTTGGCTTTCAGGCTATCAAATGTGGTACACACCTTCAGCTTTTATATATCTTGTTTGACCAGTGTTTCCTCAGGTTAGACTGCCACTGCCAGCCTGGAATTTTGCATTTCATATATTGCAGAGAGCATTGTCTGCTGTCTGATTATGACAAGTGTAACCATGCCTGAGACGCCTTTTGACTCGCCATTGCCCTAACTGTGTGTTGAGCATAAACTGAAATTTGGTACAGACTGAGTTTGGTACAGATTGACATGAATCGGTACTCTATGCTGAAGTCAGTACACAACACTAATAATAATAATACATATTACTGATGATGAGCTAAATATGATTACAATTAGTTAAATGATCACCATCAAGTGTTTTCTTGGTTCTTCCAACAAGCAAAATGGACTTGAATATACATCACGTTTGTATAAGTAGTAGAACAACTTTGTCTATAATGCTACATTTTTACTGAACGATCCTGATGAATTAGGTGCCCTCATAAAACGCCCTTCTGAAACACCTCAGCTCCCGCCCTTGCCAAAGCCTGTGGACGCCACTGATCAAACCAAACACATCAGCTGACAAAAGAAATCATTTTATGACAAAATAACACAGGCCAGTCTTTAACTGCGTCACCTTAATGGCTCGTCAATATGCTTTAAATATATATGCAAGACATATCTCAATCGTAATATGCAGCAATACAAACATAATATGCCATGTATTGTTTACAGGCAGAAATTAACTGTGTAGATAAACAGTCAGGAAGTCAAACAGATTATACTGAGGTAATGACACTTCAATCAAATTAGCGCAACATGGCCTTTCATCTGAATCACCAAGCCCTGTGCAGAACTGACAGAGAAGGTTACTGTCCTGTTAAAAAGTAGCAGACCCATTGAGATATAACACAGCATCTCAGCGTCCCTTCCCTCATTAGTGCTGACCACAGAGAAACTAACCTCTGAGCCTCTATTTTCTGCACTGATTAAACCCCAGTCATCCTGCCCCAAGTCGGAGAGGGCCGGAGGGGGAGGGGGATATCAATAATTCAAACATTGATCTTTTATCCCCCCATTGCCTTCCTGAGTTCCACCATGAAAGCAAGTCGGGCCAGACTAGATTGCGCTAATTCAGCCTGAAGGCATTGTTTCTGCACGATGGATGTGAAGCCTTACAGCAGAACACATTTACAAACTGGATATTCTGTTCACATACCGTCAACATTGTATCAAAATCTTGTAATTCCATTATTTAGGCTATTATTTTTTCACAGCATTTGAAAACATCAGCTTTCCATTCCGTTCTGTTAAAAGCATATGATTAATGGACTCATGGAAACGGTCCACAATTACACTATAATATAAACATCCTCATTGACTTCCATTGCAAATTAAGAAGGAACATTTTATTTATAACCATAGCATGGAAAATGCTGCACATCTCCTTATTACTGGATTCCAGTTCCGTTTATCAGTTAATTGAGCCATGCAGGCCAGGCACACTTTGCCATTAATTCCATTCCACATTGCTTTTTTTTCTTTACGAGACTGCCGCAATAAATCACAATTGAATTCACAAACAAGTTTATGGGCTGAGTCACTGGGGCTGTGACCAAGAAAATAAACCTAGCTGTAGTTCTCTTGGTTCCAGATACACTGGATGTTGTACTATCTATAACACTGCCTTACACAGAAACCGAGGTGTGAGCCAAAGCACAATGATGGAAGGTTTCCTACTAATGATAATGCTAGCTAATTTTTACGGCTCTTCGAGGAGCAGTTCATCGACTCTGAGCTCTGAGGTTCAAGAGACACAACAATAACATTCTCTCAGTAACACGCCCACCTCAATGAAGCACCTACACAGCAGCGCACACGCTCACAAAATGAAATAAAAACATCTTGACACCAACTGAGACACACTGACTTTCCGAATAAAGTACGCTTTGAGGGATTTATACGATACACACAAAGAGAAGCAAACCCAGCCCATGTTCAGCACACCGGCCACCTCCCTCAGGAACAAAGGTGCTTACAGCAATCTGCACTACTATGAGTGAGCTAGAGCCTGCTGAACAAATGGAAAGAGATAGATAGACAGATAGACAGATAGATAGATAGATAGATAGATAGATAGATAGATAAATAGATAGATAGATAGATTCAACTCAATACAGAAATATAGAAAGGCCATACAAATTAATCTATTAACTTGGAGAGAAAGAAGACGTGGGAGAACTCTCAGGAGAATATGTAGTAATAAACACAGAACAACACGATCAGCACTTCTACACAGACACCAGCACTCATCATTGCCAACCCACAGCCCATAGTCACTGCATCTCCATTCTCAGAACAGTCCTCATTAAGGCAAACCCACTGGAAATAACAGCATCTGTGCCCATACAATCAGAGCTCTCTCTCACACACACACACTTTCGTTTGTTTATGTGAATTGTGGGGGCATTACATAGACTTCCATTCATTTCCTGGAGACTTACCCAAACCATAGCTAACAACTACTAACACTAGCCCAACCCTAACCTCACCCTAACCCTAACCTTACCTCCAGCTTAACACTGGTGGTCTCCACAACGTGAGTATATGGACAGGCTTTGGTCCCCACAGGGTGGCGTAAACCTGACCCACAGACACACAAATAAACACACCACCTGCCTATCAGCCAACCTCAGGAGAGAGCATCAGGCGCTGCTGTGCAATCCTCCAACACAGCCAAACCAATTCACCAGCTTCTTATCCGAACTTTCGATTCCACCTTAAATGCCGCTGTTACGTTCCGTCGCCCGTACAGGTACTAGACCACACCTGCTGGGGCATTTAAGGTGGAACGGGAAATTCGAACACAAAGACAAAACTCAAACTCAGTGTCAACGAGTTCACTCGGACACTAACCATGTTTTAATCCACCATGCTAGCGAATATCTATGCTAGCAGCTCCAGTATTAAGTATTTAGGAAGGATTAATCAACTTCAGACCGAATCTTCTTGAGAAGTCTGTTATAGGTGTATATTAGAGAAAAGCATTATCAATCGATACCAGATTAAATAGACCAAATCAGCCAAATCCGTTGATTCTGCGTAAAAGAAGCGTCCAGGGGTTGTTTACCTTTTTGGGTCTCCTCTTTCTTCCTCCGAGTCCATTAAGTCTGTCCGTAGCCTCCATCCTCAGATGGGACTGGGTGTCTTCATTCATCTTTTCTTCTCCAAAAAACTCTATCGCTTTTTCCTTTATTTGTTTGTTAACTCAGTAAGTCATTGACGCTAACCATCCAATGGAGCCCCTTCCACTCCCTCCACTCCACTAGACTCTACTGATGCTGCTGGCGTTGAGAGGCGCGCCAAGAGCTGGAGAAAGAAGGGGGAGTGGTGGAGGAGAGAGAGAGAGAGAGAAAGAGAGAGAGAGGGAGCAAATGAGCATGCAGGCGGGGAGGGGACGAGCACAATGGTGTTGCCATGGCAGCAGCTGCCACCAGTGTTTATCTGGAAGAGGAACTGAGGCAGATACACACCAGTTCAGCTCAGCTCAGCTCCACCATGCTGTGTGTGAGGATGTGCATGTGTGTCTTTTTGTTGTACATCTATTTCTTTCCAGCTACTATAAAACCGTAGGCAGCAAAAAGCGTTCGCAGCACAGAGGAGCATCAGTCCTGAGGAGAGCCCTACTGTATCCATCAGTGTGCTCATACAGGAGAGAACAGAGCGAGCTGTGTCAGGAGGATTTCCTAACAAAACTCTATAGTGATTCATGTGATTCACAAAATGTGTGATCATTGAATTCAGGTGTTCCAATCACTTCCATGGCCACAGGTGCATAAAAGCAAGCACCTAGGCATGCAGACTGCTCCTACAGACATTAGTGAAAGAACGGGTTGTGGCCAGGAGCTCAGTGAATTCCAGTGTGGTACCATGATATGATGCCACCTGTGCAGGAAGTCCAGTTGTGAAATTTCCTCACTACTAAATATTCCACAGTCAACTGTCAATGGGATTATAACAAAGTGGAAGCAATTGGGAACGACAGCATCTCAGCCACAAGTGGGGTCAGCGAATGCTGAGCTGCATAGTGTACATAGTCACCAACTTTCGGCAGAGTCAATCACTACAGACCTCCAAACTTCATGTGGCCTTCAGATAAGCTCAAGAACAGCACATAGAGAGCTTCATGGAATGGGTTTCCATGGCCAAGCAGCTGCATCCAAGCCTTACATTACCAAGCGAAATGTAAAGCGTCAAATGCAGTGGTGTAATGCATACCACCACTGGACTCTAGAGCAGTGGAGATGTGTTCTCTGGAGTGACAAATCACACTTCTCCATCTGACAATCCGATGGACGAGTCCGGGTCTGGTGGTTGCCAGGAGAACGGTACTTGCATTGTGCCAAGTGTAAAATTTGGTGGAGGGGGGGATTATGGTGTGCGTCTGTTTTTCAGGAGTTGGGCTCGGCCCCTTAGTTCCAGTGAAATGAACTCTTAATGCTTCAGCAGACCAAGAGAGTTTGGACAATTTCATGCTCCCAACTTTGTGGGAACAATTTGGGGATGGCCCCTTCCTGTTCCAACATGACTGAACACCAGTGCACAAAGCAAGGTCCATAAAGACATGGATGAGCGAGTTTAGTGGAAGAACTTGACTGGCCTGCACAGAGTCCTGACCTCAACCCGATAAAACACCTTTGGTATGTATTAGAGCGGAGACTCTGAGCCAAGCCTCCTCATCCAACATCAGTGTCTGACTTCACTAATGCGCTTCTAGAAGACTGGGCAAAAATTCCATAAACACATTCCTAAACCTTGTGGAAAGCCTTCCAGAAGAGTTGAAGCTGTCATAGATTAAACTCTATAGATTAGGAATGGGATGTCACCCAAGTTCATGTGCGTGTGAAGGCAGACGAGCGAATACTTTTGGAAATATATATTTGCAGTTTCTTCTTTCCTATTTTTAGGTCTTGCATGCTGAGTCAGAATTGTTCACAGTGGTTCTGATGGGGACCACAACTCCAAAGCTACCTCACAGAAAGCTGTTCTCTGATTACCAATATGCTGTCTGATGACTGAAATTAACAGAAGTGACAATGACACTGATTAATGAGATAAGATTCTGGACTAAAACATATTTTTAAAGATCAATTAATGGTAAAGAGGTACATTCAGCGGATTGTAAGGAAACATAGTCCTCAAGGATTTTTTTATGTTCTATTTTTAAAGATTTACCACTTTTGTATCACCGTTAGTATTACATATAAAAGCTCAGAAGACACGTGTAGGGTGATTGGTGGTTTTGGCTAATTTTTCATCTTTAACCATATCTGGAACACTGTGAAGAAATCAAATTCAGCTTCACTGCAATTAGCCATTTCAGTCTAAATGCCTGGATTACAACCACTACTGAATTATAAATAAATCATTAGGAAAAAAATCCCAAAAAGCGTGAGCGCATTCAGCTAATCCTATAAGGCAACTTGATGACATTTCATACACTCATATGACAGAAACATACAATGTCACGCCACTGCACCAAAAGTGTGATCTTGTCTAATTCACTCACACATTCCCTGTCTGCTTTTCTGACGTACTGAGCACTGGCATTTTCAGCACATTTATGGCTGGGCCCCGCCCACTGCCAGCAGATTCTATGGGGTCTTTGCAAAAACAGCTGCAGCTACCGCTCCCAGACATGCCCTGTGGCAACAGCACTGAAATGAGCTACTGCCTTTGAAACTGCAGAGTAATATGAAAAAGAGCGAATATTTAGGGTTAATTAATTTCCTCCACAGTCACTCCCGCTCTCTCTCTCTCTCTCTCTCTCTCTCTCTCTCTCTCTCTCTCTCTCTCTCTCTCTNCTCTCTCTCTCTCTCTCTCTCTCTCTCTCTCTCTCTCTCTCTCTCTCTCTGTGTACCTCATCATTTTTATAAGTCAGTGTTCCAGAGGCTGATTCCTCTTGTCCTTTATTGCTCCCTCTGAAATCTCTCTGGCTCCACCTCTTCCCATTTCTCCTCCAGTGAAAGATCAGACTGTGTGGTGACCTCTGACCCTGCTCCCAGCACTATTCAAACCCACGGACGCACACACAGCATGTCGTCTGAATGGTCTGAGGGCACCCCTGACCAAACACTAGTGAAGATTCACATCTTAATTAGGGAAAAGTCTTTATTAATCCTTAGACTGTAAGAACACTATGTGGTCTCCACTTTTCATTCTCATAACCACATAAAAAAGATTCATTTCATAGCAGTTCCAGAATAATAAGTACTGCGCTTAGTATCTGAATAATGAGCTTTGGGTTCAAGGGGTTAAATTCTGGCAATTGTGATTTGAGGATAAAATGAAAGACATACTGTGCCTGTGCTAATCAGAGCAGAATTGAAGTGACCTCAGGGAGGTGGAGGATCTTCACACTGTAAATATTTCATTGTGGCAAATTGTACTCCAATGAGCCTGCAAGATTTGGCCTGCCGTTCTGCAATAGTACAACCATCCTCACTGCCTCCACAGCACCACAACAACTCCAGAGTGAAGTCATTAGGATGTAAACAGATTGGGGTTCCTCTGTTTGGTAAAGTGCACAATATGAACCAATTTACAAGCAGCCTTGCCCACGTAGCTAACAACTTATAGAAGCTTATGTCCTATTATATCATGTTAACTGCATACCTAAATCACAGTTGTCTTAAACCATGTAGAGTTATTTAGTATTCTCATATGGACTTGTCATAAGATGTCATATAGAAACATTGTCCATCAATAAAAATGTAAGGACAAATTCAAACTTCAACGTGTATGCTACTACTGTCTGAGCTATGCAATGATCTCATTATTATATGATAACAGCATATCTTCAGTCTTCAGGCTCTAAGCATATCTTGACAAATTACTCCCTTATGTACAACTGGACAAAGGCGGTCTCCACCTTGAAGGCACCACCTACAGTACATGTATACAGATATCTGATGGTTATAGTAAACCACAACTATTGGAAGTATGGTAGTTGCATTCTGATTGGCTAACCATAGCACTATGTGAACACATTTCTGAAGGGAATCACCAGCTCTGTGCACTGTGACCCCAACAAGCTTTCATAATTTGCCTTCCATGTGTGTATAAACAGATGGCTTTATCTAATATGTACACCAATTGATTTGTCCGCATTCATTTCCCAAAATATAGTTTATAGTTTTAGAAACATACGACATTTAAAAAGACTTTTCCTCACAAGGCTCAGTGCTGAGCTCAGTGCTGTGGTTCACAGTTTCAGTGTGCTGGAGGCGCAAATCTGAGTAAATAACATTGTGGACCACGCCCACAGCCAGCTTTGTTTTGGTTACAGTAGCTGGTTAGCTCCTGCAGTAATTAATAACATGAGGTCTGTTGTTTTTGGTTGTGGAAATGCTCCAGAGCGCAAGTCACTTTCAACATATTTTCACTGAGAGATTTGAGCAAACTGTAACTAGTATATGGTGCTTATAGTGATATTGAGGTAAATCAAATGAAAATCACTGAGGTCACTTTTTAGCAGGGATCACCAGGACGTCCATCTGAAACAGAGACTTCAACCCACACATTGATGTAGGAGTGTGTAATAGATATTTTGCTGTTGAATGAAGGTGTGTGGTAGAGTCAGGTATCCTCAAGTCTTTAGTAGGTTCAGTTAGGGATGTCCAGGTTGATTTTTGTGTTAAAGCAAACAAAGGCTGTGTCTCAATTGTGTACTACTCACTCATACTGCACAGTAAATGCTATGTACTAATCTTAATAGTATGAGTTCGGCTAGTACACAAAATATTAGCATACTGCATCATTTATTACTAACAGAAACTGATGACGCTTATGTCATACCAAGCTGGACTCTGAAGGCTGCTCAGAAATGTGTTCTGGTAAATAATGCATTTATAATTTTTTTATTTTATTTTTAGAAAAAGTAAATAAATAAATAAATATATTATTTACCAGAATACATTTATTTTCACAGGCTGTTTGACAGATTTGGGTTGAACTCACATTTATACACCATTTCTGGTGTACATCCCACCATAATTGCAGCTGCTGTTCGCCATTTTTCTTCAGATTTTCCAAACATAAGAAGCTCCTCCCTTTTCGTTTCCTATTGCATTGTGGGACATTGTTATCATACTCAAAAATCAACTGGTTCTAAGTGTGCATTGTGGATTTTCGAGTATACTTAACTTTCACATTCATAACTGTACTGTATACTACAAACCCAAAAACTAGTTATTGTTAGCATTAAGTGCAGGACGCACACAAATACTTTTATTTGTGTACAAATACTTTACTAAAGTGAAAATATTGTATCTTTAAAGTAATAATTACATTTAATAATAGTGGTGACCATTTTAATTTCTAATCTACAGTTTATAGCCAGTGTTATGTGTTACTGGAAAGCCAAAACAACACAGCATGGAGATCTGCACTCTGGAACAGCCATCAGACTTTTCAGTCTTACCTGCAGCCTGGGACATGTGACAGATGCTTCACAGGAGCTGACAGTTGTCACAGTGTGTGTGTGTTTGTGTGTGTGTGTGTTGCGCTAGAGACCATCTGAAAGTGCTGGTCCCTGTTAGTTTGATTGGGTTTAAAGGGAAGCCAAGACAGATGGGAAGGTGGAGGAACTGTGTGTGCAGGTGTGAGACTTCGGTAAGAAAGAGAAACAGATCACATGTAAAACATTATCAATCATCAACATTTCATAGAGACTAAATCCACTCAATTCCCAATTACATGCTCATAATCGCAACTCTAAATAAACTACCCGATTATAATGAGAATGTACAATGAAGCTTTATTAAGCAGTGTTGAGTCTACTCGACATAATCAGGTACTGCGGTACTCCCCTGAGGACACAGAAGCCCCAAGCCGTGGGCATTGTTCGCTTGCCTACAATGGAGTTCATTAAAGCAATATGGCTGATAAACCACCCCGTTTAGATTCTGACTTGACGTAGAAGCCATTTATGACCTTAAGTCCTGTATAGGATTACTTATTACACATGGATGGTGTTGTCTGATGTAAATGAAAGACCACAGAGTTTACTCAGTGAATTCTCTAACGTTGAATACAATGTATAACAAATGTGTAGTACAGTTACAGAGAAGTGTTGAAGAGAGAGATGTTGAGGTCAAAGCACAACCAATAATGTATTTTCATTCTGTAACAACTGACCTACTTTTACCTTTGTGACCCTGACACAAGAAAGACTCAATAAATACGGCATGCCATTATGCCATTTATCTAAAACAATACCCTATAATGATTAAATATACTGTATATTTTTTACATATTGCACCAGTTTTAGCATCATTTCACTGTTTGCCTCTAACACTACACTGCCTGGACAAAAAGGTTGTGGTTTGAATTTTAATAAGCACATCTGATAATTACTGCAGTGATTAATATGTTTCTGCTGCCAACAGTTCTTTTAAGCGTTACTGATCAGGGAGTTGCTTCTCATTCCTTAAACAACCATATAGGGAGGTGTATCCTGAGTCATGGAAAATATGTTATTGTGTTTGCTGTATCAAGCAAAGAAACAACTTATGAGAAGCTGAAATGTCTGGAATTGGGTAAAGAACTGTCCAACGCATTATTAAACCCTGGAAGGATCGTGATGAACTGTCAGTCGGAGAAAAATCTTAAATGACTTAAAAAGGTAAAATAAGAGCCTTTCTCTGTTGCATATAATCGTTGTTCAAAGAAAAACATTGTATCTCCAAACTGATAACTATACAGAAGAGGACAAAAATGCTCTTAACTTTTATATAAGTTCATGTAAAAAGATTTTACAGCATTGTTATTATTCCATTCATCATGACATATTCACACAATGTAAAGAACATCTGCCATGTTCACATGATGTACAAAAATAAAAATTCCCTAATTAAAGTGTGATTAAATAAACAGTCAAGTTCAAACACATTCACAATGCTGACACATGAATACAAACTGTTTTTCATAAGTAAATGCACTCACCAAAATGAAATTAAAAATAATTTCATTTATATGCAACAGTGAATGAATCAAGCAGTCTTTATTTATATACCCTCTTTCAATGCAGCTCTAACTGCCACACTAAACTCTATATATCAGGCCTTGTGCTGCTCGTCTGAGTCTGTTCGACTACACCTTCTCCGTAAGTGACTGTTATTGGCTGCTGTTCCACTGTGAGTGCGTACACTGGCATTAATATCATGCACTCCAACGCAGAGCAAGAGTGGCATGATATAATGCATTTATATATCAGCTTTCAAGTTTATGAAAGCTCAAGAGGTGAAGAAGAAAAACAATACCAGCATGTACAATCAAACCACCAGTCATCCAGAACAACACAAATTAAGATCTTATCACTTAAAATACCAACTTCAATCTATATCATTTCCAATCAAAATGGCCATTAAGCTCAACTTTTTTTCCCACAGAGATATTTATGAGGAGATGAGATATCAGATAATCCACTTGGGTAAGGAATAGGAAAGTGAAAAAAATAGTTTCCAAAATGGGACTCCTAACAACCATGTGTAATGTGGAGGGAGGCAAGGATGCAGGATGCAGGTGCAAGTCTAAAGGTTTATTGTGGTCCAAGAAAAAAAGAGGCCCACAAAAGTAGCAAAACAAAGAAGAAACACAAGAAATAAAGATACCAGAAATAAAAGACACAAAATAATTGCTGGGCATAAAGCAAACAAAGATAAATAAAGACATAATAACAGACAGGGCAACAAAACACTGAGCAAAGACAAGCAAACAACCAGGGGTATAAATACACAGAGAACAAGCAAGACACACCTGGGCCTAATGAGAGAGCAGACCTGAAGGCTTCATACAGGTGAGGGGCAAGGCACAGGGGCGGAGCAACAGGGGAGCTGGAAAACCAAAGCAAAAACATAAGCACATGGCAGGCAAGCACAAGAGGGAAGGTGGAACCGGAGCGCTCAGAGGAAACCCACACAGACACAGGGCCAACATGCAGACTCTACACAGAATGGACTCCAGACATTGATATATCGTAGAAAGTATTTTAGCAGATTGAGACAGCGCTTTATGGAGATTTGGGTTCTGTTTTTTGGGCAGTGGTCAGAGATATCAATATCTTTTGATTGGACTGATTCGACTCGGCACTACAGTGACTCTCTATCTCTATATATATATATGTATACGGGGCACATCCTATACTGATATAGCTGTACCCGCCCCACAGGGTGCATTAAGCTATTAAAACATAAGAGTGCACAGGAGGAGAAGTGGTGGTCAGTGAGACAGCGAGGGCAGGGTGAGGGTCACAGACAGGAGATAGACAGAGTAACTGTTGTCTAGGAAACCGTCGACAGGACTCTCTTCATGCCAATATGACTTAAACCCCTCCCTTGACTGCCCCTCCACACTACACACACACACTTGACTCTGTGTGCCTGTGTGATTGCGTTTGATCGGTCAAGGCCGACTCTAACGGTCGATCAGCGACTGCCTAGAGCAGAATCACCACATTAAAGCAGCTACTCCTCACTTTGTGTTCTTAAATCAAGTCTAATGCGACAGAGTTCAGCGCTATTACTCGCCCACAACGAAATATGGTGGAAAACGATCTTTCTTTATAGCACTTTGAAGTCCTTGCCGGGCTAGAAGCAAGCAAATAAGTAATATCTGCAAGAAAGTCATATGATTTAAGCCCTAGAATATGCATAAAAACTATTCCCCTCTTTTATGTGATGAGGTTATGAAATATTAAAGAGCCCATAAGCTATGTTTTTCATGTCCACTTATGACGTTTGCGTGGGGTTATGTAACAAAAACATTCACATGCTCGTCTTCATCGCTTAGAAGTAAACAGGCTGTTTCTGTTGGGGGCCTTTGGGTCTGATATATGCATATTAGCTGCTTTCTGACTGGCTGCCTTGTATTGAGTCTTTTTCAACAAGCAGTCCAGGCTGAAACACTCATATCAGTGTGACTATGTGGATTTGCACATGGGTTTTTGTAACATCAAAAACTATTTCTACATGCTACATTAAATGTGATAGTCCTTGATATGGTCCTTGGGTTAGGGTTAAGAATAGACTAGGATTAAGAATAACAAACAATTCTTGAAACTTAATCTGGACAAAATGCAATGAAACTATTCTGGTTCAATGTAATTCCTACAAATGCCTTGTGAGCTCAAACTGGACCAGACTACTATTATATCACTACTTACTTTCAAGAAAAAGAGTTATGAAATAAGTAGTGTTTGGAGGAAAGTCCATGTATCCAGGCTCCTCGTCCCTCTGCATGGTTTCTTATGTTGGCTTTTCTTTCGTTCATTCGTATCTAAGCTGTTTATCCTTCTGGGTCATGGGAGTTGCTGGAGCCTATGCCAGTGCTCATCGGGCAGAAGGCAGGAAACACCCTGGACAGGCCGCCAATCCATCACAGGGCTATGTTGGCTCTACATTGTGATATTTAGCATGATGCATATTGTGAGTTTCTGTGCCACAGTTACGTGAATCAGTTAAAATGCAATCAAAGTTACACTCAACACATTTGATTACCCCACTAGTTACTCCACTCCACTTAGTCTACAAAACATTGAAGACCCCTTCTACAGTCCTACTGTGTGGCCTGCACTCATAAACTGCTATGGAGAAGCCCCTTAGTGACCATTCCACCAGTGGAATGGAAATCATCTAATAATCAACATAATCAAATAAAATATTTCCCCATAGCTTTATCAGATTATCTAGGACACGGTTGACTCTCTGAGTGTGAAATGTTGCAACTCTGTGTTGAGCTGCTAGTAAGCAATGAGGGGGGGGGGCAAATTGGACAAATTGTGCACAACTGCCAAAAAAACAAATAATGGCATTTCAATACAAACATAAAAACATTCCTGTTTCATGAATTATACAGATTCCCACACTCCTTCAAACATCATACAAGAAGATGCATGGTTCACCTGAAAACGCATAGTCCAAATGAGGGACCTCCAAAACAGGTGGAAAATGCATTTTTATGCTTACTGTGACAAGGCGTAATGCACTGGTGACTAAACACTGCACCTGCTTAGAAGTTCCAGATAATCTGCAAGGAGTATGTTATCACATAATATCACTAAAGGTAATTGGGAAGCTTTTATTTTAATGAAATATCACCCAATTTGGGGAATTTTTCTATATCATCCAGAAAATCATTCTTGTGTGATTTCCTAGCCAAAACGTGTTAAGGCAGAAGCAGTTATTAAGGTAAAGGGTTCCAGTCTTTTAGGTGAGGCCCATCACTGTTTGAGTCAAGAGTTTAGGGCCATTTTCACCATTTGTGTGTGCACACAGAGGAATGTGTCTTCCGCATTCAACCCATCTGTGATATGAAACACCCACATACACACACTCTAGGGGGCAATGAGCACACTTAAACAGAGCGGAGGGCAGTTGTGGGGAGCAGTCAGGGGTTGGTTGTCTTGCTCAAGGGCACTTACTCATTGAACTCAGTCATTACTGTCAGTCAAGGGAATCAAACTGGTGACCCTCCGGTCACAAGGGTGGTTCCCTAACCTCCACCCTATGACTGCTTCTTATGCGTGCAGAACTCTAAGCTTTAGGGAGAACTGCACATTCCTGATCATTATTTTAATACTCTGATCTTATTTTGGTTTAGCTTTCGTGTATGTACAGAATCACAGGACTACCCAAACTTCACAAAGCATGACATCTACCCTGAAATGTGGCTGGTGAAAACCATATGCTGAGTCTACAGCGTGCTTTATTCAATTGAAATGAATCAATATGATAAACAATGAGGTGCAAAATGCACCACAGGGATATAAAGCACACAGGCTATATGAGGAAAAAGTCAATCATTAAATGTTTAAATTAGGTTCATAAATAAATTGTGGCTGGCTAGAGCAGGTCTGATTGTACATGTACCCTAATGAGAAGGAAACACAGGATACTCCAGCTGTGTTTGGGTTAATTATGCCAGAGCCGAGAATACATCAGCATTCTGCCAGTGCGTGTGTGTCTGTGTGTCAACAGCACAGCTAAATGTAGAGCCGGGTTCAGCAGCCCGTCAGACTGAGCGAGAGAGAGCTGCAGGGTTGGCATCATGGAAAGTGCACCCTTGAGCCCAGGAGGTGCCACCTGTGCCAAGCCTGGCGTGGGCGGGTAAAACATCTGGCTTGAAGCCAAGGTTTGAATATTTTATGAAGGTAGAGACACGCTCAGTTCTGCAAGAAAATGCTCCTCATAGCCACATTCTGGCAGATGTGCTTATATACAGATCACAGTCATAATATATCCCCAAAATCTAATTTATAGGATTACCCCATTGCCCACAAATGTAGTTAAGAGATGTCTGATGTCTGTGGTTTGGCTTCTTTGGTCTTCTACTGAAGCACCCATGGGCAATGGGCTCCCTTCTTCAACAGACTTCAGCCTGCAAACGCTTTCTGTGGCCAGCTGGGAGTCTTTCTTTTCTTGTTGCAGACATTCTTGGGCCATCTTCCATGGACAGCATGCTTGATCTTTATTCAGAGATTTGCAGTGGTGTTCCAGTCCAGTCCTAAAGCTTATGGTTTCTTGGTGGCAGTTAATGGTGAGGTATGCCTTGATGTTTTGGGTCACTGCTGATGTAGAAACCAGTTTATTTCACGTTCCTTTGCAGAATTTGCTGATATTTAGTGCAATCCATTTTTCCATGTACTATGTGCAGTGTTTTCTGTGCCACACAAACCCAAAGCAGTATAGATCCACTCCCATGCTTCACAGCTGACAAGGAGTTCTGTTTATCAAATGCTGCTCCTTTTTTCTTCAAAATATGTTTGGTCATTGCAGTCAAAGAATCAGTCCACATATGCATATTGGATGAGGTTTCTGATACTGTGTGACATGCTGTTATGTACAAAACTGGGCAAATGTGGGTTACACAGCAAAACCAGTAGTATTCATCTTGAACAGGGCCATAGCAAGAACTTTCAGAATAGGGTGGCAAGGTTAGATGCAGAAATTGGCACACTACTAGGAAAAATATAAATAAGAGATCATTACTGTTAAAAATGACATAAAAAGTTATTATTAAAATATTACTCCACTTTAATTATTGATAAATTTAATTTAAAAACAATTTATGAGGAAATCCTGTATTTGGGTCAAGTAAATTAAATGTATTCCTTTTTTTTCAGTGCATAGTGTCAAACTTCAGAAAAACAATGAATGTAGACAGGTCATCTAATGATTAGAAAACTAGCCAGATTGTACAGTATAGGGTAAAACACTATAGCTTTAGCACTAAATTATTCAGCAGATGAACACATGCATATAACTGACTGGTTACTAACCAGATGACAGATTTTCAGTGTAACATGTATGGCAAACTGTCTTCCATAACTGCTTCGTTAAAACTTTTGATCATAATTTTGTCCATTTTTTACGAATTGTAGTGCAAAAGTTCAGACACTTATCATGTCCTGGCTGATCCACTATATTTAGGGTAAGACAAAAACAAGTCCAGGCTGAGGTGCCGTGTAGAAAGTACTCTTAAACGGTTCTTGTGCAATCATCTATTCTATTCACCCAAAGGCCAAAACTGTTCTAGCGACATACTGACACACTACGCAGCTCCTCAACAGCCCCTTTGAGAAAATCATTACACCCTCTTTTGCTCTGGCTGTCTCAGTTTGATCCTATTGAATTAGCTGAAGTAGCTATGCACATGCCGCCAACCCCCCACTATCACTTTGCCTTTCTCCTGCATTCCCTCTCCCGCTCCCTCTCTTTTCTGTGTTTAACTTCAAGTTCTACTTGTAAGCAGTTAACAACCCCCGTGTGTTCCAGCAGCGTGAAAGCGCTCGGTCAATAGAGCCCCCGGCCTCACTCTGAAAGAAAAAGCAATTGACTCGGCTAGTTCACCCTATATCCGCCCCACCCCCACACTATTCACGCCTGCACACGCAAGCACACACGGACACACACACACACACAAACGCACACATTTCTGTGCCTGCTCCTTGACTCTGCAGGGATTCCAGGGCTTAACATGTGCCCATCCGCATTGTTTCTCCCCCCTACAACATCATTTTTACAATGTCTTTTTCTGTAGTGTCAAGAAGTAGTGCATGGCCCGTTCAAATAGGCCTGCCAATGGAAACAGCCAGAATACAATGACAGACTTACACAATGACAAACTTATTGACCTAATTACTGACGAGCCCATAAACTTACTAACCACTTCTGTACATTAGTTATTGAAAATGGAAGATCTGATATACTAGACAGAGATAGTGATAGTGATAGTGACATTTGATGTGTGTAAAGAATAATTCCACTGATTGCAGTGGGCACCATGACAATATTTTATCATTATCATGATAAACTACTATTGCATTATGTTTTTCTGAGCTTTTTATGTGTCATTATAAACAGAAGGTAATCTGTCGAATTAAAAAGTATTCATTGTGGTGCATTATTCGAAAAAATAAACATGAATAAATAATCATTATATTTAATTTATCATAGATTTGAATAGCAGTTTTAAATGCTACACCACTGCTGCATTGTTTTTGTTTGGGTAAATGTCTTTAAGTGTTATTGTTATGTTTTAATAATTCTATATCTAATTTGCATCTGTGATATTTGTGGTAAACAAAAAATAACATTGGATCTTAGAAGGAAGATATAGAACAGCTTCTATTCAGTCCTGTAGGAATCCCGAAACAGCACATAACCACACTGTGTGATCATGGATGTTGTTAGCTTCTTATCTGATGTGAAGTGATATATGAAGTAAAAATAGCTAATTTTAGGGCTTGCTAGTTTCTAAAGCAGAACATAGTGGACCGGTATTGGTAATATAAGGTTTCAATACTATCATCAAAAATAAAACTGGTATTGTGCCATTTTGTATTGTGTTGTGTATAATACACATATAGAGATTAGATTAAAAGCAGAACTGAAGAGATGGAAGTTATGATGTGGTGCTGTGGCAGTTGGCCAGAAGAAAGCTTGACCAGGCTGAGTTGTCGGTATAGCTCCCCTTGCTATAACACTCAAAATGCTGATTGTGCTAGATCTGCGTTATGGACTGCTTGAACGTTTTAGAACATTTTACGTGAAGCCATGTTTGCTGGCTGAAAGCAGCTGCATTCACATGCTTACATAAAGTATGTTTCTGACCTACACTATGAGTCATAAGTTATCATAAGTTATGAGGCTAATCATAGATTTCTTGATTTTAGCTTAGTGCTTTGCTTTAGAATTAAAGTGAAGACTTAAAAATAAAATAGCACTTATGGAATTATTCTTAAGGGAGGTTGATATAACAAGATTTTTTCTAAGCAATTCTGGATGAATTCTATTGGTCTGTCCATCATGAATATTCACTAAATTGAAAGGGGAACTAGATCTTTTAAACTGTGCAACAAAAAAGATCAACAAAATATATATTAGAGATGGCGATATGACAGCAATATAATATTGTGATACATAAAGAGTAGATATCAGGAATATGGTATATCAGGAAATTTATTCTCATCAGTTGGAATTGTTCAGTGTAAGCCTGTAGAGTCTTTTGGATAACCAAAAACATCCATTTTGTTGGATGTGTCTATACATTTGACTGGTAGTGTAAATCATCAGGCAGTTAATTCTAACTGCATTAAGTTCTTAAGTAAACTTGCCAGTGCCAAAAGGAATAGATTTGCTTATGTGGTTTCTAAAACTGTATGACTGTTATCCACAGAGCTGGACAAACACATGACCTATTTTCATGTATAGCAGTCATATGTGTCATACAGTCCCAGAACCATATAAGCAAGTCTATTTGAGATCCAGATGCAACAGAGACAAATTAGGCCGAAAAACAGAAATTTCTACAGGATGTATTTGCGTCCCTTTAATACCCTAAAACTGCATTATATTCACTGAAAATATATTTTAGAATTTGAGGTGATGATGTCAAGAGGACATGATGACATCATTCTTTGTGTGTGAGTTTCTTAGAGAGTGAAACAGGCTCTGTGTATGTGCAAGTGTCTGTGTGGCCTTGTCGTGCCTCCCTGGCATCTCGTAAACTTTCAGGCTTAAGGATGCTGTGTTGCCATAGCGACACAAGTGGATATAACCATAGCAACCGGCTCAAAGTGCACAGTCAAGATCAAAACACTGGTGGTTACTGGGGAAACGTGACACGGGGTGCAGTGCTCTGTGTTAGGGATAAATATGCTGAAGGTTCTGCGGAGGTCACGTGAGGGTAGATGGTGTATCTGCAGGGATCTCAGAAGGTCAGAAGGTTACAGCAATTGTGTGTGTACAAGCGTGTGTGACATACCCTTACACCTTCTATACACAACACATATATGCAGAATAGATACAAGTATAGACAATGAAGAACAAGCATGTATAATCAGAGCTATGCTGTTATATATGGTGTTATTGTAGCATCCAGCTGTTTGACTGCTCGCCGCTAGAGGGCAGCACTACAATACATTAAAAGGGAAAGCCATGAAAGGTGCATCATAGTCAACTCAGATGCTTAGTCTCTGGACTTCCCCAGACTTTTCCAAGGCTGTATCTAATTCATCTAGTGCACAAGGGGGCTGCTTTGCGAACTTTTAGGGGGTCTACTTGCTGATGGCGATATCCTTTGTGTGCCGTGCTTGTGTGCTTATTTTCAGACACTGATTTCCTGCTTCTTTTATTCTGCTTACAGTGCATAAAGTCTAGTCTCATTAATGTTTTCTATAGGCTTTGGTGAGCACTTTGGTGAGCACTTTGGTGAGCATGGCAGAACATAAATCTGTATGATTTGGACTGTGAAAGAGTAGTGCCTAGTCTGCGAAAAACAGATTTCACCATACTATATACTGGCTTACCAGGAAAGTATTTCACAGTTCAAAAAATACTTTTTTGGGGGGGGACTAGTTCACCTTACAGTTCCATGTACCTCTCCACCATGAATGAAATAAAATATATGTATTGTAAAACATGGTCTCAGGCTTCAGGCAACGCATTTATAACCACTTCAGAACCAATTTGCTGCAGCACCACCCTGAGGCCGCCCCGTGCTACAGCACTAGTTAGTTAACAATACCAAAGACAGAATATCACAGACTGTGGGAGAAGCAGCGAAACAATTACCTTTCCCTCAATTCATATTTGAGGATCTATTTATGTCATAATAAGTTTATTTTCAGGCCAAATCACCCCCCTTGTTGAGACATTCAGGTGATTCAAGAGGTTAATTAGGGCCCTAGACCCCGCCAAGACTCTCTGCATTTGGTACCTTGTCTATAGTCAATGCTTGCTGAATGGCTCCATTCAGTCACAAAGCTAAAGTTGGTTTGTTTGCCAGTTCTCTATTAGAATTTTCCATTTCATGTTAAATGATATAGCAGCTACAGTCTGTACTGATGGCTGCTGAATGTCCACTTAAGGCTCTTTACTCATGTTTTCTGTTCCACCTTAAACAGTGCAGCAGTTACAACTACAAAATTGACTTCAGTTTTATAAGCTGCCATTTCAAGCCAAATAAACTTCAAATTGCATAAACTTGTTTATTCTGTTCAGGTTTCACAAGCCAGCCTCACCTATTAGGTTTCATTTCCATGCTCTAGGTGAGACTAGAGCCAGTTGTTCTCGAGCTAATGTAGTCACCCAAGGGAAAACCACACCCTTTACTAACGCAGAACACACAAGGATGATCAGCTGAGCGAAAGAATGAATGTCATAGAACAGCAACCAAATTTACCATCCAAGGATTGCAGCCCTTCATAAAGCAGTTGGTTTGTTGTGACTACTCATGTTTGTTAAATGCATTTCCTTCAGAGATAATTCTTTATTTTGAAGTATTAAAAAATGAATTTTAATGTTACTATTGAATCTAAGATATCATTATTGCTACCGAAATTTAAAATGATATCCAGCCCTTCCCAGCCCTGGCAGAAACATAGAGCTACACAGTCAATGTGCTTATATTTTACATGATATAGGTATTCAGTTCATATGTGTCCCAAAGGATTAAAGCTGTTTAGCTCATGTCAAAGTGTCTGTCAAACCCTTCCAATATAGCATGCTGTCTATGTGAGTCTACTGTAGTAGCGGATGCCTCAGCAGACAATGCCTCCTCTAGCTGTGCTTTCACTCACAGTGACTGTGTATCATCTGGCTTTGGTAGCAGTCACCATAATGAGCTCCCCCAGCTGTGCCACACCTCAGCCAGGCCTGCCGGCGGCACTATCCGTCACGCCTGCGCCACCGCCTTGGAAACCTAGGCCCAGATGACTGTTGTCAAGGCAACAACCCCCCCTAGTGGAATGTTAAGTAGGGGAATACCTGACCCATGGGGGCCGCAGGCAGACAATACAGGGGTACGGGTCAGAGAGCTTATCTAATCTACGGAACAGAGGACAGGGCTCTCTGAGGATCCCAGCAATTATCAGACAATTACTGCACTCAGTCAGCAACAGTTATTTACTCATCAGTCAGTGGGAACAGTACATCTGCCAAAGACCGTTAGTAAGAGTGCCTGGAGTTTGTTACTATATTAGTGTATCTTGTATTCTACAATACAGGGCATCATTAAATTCTGCTTTCTTGTATTATGATAATACATATCTCCTATAAAGAGCCAGTACTGTTATATCTGAGAGCTTCACTTTCTCTTTAATGGCTGAATAAGAGATGATATGGTACCATTTTAATGTTTCCAATACCAAAACTAGTAATGACAGCTTTAACACTGACTGATATTCGTAAACTGCAGCAGGACTGTCATGTTGGATGGGCTCACTAAATCTGAGGGCGGACCAAACTCTCAGGAATGGGAGGCTACAAATGCTAACCACAAATTTGCTAAATGTCAGCCTCAGAACAGGAATATAACTCAAACTTTGTAGAACTTTGAGCTCAGGACAGGAATGAAGAAGCAATAAAGTTCAGCATAACTTCAACATGCGTGCAGTTTTCCATTATTTTGGTCTTTGTCTTGACACTAGCAGCTTGAGCACCCATTTAATATTTCAATCATTTGTTAGACGTGTTATATTGAGGAAACAAAGCTTTAACAGGGGCTTTTTAATGAACAGGATGCATTGGCATAATCATTCTAATTAAAGCTACACTTTGACCAAACCATGCTAACGTGGCTAACAGTAAATGGAATCAGTGATTATCATGAAAACAATACTAGATTTTATTCATTGCTTTGTCAGCCTGCCCTGTTAATAAAAACACATGTGCACACTGCTTTTAAAAAAGGAAAATGGTGTTTCTATTATTGCCATTCTTTTGTCTTCTCCTGGTATGTGTCAAACAGAGCTAAAATAAAGATGAAATATTAAACAGAATGTGCTTCTGACGTTTGCTGCACATTCCAGCGCTCTGCTCAAGATACGCAGTGTGAATGCATTTTACGGCAGAGAGAGAGGTCTCTAAAGATCTATAAACCCTGCTGCAGCCTCAGCCTGCGCCAAGAACTGCGACAGTGTAGTACTTTAGCAGCGAGGCAGAGGAAAAAACTTCAGCCAAACTACTTCCACTACCACTGAATAGGTTTTGTTCTTATCAGACCACTGCATTAAATACTCAGAGAGTGACAGAACATGAGTTTGTGTAGGTTTCTACCTTTTCATGACATAAATGTTCTGATAATGTAGGAAAAGTTATTTATTTATTTATTTATCTATTTATTTATTTATTTATAAAGTTTAGCAACTGTACAGAGAAAGGAAAAATCCCTTTCAACATTATGTACCATTTCTATTGATTCATTCTTCATGTCCATCCATTAATTCATATTCTACATATCCATTCATAATACCTCTGGGCATATTATTATAACATACATGTGCAGACATGTACATACACTGATCAGTCAAACATTGTGACCACTCAAAGACGAAGCAAAAGACATTATTTATCTTGTGACTGTACACACTGTTGGTTAACAGTGACTTCTTGTGACTGACATGTTGGACGTGAGAGAAATGAGCAGGCATGAAGACCTGATCAACTTTGACTTGTTTTTTTCCCAACAGTGACTATTTTTAAAATGTATTATATTACATATTACATACTGTATGGGTATTAGATGAGCTAACACTAGAGCCAAGACTAGAGCTAGGCAGTGCAATGTAATGCTAAGGATAGCATGTTTTATACACAGTCTGACAGGGTGACACATGCACATTAGTGTTTCCATTACACATCAGGATTTATAATAACTAACGCAATTCATTTATCCACTTAGTTAGTTAGTTAGGCTGCAAGGTTTGACACTATACTGTGAGAGTGACCTTCTACATGGCTGAATTTAAAACATTTTCGAAGATCAGGATGCCATGTGTCTGAATTAAATGTTCTTTAGTAACAGACTGTCAGCCTAATAGTTCTCACTAATTACTGTCACTGTTCTCACTGCAGGTTTATACTGAGGAGTCTTGTAGGGGAAGTAGCACTTAGAGATGCTGAGCAGTTATTGGATGAAAGTTGTGTCAATTATACTTTGCAAATAGTAACCTGGCTTAACTTTGTTAAACAGTGTCTAAAAGGAGAAGGTTGTAGGTTGTCTACTATCCAGGTCTGTTGTGTTTGATGCAAGTATTTTTTTTTTAACAGCAGGGTGCCCTATTTCCAGCAATGGACTGTCTACATTGCTGGCAATATAGACAGTTTGAGACAGTGTTATGAATAAGTAACAACTCTGACTTTTTTTCCTTTGGTATAATTATATAACCATTACTTATATATAAAAGCTGTCAGTGATTTTGATACATTTCTATGAGCCAATTTATACAACATAAAGGGCAGCTGCTGTACTCAGCTGATGTAGAAAAGTAAACTGAGATATGTGTTTTTGTTTGTTTTATGGATTTTATTTTATGGTGATGACATATAGAATACTGATAAATGTACGACATCACATTATCACTGTGGATGGACCATGTGTATTAAGCAGTTGGAGAATTTGTACTTGAAAACACCACAATTCTCCTTTCTAGATTACATTACACTATATCAAATTTAAATTCTCTTACAGTCATTTCTGATGTTTAACTTTGTAGATGGAACATCTACATCAGTCATTTAACTACCTCCCTCAATCCTGCTACGAGATAACAGTGATGTGTGTATTTGATATCATGCCAGCCTGCAGGACATAACCATGCTAGTTTATCTTTCTTCCTCAGGGAAGTATAATTTTATAATGGCAGTGTAACAAGACCCTGAGGCTTTTAACAAAAGCTGATATACCATGGACCTCCTGTGGACTGACAGCTAGTTAGGGTCGTATAAAAGAGCAGATCAAACTGATATCAGATCAGACACGGACATTAAAGAGCAAAATCGATTCTGAAAGCTCAATTAGACCTCCAGGCTGCAACCAGATCCCATTTACATCATGATGTCAGAGATATATCTTCTCACAGCATTCACTGTTTGGACTGGGCAGCTGAGAAGATGCTGCCTAATGAACAACAGTAATAGTCATAATATGCTCATAGGAACAGAAAAATCTATCAGGGAAACGATAAGTGTTTTTCAGTCCTGCATGTTTCAGTGTTTTTCATGCTCTAACACTCATTTATACCTCATGAAGGACTTATTAATTAGCTCCTGAGATAAACTGACTATGATTTGATTAGTAAGAATAATGTATGGTCATATACCCATATAATAAAACACTTCTAGTAGACCATAGACATCAGCAGATGTCAATACAAGTCAATACAAGTATTGAAGTCAGTAAAAGTCTTTACATTTTCCCTGATTTAAAATAAATCAGTAATTAGTACTGCTGTGATTACAAAATGTTTATATCTTTTACAAAATCATTTAAAATGTACTTTTTCAATATTATCAGCAGTGCTTAGTTTGTAGAGTTTACATGATCATCATAATAACAAGAAAAAGCCTGATATATATATATATATATATACAATATATATATACAACAACAGCTACCATTACCAACAGCTAACATTATGAAAATAATGGTAGCAAAAAGCAAATGTCTGAAAATGATGGTAACACTTTCTATAATGCTTTATAATACTTGACACAAGCCTTTGTAACTAAGCACACACATAAAAAGTTGTAACATCGCAGTATAAAGCTTCATAGCACAAATTGACATAATGCATTATAATATATACTGTAGATTGTTGTGATTATTTGCTCTAGCTGTTTACTCATAAAATGCAAATGTACAAAAACTATCTATTCAGATGAATTGATATTGGCATGTAGTTTATAAAAGTGTATTTTATCAATAAATTAACCTCATTCAAAGTACAAACTAGTGGTACTGGTATTCCTCTGTTTATCTATACATTTTAACATATTATATCACTTTGTGATATGAAGCCTTATACTGTGGTGTTGTACCTGTTTACATGTGTGATAATGAACATTTGTATACAATTAAAAAGGTTTGTGTCAAGCATTATAAAACTTTATGAATGCCTTGAAGATCGTTATTAATGCACCCACAATGCATTCCGGATACCTGATTCATAGAAAGTGTTACCAAAACAGTACAGTAGAATAAAAATTGTCGAATAAAAATTTTAGTAAGCCATAGACCTCAGCAGACCTCTCAACAAAAGTCTAAGAGTCGTGTCTCTCTTGAAAAACTGCATGTGCACTGTGTGTGCTACCCTTCACTGGAAGAATAGAATGTATCCAATGTCAGGCCTGAGTTGGCCAACAGGAAATGCCACGTACCCTGGTACTACACCAAACCCATGCCCAATACTCCAGTCACTGGTGCCCACAGCTATCATCTGTAGAATGTACCCACAATGGGCACAGTACTAAAGCAATGTTTAAGCCGCAAATCATATTTACACAGTTTTCTTCCAAGACATGTTTATTAATGTTTGAAATGTATTTCTGTAAAAGAGGCTAATGTAGCCAACAAGTAATGGAACCTTATAGATGACAGGTAACATTGTTGATTGAATTGAATTAAATGTAAAATTGAATTGAATTGAATTGAATTTAATTGAATAGCTAAAAAAAGCCTGAAATTTGTTGGTTACAATGAGGAACTTACAGCTGTTTTCTGTAAGTTTGAATGACCAAATATAAGGCTCTGGGAACATGACCTTAGAACATAGTGCCCTTGGGTCATAGATAGTGCCCTTGGAACAGAGAAGTGACCCTGTTACTTTACTTCAGTACATCTGTTACCTGTTACGTGCTACCTACATTAGCCTTGTACCCCCAGTGAAGCATTAAAGAAGCAAACACCAAACACGTCTTGACTGCTTTTGGGGTAAGGGGGAGTTGAGGAAATGTCCTTTTTGCCTGAACCTCAAATATTAATGTCTTTCTTTATGACAGAGGGCTATTCACACTGTGAGACTAACTGAAACGCTCTCTTGGTTCTGAAATTCCACACCATCACAGCCAGAAGATGGCACTAAAAGCACATGTGTATAGAAGCCAAAGCCTGTTGGAGGAAGGCCCACTCAGGTGTTCACTGTTACCACACACTTTCCTACAGTACAATACAAACAAACCGCCCATAACAGCAGTCAGAATAGGGTAACAAGTGGGAGGGGTGCAGTTTATAACAATTGACTATTATGAATGAAAAACCAAAGTACGGAGCAGAGACATCACATAATGAACTTCCGTTCTGTTTAGAAATCCAGGCATGAAAAATATCTACACTGAGAAGAATAAACCTCTCAAACCTGCTGCTGTCTTGCACTGGGCAAAGAGGCAAACACTCAAATCTTTCAGCTTACCTAAAAGGAAGAAAAAAACAACAAGATATTTTACAAAGTGTTTCTGTCTTCTGTTGTTACAAAACGGCACCAAATGACCGACTTGTGTGTGTCCAGCAAATGACCCTTCAAAAAGCATGCACGGCATTTGCAGTTTGACATTACTCCAGGAGCAGAACAAAACAAGCCCATTTTATTTTCCAGCAGTGGAGGACAAAAAGAGGGAGAAAAAGAGGAAGCTTTAGGAAAGAGCAGGTGATGAATACAAGCAGCCTTACAGAGCTGCAGCATAAACCTGCCTGTCAATCTGTCACTCACACCTCAGCAATCTGGACATTTAGACAGTTGTTACATACCATACACACTATTAGGGGTGGGCCTTGAAGGCTTAAGCCCCAATGTTTTAGTGCCGGCTCAAGTTCGCTTCACCATTGCTGTTACTTTAAAGGGGAGCTATTATGCTAATTTCCATTGTTCACAAGCTTAAATCTTCCCAAGACACACTATCTTTCTCATGCTATACATCTATATTCATCCTTTGCCCGAAATGGACTGTTTGAGTTCCTGTGTTGTTAAGCTCTGCCTCCTGAGGAATGACAGCATGATCTGATTGGTCAGCTCACTTGCTCTGTTCTGACTGGTCAGAATCGCCATAGCAGCTTCCTGCTACAAGTTCTGCCCCCACACCGCTGTGGCGGTTCTTACAATGGTTTCTGTGGGACAGAGTTACTCATTGTGGAGTGTACCGTTGGGCTTTATAACTTTGCAAACCGTTCACATGCACAATAAGCTACATAACACACTAAAGGAAGGAGAAAACAGCTCCTTCACACCACATAGACAGTGAAGAGAGATGTTAAATTAGACATGCGCATCTGTGTTTTTTTCTGAAAGCAGGCTAACAAAGAGGCTGAGGCTGTAAAAGAAGCGTCTCCAATTTTACATAGTTCAGGTTAGGGGCTGAGCCAGGACTGGTAGTATACAGTAGTGGAGAAACGATGATGATTTTAAGTTCGTTAGCCAAGTAAGTTAGCCAGCAGTAGGTATTAATTCTAGTTTAATACTTTAATGTCATGTTTATCCTATATTATTATTCATGGTACAACTGACATTAATCTTATTAGCATTATCTGCCTACTGACTGCATATATCTATAGTAGGTAACATGACAAAAGATTTAATTAATTTAATTAAACATTTACCCCACCTGAAGTAACTGTTAGTCAGGGATTAATGCTAGCTCGCTACATGCATAATACTGATGTTAGTCCTCTTCCCTGTGAAACAAACCTGCTGCTCACAGCTCTTAATATAGTGCACGACTGTTTCACCTCAGGTAGCGTTACTGAAATTTGCAGAGCATAGAGCTAAGGCAGCGGAGAAGCATGAAGGGGAGTGAAGGAGAGATAAATAACACTTCAGGAAAGATGATAGAGAGCGAAGGAGAGAGTGAAACGAGTGCAGAATCTCATTTGAATCACTGTGAGGATAAATTAATGGGTGAAGTAGTTGGACTGTGAGTGTGATCTGTTTTTCTGCTGATACTGAACAGCATAAATCATTCAGCACTGAAGAGATAACACAGCCTAAAGGAGCGTTCATTACTAGATATGAACATTAACTGAATTCTGATCACTATGCCTCACTTTAAGACCTGTATTGTTAGGGACATTTTGTGTTATCTGAACTTAAAATAAAATGTTTCTGTGCATGAAACACATGGGTTTGTTCCGCTAACTTACTATTTGAACTTTTACAGGTTCAAAATTTTCACAGTGTACAGAGAAGTGCTTTAAAACCATTAGTCATGATAAACAATGGTACAGTACAGGTGTGGAGATTAGCTTGAGAAATGCTTCAACTACATTAAACGCCACAGGACTTTCTGGTGAGTTTAAACTCCTGTTAAACTGTTACACACGTCTGTAACTTAAGAACGACTCTTAAGTCTATGTAGTTAATGGATAATAAACTGTAGAATGTAATGAGCCTGAGGTCAGTCAGTCAGCGTTAAATATTTAAATTCTATAAAATAAGAGTACAATCAGAGTTTCAGTCGAGCCTGCTGAGTCGTCCTGCACAGACAGCCTTTTCATCAACTGACAGCCCAGAAGCTCAACTGTTCACCATCAGTCTGCTCCTGCTGTCTGCTGTCTGACTGCACTCCTGTCTCCAGTGCAGAGGAGAGGAATGAGCTGATACAGTAACAACATCACTCTTCAACAACACGTGGCATACGATCAATTACTCCCACAAATATAACAACAGACCCAGCACTGATATACAATCAACATAGATTCATCTAGAACAGAGAGAGAGAGAGAAAGACAGAAAAAGAGAGAGCAAGTGGGGGGGGGAGCAAGAGTGAAAGAGAAAAAGCGACAATGACAGAGAGAGAGAGGGAGAAAGAGAGTGACAGAGAGAGTGACAGAGAAAAAGAGAAAGAAAGAGAGAGAGAGAGACAGAAGGAGTGCGACAGAGAGCGAGAGAGAGAGAGAGTGAAGAAGAGAGAGTGACAGAGAGAGAAAGAGAGGGAGAGACAGAAAGAGAAAGAGAGAGAGAAAATATTTTTTCCAGAAAAAAAGAAAGACAAAGAGGGAAGGGAGAAAGAAGGTGAAAAGGGGAAAGACAAAGAAGGTAACAAAAAAAGCAAGGAGAGAAAGAGAGAGTGTTAGAGAGAAAGAGAGACAGTGAAAAAGAGATTAAAAAGAGAGAGGTGAGAAATAGACTGAAATAAATGAGAGAGATAGATGGTAAAAGAGTAATGAGAGATATGACAGCAAGAGAAATGTGAGAGAAAGAGAAAGAATGAGAAAAGAAATGAGGAAAGAAAGAAAGAAAGAAAGAAAGAAAGAAAGAAAGAAAGAAAGAAAGAAAAGGAGTAAGACTGAGAGGAATGCAGAATGAGAGAGAGAGTATAAGGGAAGAGAGGATATGAAAGTGATTGCAGTCAAAGAGACTATGGAAGGAGGGGAAAGTGCATGAGAGACTGGCAGAGTTTGTCGAAAGGAAGAGAAACTCCAATGAGACAAATAAAGAAAAGGAAAACAGGAAATAAAAAGGGAGGGGACAAAAGAAGAGAAGAGACACTCTTTCGGTGGAAGTGCCAGGGCTGAATAGTGGTGTTTAAGCCCTCCTGCTGAGCCAGGACAAAACACACAGCTACAGTCCACACAGTGAGCACTCCCTTCACGTTCTCACTGAGAGTGCTGCTGAGGACTGTTAGACCACAGACACACTTCACACAAGCACTCGAAGCCTTACAGCAAGGGGCGTCTTGTACCGCCAGTGTGCCTTCTCTCACTCAGTTGTTACATAGCAGACAAGCAGCTAAATGTGTTTCTAAAACACACACACACACACACACACACACACACGTATATATGTATAGAACAGGTTAAACACCTAACACTCTTCTACCGTTTTCATGTTTAGTAATTGTGGATGTTGGACTGACAATAGTTCCCATTTTTATTTGTCCTCTATCACCCCATTGAGTACCACCACAGTAATGTATACCATATACAGTATACACAGTGCAATGCATTGGCTGAGCACTGTCATTTGCGATTTGTGTACTGTGTTTTAGTGTTCCTACCTGTCAACCTTATTGCTGGCATATGAATTATTTCTCACTCAAAGTTCACTGAAACAAACACATGAATTCTGTCAGAAGTGCAGATTCTAAACTTTCAGTCATTACCACACAGGTGTTTGCAAGCAGCAGAGTAGATATTTTATTCTGTTTTGAATTTGATTAAAAGTTACTGTGTTGACTTGTGAAAATAAAAAATAACCCTTACATATTTCCACGTTTTTGTCATAGTTTGACACTGAAACCAACAGAAAATTCAGACTTCAATCTGTTGATGTAGAATGCAACAATAATTGTAATAACTACGTAATAACTAAGTAGTAACTATGTTATTAACTATAAAAATAATTTTTTTAAACAGTAAAGATGACACAATACCACCTTTACTTTCCAATACTGATACTTTTATAAAAACCCAAGTATCTGCTGATAAAATGTGATATTTTGTCTTTCAAACTACAGCTATGTGCAATAGTTGTTTCTTTTTGACTGTCTAAATGAAAATAAATTATGCATCCCCTGCAGGAAACACACTTCTGTATATATGTCAATGTTACTGTTTATTTAGTTCCACTGATCTAACCTATGGGGCAAAATAAAACAAAATAGAGTGTATGCATATTTTATGTTTATTTATTTCCAATATGGTAAATTCAACAAATACATAGAATAAAATTAGCAAAATAAGCCACACTTATGTTCCCTGATACCTGATATCACATCAGTGGCCAAGTGAATAGCATAGCAAAGCAACTAACAACAGCTCTTGACTTCTAAGGGTTAATCAACTCTCCTCTAGTAGAGTAAACAGTTGCTACAGGACGTACAGTCTGGGGTCAAGATTTAGCAAACTGTGTCCAACTATTCCTTCTATGCACTCACTGTGGTTCCTGGCAGTGGTGCTCAGGAATAAATCAGGCCTAAAGTCTATTTGAAATGTAATTAAGATTTCTCTACACCAGACTTTCTTATTCAGGTCATTTGCATTGTGCAGTCTCTCTTATTGCAGAGCATCAGATAGAAGCAGAACATGATGAGTCATACAGAACCTTCAGGCTGGACAAGCTTTCATTAGAGGGATGTAGGTATATAAGGTTGAACTGATATGATATAATGGAGGTGTATTGTGCTGATCAAACTCTTTCTCTGCCATGGTTCAGCCTCGCTAGGAAAAACTAAGATTATATAGAGCAGCAAAGCATCTGAAAGCAAAAATAGCTGTGAGTTTGTAAGTGTGTGCCTGTACGTCTCTCTCAGGGCCAGAGAGAGCAGGAATACGTCCCCTGTCCAGTTTCTAAAACTGGAATCGATAAAATATGCAAAAGATTCTCATTTTCCTTTGATAATTACTCATTCCGTTGTCTTTAGCTCCATATCTCCATATCTTATCATCTGACATCTCTCTGACCTCCAAGGAAAGACATGCATTCAGCCATTCCTTTCAAAATAGAGACCATCTCTAGAATGACCTTCCTAAGTTTGGCTAATCAGTGCAGCAAGAAATAGTTAAGATGGTGTTGTAAATGTACTGCCTAATGTGCTCTCAGTGCCTCTGGTAAATCCTGTAGACATTTTGTGATTCCTGTGATTTGCAAAAGCAATTTCCATAAATTTGACATTTGTCCAAAGACACTGGCATCCAATCTGTGTACCATAATAAAATATATGCTACTTTATGTAAAGAAAATGCACCAGACTGTATAAATACCTCTTAAACTGTTAAGCATGGGGATGGATCAAACATGTTTTATGTGTTGCAGCCAGTGGCATGGGGAACATTTCACTGGTAGATGGAAGTATGGATTCCAGTAAATACCAGCAAATTCTGCAAGCAAACATCACACCATCTGTAAAAAAAAGCTGAAGATGAAGAAAGGATGGCTTCTACAACAGGATAATGATCCTAAACACAACTAAAAATCCACAATGGACTAGTTCAAGAGGCCCAATCGGAAGCTAATGGCATAGTTTTCACAGTCCTCCAACATGAACATCACTGAAAATCTGTGGGTAGACCCAAAAGAGCAGTGCATGCAAGACAGACCAAGAATCCCACTGAACTAAAAGACCTTTGCAAGGACAAATTGACAAAAATCCCCCAAACAAGAACTGAAAGGCTATTGACTGGCTACAAAAAGTGTTTACAGGCTGTGACACTTGACAAAGAGGGTATTACAGAGGGTAAGTACTGGCCATGCAGGGCACCCAAACTTGTTGGGTCCATTATGCCTTTTGGAGATCAGTTCATCTTGTACTCCCATAACTATACACAGTAACAGAGAGTTTGACCAGGGATGCCTTGGTCTAAACATTTGCATGTCACTGTATATATGCACACAAATAATATGAGAATGCTCAGTTTTAAAATCACAGAAAACAAAGCTAACATAGCTTTTGGACAGTCAAAAATAAAATAACTCATCATGAGTATCCAGTGCTTTATCTGAAGTTAGTACAGATTTCCTAGATAAACTAGAATGCTATTAGCTATTAACTAACTTAATCACTGGTAAAGTATAAACTTGGTGCATTTATCCACGTTGACAGATTACAGTTCGACCCAGGTAGCTCTTCAAACCAAAACAAGTAATTGAATTGCAGTGAAGACAATCATTTGTTGCTTTAGAAAGGTACATCAGGTATATAGTTTTGCAATAAAGCTGATGATACTGTATGTTTTCATGTATTATTACAATGCCATTACAATAAAAGAAATTACACAAATTCATTTCAGTTAGGCTATTGTAGCATTTTATTGTCTGGTTGCCCTGCTGTGCCTCTAAATCAGCACTAGTTCAGAATGCAGCAGCAGACAGAGCGCTTACTAAGAACAGAAATTTGAGCATATTTGTCCAGTCTTATTTACTTTACAATGGCCTCCAGTTCATTTCCACATTGCCTATGAGATCCTGCTTATGACATTTAAAGCTTCTAATAGCTGAGCTCCAACATATCATACTGACCTGTTGAGGCATTTCACATCCATTATGCAAACTGGTAGGATCATGTACAGTTCAGTTCATTCACTTTAATAGTTCTTGGACACTGCAGCAGCACTCCAGAGAACGCTACATCCTGTATATGAAATGGAAAATGATCTAAAACTATCTAAATAAGAATTTGTATAATCTTTGTTTTATTATGTTATTAATACATTCAATATGTTATTCTTAAACATTTTGAATGTATTTTCTATTTTGAATGTGTTTTCTATTTTCAATAGGCTTCCCGTCCATTACGATGGTGGGTGTTTTAGTTGCCTAGTTCATCCCATAGGGTCACATTAAAACAGGTGTGTTACTACCAGCTTTGTGCTTGCTGAACGGCTTAATCCTGTTGTAATTAATGGTGTGTTCATACTGCTAGCTATGAATAACTAGTAATAGATGAAAATTGAACACTATGTTACTGTTCTCTTTTGTCAGTAGTAAGGTATGTACAGAGGACCCATATGTAATTACAGTGTTATTGAGAAAACAGGAAGGAAGATGCAACAGTTTTGTGTATAAACCCATCTTATACCTACCTTCTACCTCATTCATCATTGGCTAATTTTTCCGTTTTCTAACCACAGAGCAGCAAACACTATACATTTGAAACTTTCCAGAAGCCTGTAAAGAAGATTAACAAAATGGTGAATGACATCTTCCTATTCTAATTAGTGAAGGTTGCATTTAATAGCACACAGCTTGTTAAATCTCCAAAGGAAAGCATTACCAATCAAATTGATAGTGACCCTGACCACTTGAAGAACAGTGTAAAAGGGCACTTACAAAGTATACAGAGAAAAAGACAAACTACAGTCTGTAATTGTAGAACTACAAGGCACACCTATATGTTAAGTGGAGCTGATAAATTGCACAAGGAGTATAGAACCAAGGTGGTGTACCTAATGAAGTGGATTGTACATAAAATATGCTGATAAGCCGAAACAATATTAGTGAAAACACTATGATCACTTGCTTAATATGCATGTTGCCAAAACAGATTCGACCTGCCGAAGGTATAGACTCTACAAGACCTCTAAAGGTGTCCTTGGGTATCTGGCACCAAGACATTAGTAGCAGATTCTTTACGCATTGTGAGTTATGAGATGGAATCTTGCCTGGGCCACAGCTTGAACTTTTCAGTATGTTCCTCAGATCATTCCCCAGCAATGTGTGGTTTGGCACTTTATCCTGATGAAAAAGGCCACTACCACTAGGAATACCACTGTCAGTAAGGGGTGTATCTGGTCCACAACAATATTTAAGGAGGTGGCGTGTGCCGCTTTGATATCCACATGAGTGCCCGTACTCTTCCCATAGTGCATCCTCTTGCCCTCACTTCCCCAGGTAAAGTGCACTAATCCATCCAGACTTGAACCAGGCAACCTGCTTAGGTGTTTTTGAGAATGAACAGGGGTAATATGGATACCAAGATATAGTAGCAGGGTATAAGGGTACTGGATGTGATAGCCCTCAATGTCCGTACATATTGATGAGCTTTTTGTGCCCAACACCCTATCATTGGTTTGTGGTTTGTCTGTCTTTGGACCATAGTCAGTACATACTTACCACTACTTACTGGGAGCACCGCACAAGCCTCACTGTCTTGGAGATGCTCCAACATGGCTTAATAATGAACTGACTCTAATAAAAGTTGCTCAGGTCTTCACATCTGTCCATTTCTCCCACATCTAACGTGAACTATGAAGAATGTACTGTTTGTTTACTGCCTAATATATCCCAAACCTTGACAAGTGATGCTGTGACAAGAAAGTAAATGTCATTCTGTGTAAATGTGCTTCAGCTGTGAGTGGTCACAATATGTTGGTTCATCATAACGTGTATATATATATATATACATATATATGCAGGAGTGTGTATTGATGGATTAATAGACTGATGTATGACAGACTGAAATGCTTTTAAATACATCACAGTAATGTAATGTGGTCAAGTCAAAAGTTTTCTCTGAGATAAAATGGATTGAGTTGGAATTACAACAGAGCTTTAAGGCTTCAGGTCTCATCACATACTGAGCTGACCTGTCATGAACTGCTGCTCACACACTTCAGGGTCAAGCTGCAAGGCATAACAGTATGGTTCTTCACGCGTCCTCAGTATGCCAAAAATAGCATTCATATTTTACACAGTGATGAACTGCTCCCAACCGTGCTATACTCGGCTGTTAATTGCACTACTACTGACAAGGTGGGAATATACAGCACACTTCTAAAGGGAAGGTACACAGTAAACAGAAGTAAAAGCAAACATAAAGGTACAATAAGCTGAAGCTGATGCTGAAACACTACATTTCTGCTTATATATATATATATATATATATATATATATATATAAAACCTGTCCCAGCCCACAATGAGCTTGTTGATCAGTTAATGGTTTAAACCATGCGTGCTAGATAAACCAAAGCACAAACGTAAACATTTATATTTATATCACAAAAACATCCTTGAACTTTTGATGGCAGAGCACTTTTAGAAGTGCAGTACTGTCATAAAAGGATGCTGTAGTCTTCAAAGCATGCATTATTCATAACGCTTGTGGGGATAGCCTTAATATAAACAACATAATTTTCCTCAGAGGGAAAATGTGACATTATCATAAATCATACTTTTCCTGACCCGTACAGGTTAATAAGTTAATGCCTTAATCAACTAAATTTGCTTTTCAATATAACTGTCTATACATGTAAAGGCCTTATTATGATCAATTTGAATAGTGACCTAAAAATAATATGGAATTTAGATTTTCTGAAAATCTAAAGCTTTCTTTTGTTTATTTTGAGGATGAAATGAAAGAATAACTTTTAGTAAATAATAAATTATATTATTTATCATGTACTATGTTATTCTGGAGCTCCCAAACAATTTAAATATAGAAATAAATCTCACATATTTCAAAATATAAGTTACTACTAAATAAAATGACAGCATTTGTAATTGGAAGTGATTCCAAACTTCTCAAATGTAGTATAGATGTATGTATGTTTGCACATACGTATGTGGAACTTCTGTTGTGGTTGGTCTGCCTGGTAATGCAACTAAAGCACAAGGTTATTTGAGAAACACAATTAGAGTAAAGTTCCAGGCTGTGGTAAGCAAGTACTGTGGTAAGCAAGTTTACATTAGCTGGGTGGTTTAAAACCTGGGAATTTCATGCACGTGTGATGAGCTAAAAAAAAGCCAACAGCAGATCTGCAAGTGCTATGAATGTTCTAAATTTAATGGTGTGTACTTCACACTGTTGTTATTTTCATTTTCATACTTCTTCAGAGCTAATGTTTGGGCTGATTAAGGCAGGAATGGAGAGAGTCAGGCTGAAGATATGACAGGAATGAGAGAGTAAGCAAGCAATGGACACATGGTTTTCATTTTCTCATTGCAGTATTCTAAGAAAAAAAAAATCCTTCAAAGAGCGCTCGGTCCTCCACAGAATACTCAAAACATAACAATAAAAATAAAATAAATAAAAAGATTAACACACAGGCTTCTCTCGTTATAACCCCTACTGGAAAGAACAGAGGATAATAAGATGAAAGTCAGATTGTTGTTTTCTTTCACGCTTGGTTTTCTAAAAAGCTTCTACCAGTGTAGAAAGTGGGACAGATTTGCCATCCAAAAACATGCCTGCACACAAGTAGAAAATAAATTTGCACATTCCTCAATGTTAAAGTAATGGGGCACCTCCTTAAAACAGCAGGCTGACGTTTTATTCACTTGGTCTGATATCTTTTGCAGTGAAAGCAAGTGAGGTATGGTTAAATAGAACTCTCACAGCTACAGTGCTGCTTGAAAGTTTGTAAACCTGTTTTGTGAATTTCTACATAAATGTGACCTAAAATATGATCAAATTGTCATTTAAGTCATAGTAATCGATAAAGAGAACCCAATAAAACAAATAACACAAAAAAGTATATAGTTTTTGCTTCAGTTTATTGAACGAAGTGATTCAACATTAAATGGCTTTGGTATTAGAAGTATGTGAACGTCTAGAATTCTAGGTCAGGAGGTTCAGTCAGTTGAACGATGATAAGGTCTGAGTGTGGCTGATCCTACCCTGTATAAAAACAATTGACCTGAGTCTTCATCATCAGAGTCTCATCTTTACCACACGCATGTGTTAGTGGATGTCATGCTATTTCTGATGAGTTTGGATTTAACTGATCCACTCTCAAGCATATAAAGCACAAACGCAGAAAACTCAACACCACTGTTACTCCTCCCAGGAGTGGTCATCCAACAAAAATGACTTTAGAACTAAAGCATAGAAGATGCTACGAGATCACAAAGAAACCTGGGGCAACTGCAGGCCTATCATACACTCATATACTGGCTAATGTCAGTGTTCAGGAGTCCACAACCAGGGATACACTAAGAGTAGTATGTATGAAATGATAACATTGATAAAGGCTCTGCTCTCCTATAAGAACATTTCTGTCTGTTTAAAGTTTTCCTAAAAGTCACCTGAATGAACCAGACGACTACAGAAATAAACTACTACTGAAACTACAACTACTGAGTAAAAATTATAATTTTCAAATTAAGCAAAAAAGTAAAAAAGGACAAACATTGAGAAATGCATTATACCAACCACATGCTTTATGGGCTGAATGCAATCAAATCAAACATCTAGTGAAAAGCCTTCCCCTAGAAGTAGAGACTGTTACTGCAGCCAAAGGAGGCAATTCAACAGCCTACACTTCCAATCAATCTTGCAATAGTGATGTGGTTCAGTCCTGGGATGGGTCAGAATGTAGGAATATTAGAACATGAAAGATTAAAATACTGTTAAGTCGGTGTAGAGTAAGACACCGTTTTGCTGGAAGAGTCTTAACCACATACAGCATTAACATTCTCATTCTTACAATGTATGAGTATCGGAGTCACAGAATGTATGCTTTTCACCACAATTCCCAACCATATTTACTGATCTCTTTCAGCTCCCAGCTGGCAGAAAACATTCCCACAACTTTGGCTAATGTTAGATAGAAGGTTTAATAATGTTTCAAAGAAAACAATTTAATCTGATGTTCAAAGATTGTTTTAAGGATGTTTACCATTTCAAATAATGTTCCTATAAGGTTCCACCCACTTGACCCATCTCACACACCTGCAGCTCATTTTCATGAACAATTAGGATGCACATATATCCTCCTATGGTTTGCAAAGTCTCTGTGTTGCATACCTGATACCTGAGTTATGAGCATTTTCCTTTAGTGTTTAGCATTCCTGCATTTCACTGCCTGTCGCATGGAAGGTGAGTAAAGCCTCTTAACACATGCAGCCTATTCAACCCAGTTACAATAATATTCTCAGAACGTTTTTAGAACATACGTCTTAACTTTCTAGCTAATTTCTAGATGTCACTTTAGTTTCTGTTCCTACTGAAAAAAACAGCCAGTTGAGAAGTATTTTTGGCTAATTCCCCAATAACAACCTCTCAAAGTCACTTACAACTGCTCAGCCAACTGCTCACCATTTTGATATATACAATGCAGCATGGTGGGATGTTACAAGCTTAACTGCATTATGCAGCACTTTCTGGAAGCATCTGCACTCATTATAACCCTCATTTATTCATGATATTTCCTTTAATTCATCATCTGCTTGATACTCAAAACTGGGACTGATTTAGGGTTCCTTGGTTACAGTTTATTCATTTATTTATTTTGACTTGCATATAAAATTACATACTGTATTTGCCCATAAATTGAGAGAACAAGAACAGATGTACATGACTGAAGAAAAAATGGTCTAGGTCCAGTCAAAATAGCTGAAAGCACAATTAGAAATGGGACAGTCATGGTTTCAATGATATACTGTGGTATAATACTCAATAATAACAGTACTTTTTTAAACTGAGTTTAAATCCATGTTCAGTTATTTTAAAAGATCACAGTGGAAGTAAATAGCTTACGATTTCAGTCTCTGAGCAAAGCATTGTTTACCTAGAACTGTAGTTGTGTTATTACGAAATATAAGGCAGGGGCTACCTAGTGAAGCCACAGTCCAAGTGTTGGTCCTATCGTTAAGAGGTTGCAGTTTTTATCCCTGGCAATGTCAATCATCAAAACAGCCAGTGATCAGAAATTAGAGATCTGGAGGGATACTATCAGAATAAAGCATAAGGCTTTTGTTCTGCATGCAGCCTTGCCCAAATGATTGGGCTTTTTTTCTGAAGTCACCAATGAATTCTGGGGGTTGCCTGTTATTTTATGAGAGGGCACCATACAGGCTTAATACAAACCAGCCTACTTTCATTTCATTTTCAGCTTCATTAGATTTTTTCAAAATGGTGGTAGTATGGAAAACTGGGATCATTTTGGACATGGATATCATGAAAGGAAATTTCATGCCATCCTATTGCTAGGTACAAAATACCTAAAGGATCCATGCTACCATTCATCACACTCTCTAAACAGAGGGCCATCCATTTCCCAATTCGATATGGATTAGTTAAAATGCTAATCTAATTTCTACCCTGCACTTCATCAGATTACTAGCCCATCCCTCAAGATTGAAAAATGTGAGGGGTGTAAGAAAGAAAGAAAGAGGGATAGCTAGCTTCAATCACTTTCACATACTCACCACTAAGTAGCAGCAGGGTGTCTCCAGAGATTGTACGTAATATAATTTAAACACATTCTAAATGGAAGGGCAAGACCAAAGCCTTCACACTTTTACATGACACATCAGTAATAGCAATTTGTGTGGACCTCAATTAAAGTGAAAGCGCTACTGTTATGCACTGTGGATATGGCTATGCAAAGACTGAATGAACGGGGCTGATCATTTAAGCCGAATCTTTGCTTTGCGCTACTAGGCTGCGATTTATCTAAACGGTTTGTCTATTTTTCCACCTATTTGAAACTGCTTCTCACAAGCCCTTTAGGCTTTTTTGTGTGATTGTAGGTAATTACAGTCAGTATTAATTAAAGAGGACTTTTCAGAATGTCTGCATAATAAGATAGTCATTCAGGTTGATGTGAAATGCTTAATTCTAGAGAAACTACAACAAAGAAAGAAAGCTATAACATTAAATGTTCATGTTGCCTTATGCCTGATATATTGTTCTATGATAGTTTTGGAATAATCTCTTGGCCTAAAATGCATATTACATGCAGAGTGTTGTAGTGCAAAATCGCACCCAAAAAGACTGTATTGTTGTAGATTTTACTACTATTTTACATCTATAAATATTACATATAAAACATTAAAACCACAATTAGGTTCACTGGTTGTTTTAGATAAAAGCAATTTACTGTAGTTGACAGGCGCTCTTATCCAGAGTGACTTACAATTTGGTGGCAAAGGTCGCATTAGGAGTTTTGCCCAAGGATGTTTATTGGTATAGCGTAGGTTGCTAGCCAAGGTAGGGGATCAAACCCCATTCTATATGTTACCCACTACTATAGTGTTACATAATGTTGAGTTACCAGGTTAAATTGCTCCACTACCAAACTGGACATACTAAATAAACCTAAGCCTACTATAAACGATAATGATGAATTTCCCATCATACTAACATCAGCTTGAATTAAGGAAAAATACACAAAATCTATCTTGGTATGACTCTCTACAGGCATATAAAACAAAAGTCATCTGAAGTTATCACTGAAGGTTAAATGTATTTTTGTTTTTAAAAAAAAAAGTTACCTAGCTTGTAGATAAAACTGAAAATGCTGATCTTCCAAAATATCTGCCCTCTGTGGGCTCCCTAAAGAACCCTTTTAACACTGAATTTTTAAGAACTATATAATGTGAAACGCTATTGGATAGAATTACACATATCAAAGAGCTGAAGCACCCTCTCCTCTCTGAGTATAAAAAACAAAACAAAATTATTTTTTAAGTATCTTTCAAAGCCGGACTGCAAAATATGATATCTTTGTGAAATATACATTCAGTCAACATATCTAATATTTCTTACTATTAGATTGGTGTAAGAATTTTATAACTTGTTTAAGTCATTTTGTCTTGTGAAATGACCTTGTTCTATTATTATTTCGCTTAATTTCTGCCAGTGGAATCAGGCAACTTAATTTCACAAAGTCAAACTAATGTCTAGATGGAAATGAGTAATCTCATAATATTCTCAAATGAGAAATGTTGGAAACATTTGCATTATTTAAGCCGTCTTCACTTTTTTTGCAGTGCGTCCAAAACTACTGACTACACATCTCCTTATTCAAATAGGAGAACTGGGAAAGTGGAGGAAAAGAGGAGACAAAACTACATCCTGTCTGTGTGCCTGACATAGTGAACGAACAGTGACTGCTGGAATTCCTGTAGGGCAGGAGATAAGAGCTTCTTAATTTAGCTACTGCCCTTCACTCCCAACTCATAGAAGGACCATTTGCAAAGACTAGTGCCTAACAAATAGATTTCCTGTAACCTGAACTCTAGGAAAAAAATGGGGGAAAACACAGCTCGGTGACTAATCAGCCGTCAAACCTTTCAGCATAAAATACTGCATTGGATAGGCTGAATCCAAATGTGTAGCCTACTAAGCCTACTTTAGTTTATTCCCGTCTGGCTGTCATTGTGTTGATGTAGTTATTTTATATGGAAAAATGTATATTAAATGCATCCATTTATGAATCAATAGAAATAACTCTATAAAAATGCCTACAGTATATCCTCTATACAGTAAAGGTATAATCTACATACTACACATTTTGCTGAAGTGAAAAAAGTAAACACATAATCTGCAGAAAACTATTACTAAAATATTCATTTACAGGTATTTTATGCTTGATTAACTTTAGGAATAGTAATTGTTGTGTGTGCTAAAGTTGGGAGGTTCATCCAAGTCAAAACTTAGTGACACCTCCTCTGCCATATATCAGTTTAGCAAATGTTTTTTACAGCCACCTGGGAGTGTTTCTATAGTCTTGGGCCTTCTTGCATGCATGACATGTTCAAGATCACTACACACAGTTTTTCAATTATGTTTAAGTCAGGGACTGTGAGGGCCATTCCAAAAGCTTCAGCGTTTGTTTCTTGAAGTAGTTCATGGTGTTAAATTTGAACTTCATTAGTCCACAGTAAATGCCTCAGGCTTATCTAGGTTTTGTTTTGCACACGTCAGCTGTTGACTTTCATGATGAGATCAAGTAAATCTTCTGCTGAGTCTTCTATGCAGATCAAGTTTGTGCAAGTAATGCAACACAGTTAAATGGTGCACCACCACTCCTGTGCTAGCTAAACCTTCCTGCAGGTCCTTTGCTGTTATATGGGGCTTCTACTTTCTGGTCTTCCAAGCTTTCTGGTCAGCATATAAGCAGTTCTCTCTCTATATATATATATATATACGGCCAAGCACCTTTAGCATACAATGGTAAGAAGATTTTTCTATAACAGTGACAATTTGTTGTGCAGAGATTTAAACAGTAATGCAGATCGCTCCTCTACTCACAATAAAAGACCATTTTGTAGGCAATCTTAACGGAAAACACTTCAGATTCCCTGGATATCGAATTCCTGCTGTGGCCTCAGTAACACCAGCTTGTTCAAAACCGATAAGGATCAGTCGTGGGCCTGGAGTCCATGGTGAGTGTGGGGTCAGTCTTAGTGCAACAGGTGGGATGAGCTACAGTATTTCATTTCACAGACCGACTGGAATGCACAGCGCTGGTGGCAAACTAAATCTGCACTGGGATCAGTCAGTGTGAAAGAATTTCCTCACAGACGGAAGAAACAGTTCCCGTAAGAATGCAGAATTGTTTTAGCCTGCTGTGAGGCTGCCTCTCACTGATGAGGACAAGGCTGTGTCTTTGTTCCACTAGGAGCTGAAAAGAGCCTATTCACACACACTCTCACACACACACTGAGCAAGACACACAACGCAAACAAGGGTGTCTATTTCTCTCTTGACACTATTGATCTATGTTAGCATGCTTACAGAGATTGAACTGTACATGATGGCTTGGCATCCCACTCAGTTCAGGCTCTGTAGATGCAGGCTGTGTAAAAGCATGAACTATTCCGCATATTCCATGTGCAGCATATGGAATCCTACTAGGGAGGACTACATTTGATGCCATCTACACTATGCAACACCACCAGCAGTTTATAACTACACTGTTAAAATGTTTTTTTAGCTAGCAAGTCATGAACTGGCTAGTGTTTTTGAAGTGAAGTTTCAGTAGTGTTATGACTGTTTTGAGAGTGATAAAATGGAATGTTCAACCATTTAAGTCTGGAATGTGTTTGAACTCTGAATCTAAAATCAATTTAGTAGAAATAGTAGTAAGTGGTAGTAGTTTGTTTGACAACAGCAATAAGTGGNATATATATATATATATATATATATATATAGGAGGTGAAACAGTACTTCAACCTACAAACACTTTAAGTAACTCAAATACATTTTGAATGAATCATTATTTCAATGAAAGTATTTATGTGATTGAATCAAACTAGTTCATTCACATGAATAAAGCCTAATAAAGCTTTTAGGAGGACTGTGGCTGCTTACATAATATGGTATATCCTAAGTTAATTTTAGCCATAAGTTTTCCATTTGTCTGAAGTGAAATGCCTAAAATCACTTCAAGGGAAACATTTAAAAAACTTTATTGTAAACTTCAAAGTTTAAATTACAGCTTTAAATGTATTCCCTTAGCATAATTACTGTTTACTAATTTATGCAAGCTGACACTAGTCGGTGCCAGGTATCATGGGCCTCAGTGCAAAAGCCCTAATGGTTACCACACTGTGTCAACTGACCAACATTTTAAATCATGTGAGCTCAAAGCATAATTTCGCCCAGTTTGTAATCAATCCTGTACATAAATCAGTGTTAGGCATTGCAGTGTTGGCAAGACAAAACTGCCCAATAGTATATGATGGGCTGAAACACGGAATGCGCCAACGAGCATGTGGGAAACTATTCAGGTGCCACAGCTTTAATAAACTAGACCACTCTAACTTTGCCAAAGCACACATATTGGGCTGTAAAAGCACTGAATGCACACACAACTATGAGTGCATAATATTAACTGTAAAAGCTGCAAACTTTATCTATCATTGGCACATGAAGACTGAGCTAGTCGTAATTCTGGAATTTGATTATGCTTTGACTAAATGAACGAGAGTGGGTCTACTGTCTTGCCTAGAAAGTGTAATACATCATCAGTTATGTATAAGTGTTGTTTAACAGATGCACACTCACCAAGACAAATACTCTGCATGTCTATCACAACACCACCTAACAGAAGTCAGTCCTCTGTAGGAAAGAGAAAGAGACTGCAGAGAACAGCATGACTGGGCAAAAAGTGCACTGATCCTGAGTGAGAGAGTGGGAGAGCCAGGATGCAGAATAAACCTGGCTAAAACACTCTGTGCAACAGCAGAGCCATAAAGACCCACTATGACTAAACACAATGCACTAAACATGATATACACACTATTATTATTGCACAACAGTTTTTACTGTTATGCATCAGATACTGTATGTCAGCTGTTATTTCTTCTCCTGAACTGACTAGTATAGACCTGTTGTGAGCTTTACAGTTCATCCTGCTCAAAATCCCACTCAACCTACCAATTTAGGTAGAGGTTTGGGTAGTTAAAACTGATTTTCTAGTTTTTATACACTGAGGTGTATAAATACTCCAGAGGCACTGCTGTGTCTGATCCTCTCACACCAACACAGCACACACTAACACACCACCACCACATCAGTGTCACTGCAGTGAATGATCCACCACCCACATAATACCTGCTCTGTGGTGGCCCTTTGGGAGTCCTGACCATTGAAGAAAAGGGTAAAAGGGGGATAACAAAGTATGCAGTGAAACAAATGGACTACAGTCTGTAGTTATAGAAACAGAAAGTGGTCTTATATGGTAAGTGGAGCTGATAAAAAAACATAATTGTATAGAGTGTAGATACAAGAGGCTGTACTTGATGTGGTTGGTTGGTGTATATCCCGCTCTATAGTCCACTGTTGTTGACTAGAATTTAACTGGAAAATGTTCCTGACCACATGATAAAAAAGCTGTGCGGTAGTGTGTATACACAGTCATGTAGATAGTAATCAGATCACCCCTCCTTTGTACTCTGTGTATTTAACTCAGGTCCTGGTGTCCAGCACTGTTCGGTGGTTTCCCTCCTTAGTGAGTGTTTTTGAGCAGTGGATTCACCTAAATGTGCTTGACACTTGTTCCTTATGAATGGAATTCAACAAATATAGACATTTCAAACTCAGTTTGTGTCTACCCCAGTAAGTCTCTGCTCCTAAACACATTTATTCCCTCATGGGTGTCTCCAGATGTGTATTGTAGTTACAGGATCATGTCTGGCTGTGTGAAACTAATAACAGCAATGCCAAGGTTTGACATATTGATGGATATACAGATGTGACCTGTGGAGAACACAACTGACTGCAGGTCCCTCTCTTTTCCACAACTAAGTGACATATTACTTACACAGGCACCTAAATCATGAGGCTGCCTCATACTGAAGTGTCCTGCTGCTCATTCATTATAAGCCCCACATTCACTCACTATGTGATCCGATGCAGATTACGCTGAAGGCAGCAGTTTCCAGACATTAGTTATAATCCTGTACACACCAGCACCTGGTCTCATTCATTTGTGTCCTTTCTGTTTGAAACAGAGAAGCATATTCACCAGACGTATTTGTGCCGAATAGGGCATATATAGCAGAAACTACGACGCTTAGTGAACTGAGCTCAGTACCTCTGCTTTAGATAAAGACATTTTCCAAGGAAAGCCAAAGATAAATGGGGCTATGGAAGTTACCATGGAAAACCCATGGACTAAAGCCATGGTCACGTACTACACACAGTACATCGGTACATGAGAGGATGTAGAAGGAATTAGCAAGAACAATAGCCAAGGTTGAGGTCCAGTGAAGGTGCAGAGGAGCCGATGAATAAACATAGTAGAGTGAAATTTGGCAGCTCAGTTACAGTATGTATGTATCAGATGATTAAAATGAAGTTTGCAACCACCTACAAGATAACGTTTCCCTGGCCATTTCAGTGTTGTGTAAACATCGCCTCTCATGCACTTTGACTCAACCCTCACAACAATTTAGTGTATACTGAGTTTTAAACAGTGATACAGACCATTCAATCCCTTCTTTTAGTGTAAATCACAGTCAATACTGGATCAGGAGAAATCTCTCTATTGTACACTTTAGAAAACTAATTACATATAGTTTAATTAGTTATATATAGTTATATATATAGTTATATATATATAATAACATATATATAATAACATTCTGGCATTGATAGCCCAAACCTTCGATAGACAGACAAACAAAACAACAAGATCCATCTCCCAGGCAGATTTAAAGGGAGGAGAGTGTGCCATTGAGTAGCCAAACTCAGAAACAAAAGTCACAAATAGATACTAAGTTTGTAGAATCTGGCGGCTTCTGCATGAGTGCGCTTGAGGCAAAAAAATGGGTTTATTATGTCTAATAAAATCTTGAGCTTGAAGAATTTTAAACACGGCATTCAAATATGAAAATTAAGCAAAACAATGATCAATATATGGGTTTTTAAAGGGAACGCTGACTTGTATGCCTGAAAACAAAATACATTCAATACTGTTAAAATATGACATATAAACCTACATATAAACATGAGAATGTTTTGTTTATTATAAAAAGCATGACAAACAGGACACTTCCTCTGCATGTAGGCTTTTGTAGAACTGAGATGATATCATATGGTTGCAATGGACAATCTAAAATGTACTTCTTTCTGATGTTATTGCTAATGCCAGAAAGGCTTAATGATATATTTGAGATAAATGAGATATTTAGCTCGCTGTTTCTTGCTCAGTGGGTGAGACAGAGAGCAACCATTTGATGGAGCCACAAAAATGTCAGCCCAATACACTGCATAAAAAATATGGCGTCTGGAGTGCCTTAAAACTTTGAGTTACTTAAATTTCAAATAGTAAGTTGACAGAACAAGAATCTTTTATGTTATTTTATGTTCAAATAACTGAGATAATAAAAAAACCTGAACACTCTTTTAGTTATAGCCCCCATGTTTTTAATTAATGTAGTTTTTGTAGTAAAATGATTTTGTCCATTTGTAATAGTAACAAAGTGTTTTGCTTAGTTTCTAAAACATATTTGAATATTATTGAACATGTACACCATGTTGGGGCCTACACATCTATACAGTAAGGGATCCCTTTCAGTGATCTTAAACCCTTTTGCCACGTAGAAAAGGCCATATTGATCTCACCTGGAACAAAGTTGTGATTGTGGGGGGTGGGCGCAATACAAAGACACAATGGGGAATTTAAGAAACATTTCCATTTGTTTCAGCATTCCGACTGTTTGATAGGAGTTTGTTTGGGATGTCTGGTCTAGCAAACACATTTAGCACTAAGGAGCAATTCTGCACAGCTTGTACCACCACATAGCATCATTTGCAAAACAGTTCTTGGGAAAAAAACAACAGTTCGGGCACTTCCAGGTAAAACTTTACATGAATGATTTCCTTAAATATCACACTGCACTTCATAATCTTAGATAGATACAAAAGAATGGGTGACTCCTTCGAGGAGAACTAGACCTACCTTTTTCTCTCTCTCTCTACTTCTTTCATCCATCTTTGTCTGTCTGAGCCTTTCTTCCTCTCTTCATTATTTCATTCTTCACTTCCCCTCTCCACCTCTTGTCTCATCACTCTCTAGCTTGAGCCAAACCACACTGGCAGGATGTCATATATCTAGCTGAGCGTATGAGCCCTGGAAACCATAGCTGAGCCGTTAATTATAACCCACTACAACGGATAGCACGATGCCGCCCACTTTTATGAGTCCACCTCATTATCTCCTTCAGCTTTGACTTTTGCTCCATCCACTGCTCACTCCCGGTCATATTTGCTTTTGACTGTGTTGTAAGTGTGTTATAAGTGAGCCAGAAGGAGCAGCAGATGTCCACCATAGGAGTAAATCTGGTGACAAACCGCCTTTTATCTCATCTGTGCCCTCTCCACAACACACTCACATGCAAGTCCACACACTCACAAACCAGAAAGTTTCCATCTGAAAGATTGACTCGTCAGACCACAATACACTCCACTGTTTCCACTGTTCATCAGTGCAATCCAAACCCAGAGAAGTCAGCAGTGCTTCTAGACCTTGTTAATATGCAGTATGTCTTCAGTGTAAATAGTACAATCTTAAATTGCATTTGTGGATGCAACGCCAGACAGGGTTAATTGACAATGGTTTGTCAAAGTATTCCCAAGTTTATGTAGTGACATCCATCACGGAAACATGCCAATTTTTAATGTTGAGGGTTTTGAGGGCTTGAGGGTCACAGGAATTTAGCTGTGCTTTTTGGCCTTTCCCTTGACATACATTGATTTCTCTTTTGACGTTATTATGTACTATAGGAAGCAAAATACTAAAAACCTTGCAATCACTCACTATGGAAGGGAGCCTAGACTTTTCCTAGATCCTGTTTTTTTTACCATTTTTAAGCATTATTGCAGTATCTGTTTAAGATGATTTTTGAACATGATTTTTGTTCCTAGTCTTAAATCATCCCTTTCACAACTTTTTTAGAATGTAATGTCGAGATAAATTTCAGAATGATACAGAAAACTTAACAAATAGGATATATCTTGTCTTTTCATTAAACTACAGGTCCAAGTACATTTTATCAACTGTTCCAACACGGAATTGTGGAATCGATTTTGTAATATTCAATACAAATTCTGCTCACTTTTTGGTCAAAGTAATATTTTTTGACTCTTGTCAAACGATGAAATCCACCAAAAAATGTAAGTTTGAATTGGCTACAGAACCAGCTTGAGGTGAAATATGCAAACTGTATTTACCTGTAAGGTTCAGCAATTTGGGAAATATATATAATTTTTCTGACCAATACTGCAACTGTGATTAAAATGTAATTATTTTACTGGAGCTTATTTATTAAGCTCCAGTCCTTTGTTGCCAACAAATCCAGCATATTCATTTCTTTGGACTTTAGGTGTCATTGTTGAATATTGTTAGTCAGAAATCAAATGTCAGTTCAACAGTTTGATATTATCGTGTTAGATTTCCCTACTTTAATGTAATATATAAAAACATATAAACATATAATGTATAATTCACATTATAGATCTCGTCATTTGAGAACTGTGCTCTTCCTTATTGCAGATGTGGAATAAAAAATAATGAAAGGTTCAGCCTTACTCACTCACTAGTCATGTTTATAAAAAATAGAAAATACTGAATCTGAATCACACTGAAAAGTTTTGTAACAAATCAAGCTAAATCAAGATTTCTGAATAATTTCCTAGAAGAACAATTAGATTGTTCTGAGGTCAGAGATTTACACTCCAAGTCCACAGTGTAAATGTCTGTTTGTGTGGCCACTCAAGCATAACAGTGATGGCACCAGTATATTCTCGACAGACGGCTGCTGCCATGGAGCTGAGGAGCAGTGCCTGCCCCTTGGTGTTTATGGGCTTTGAGGCTGCAGTGTCACCTGCTGCACTCTGCAGATCTCACCTGTAAACTCTCACACAACCTCTCATGCCAAACATGTCCTGACTGCAAACAGCGCCATTGCATGTAATATTCTGAGCTGTTACCTTTCAGATATCACTGTTTAGGCCAGTAAACACTGAAGAGAAAAGAAACTGAAAACAGCATTCAGCTGAAACATCACTCCTATGAATAAAACATGATGTACAAATTGGCAACACTACATGATCTCATGATACCCGCAGCATTACTGAGAAAAACCTCACAGTCTAGGGTGTAAATATGTATCCACTCAACTGCACTAATTTCAGAACGTTCAAATCAAAAGATTCCATAAAGTTTGTGCTCTTATTTGGCCAAAATAAAATTTGCAGGCTATTTTCAAAAGCAGTTTAGCGGTCTATGCATATCTGAGTATGCTATCCAGTGGCCAGTTACCAGTTACTAAAATAAAATCACATCAGGATAAGAATTAAAATTTTACGATATATTAAATCGTCTCAATCACAATTACAATTACAAAACAATCACAACTGATGTTGTGAGATAATCATAGATAATGTGGTAAAAATATATGATAATTCAATCATGGTAAATCAAGACTTTATCACAATACAAAATAAATATAACAATATGTGGGTTTTCTGAGGTTTAATAAGTTGGAACAGACAAAAAAACACTAGGGCTGCATTTTAAAAATATCATAAATATGAATCTTGTCATTGTTATTCATTAAATGCACTGAATACGCTAAATATGGCCTTTTTGTAAATTTACAATATGCTCAGAAAACCATACTGTGAGGTTATTTATGTCACTTTAATAAAATACTGTCATACTTGCACACCCCTATTGCAAGGTCAGAGATTTACACCTTAAATTATACCATATATATATTTCTTGTTTTTGCATCATTTTCATTTAAATATAGGTCATATTATAAACCAAAGTATATTCATTACTGTTTTTTTGCGCATTTTATCTACTTTCCCAACTTTTATGAAATTGGTTTTGTATAAAATGCATTAATTCATTGCCATAGAAATACTTGCAATTAACTATTTATTTGTCTTATTTGTTTTTGGCTCATTGATGCAAAACCAATAGTACAAATTAAAGGCCAAATATGACTGATTATTTTTGCTTACTAGCTGTTGATGACTGCTGCTAATTCATGAGTGCAACAGCTTGAGCTCATACAAGCAAATAGTTCACAAGCTTTGCCTCATTATATTGCATTTCCCCACTCGTTAAGCATTAAATAATATATAATTATAATAACTATTATAATAATCTCAGTCATTTACTAGTCACATTTTAAATATATAATACTGAATCTGAATCACACCAAAAGAATTACAACACATCATGCTAGAATCTTAGATTCATCATGCACTGAAGAAGGACTATAATTGTGCCCATTGTTGTGAGGTCACAGATTTACACAGAGTCCACAGTGTAAAATGTCTCTCTGTGCAGCCACTCAAGCATAACAATGATGGTAAATCAGCTGGTCTTCCTGATCTTTCAGGAGCAAAGAAAACACATTAGAATAGCCCAAAATATTCCTGAATAATCATGGAATTCCAGGCAACACTTTAAACATCCCAGGCTGTAAGTTGTTTATTGGAGAGTGATGATAAACCCAAATCAGTGACTCAGAACTTCAGAGTTGAGCAATCAGAGTTCTGCAGCCCAGTGGGATATCCACTATTAAACACTTCTGGATTCCAGATTTTGGTGAAGAACCACTACAAAATCCCTCAGTGTGGTGCTAAAGTCTTCTCTGAACCATATTATCTCACTGAAGGTACAGCTACAGGACAGTATACACATAAGACTGGTACCACTTCCAGCTTCCACTTCGCACTTCCATCAAGAGAGCCCTTTCATAAGTGCACTATTAACTGGCAATTCAAGAAATACAGCACTAAATCCACACCTTCGCTGCAGCTATTCCTGGCATGGGTCCGTACAAGGTTAGGATTGCAGTGACCTACAGCAGAGAGGCACGAGTTAAAAACAGAACTGGCACGGGAGTAGCACTCCAATGACTTACATAACTTCAACTGATTCATAAGATTGAGTGAATTAAACGAGCTCAGACGGTGCAGATGAAGCAAAGCTGCACAGAGCTAATAAAATACAGAGGACTCTCGGATACGCAGGATTACTGCACTGGAGTGATTAATAGTAGGCATCAGTACTTGCTCTGCCGAAGCAACTTATGAGACACTGGATAGAGAGCCTGTTATAGACTCTTCCAACCACTGCAACATTTCCATTACAGCCTATATACTATATTAGCATGGCCTTTTAATGTTTCCAGTCTAGGGTGTATCTGCACTGCGTTGTACCACACATGCAAAAAAATGAGGAATGTCAGTGATTTTGCATATTTTTGGCATAATTGCATGTAAACATGTAAAGATGTAAACAAAGTTATTCACAGTGGTTTGATGTGAATTGGTTCATTTTAGTGAAACTTACCAAGCCACGATTGTTCACAGTGGTAATGATATGTACACGATATCTCAGATGCTGTATGTCTCTACAAGTTCCCTCACAGAAAACTATTACATGAAATGGTTGTTAACATGCTGCCTGATACCTGAGAGATTTTTACTACAGTTTTGAGAGAAGGTTTTGGTATAAAACATATTGGTTGGTACAGTCATTTACAAAGGCACATGCCAGGTGCTGTAAAGCAAAATAGTCCTGAAAGAAAACTTTCTTTTGTGTGATCACGACTGTTTTACAGTTACAATTGCACTGAGTGCACCACCACCAATGGTTCCTATCAACATTGGAGATATCTGAGTTGGTAGGTTTCAACACACCATTTCACAACAAATCACTCTCAAAAAAAAAAAATGTTTACATCCCAATGACTGAATTATGTAGATATAAATTATGTTGTATTTTGAGCAAGTTTTTGCTGGTCAGCCAGCACTAATCCACATGACCTGGCATGAACCAGCATGAATTCCATGCTGGTGTAAGCTAATTTTTTTTTCAGGAGGGCATTTAAGCCCCACCACTAATTCATTTTGACTACCAGTTTCACTGAATGTGGGTTGTACCTCCCATCTGGAAATATGTGCAAATATTAGCATAAAGCTAATCTCACATTAAACACAAACTAACTTGCCACTGTTTTTCAACTGTGTGAGGCCATCAGTGCTTAGTGGAACAATACCGACTCTTCTTTCTGTTTTCTATAGAACCATTTGCATGCTTAGATGTTTCTTTGCATGGTGAAATGGTTGTGCTGTATATGGTTCTATATAGCACCAATTACAACACATTCTCCATCAATCTGAACAGTCATTTCATCACGCAAACAAACATTTAAGCATACAGATGATCCTGCATAGAACTTGAATGTTTTTAGGTGTCTTTACCGTTTGAACTATGTATAGCTTGTGTAGATATATTATAACTGTAGCTGTCACACCCAACATTATCAACAAAACACTCTAGCGATGCTGACTGAATCATCCTACTGAATCGGTTCTTTTGAACAAATCCAGCCGAATCCGCACCTACACATTATTTACATCTGTGACAGGTGGAGGGGTTTTATAACAGTGCTCTTTTTCCTACCACAGCCCACCTCTCTGTAACAGTCCACATCATTTCTATTGGATTACTCGGGCATGCTGAGCCATGTGAGAGGCGAGAATCACTTTGTATTTGATTTGTGAATCAGGGAGTCGTTCAAAAGGACGCCGAGCTCGATAAACAGGAGAGTTCGAATGAGTCGACTCGCTAAACTGAATCATAACTACAACACGCAGCTTAACTTTTTCGCCTAAAGATGAAAGTGAGCGCACCAGTGCGCATGCTCACTAACACGGTCACCAGGGAAACGCCTTTCAGTGTCCTCAGTCACACATACACACACGCTGCGGTGTGTATGTTTGTGTTCAGGCTTGTGAGTAGGGCAGAGAGTCAGTGTGTTTGTCCTACCTGTCTGCCCGGCTCCTCATGAGCGCTCGGGGACGAGCTGCCCACTCCGGACGATGCAGTCGGAGAAGCCATGAGGGTCCGTGTGGATTACGTCGCTCCGCAGCACGTACACACACACACACACACACTGTAGAGAGAGAGAGCAGTCCTGGCAGCAGCTGCTCGAGCCAAGGACGGAGTTTTATTCGGAGCTGTGCTCTAAAACACAGTAAACACGCTCCGCCGGAGCCGCCGAGCCATCCGCCGCGTTACTGCGCCTCCGTCACTGCGAGTGACCTCCGAGTGAGTGAGCGGCTCTCACTCCCTCACCTTGAAGGAGGAGACCGGGCATTCATGGACAGTGATGAAGAGCTCTCTCTCTCTCTCTCTCTCTCTCTCTCTCTCTCTCTCTCACACACACACACCTCCAGCTAACTTTGTAATCCTGTCTTTGTGGGGTGTTTTCATTCAGCACTAGTGCAGAGTTACTACGTCTAACACACCTTCGACGCACACTGCTGAAATGCTGTAACATACCAGCCTCAGTTCAAAACATACTCCCTTTTAGCCCAAAACAGTTTAGCCCCGCCCATTCAAACATAGGTTAAACGTAGATATCCATATATATTAAATGTATATATATATATACAAACTCTTAAAAAAGATGGTTCCTCAAGCGTTCCTTAGTAAAGACAGTGTTCTATTAAGTTTCATGAGTTCTCTATAGAATTGCATGCATGCTAAGATGTTTCTTTGCATGGTGAAATGGTTGTGTTGTATATGGTTTTATATAGCACCATATATCAATCTTGAAACAGCCTGTTTAATTCTAAGGTAGTGCTCCCAAACATGTGGCCCCTGGGGCCATAACTGGCATACCAAGAAGGTACTCTAAATCACCCCCTCCCATGTCCACCTCCCTTAATCCTCCTGTGATGCTAGAAACATTATGAGTTCAGCATCAACAGCATCTCTTTACTCTTTAAGAGCGTCTCCAGCAGTGGAAAGCAACACCAGTGTTAACTCATTTTGCTTCTATTTATATCTTTATATTACTTCTTTTGTTTTTGTTTGGCACACACAGATTCTCTTCCTCTCCCTGACTACCTGTCCTTAAATGATCTGGTTGGGAGCAGCACCTTCAACATGACCAACAAGAGACCAGAAAACACCATCAGAGCAGTGCTACTTCTTCATCCTCTCATGTTAGACTGATTCAACGCAACACTACAGTGACTCACTATTATCACCCACAGAATGGGCCAGTGGCCAGACCAGACAGGACGGGCCAGGGCTAGCAGGTTAGCATGCATAGACGTCTTTAACATAACCACATCATTTTTAACGTTTAGTTTCCACATCTGATTATTTCTGTTCTAAAGGATAAAGGTTCTATGTAGATCATATGAAAATGAATTATGAATGTTTTTAATACACAAACCGACACAAATGTCATCAGTGAAGCTCAGGAAAACGAAAGGAAAAGTAAGATATGGGCTCTTTAACCTCGGGAAGCAGAAGGAAAGCTTTTCTAATGCAGAATAATTGTCCTCACAAACAGCACACACAGCAAGTGAGCACACACACACAGGGAGGGAGAGAGAGAGAGAGTATGTGATCATCACTACATGACACATTTAGCATCCATGCTCACTGAAGCAGAAATCAAACTCACTGAAAAACACAGTACTTTGTGTACGTCATTTCCACATGAATAAAATAGACTACATCATCGCAAGTATCCTATTTTAACTTATTGGCAGTAACTGTGCTGATGTCATGTGGAATCCAAGCAAGTGAATTCAGAGTTGGAGTCAGATATGCTGGGAAAACTGCTAGACAAACCTTCAGACAAGTGATGCGGGACACCCAACTCAAATATGTAGCAGCTCATCAAAGTCAAGGACACTTTTCAGATTTGAATCTGGAAGTATTATGTATTGTATGTGGTGTGGAGGCCAGTCCGTAACAAGTGACAGCATACTGGACATTTCCAGCACATTATCATTGACAGTAGAGACTGACAGCTCTGTAATCACTTGCTCATGAACATTATTAGTATTTCTGTCTGAAGTTCTCTTTTTCCTTTTTCTCTTTTATCCTTTCTTATCCTCTTCTTGAATTCCTGAACTTGCGCCACTCTGGATTTTAGTTTGTGCACTGCGAGTGACACAAAGGACACTATGAAATCTGATTTGACCGAACTGAAACGCATCTATAGAAATTGCATTTCAAACCACCTTCAAAAGTGATTTGGATGCGATTCACAATAGGTCCAGTAGGTCCAGTAGACTGGCACAGCTCTCATCCACCCAAACAAAGGAGGGAGGGTGATTGCTCCTCACTGCTTTAAGCAAAGGGAGATGGGAGGAGGAAATGGATGAAGTTTTGTCATCCACTGGCCAGAACTCATTTAATCAACTAAAGAACCATGTCAAATTCTCAGCATGTCAGCAAAAGGTAGCTTACTCAACATTGAGTTTTAGTAATTGGCTGAGCAGAAGCCCTATAGTTGAAGATTTGGAATATTTGGAATAAACCAGTGAAAGTAGCCTGTAGCCTCTGGATAAGCTGGATTTAAGTCTAAACTAGCAAACATTTCAAACAGTTACTCTGGTTTGTATAGACCACATGAGCCTGTGAAGCAAAGAAATACAGCCATTGCAAGTCTTACGTTTAGCAGAGCAGAGCATTGGTTATATTCGGTAATTCGGTGTGGTTGAGTGATTAATCAGTTTGCCTAGTGTAATGCTAACAATGCAATTATGCTAACAAACGTTAGGGAATATTAGCACAATTGCAAAAGCTTATCTTATATGCTTTGATGCTTTACCTTCCATAATGTCCATATGTAATAACAAATCCTTTCATCCTTTTCGTCCTGGAATGGTAGAAATACAATATACTGAGTAACAATAGATTTGTATCCTTTTTTCATTCATTGTAATCTCCTGATGTAGAAGGAGCTTCAGATGGTCTGTTTCCTCCTAATGGGAATCACCATGGTTGCCAAGCCTGGCTAAAGTCATTACTGTTGATTCTGTTGAGTCATGGTGCTGTCGTGCCGTAATATCCTGACCCTGTTCCTGTGAAATACCATCCGCCCCCGCTGCCCATTCCTTTTTCTGTCACTCAGAGTCATAGAAAGCACTGATCTCCCAGGCACAGTGTCTACCTCAGATGTCTGTGGGTGGATGCGATCCAGCGAAAGGGATTTCAGCAGATGTTTTCCTCTTGTTTATAGTCTTGAAGGTATGGGTGTCAAAGAGGGTTGGTATAAAGCCATGCAATAGAAGAACCTCTTTAGGCTCCTTGAAAAAAAAACATATAATCAAATGAATAAATGTGTTTCAAAATAACCAAAAGGTGAAAAGTAGATTATAATATACAAATAATATACAATACCACCTAACTCTCTGCATTCTGCAGTTTGTATTTAACAGAACTGTTAGCCAATATGTCTTCTATTTTCTTGGGCTGAAGTGCAGTTAATGAACAGTGATTTCATCTTTAGAATACTGGCACCTTGAACAGTTAACTAGTAGTAGAGTAGCCGTCCAGATTCACAGTAACTATTATTGTGTAGTTATAATAAATAAAGAATAGTAATACATCGTAATGGTAATAAAGAATGATGGCAAAATCATCACAGTTCTACCCTTTTTTTCTGTTGGAATTGTGAGAGCACATCCTCTGCTTCCTCTTTTTACACTGATAATTATTTGAGTTTATTTTAGATAACCACAGACATCTTATCTGGTGGCACTGAGTCACTTGTATCTAGAATGATTCATGCGGTGCAGGAATAGATTCCTCCTCTAGATTCCTCACAACTCCTGAACTCAATGTATGATGGTATAACGCTGAAAATTATAAACTGCAATTGCTGTAGTTCCAGGCATGAACGATGGTAAACTCTGGTCACATAACTTTAAAAACTACTTGGTAAAATCTTTGTTTTGACTGTTTAGATGAAAAGTTTGGGCACCCCAAAATATCGGTTACTGTGATTAGCTTAATGAGTAAAACAGGACCTGATTTCTAAAAGGCATAAAGGTGACACATTGCTTTAATATTTTAATCAAGATTACTTTTTTATTTCCATCTTATAGAGTTTCAAAATAACAAAATAGAAAAAGGGCCTGAACCAAGTGTTTGGGCACCCTCCATGGCAAGTATCACAGCTTATAAATGCTATTTTTTGTAGCCAGCTAGGAATGTTTCAGTTCTTGTTTGTTTTTTGTCCACTCTTTCTTCCAACCTACCTAAACCTCACTGGTCTTCCAGACTTTCACCGTTCTTGTTAACTGCCATTTCTTAATTACATTATGAACTGAGGAAACAGCTACAGGAAAACACTTTGCTATCTTCTCATGGTCTTCTTCTGCTTTATGGGCATCAGTTTTAATTTGATTGTTCAGAGTACTAGGCAGCTGCTTAGAGGAGCCCATGGCTGCTGATTGTTGGGACTTGGAGCATTTGCAATCTGAAAGTTATACAACTCAAAGTAGCACCTCATTGGAATTTCAGCCCTCTTCTTAGTTACAAGTTGACATCATCTTGTAACACAATGCTTATTGCCCACCTACTGGCAAGCTTGGCATGCCCTCACACAACACACAGAGAGTTAAAACAGCAAAAACTTTTGGCTCTAAAACATCCTACTCCAGTCAGAACTGCCTTACCCGACTTTCAGACTCTGATTCAAACTGATACAGAACCGACACCACTGTAAGAACTGCTACAGTGGTGTGGTGGGCGGAACTTGTGGCGGGATCCCACTCTGCTGGCTGACCAATCAGAACAGAGTTGACCAATCAGAGCACACTGTGTTCATCTGGAGTTCTGACAGAGGGTGTACAGTATGAGGATGTACAGTATGAAGAAAAATAGAGTGTTGGGAAAACTGAAGCATACAAATCGGTTCTAGTAGACAGCAAAACTAAACTTATAAAACACTGAAAATGAGCATTATAGGCCCCATGTAAAGTGTCTAATTTATAAAGGCTATCTTATTTCATTTATATATTCACAGACTTCCCCCTTATTGTTGAATGACTAAAGGAATTTGGCTTGATATTTATATCACAGTGAAACAGGAAACTGGGTATGACTGTAAGGGATCCTGAACCTTCAGGTGGAAATGAGAAATGAAAACATGCTTCAGTTGCATTTTGGTCACTAGAATTTCAGGGGTGCCAATAACAGTGACGAAAGTGTTCTTACTGGGAAAGTATTTAAGGGTTTAAGGGTTTTTTGCTTTCTTAGACTGTTTACTTCAGTTAAATGTTAGATTTCTCTTATTAACAATATTATGTGTGAGAGCATGCTAATGAACAATCAGGACATTGAATCTGACTGTGTATAATATAATACAGTACATTGTCCTATTTCACACTGTGGGAACAATCAGGGTGCAAAGAGAATATTGAAAATCTGGCAAATGTGCAGAATGAGTGAGCTAAGACATTCCGTCAAAACACACACACACACACACACACACACACAAACACACACAGTGGAGAGGAAGCTGAATCACACTTGCCCAAAATAGACACACAAATGAACAAACACAACAGAGATTTTGATACTAAACTTGTCACAATAACCTTGTTGATGAGCTATATTAAATCTCACTTGTACACAGCAAACACATTCATACAGACTATATATTTAACAGGACGTTTTACAATCCTGTAAATTTGAATCTCACATTGTTTATTTTTGGTTACTGCACTGAAATACATTTGTGTTTTATCACTTTGTCATGATTGTATTAAATATGAAATGGTGAAAAAGGTTCAAGCTGAAAAGCTTTCGACTAGACATTTCATTACTGTACTGTCAGCAAAAAAGGGCTCTAAACAAAAGGTTTATTACACATTATGAACTGTTAACATAATGCATTATAGGTAGTGTTAATAGGAGCTTGTATGTTGTATTGGTCGGCTCTAAGTCAAGTGAGACATGTTTTATACTAAAGGCTCCTCCAGTGTTAGGAATGGGGCTTCATGTTGCATACTTACTGAAGGATTTACTGAAATGCTACAACATACAAAGTAAGGTATCTCACACAAGCTTTACGTATCAGAGTTTACACTAGTGGTGCTATCAGTAGCATTTAACCCAACATGAGAAAGCCACTGTGCTAACAAAAACTAGCCCTACTCTAATGTGTTAGCAGGTAGAGACTTCTTGTGCTTAGTGTTAGAATCACTGAGGGAGTAAATTACAATGGATAGCACTTTACTAACTCACTTCTCACTCTCCACAACCTCACTCCACAGTAACGTCATGCTCAGTGTGATGTCAGAGGGAGTTTCAGGGAGGGGTCTGATGCGTACTTGGTTTGCTGTGATGTAATAGTGAGAGTGGTGGCTCAGGAGTGCATTGTATTAATAACTGTAGGATGGACAGCTTGTTTGGGGCTGGCATCTGAATATTCAGGACTGATGACCTGAAGGCCCAGTCCTAACTACACCTGTGGTGAGAAATAAACTTATTTGGTTCACTTTACACTCTGCAAGCTGGGGCTGAGAGTATAACATATTGGCAACACTATATTTAATACATTGTTATCAGCTCTCCATGCATAATAAGCACGGCTATAAGCATTTATATAAAATGTATTATGACATTATAATGTGTTATAAATCTGTTTATAGGCTCCTATTGACAGTGCTACAAAGTTTTGTCTATGTTCTTATATAGTATGTTATATGATAAATTACTACTTCACTGAAAATGTAATAAAGATTTGGGCATGCAATGTGGCAAATTAATTTTTAGGTGGACTGTGCATCTTGAATATGTGCAAATACACTCATCATCGCACCCAGAAGGAATGTCAGATTGCAATGCTATTGGGAAGGAAGATAAAGGTTACCAAGAACAATATATGATGATAAATTTAGACTGATTTGGGCAATATTTATTGAGCTACACACACAGATGGAGTGTCTCTCAGTATGGCGTCAGGGCACCCTGCTTGATAATGCAACATGCCAGACGTCTCAGCATGGTGTTGTGGAGGTTCCTAACGGTGTCCTGTGATAATCCATCCCATGCAGCTTGAAAATTCTCACACAGTTCCTGCAGATTTTGCAGTAGGGGCGGAGGTGGAGTGACACCACGGTGCCTTCACACACGGATTTGTTGGTTGTCTCTACCGATACAAAAGCAGGACTCACTTTGACCGCTGGCATTCTGAGTCACTCCATGACAGTCTGGCACAACACTATTCCACTTTGGTGATGTTGACGTGGTGTTAAGGTCAGTTATCATAATGATCTGCATGCATATAGTACTGTGTCAAGTAGTCGTCTGCCAATGGTGCTGGCACTAACAGGATGACTCATGGAGGGCATCACTGCTCACTGAATGTCCACAGTCTTAGCTGTTGGGTCAGTCAGGTACAATGACCGCATCCTTGCGGTCGAGCATGAAACCTGAACCATTTGCATGTCTCATGATGTCAAACCTACCCACCAAGTTTCATTCCTGTCAGTTGATTCCTTCTGGGTGCAGCTATTTCTGCAGCCATCTTTTGATGACGAATGTATATTTACAATATTTGTTGACATAAAGTAAAAATATTTTGGAATTCTAGTGCTAATAACTAAAGGCGAACTTACAGTAGATATAAGAAAATGTACATGTATATAATTTTCAATCACAATTCATGGTGTCTAGGTTTGTTCATGATTCTGACGGCTTGTCTGAAAGCCAGTGCTACCAGCAGTCTCCACACTCGGGCCAAAAAATGGATCACACACAGCAGGTGTGAGAAGGCTGGACAAAGCCTGGGCACTGTTGGCTACAGAGTTGCTCCACGCTGGTCACATGGCCTTTCTTTTCTCATTGCCCTGTGCACAGTGTATTTAGGTTTTATCTCGACGTCATGGAGGCCTAATTGTTCCAGCAACGTACCCGAGTGGAAGAATGCACTGGATGAATGTCACAGAAGCAGACTGAGCTGTCACTCAAAGGCCAGTAACGGTCACCTTGAGCTCGAGTTATCTAAACGTGAGGGAGAATTTAAGGTCAGGCTAGAATTTAAACAGCTGCTCTTTGTAGGCAGATTGCAGTTCTGTGATCAGAATACTCATGAGATTTTAGGGAAACAAAAGCATCAACATATCCCATCACATACTAACCATCACATAACAAACCATAATGATAAATAAAGATCTAGATAATAATCTGTTGTTTGTAATGGCAACAAACCCCAGACCACAAAGCAGCTAATCGCGTCTCTGTATACAGATCTGTGATGACTTTTGCCTAGAGTGTATAACAGAATTATTTTTTTCTCCCAAACACAATTGTGTCAGATGTCTGAACGAGTTCAGTGTGACTGGGCTGGCCTACTTTTCATCCCTCTCCCACTATGATTCAACTAGGTTAGCGGGTTCAGTAAACTGATGTTTCTGTATCACGAATAAGATCTTATATTGAACCCCTCGCTATTATGATCCTTCTATTGTTTATAACAATTATAACAATGTGCAGTCTTTCAAAAACTGGAACATACATTAACCTTTAAACATCAGACCCTACCGAAATACTGCAAGTAGTAAAGCAGTAAGTATTACAATAGACACATTGCTTATTGAAATGCTAACAGAGATTTTTCCATAGATGCTGCATCATGATGCTATTTCAGGATGATATGGAGGACTGAGGACCATGTTAATCATGTGACATGCACTTGTTAGACGCCAACTAACAAATACACAAGCATGTGCAAAACAGGCAAACCGTAGGGGCTTGAGTTTGTTGGTCCTTGAGAGCACGTCTACACGAACATCTACAATTCTCCAGCTGAGATTCCTGGACATTCTTTGGCCATCTAACCCATCCTTTTCACCATGGGTGGAGTCAGTATAGACACATGTCCTCATGCTCCTGGCAGATGTGTAATCTCCAATTGGTTAAAACTTCCAATTTTTGCCCTGATAGCAGAAAACAGGTACTTTTACCTGTTTAACTATTTGCTTGCAGCCATCTTCCTGATTTGTGCAGCTAAACAACCTTATGGCCCATCATTTCTGTATTCTCTGGTCTTTATCATAATGATAGGTGACTGAGGGAATCTGGCCTGTGTGTCACCTCTTATTTATACCCCACTGACACAAGTGTTTATGATTAGATTTCCAAACATTGTATTTCAAATAAAATTCTGAATTAATGATCAAAAGAAACACTTAAAAGAACATTTTTTTTACTATTACATGGCAGAAAACACCAAGTATTTCTAATGAACCAGTGTTAGTGAACACAAGAATCTCACTGTATATACGTACAGCACTATGCAAAAGCACAATGTGGATTTAATAAAAAAAAAAAAACTTTCTGGGTTTCTTACGTATATAATTTGCACAGTTGAGCAGGATTATCGTGTTAGAACTACGTCATATATTTATCTAAAACCGAATGAGCTTAATATTACTGAATGACATACATACTGTATTTAATACTGTGCCTATAAAGTCATTTATCTGGGCAGTATTTATTTAGTCTGAAACATTAGAATGAATACAACTGAAGAATACACTGCTTTATGTGAATGTGCGGGCTTAACCATTTCCTGCAATGGTTTAATGCCGTTCTGGAGAAAGAACAATATATACAGTTACCAATTCCGGCTTCAGCTGCTTAGTCCTTCAGCAAATACTCGGGCATCGTGAACGTGTAATAATTACAAAAGAGATCATATACCTTTCCTGTGTTCATATGAACAATTTTATATATTTTAGAAATTGTTCTAATAAGCGGTTGAAGGCTGCTACCAATTATTACGAAACATCGCCATCTGCTGGATTTGTATGACAAGCGCACACCACCCAGCCCCTGTTCTCTGTGTTTACTCTGAACATTGAAGATCAGTGAGAGTACAACTGCATAGACTGACATGACCTTTATTTAGTGCAGAACACAAAAAACAAACAAGTTAATGTTCAAAAGATCCAGTTCTCCAGAATGGACAATGATAGTATGACACATTTGAAACCTGTAATTTGTACTACAGCAGAAGCTCAGGAACATTCCTCTCGTTTTCTGCAAATTATCAAAAAGACACACAAAAAGACACAAAACACAAAAAACCCCCCAAAAAAACAGGCCACTTGTTAATGCACACATACTGTCTGCGGACATGATGATGTCTTTGAACCTGTATGATCTGTATGTCCTGTCTTCTCAGGATTATTCAGCTGTATATTGCATTTCTTTTTTAATTGACATATAAAAAAACCTCTTCACTGAAGAGCAGATTTTGAATACTTTCTGCAATAATAAGAATAATATATAAATATAAACTGAAAATCAATATGTGCATTTATGTGTAAATACACACACACATACAATGTGTTTTCCTGTTTGCATAACTATGTATACAGTTTAACACCTACCTATCAAAACATTTAGACACAATAAATACAAGTATATTTACCAAGTAAACCTGTAGGCAGAGCATAGGTTTGCGGGCGCATGTTCAAGCTTAAATGTGTAATTATTAAGGCACGTTTCAGAAGCTTCATACAGGTTTTATAGGTCAAAAAAACGGCATAAAATTTGTTGACATAAAACTTCAAGTCTAATCAACATCTAATCTCACCATTACACATAACTACCTACACTAGTGATGTGCCGCACTTGACATGCAAATTGTAACTGCATCAATACCACTTTTTTAATGAAAGAAAAAACAGATTTACTGCATCATGGGTAATGCTCTTCAGTTTATCTATGTACCTGCACAAAAGTGAACAAGGAATATAATCAGATTTCCTGCTTATACGCAAAATTTGCATACCATGTGTAAAATGCTATATTTGATTCAATAATAAAAGGGGGGCTAAACTCAAAATCTCATTTAAGCCCCATATTTCAGCTGCTTTAACTACAAAGCCAGGTCTGACTAAGGTCTTAACAGAGTAACAAGAACATCTTATAATCATCCACATTAGTAAGTTTAGAGACAGTTCTATTCATGCCACTGTTTTGGCATTTCCTGATTGTTCTTAAAGCAGATATTTGGGTTTGCATGCAACAACATGATACAGTATTTATATTACATTAATATATTCTCATAATTTTCCCAATACTGAGATTTTCATATCTATTAAAGATCATTTAGTTTTTAACTATTGGCCTGATTTTCCTCATCCTAATCTCAGCTGAGTTCCAGTTCTATCAGTGCATGCTAGCGGACTGCACTAGCTGGAGGAATGTGAACCTGCCATCCATCCCTCCATGTAAGAAAGCAGCAAATTCCAAAACTCAGCACAGCAAAGGAATGTTCCTATTGGCTGTGCCACTTCAAGTCCCTGTAATGTGGTGTGCAAGTTTAATGCTGTAACAACGTGTTACACAAACTGAAACAAGTCCTGATGTATTTTGGTTATGTAATGCATATTTTAGGCTTCAAGCATTATGCTTTACTGAATACTTGCGAGTATTGCACAGGCTCTGTCATGTACTTAGCTATGGGCATAAATATGATACTATGAGTTTTCAAAAAGAAAAGACAAAAAAGGAAAGAAATGCAGTTATTGGTACGCATAAAGTGAAACTATACCTTTAAAACAGATGTACTTATCATATGGCATGACAAACAAATGTCATTTAGAATGCAGTATTCTCCCTGTATTATACAGTTTCTCTGGGCAACCTCACTGTACCGCTCCTGTTTATTAACTTGGCATCATACTGGTTGTGAACAAAAATAAAATTGGTAAAAGAATAACATAAAACAATAAAACTGCCATGTTACAGTGTAATGTTTAAATATTTAAATATTGATATAGTTCTTACTGTAAAAAGGCCACAGTATCAGTAAAACAAACATGATTCTTTATAATACTGAAACTTGTGCCCAAACATTAATGTAATGATTCCCAAACCTGGTCCTGGAGGCCCCCTGTCCTGTATACTTCGGCTCGTCACAACTCTAAATCACCTGATCCAAGTAATCAGATCAATGTAAAGCACAATGCTACTCCAGGGTCAGGCACAGGAACCACTGCTCCAAGTCATGTTCGCCACTCAGTATCATATTTATACTCATATCATCACAGGCCAATGTGTCAGCTTAGTCAAAACAGATCATGGCCTTCAAGACTCGTATCCAGCAAAGGTTGGGTATGCCTGTAGGTGCATGTCTCAATACTGGTGCTTCCAGAACATGATTTGTTTATCTTCTCCTCCTGTGATGACACTGCTGCACTGCTCATTAATCCAAATACAAGTGACAGGACCTGAGATCAGAAGAAACAATCAAGCTTGTGTGAGTGAGTAGAAACTTGCCTCCAACACGGAGGTCTTCTCCTCTTCAGGCCCTGAATCCAGTTTGTAATTCTGGAGTTTGCAATCAGTGGTGGTAAATTACTGATGTGCCTGATTAGCCACTTAAGCCCAGTCCCAAATGACACCCTACCATCTACCTCAAATCCCACATCTTGGGTCAACAGTATGCAGACCTATGTATGAGACCTTGGTTGGTTGCTTGGTTCAATTTGGAACAGATTCATACACTATGCAGGCTCTGCATGTGCTACACATGGCATATTGGCTGTTTTTTCTTTCTAAGTGCTCCAAATTGTTTATTTACACTCAGATAATAAGCATAATGTAGGTCACTGACAAATTCAGTTGAATTGAATGACTACTCAAATGAATAACTTCTTCTCTGTCATGTCAGTCAAACCGCTGTAAACTAAATGAGGGCACTCCTGAGCGGCACTTAGGACACCCTACAGCCTTGCAGTCCTTGTGTGCACACGCAGCTGTGGACTGAAGGGCTGTGAGTGCGCCATTTGGGTTGGCATTCTGATGACCGTGACCACAAAATCCAGGACTGGATTCAAAGTCTGAGTTGAAGACCTTCTGTAAATTTAACAATAACTGAAGTGAAATGTCATTAAATGCCATGCTCAGCTGTCTATAATGAATGTCTGATAGTTTTCTCCAATCAAAGGAAACTTTTTATGTTCTCTGTGTGTCTTCACCTGAGTGTGCAGGGATCTTGTGTATGACCTTACTGCTGAGAAGGTCCCATATAAGCAGGTCCCCCGACTGTCCGCCAGATAACACAGTGTTACCGTCCCAACAGAAACACCTGTTGTGACAAAAATGTCGAGGTTGAGAGACGTCTTTTCCAGGAGACTGGAAAAATATATAATAAACAAACAAACAAACAAACAAACAAAGTAAAAAAAACACATCCATCGGGACTAATTCCAAACGGTGGACCTTTTTTTAAAAAAAAAAAAAAAGAATCTCTCTAACTTGTCTTTTTGAGTTCATACCTTGCATTAATATGTCCATTTCCAGATTGTCCAGTTGGACTCCATTCACGATTTTCAATAAATACATCCCCCATGTGACCAGATGTGATCTGATTTTGTACTCATATGGGAATTGTGTCCTGGAGCAAATATCTGCTATTTTCTGTGCACATATCTGCCAATTCCGTTACCAGTTATGCTGATTCACAGATGTTTATAAAATCATCATACATCATTTCTGTTTTACTTGCATTTACCTCCATTACCAAGCCAATCAGCAAACTCGGCTTGGGAGCTTTTATTGGCTCTTAAAATGAGTGAGGCTGTAGTTGTCCCCAAACTCTCTTCTTCTGCCTTTATCTTTTCACTTGCAAGTCAGGCCTTGACAAAAGGCTTTTTTGAGTAATTATTATTAATTATATAAGAATACAGACAACACATTCCATTTACTCGTATTTGCTTAAAATCAGTCTCTTACCACCTCCAAATGTGGTTTGAGTAATCTGATCAAAATCTGCTCACAGTAGGTCCTGGGTGTGTTTAGATTCAATGCAGTCAAAATGAAATCTGAATGTGATCCAACCGCTTAAAATACATGTTGATGCAAGGTACAAACAGGGTCATTTACAATTCAAAAACAAGGACACACACTCATGAATTACCAAAAGCTACTTGAGAAATAAACAGCACCCCCTTGTGGAGTGAGCTGGTGAGTGTGGGACATGCCAGGTCCATTTACCTTTGCTCATCTTCTGTAGGAACAGTAGAAAGCAGCATGCCTGTCTGCACATCTGTAACCTTCAAACATGAATCCTCACCCACACTAAGAATGTTTCTACTGTCTAAAAAACACAGTGACACACAACAATTAGTCATACATTTTCCAGAATCCCAGAACTGTTTTGTAGCCAGGTTGACTAACAGATAAAACACACCCACCTGGACTAAAGGCCACTTGGTAAATCTTTCCAGAATGGAAGGCGAGTTGATGAAGGATGGAGCAGGTGGCGATGTCCCAAACACTGAGAGTGCCTTCTTTAGTGCCTGACGCTAAAAGTGTGCCAGCAGGACTCAGAGCTATTGTGTTAACCTACACACACCCACACCCACACACCCACACCCACACCCACACACCCACAGTAACAAAGTTTAGCAAAGCAGCCAATCGAAAATCTCACATCTACAATGCACTGCTTATGTCAACTCACAAATTAGTCACTGACATCAACAATATTAACACATTAACTGTAATGTGTGTGGATTATAACTTTACAGCATAAATTATGGGTGAAATGCTCAACAGCCACTCACCCCAGCCTCGTGTTCCAGTTCACCAAGAAGCTCAAACTGAGCCTTCTTATTACTGGATATGTCTGCTGCTACACACTTCCAGACCTGTTAGAAAGATAAAAAAAACAAAAACAAAAAAACTTTGCAAAGATTTCAGCAACATATCAGCATAAACACAAATGTGGAGTACAGTGAGTATCATAAAGGGAAAAAAAAACAAACAAAAAACTAAATACGGTGCTACAAAACAATGGAATACTTTTAAAGAGAACGACAAAATGTTAGAAGCTAATAGAAGTAAGAAGTAAGAATAGAAGCTGATAAATATGTATTGGCTGTTATTGTTATTTTTACTTTTAAATGCCTAATAAAAGCTAATAAAACTATACTTTTAACTATACTAATATACTTTTGACCTGTAGTTTGTACTTTTTAAATATGCACTTTCTTAAATAGGAATATACGTTGTAGTGGCAAACTGGCTCATGACAGAGTTTCTTTCTTTACAGTTGTTTTTAACAGCACAATGCAGACAGTTAGGTGAACTCTGACCTTAACGGTGGAGTCCCAGGACGCTGTGTACAACTGATTGTCTCTCCAGCAAACCTGACTGACCGCATCATCATGACACATAAGCGTGTCCTGCCTCCTGCCATAGGCTATTGAGTAGAAGTACCTGTAGAGAGTGAAAGATGTGATACAGCAACATAAAGCAAAGAAAAATAAAGTGACAAAAATGGTAAGAGGACGAATAAATAGCTGAACTAGTGCATAATCATGAAAACCAGCATTTGGAATGCTTACACATTATTGTCCCATGAAGAACAAACTACTATTTTATCCTCTGGCAGCATCACACAAGAGGACAGAGCCTAGAAAAACAGTGAGAAAGACAGAAAATAGACAGACAAAAAGAATTGTTGAGCATTAATCAAAATGACCAAATTTAGGTGGTCAGTCATGACAAGTTTGGTGTATGAAGTTTTCTTATTTAACTTTAGCTGAGGTTAAACTAGCTAACAGTTAATGGAAATCTACACTCCACCAAGCCATGAGATAGGTATCATCACATCTCACACATCTCACACTGTGTAGACTTGCCATATTGGAGAAGGACACACTCCTCTGCAGCCCACTGTTCTCTTTAGAGAACATCTTCAAAGTTGAGTCTGCAGTGAAAATGATCAATCAAAGAGAGAGAGAGAGTGTTTAAGTGCTAAATGTCATAAGTAAATGTGAATTAGCGGCAGTGACAATATTAACTGCTTATGTCATCTGATGCTGGAAAAGACCAAAAAAAAAAAAAAAGCCAAAAATGCCACAACAACATTATCTGCAACAAATTAATTTATTATTATTGATTGATTTATTTATTTACATTTCAAATACTGCTGTACACATACTGCTGTACTGTGTTTCAACGGATGTGATTCTCTACCTTGAGATGTTGAGAAAATTGATGTTCCAATTACAGTCCCTGTAATACCAGTCACCGCCCTGTGTTTACCATTACAAACAGGCAAGAAAAAAAGGCATTAAAGACTGCAGTAGTGATAACACAGAAAGACATACAGACACTTCTAGATGGTCACACACTTACTCTTTATGTATCTTGTGACTGGACTGCAGTGCGAGTTTGTTCATATTGCTCCAGGCCATCTTCTTACTCTCCTCTGTCAGATCCTCAAAAGATTCCATGCTAGGAGAGACTAAATATGAAGTACACACGTGATTAATCACAATTGCTTGTTGTAGTTAATCATGATTAATCAAATTTGTCTTATCTGCTAACCAGCAAAAGTAACAGGGCCTGTATGTTCCAACTTCTCTGCGATTCTAGCCCCCTACCTCTCTCATACTACTATGCTGTGTCTTGTTTCGAGGGAGACTGGAGCTTTACACTTTATTAATACTCTTGATAGTTTGCTGCTTGTTGATTTGTCCACAGAAGGATCACACTATGACAAGACGTTCAGGGGTTATAAACATTTAGTGGAATTAATAGTGTGTAAATGTGTTAGTAATCCATTATCTTTGACAATACTAATACAAACACTACACAAGACTATATACAGGCCCTCAGTGAGTGCTAAACCTATACAACAGCTACAAAAAGCTCCATTATAATGGATGTATTTTTATGTGAGTGTTCCTGTTAAAGGAACAGTTTGGCCAAATATCAAATTTATTTAAATGGTGATCAGCCAAGACATGTTTGGTGTCTTAAGCTTATTTCTTTAGTTTCACTCTGGGTGTACAAAGCAATGCCAACCAGTAACAGGAGTCCAAGTCAGTAAAAGAGTCACTTAGCAGCCATTGTGAAACCTAAATTTCGTGAATGTTTATGCACAAGTACAGGTGTTAATGTACCTGGTGAAAGCTCATTCGGGGAGGTGCTGTGGCTGCTTCCTGAGGAGATGCTGTGGAAGCGGGGAATGATTCGCTGAGGATGAGGAGAAGTGAAGAGCTGTCGAGGCGTCTGCCCAAACTCCAAAATCTGTGTCAGCATTGCTATCTTCTGATCTGGATCCTCAATACTAAGTACAAAACACCACCATGTGCAAAACCACAGGTAGGAACACAGACAGACATTGATGTCTTTATTAAAAGCAAAAGAACGACAGGAAATGAACAAACCCTTCACAAACGTTTTTACATAGCAAATAAAGAGTGATCAATATTTGCAATTGGTTACCTGTCACAATCAATGCCCCCCTCATATGTTAATGGATGGAAAACTGAAAAGCAAAAAGACAGGCAGTTATACAAGAAAAAGTCTAAATTATGTGTTAGAGTACTAGTCAATAAATATTGATAATGGCCACAAAATCGATAGGTAGAACTTGTCTGTAGGAATGAGTGCTCTACACTTTAGTTTCTTTTGTCAACTTCACTTGTACTAGTGAGTGATTTGCAGAGCCAGACCTGATCACGTACTGAGAATACCTGTCTGGAGACAAGCACAATCAAGCCAGCTAGCGAAATGCTATCATTATCGTTTCGTTTTGTCAGTGGTGTGCTTAAGGCATAAAATCTAATTAAAACCACTTTAAAAACATTAACTTAAGAAAGAAAAGTGATTTCACTTGTTTACCAACATAATGTAGTAAACGTGACTACTACAGCCGTCATCAAAGTTCATAACATTTTACTGTTACTGTTATTTGCGGGTTGCGGATGACATTTACAGGTTAATGAGTCTCTTTTACGAATGCTTAAAGATGAAAAAAAAAATAATTAATATATATTTTTAAAGTGATAAAACACTCCTAAACCTTCACATTAAGGTTAATATACTTTTATTTACTTTTATTAAACAATTACTCTGAACATGAGAACTGGATCCATTGAGTAGTGACATCAACAGAGATACTGTGGCGTACATAAAATATACTGTGGTTTTAAACAACCTCAATATTTTTGTATAACAGTTTTGGCCCAATTTATGGATTTATCAAAACTGTTCATCCTCTTAGCCTTAGGATATTGTGTATTTTGTAGGTATACCGTTGTGTGCTGCCACGGCTTCACTGTCTTTCTGTTTGTAGCCAAAGATCAGATCGATCCACTCATGCAGGTGCTCAGACACATGCTGACTTTCCAACGCTGCACGCATCTTCTGCAGGAAATCATCAACATCTACTCACACAGACAGACAGTGAGAGCAAGAGGACGAGAGAGAGAGAGAAAGAGAGAGAAACACTTTCAGTGTTCTTAAGCACTCAAGACATTGAAGCTACAGTTTCACCCAAATGGTTCAGTAATATAATTGGGGATACATATGACAGCAGTACATGACAGGTTCCTCACTGAACAACAACTCAATCTCTACAGTATTGTGAGGTCTATATAAACCATATTAATGAGGCAACTCCATTTCAGAGACATACAGTAGGTTATTCACACCAGAATTATTACGGTCAGCTTTTGAAAGCTACAAACATTACAAATTTCTACAGTAACTACAGAAGTAACACAACTCCAAAAAACGAACACAGCTTGAAAAGGGCTGTAGCTTATTAAGAGAACTGTAATTAAGTGGACGTCAAAAAAAACTTTCAGGTTTTGTGACATATATATATAGCTACAACAAACAGTTAGACAGCATGATTTAAAGAAAAGTACCTGAGGCCCAGGAAGGCAGTTCAACATCCCCTACTTGACCTCCACCCTGCCTCCGGCCCAAATTCAAACCCAACATGTTCTTCAGGAAACTGCTGTCTGTCCCATAGAACTCTGGGATCAGCTATAATGCATATACACACATGCATATTTTAATGCTGGCATAAAAACACAGCTGCAGTATTATGTTGTATTGTGTCACTTCAACCAGCTATTTCTAGCCTCTCACCTCTTTGAAGTCAGTCCCTCCCTCTAAACAGTTCTTCCATGTTTCTCCAACACTGCATAAACAGACATTAGGAATAAACCGATGAAAATTTGAATTTGCGAAACAATGCAGTGACAGGGGACTGTCTGTGTGTTTGTGCTGAGTGTTGGGGGATGATACCTATTGAACATCCGGTCTGCATGGTCATAGCGTCCATTCTGCAAACACAGCATGTGCTCTGGAGCTTCAATGAAAAAGACCAGACATACACAAACACATTTTAATTAATGATTCCTGCACATTTCTATTTAGTGAACTAGATACATGTAAGGGAGGCAGATAAGGTGTGACTTACCCACTCGAACAAGGTAGAAGAGAACATATCCAGGAGAAGAGTAATGACTACCATACATGAAACGAGGCTCAGGCATGTCCCTGTAACGCTCCTATACAAACACATTTATGTGTACGCTTAGTGATGGACAACACTGAATAAAGAGCTGTCACAAAACTGTGAGAACAATGATTTTATTCAGCATTACATGCATCATGCTGCACTCAGTTCAGTTAAATAGGAATAGTTATGTCCTCTTTGTAATGAAACATGTAGCTATTCAGTGTTCTTCACTTACTGACAATATCCATAATTTGCTCAATGAAGTATATTGTTTATCATGGTAATAGAATTTATCATAATACAATAAAATATGGTTATACTGCCTAACAATAAGCTTGTTTTTAATCCTTTAATTTTAATATTTGGAGGATTTTGGCAACTAATTCCACAATATTTACAGCAAATCTGCAAACCCATCTACAAAATAAATTCTGTCCTAGTTTTAACTTCTCAGTGTACTCAAATTAAACATCTATTCAGGAGATTTTTCTTTTGTACAAAAGCGCTAGCTGTACTGTTTACCATCTGTTTTGGTGGTCTGTTAAAATGTCAGCATGCAAAATCAATGTTGGGCAGTTTAGGGGGCAATAAAACAAACTTTAGAATCCAAGAGATTTATGAGTAGTGACATCAACAGAGATATTGTGGCGTACATAATATATACTGTGATTTTAAACAACCTCAACATTTTTGTATACTAGTTTTTTTTGTTTTGGTCCAATTTATGGATTTATCAAAACTGTGGCCTGTTAAAATGTCAGCATGCAAAATCAATGTTGGCCAGTTTACTGCAGGTACATAGCTGAGCCTGGCATTGGCCATTTCTGTGATGCCACTGCATAGAGTGCTATAAAACTTTACAATCCAAGAGATTTGCACCCTGACACTACAGCACAAGCAAAAACGTCTTGAAGCAAGTCAACAGTTATTATTAAACCCGGGTTAGTTATTTAGTAGATTAGTTAGGTCACGCCCTGCAAATACGGCAGCATTTAAAGCCAGTGGCATGCATGATTAAAATCTGTGTCTGTATCTGCATGTTTGTATGTTATTATAATATTTTACAAGGGTGAAAACGAAATAGAAAATAAAATAGAACATCAGAATTTAAGGTCATGTACAGTATTTACAGTACTACAGTAATATAGTAACTATTCAGACTTTGTGGCTGGATTTAAATTCCTGCAATTAAATCTCAAACATAGGTTGCTGTGTTGTTGTAACGCTTACCAGTAGCCTTTCCAGTCTCTCTGTGTTTAAAGCTCCCACAGGTTTACTGAGATCCCGAAACGAGGCAGGATTCAACAAATCTAAACAGAAACAAACTTCATTAACACATACCAAGAGTACACAATCAAACGCTATAGCATTAGCAGTCAGACCCAAAGACTCTTATTGGCATAGCGCTGTCTGCTTTCCCAAGTGGGGAATGAAATCCCAGTCTAGGGATGCATGTAATTACTTAAATATGTGGACATCCAAGCTTAACTTAACTTACTTAATTGTTTACTTATTTCAATACAGCAAGGGTAGTAAAGAAAGTAAAATTTAAGAGTAAAAATGATTAAAGTCACGTATCGTGTTTTTAATAAATGTAAATATTTCAGTAGCAAAACTAGTTCAATATTTCAGCTGATGAGAGTATATGCTCACCCAGTTGTGGGCTGCTGTAGTCGTTGATGACCCAGGGAAACACAGGATACTGAGATAGGTCATTAACGCTGCGGTCGGCCAGGTTGTTGAGATGAAGCAAGTACTGATAGTTAGAGATGTGGCCTCTCTGCCACTGCAGCATGTAACTCTCCGCTGTGTGCTCTGTTATATGATTCTCTGTCTCAAACAAACAAACATCCTGTTCATACTTTTAATTATGTGCTAATCAACATTTCTACAACAAAACATTTAAATATTGTTTGTATGTTTCTTTACTCAAATTCCTATTATCAGTTTTTTTTTATAATTTTGCATTTTATTTACTTTTAATTGTTTGGTTTTGGTTGATATATACTGTTTTTATAATAGTTTAGCTGTTTTTTTTTTAGAGTCTTTATTAAAGTAGTTGTTGTGCTGCAGGCCTTTTCAGGCCTTAACACACATGCATTAAATGTGACTACAGTGCAAAAACAAGCACAGGGTTATCTGAGGCTCAGCTCTGCTGCCAATAAACCAGATGTACTCAAGTGATGGTGTTTAAGTGACATATTAAGCCACTGCTTCTAAGAGCACAGTAATTGCATTAAAGAAACATGTGACCCATTTAGATTTACAGTCGTATTAAACTCTAAATGGGTGCCAAGCTAATGACAGTACACTTCACCCAGTGCGTTCATAAGTGCATAGGTGAGTGTGTATAACATACCTAGGAAAGTGGCGATGTAGTAGTACAATTCATCCCTGTCTTTAGCATCGTAGAACTTCAGGTAGATATCTGAACACAGATCATTCTCTGTACAAAATACCTCCAGCCCCTGTCAAACAAACACCCAAAACTCATGAATACACAAACAACTACATACAAACTACCTTCAGTCAACACACATGCAAAAACATACGCACCACTGGTCTCAGGCCGTGTCTTCTTTTGTAGATGCGCCGAATACTACGAAGCCCAATCTGCACCACTGAATCCTGTCTCACACACATGAACATACAAAATATTCAATACTGTTTCGATCAGAAACAAAATCAGAGGAACACAATACTGTGTTAACCACCTTTCACACGCGCACTTTAACCTGGCAGTGCTGTTTCTTCTGATACATTAACTATGCACATTGCCTGCAAAGGCAGAAAAGTAACTCACAGGGTAACCGTTGAGAGGCTGGAAGTAGAGGTTGTGGTCAGTGATGCAGACATGTCCAGGGTTGGTCACCAACGGTGACACCATCTCAGCCTCACACTCCATATGTGGATGCTCTGTCACATTCTGAAAGCTAACACACACACACGCGCGCACGCACACACACACACACACACACACACACACACACACACACACACACACACACACAAACTCTAGATCTGTAAAACCAGTTTTTAACTACATATTTGTTGAGTTAAGTTCAACAAGTGCTACATTTATACATTTTGCTCTTAGACATCGTTGCTGTCCAAGATTGCTTCTTTTCTTGAATCAGCACACTTGCCTCAAACCTCACTCTCACGTCTATCTCAACTAGACCTGCTTATGTGATTTGACACCGTATGACATACGGCCTTTTAATATTTTTTGACTGTAGCATTTCCCAACATGCAGATAATTACCTTAATGTCTGATATTTTTGGGCAGTGATGCATGTGGTTACAAAAAGTGTAGAAAATTGAGTTGTGTTGACTGCAATAAAACTTCCTGGCTTACTTCCCCCATGCAGCCAGGATACTTTATGCACACTTCCAATGTCTATCCGGCGCACAAAACGTTAAAAAAACCTTACAGGTGTATCAGTAAGTTTCCAACCATATGATGAAACACTTTCAATACCCACGATCACCGACATCTTTTGTATATTCTCATGGTTTCATGTTTACTGTCTTCAATGGAAACCAGTGTAGGAGAACAAAACCAAGCACTCTACCATAATAAAATTGGTGGTGGGGGAGAGAAATATGCTACGAAAATGCACACTCAAAAACCTTTCAGTATATAAAAAACACTGTAGCACTAAAACATTTAACATATAAAATAGCCGAAGAATAATTAAAAAAAAAAAAGAAAAGTTCCAAACCTGGAAAAAAAAGACATTGTTACACTCCTACATATGGCCAGTTGTGAGTTACTGATTAGCTGCAGAGTCTCTGCACGCTTGCAAGGCAAATCAATATTCAATTTTATTTCAAAACAACTTGTTTTGACCACACAGCAAGCTGTAGCCACAAGATTCCCATAAGTACACAAGGTCATTAGGCTGAACTGTTGTATACTTGATACACTATTTACTCTCTACAAGTGCTTGCAAATAAAGTTCGGAACTCTAGAATTCCACAGGACCGGCTATATATGGCAGAATGCTGACTCAATTACATCAGATCTTTTTTTAAATTATAAGCTGCGTTACTACAAAAGAGAAAATAAAGGGTGCATTAATTACAAAAGGCTGAATTACCTGTTTTTATCAAAAGATGTTCTTGCCAACCTGGACTGCAAATTAGCAGCAATCTAGAAAACCAGCACACATATAACAATCAGCATTATAATAACCAACTACAAAAGCCCTCCTAATAATCACTTATCCTTTAACAGACAAAAATGTATGTATGTGCGTGTGCCATTTTTACCAACCATGGCTGTCTGATCTCCCAGCTTGTCCAGACGTGAGGCTCTGTGTAACTACATATACAAAATGAACAAATCAGTCAGAAAGACACCGTCACCATAATAAAAACATATAAAAGCATGAAAAGCAGCAATGCAAACCTGCAACAATGTCTGGACAACATCTTCAGTTTTTAAGGTTATGTCCAGCTGGAATATGACATTCCTCTCTCCCTAGAAAGTGAAAACACCAATAATTTACATGTTTGCTTCCTGATACAGCATAACAGTAATAAAGTATACAGAGGTATCTGATGGTACTTCAAAAATAATGAAGCAGCCAAAATGTAACATGTTCTGAGGTAAGCAGGGTTTATTTCTTATCATTTTTAGATATTGTAGGACAAGATGGAAAGAGATATACCTAAGTAAGTACAATATATAGAATATTAGGAATACTTGCTCTCACCCGCTCATATTTGTATGGAGCAACAACATCCCCCTCTTTAATGAGATAAACCTGGCAAGCCAAAAACAGGTGGTTATGAAAAAATCAAGCTGAATATTTGCTAGAGGTACATTCACACTCTCCGTTTCTGTAAGTACACACTCTGAAGGATGTGCTCACCTGCTTGGTTTCCATAAGTATACATGCAGGTTTGGTTCTGCAGAAGAATAAGGAAGTGAAAACAGGAAAGAAAGGATAGAAATAATAACAACTGAACATGCATGCACTGGAAACACCATATGAATTGTAGCATCATCAGTTCAACATAAAAAGATTTAAACACAAACTCAAGTGGACACTTTAGACCTTATCCTCCATTTTCCAGCCAAAGAAAGATTCGAGCTCAGTAATACAATTTTCTTCGTCTGTAAACAGTCACAGGCCTCCTGATATTGTAATCTGAAGTAATGTTTGGTATTCTTGCAGACGAATCTTGCTCTACAACAAGCAGTAGCATCAGTAATCATCTCTTGCGTTCATTTATGAAAATATTTTGCATTCAGACACGCATCACAGATCTTTCCAGGTGAAACATAAAGCTGTATACCTCGTATACAGTGCACACTGCTACACCTACAAATAACAAGCAATCGATTATATCTTGTGAAGTATGAACAGTACAAGGACTCAGTACAATGACTTGGAAAGATGTGTAGCACATACTTGGCATATGTGTTTTTAAATAACCTGCTTTTGAATTTAACTTATGAATATTTGTGTCTCTGTAACATCATCATTAACAGTGCATGTGGGTAAGGCCTTTAAAAATACTCACTCTTTAAAAGGATTGCTCTCATTGTCCTCCAGTGCTTCTATCCGTTTGCAGTCTTTCAGGGGAATCTGTGAGAAAAGCAGCAAGTCAGCATTTTCCTTCAGGAGTTGAATATCTGTGGGTTGAACACTGGAGATATGAGCATGATATTTACCTTCAGAATGGGTTTGTTCACATCGTCTGGCTCAAAAATGACTGATTTAGAGCAGATCTTCAATGAGCCTCGATTATATCTGTCACCACATCGGCAAAATCATTAGGGGAAAGAGACACAAGTTATTAATTATTAAAAAGCCCATAAGAAGTAAACTGCTCTACTAAAGCAGAGAATTATATAGTCATGTTTACATCATTAGAAATGCTAATGTTACAAGGATGAATAAATACAGCTTCGAAGATATCAAACAAAGTTCACTAATGGTGGACGAACATAAGAACAGTTCTGTTTAAGAACATGTAATTGCCATTATCTGTTATTAAAGTATTTTAATGCACTTTGGTAGTTTTTTGAAGGCCAGCGCCTTCAGGTTGCTGCTGTATGCAGATTGGAACTTTTAGGATATCTGGAACCTCACTTGTAGTTAAAAGACAGCAGTATAAAAGGATTAATTTCACTGTAATACACTCACAGGACATTGACAGATTTCAAGTACTCATTACTGATGACATTAGTAATCAAGTAATCTACTGATTAACAAACCATTCAAGAACTGTCCATTTAGGAAAGTGTCCTAACGTGTTTGTGTTCAGGTGGGTAGTATAATGTAATTCTGCGTACACAGTTGATGTGCTCAAGAAAAAGTTCAGAGGTTTTGTACTGCTTTAATTTAAGAACATTATACTGGTAACAGCATCTGTTCTGCTTTGCTGTTACTCACACATTTGACTCTTGAGGTTTACCATTTTGTTCTAGACCAAATAAATCCCAGAACAAAAAGATCCTTAAAAACTATAGCCCATCTGCTGATAGATGCTGGATGCACAAAGTAGTAGGCACGGGAATTGAGTGCTGATGCTGACATCTGATATTTTCATAGGCGTCTCTGCTGATGTCAATACATAACCATTTGTAAAATGCATAAAGTGGGACAAGATCTAGTTGGATTAGAATTACAGAGAAATACAACACTTTTTGCTGAGGGTTACAAACACAGTAAAGAGAAACAAATGCAGACATTTCAGCACAGTACTTCAGCACCACAAGAACAATAAAACATTTTTTTATTTCTCCATAATTCAGTGGTTAAGATGTGAGCCAAGTCATTCAGAGTGTTCTGATGTGAAGTGGTTCATTGTAGAGAAATGTACAGGCCCTGATTTCTTTACAGTGGTAGGGATGGGAACCAAGGATCACAATGCCAATGTATGCAAATACAGTTATTTTATTTACTATAGAAAACCACCAGTGTGTCTTCCGAATGTGAGCTGTGACTTTATCACAACACTGTGTGTCAGACATCAGGCAGCATATTCATAAAGTTTTCACCTAACAACTTTCTGTGACTTTTACAGGCAATAAATACTTCAGGCGTCCCCATCACCACCACTGTGAACAAGTCTGACCTGGTACATTTATCTAGAACCAAGAAGCATTTTATTAAATGTCCCTGAATGATTTTGCTGACATGTTAATCATTCAATTATGCACTGATTCTGAAAGTCAGCAGCGTTCCCCTAGAACCTGCTACTTCCAAGTTAATAGGGATCTGCACACTCAAGTCATTATTTCCCCAGAAGTAAGAAAACACTTATTTAAGTCTGGGCTGAAGCTACTCTACCCATCTCTATCTATGTCCTACTTCCCAGCTGTTTGTAACACAATCATTACCGCATACCGCATCATTTATTCAGGACTCCCTCAGTTAAAGCTCAACTCACCTGTTTGGGAGTGAACTGCTGCCATCACCAATCATATGGTATGCAGTGTGCTGTTCAAAATAATACTCCTCAAGGTCCAACAACAACAAGGAAAACCTGAAAGACAACAGAGACAGAGATAGAGAGACAGTGACAGAGATATATATAGAGAGAGGGGGAGAGAGGAAGAGAGAGAGAGAGAGAGTGAGGGAGAGACAGGGAGAGAGAAAGAGAGAGAAAGAAAGAGAAAGAAGGAGAGAGACAGGAAGAGCGAGAAAGAGACAGGGGGAGAGACAGAGAGAGACAGACAGGGGGGGAGAGAAGGGTTAACAGTGCTGTCAAATCTAACAGGACTCTTTTAAAGCCTGAGAGAAAAGACCGGTTTTAATTAAGCCACAGATGTCCATCACCTGACACATCCTGTGAGGATCTTAGTTTCTCCTTTAAGGAAAACGCCGGGCTCACAAGAAGTGTCACAAGCTAGAACTACACAGAGTTGTTTTTTTTTTCTTTCTCTCTTTCTTTAAAAGCGTCCGAAAGATGTGAGACGGCGGTAAAAAGAAGCACAAACTGTTAGCTTAGCAAAACACTCCGGGCCTGCTGGCACAGAAGATGCAGCGGGCTCGATTGGCAGTGCGAGCCGGAAGGCGGAGTTATGAACCCGGACAGGGCACCCAGCTGAAGCTCGCTTCTTATTCCAACTTTCAGTTCGACCTTAAATGGTGCCGCATGGAGCTGCATAATTCAGTCGTTTAAGGTGGAACGGAAAACGCGAATAAGAGGCCAACTTGAACTTCGCGGAGAGAGCTGAGGGAGAGTGAAGGGGCTCTGTAGGAGAATATAAACACAGTGAAATGGCTAACTCACCTCTCCCGGGATCGCTCCTTTTTCCTGATGAAAGCCATCCTGCATGGCACCCCGCATCTGCATCAGCCGAACAGCAGCAGTTTATCAGTAAGCGACCCTTATCAACACGGAAGTCCTCTGAAAGACTGTCATAACAATGCACTGGTTCGTTCGTTCGTTCGTGTTCTCTCTCTCTCTCTCTCTCTCTCTCTCTCGTGCGCATGTCAGCTCATGATAAGCACCGTTCAGCTTTTAATCCACTTTTTCTTGGAAAAAAACATTTGCACACGTAAAATATTAACACTACAAAATATATTTTATGGCCAGCAACTTTTTTCCCTGTTAAATGTGAACTATTTTTTTAAGAATTACAAAACTTATTTGTTAACAAGGGATTCCTACTAGAAAAAAACCTCACGCACACACACACACACACACACACACACACACACACACTCACTCACACACCTAATAATGTGACTACAGTGTGAATTTTCTCCCTTCACAACTAATGTAATTTTTGCCTATTATAAAAAGGCATATGTAAAAACAGTAATAAGTAAAGACTGTGGCGCATTGAAGTTGTTTATTTACCTCACAGGCTCCGCCCACCCGTGACGTCGCGAACACGGAACATGTAGTGGCGAAATGAACGGACGGGATGACTGAAGTCGGTCGTGTGTTTATCATCTGAAATATGTGACAGGTGATGGAAATTTCCAGATACAAACATCCTAAAGTGTGGAAAGTGTCACGAAAAACAGATCAGCTATAATGTGCTCGTTTTAGCGTGTAGACTAGAATAAAATTTCACAGTTTTCTGTTCGTTGATTTGTTCGTGCTTGCGAACCGATTCATTTAGAGATTTGTTCAAAAAGAACCGATTCGCTCTAGAGTCAACAAACACCGTTCATTTCGTCCCGGGACAGTGAAGCAGGAGGATGAACCGCTTGTACGGCGTCGTATGTTTCTCGCTTTTTCTCCAAACTGTTTCTTCTGTACTTATCCCAGCAGGAGTCAAGACAAATGACAGTCCGATGATAGGTAAAGTACACTGTTGGTGTCAGCTGGACTGTCTGTGAAGTGTTGTAACTTGGTGATGGCCTCAGCCCATGACCCACCTGCGCTGCACTGTCTGCTTAGTATGGAAGTCCAGAGAGGCCATTAATAGTTAGAATTTTCTGGATTGTTACGTTGAGATCATGAGATCACTGATGATAAGATAACAAAAGTTTTCTTAATATCGCAACTTATTTTTCATGTGATGCCATAAGTTCTCAAGATCATAGGTTGTCATGTGATCTCAAGAAAACAACTTTCGTTATCTTGACATCACAAGAAAAAAGAAGTCATGATCTTGTGGGCTCTCTGGACTTCCATAGTTTAATCCTTTTGCAGTGTAATGTTAGTTTAACAGAACAGGATTTCGCTTTGGGCAAAATAGATTCAGCTTTCTTATAAATCCTGTGTCATGAATTTAGTAATGACTGTGATTCTCTCCTTCCAGGTGTTCTGGCTCAAGAGGTATATCTGCCCACGCCTGGAAAAAATGCCTACATTGCAGCCTCATATGTCAAATATCTTGAGTCTGGGGGCGCAAGAGTCGTTCCTGTCATGTAAGTTTATAATGACGATTCATAGAAAAATCTAATTTACAATTTCCTTCTCACCATAGACAAGAGGTGTTTAAACCGACCTATAGGCACCCAGACAGTCCACATTTTTGCTCCACCCTTATAGCTAAAACGTGGACTGTGCAGGGGAGGCCAGAGAACCTGTTTGAAGACACAGATTCTAGATGACATGGGTTTTGTATTTTTTTTACTACATTTAAGGAAAGATAAAGAATCAGACATTGGTCACCAGTCATGTCTTGGCCAATCGACCTGGGGTGAGGGAGGAACTGTGTAAAGTACATTTTTCAGCTCCTGTGCTCACTTCTCCATTGAGATACAGTTAGACATGTGTTTGGGTTTGATTAAGGGAAGTCGGTGGTCTAAAGCAGCATTTTCTAACCCTGGTCCTGGAGACCCACTGTCTTGCACACTTTACTGGCTTTAACACATCCACTTTAACTCAGCATGGATTGTTAATGAGTTGATCAGGTGAGTTGAGAGTAGAAAGGCACTAAAAAGTACAGGGCAGGATGCCTCTATGACCAGGGTGAAGTCTTTCAGAAGACTGAGTTATAGCATATTTCGTATTAGACATATACTCAAAAGAGACAGAGGTGTATGGCAAAAACAAGGACTTACATTTACATTTACAGCATTTAGCAGACGCTCCTAACCAGAGCAACTTACAACCGTGCTTAGTGATCCGTCAGAGAATGCATGCTGGCTAGTACAAGAGGGTCAGAGTCTAAAACTCGCCTTGAGCTACCCGAACAAGGGCCAGTGCTGATACCTAGAAAGACTTCTCTTTATGTCCTTAGGATCAACAAGTCTGAGGAGGAGTACATCCAACTCTTTAAATCCCTAAACGGGTGAGTGGCTGAACATCAGCAATGATCACTGTTCACTGTGATGACTTTGCAGTCTACTGTACTGTAAGTATTGTCGTTTATGTTTCCCTGCAGCATCTTTTTACCTGGAGGTGGCGCCAGCATTACTTCCTCTGGCTATGCCAAAGCAGCTGGTATATTCTACAGACTCGCTCTAAAGGTTAGACATTGCACATTTTAGCAGACATGTTCACGTAGCTCACATGACATGATCCTTTTTTTACTTGCGGTTATCTGTGTGAATTTAACACTCACTATTTTCACTGTCAGATACATTATCAGAGACCCATTTAATGTCTGTGACCTTTGGCCGAAAGACAGTACTTTGTAGAGTGTTTATGATTATGGACTTTAAGCACTAAAGGAGAGAAACATGCTACAGCACAGTACCCTTACTATGGTTTGTGTATGTTTACAGGCCAACCTTCAAGGTGATTATTTTCCTGTGTGGGGGACGTGCTTGGGCTTTGAGCTGCTAACACTACTGACCAGTGAGGAGTTTCTACTGTCCCACACTAACACAAGTGGTGTTTCACTACCACTGGACTTCACCAAAGGTGCAGTAAAGATAAAACTGTTAACATGCATCATGGCAGGGATGTGTATTAGGATTTACTCCATTCTACTAATATCAAACAGTTGTACCTCCTCTTGATAATCAGGATGAACAGTGTCCCATATAGAACCCATGAAATAGTTTCAAAGAGCTGACAGTCTGCTGCTGCTTAAATAGTTTGACCGTGTCTTATAACTGACCAACATAGGACGACAAAGCTACAGAAAACTGAATAACTGCATGTTTTATTACACAGTATTAGTTTAATTCCAGGTAGATAGATAGATAGATAGTCAGTCAGTCAGTCAGTCCATGTGATCCATTTGTCCAATCCCCCCTCTACCCACAAAATATGATGTTTAATTTGCTCTTTTTTTGAAAATAGAACATTTTCCAGAGAGCACAATATTTTGATGCATTTATTTTGTTTTTGCAGAAATCAAAAATTGTGCAGTGTGACCTCTCCCTCTCCTATTATTCGGTTTTAACCAGTACTGCATCACACCTGATTCCACTCATCAGCTAGTTGTGGAGCTGCTTCTACTACTGTACATCCTTCTGTAACAGTTACGTGACTCCCCAGAGCTGAAACTGTCCCCCAGATAATACCTGAACATCGAGCACCACAAACAAGTGATTAAAGCAAATACCCAGTTGAGACAAAGAGTACAATGGTAAAATACACCCATCAGCTATTGGTGGTAACATTAATACCACCTCCTTGTATCTGCACTCACTGTCCATTTTATCAGCTCCATTTAGTTCTACAATTACAGACTGTAGTTCATCCTATTCTCTGTATACTTTGTTATCCCCTTTTTACGTTTACTCTGTTCTTCAATACTCAGGACCTCCACAGGACCACCACAGAGCAGGTATTTTGTGGGTGGGGGATCATTCTCAGCACTGAAGTGAAACTGGCGTGTTGCTGGTTTGAGTGAATCCCTTGCTGGTTCACCTTGTAGATGTAAGGTCAGAGACGATAGCTCAGCTGCTTCTGCAGAGTTTGTATTGGTCATCCTCTAGTCCTTCATCAGTGGTCACAGGACGCTGCCCACAGGATGCTGCAGGCTGGATAGTTTGGGTTGGTGGACTGTTCTTAGTCCAGCAGTGAAACTGAGGTGTTTAAAACTCCAGCAGCACTGATCTACTTACACCAGCACAACACACACTAACACACCACCACCACCACGTCAATGTCACTGCAGTTCTGAGAACAATCCATCACCCACATAAAACCTGCTCTGTGCTGGTCCTGACCATTGAAAAAAAGGTGATGGGAGGTAACAGAGTATACAGAGAAACAGGTGGACTACAGTCTGTAACTGTAGAACTACAATGTGCACCTATGTGGTAACTGGAGCTGATAAAATGGATAAAGACTGTAGATACATTGAGGTGGTTTTAATGTTATGGTAGATCAGTGTATGTGATATTCCCTCGTACTTCCCCTTAGTTACACAGCGTGGTTTGTCATTTTATTGTTGTAGAATCAAAGGACAGTAGAATGTTCAAGGACTTCCCAGAAGACCTGATGATGTCATTGGCAAAAGAGCCGCTCACAGAGAATTCACATCAGTGGAGCATCACCACTGAGGTACCACACTAAATATGATCATATTACTGTCAGTCGAGAGTTCATGCAATTACCTTTGCATAATCTAATTTACCTTCTCTAATGCAGTTATCTGGAGTAATGCATTTTGACTAGTATTGTCAGCGACACAGCTAGCATCAGTGCTACACTCACTGTCGTCCTCTTGTTTTGACAGACTTTCAATGGGAATGAGAAGCTGAAAAAGTTCTATCGAATTTTGAGCACGAACACAGATGGACAGAAGGAGTTTGTGTCCACAATGGAGGGTGAGAACATGCACATATAGCATATGATCTGGAGACTGAGGACATGTAGTATGTGTTTTGCTATTGCATGTATACAATTATTTGAGGCTGTAACTATTGACTTTAATAGTCATAATAATGATCTGCTGATTATTTTGATAATTGAGTTAAAAAATCCAAACAATAAGTCAAAAAATAAACTAGAAACACTTTAAAAAAGTTTTTCTCCAGTTCATACATGGAAACCAAAACAGCAGCCTGTTTTGATTTCATTGTATTTGTGAGGTCATGAAAAACCTATGCATTTATGCACTTTTTTTTTTAGCAGTTTAGCTCCTCTTATTTACATTGAAACTACAAGGGGCCTGAACTGCTTTTTGAATGATGCACAATACATATAGCCAAACAACACCGAACAAAGCTTTTGGGCTCCCTTGCTCTGTTATGGGGATGAGATGGTACTCCCACTCCTCCCATCGCCCATTACCCAGCATGATGCTGGCCAGCGTAGGTGTTTGTTAGCCGACGTAACTGAATTAGAGGTTAGTGTTCTCCTTCAAGCATGTCGACATGTCCAGTGACAGTGTTAGCAGCAATTTGAAAAGAGGTAGTGGTGCTCCACATGACCATCATCATGTCTGAGGACATGACTTAAGTAAAGGAGAAAAGGGGAAAAAAGAGGTAATTGAAATATGTCAGTCTCAGATGATGTTTACAGTCATGTAAAATTTATTATGACATGCAAATGTCATAACTAGAAGTTATAAAACACGAAAGAAGAAAAGTATGCAAGTAAGATATGGGCCTTTTAATATGCACAGTATTGTCATGCAAACTAATCACTGCTGATTCATCAAGAAGGCAACTTTAATCGTGATTATTCAATTAAAAACTGTCACGTTCGCGGGCCTGCCTGCCTCCGTTTCTCCGGACTCCAGGTCCCAGAGGGCACAGTCCGATGATGTCACACCCACAGGCTCACGCTCCTCCTATCCCCCTCATTCTGGCTCCCCAGTCTACTGATTGCGGCCAGCTGGCACAGGAGTACATAAACCCCACACAAACTCACCGCGAAGCTTTGCCAATTCTATTAGCATTTCTGAGCGTTACAAACCTGTTCTTCTAGTCTTCTTGTTACTGGCCTCTTTTCCCTCGACCTACCCTTCTCGCTTGTCCCTTATCGGCTTTTTTCTTATCTTCTGATGTCTGGCTTTCGACCCTTTTGCTTCTCATACTGATTTACGGATTTGCTCTCCCCTCTTGTTCCAACTGCCCTTCTCTGACTGCTTTTCTGGCTTTTGACCCTCACTTTGTCTCTTGGTGTATGACCTGGTTTTACCATGACAGGCCTAAAAGGTGTTATTTAATGTAATCCATCATGTCATTTTACATTTACACAGCATATGATTTCCCAATTTATGGAACCCAGTGGCATCCAGAGAAAAACGCTTTCGAGTGGACTCATCCATACATCCCTCACACGCCCAACGCCATCAAAACTACATTCTATATGGCGCACTTTCTTGTCAATGAAGGTATGAAGACATTTACCCCCTGTATGTGTTTCCTCTGGTCATGCCTCTCTTTGCAAATTAATTGAATTGCGAGTAAACATTTTTGAATTAAATGCTAACCTCTCAATTTCCTCCCAATTACAGCTAGAAAGAGCCTTCACAGTTTTGCCAGCCAAGAAGAGGAGCAGAAAGCATTAATTTATAACTACAACCCTGTATACACTGGAAACAGGTCTTCTTTTGAACAAGTCTATTATTTTGATTAGTTGTTTTCTCCCTTCTAAACAGCAACTGTAATTTTGATTGGTTGGTTTTGTTGTGCTTACAACACATTAAAGAGAATATAGAAAAATAAACACCCGTTTCTATGATTATTTTAAAACCACTAAACAAAAAGAATAGTATTGTTATCCCTGAGGTGCCTTTGAGGCCATGGTGAATTGGTGAAGGGTTCTGGTCCATGATCATTTAAAAAACAGTCCAAAAACAACACAACACCGTGTTGACCTGTTGGCATACAGTCACCCGTTCAAAACTAATCATTGAGAGAGGTTTGGTGAAATAGTTCACTTTAGGGAAACTTTTTGACTGGTGGTAATCAGGGGTCGCAATGCTCAACAGAAAACCTACCCATATTTTTATATGTAATGTTGGTAATGGTAAAATAGTGGTACAGGTAGTGGGAAAGAATCATTTACAACCATTTCATGCAATAATCTGTGAGGGAGCTTCAGATGTCTGGTTTCTGTTACCACCACTACAAACAATTCTGGCTTGCTTTGTGCATTTACAACAGACCAAAACACTCCGAATGATTTTGTTAACATCTCTAACAATTTAATTATGTAGAAATTTTAAACCAATCAGTGAAATTCGCTTTTAACATGTTAGAAAAAATTATTCTTATATAAAATTAGGTTTCAAATAAGGGGTGAACATATAAATTACATTTTCACAATACATATAACAATACTTTGACATATAGTTCCACTGCACTAGTAGTACCACATTTGAAAACAGCTTTTAAAAATAGATTTTCATTTAGCATTTAACATACTGTGCTGCACTACAACTTTTTTCTTTCTTTGTAGTGAAACATGCTATAGCTCAATGGTCTGCAAGAAATTGATCATGATAACAATGAATTACTGTCATAGTGGCCTCCTCTATTTCAAACAGACATTGTTTTTCTGATACCTCTCAAAAACACAAGTGATCAAACACAAGCAGCACGCCTGTGAGAGTACACCGTTCTCCAACATCCACCTTGAAGACACAACAATGCAGCTTTGTTTCAGCCATTGTGTGTTCAGTTCACCCCACTGAATTGCCCAATGACCTGCACCACATTCCTCAGGATGACAGAAATCAAACTTGTGAATTATATTTATTTTTTATTTAACAAAAATAATGCTTGTTTTGGGTTTACGTTGCATGTGTAGTGGATATCTTTCAAGGTCTGGCATTTGTGTATAAGGCACAGTTTATAAATGACAGAACATTTATAGATGAATGGCACCTCAATAATTTGATTCTCTCGCACCCACTCATTCACATACACACACACACACACACACACACACCGCATGTAGTGCATTGTTAAATCATGTCATTTCCATATCATCACAAAATGCTTTGGAACCTAATAAGTGGCATACTTTTTATAAGTAGAATAATACAGTAACGCGCAGTGTCTGCAGCTTTGGAGGTCACAGTTCTCCTTAATACTTAAGACATCTTCAGTGATCTCTTTCTCCCAACTTTAATAGCTACCTGTTCATGTCTATACTTTTCCTCTCAATCCTAAATCTTACCCTAAAATATCTGTGGAATGCTGAACCATCGAATTATAGCCTCTCTTACATAACCCAGGAATTTTAGATCAAAACTGGCTTAAACAGAACTCAAGTAATCTATCCACTCTGTGTTCTTCCTGACTCAAAACCCAAGACCAAGTCAATTTCTATGTTCTTCATAAGTCACGCTTAAATTACCCATAATTATTAAAAAGAAGCAGCGTACATTCACATGGCCTTTTGTTCAGTACCGGAGATCAGCCAGAGGTCAGAAGAAGTCTGTGACTGACTAAGAGCTTAAAAACAAGTCACTCAGATTGGCTGAACGCTCTGAGTAAAACTGTGATTTGCTAAGACCTTCAAATGGGTGACAAGGCATTTCTCTGTGATTGGCTGAGCTCCGGATGCCAGACATCCACAATAAAGATGAGCCTGTAGCTGTCTGCATCCTGCCAGACTTCGTGCTCGAACGAGTCATCAAATATTAACACCTTCCCCTCTTCCCATGCCCTGCAACATATAAAGAACACAATACTTTAATAAAAACAAGAAAATACAATATGATAAACTACACCAATGATTAATAAAACTATTCTTCTGTCAAGCAATGCAGCTTGCTAGCAGTAAATGACCAAGATTATTCAATGAGGAACACAAGAGTTCTTATGCTTGTGCGTTAATATAGAATTCAGTGGAGGTGTGCAGTCATGTGGGTGTATATACTGATTATTTTACAACAGCTTTGAAGTGCCTCAGCCAGTCGGAGAACCATGACTATTTATTTTACAGCACTGTGTAAAGGTTTTTGGCGCCTGAGAAAATATGAAAAGCTATTTATTTGGACCGTAAGCATTTATTTCTTTACAAAAATTATTTGCACACAAAAAACAAACCTTATTCTTTAAACTAGCTAATTTTTTGTGCATTGCATGTGCATTGATTCTAATGATGCATCATGTTCTTAATAAAATAACTTTAAATAAATAAATAAATAAATAAATAAATAAATAGCTTACATGCCTTTTGCATAGTACTGTATAGTGTTATTGTTACAAAATCTACAATTTTTAGGGCTTTTCCATATTTGCCCTACTGTTCCATGTGCTCATTTGCTAATTACTGACCGGGTTTGGTTGGTGCAGCGGATTCTGCAGCCAGTACGGGGAATGACAAGGCCCAGATGCATGCGCAGGCGACAGTTAGTGGGACCAGTATGAGGCCATACATGTGTACCAGGCTGCATCACTGAAAACTTTATCTGAAGGAGAAAGACAGGCAGAAATAAAGAAATGATAGATTGCAGATCAAACAGCTATTTGGACATTTAAGGCTGACCAAAGTATTCTGTTCAAAACTAGAACCTGCATAAATCCTCAAAACAAATTAAGTACACAAGAGGATATTCCAATCACGTTGCCATCATAATTTAACAGATGATTAGACATGACAAAATACTTGAAACTGATATTTGCATTTAGGCTAAGCTGTGCTAGAATGCTTGTCTGCATTTTATGCCAGTAACGCTAATCCTGGTGGATTTACTCCCAGTTTCTACATTTAATAAGTGTTTATGACATTGACAGATATGTACATAAATATCAGCTCAGAACTGATACAAATACAGTTTGGGAATACTCATACTTGATTTTTATGCCATAATGTCTCAAAAGTAAATATTGTAGTCCACATGTACATTGCCTACATCATTATGCGTGTCTGAAAAACATTTACTGGAATAAGTTGATAAAGTATGTAAGTAATATTTAATATATGTATAAGATATAATAAATGGACACATAATAAATTAGCACATGATAATTACTTTGTAATTAAACAAATCTTCAGCAAAAGATTAAAAGAGCTTTACCTGGCCTCTCTTGCAAGTGGTGGCTTCTGGGTAACGCTCCAGAAAAGCACAGGTTTTAGGAACACTTTGACAGGAAGAACCAACCTTTCGACCTGCAAAAAAGTTTGTCTGTATGAATCATCATGAATAAGGATATTGTGTGAGACGGTGGTTAATAATTTTAAGTCATTCTGAAATGACCGACAATAAGTAACTGTGGCTGTTTTCAAGAGCATACACCATTTTGAATGCTCCCTCATATGACATATGTTTGGCCTGTATGTGTATTACCCTGTTGCCAAAGTGTAAACTGGCCCCAGTTTCCTGTTTCTCTAAGATTTTCATCCTCTGGCAAGAACAGTCCACTTTTAGTGTCCAGCACTGCTAAGGCTTCATCTCTAATGGTCATCCAGTTCCGTTCCAGCATCTACACACAACCACAGACATGCAGTGACTGAACACATGATGTAAGCGTCTAAAAGAAATATTCTATGTAAATTAATGTGTTATTACAAATAACATTTGCAGGAATCTCCAACATTTAAGTATGCAGTAAAACCACAGCCAACCAAAAAAATATTACTTTGTGTTAAAGAAGTAAAAACTTTCCCCAGTAAAAATGTTGTGGAAAATTATATTTTTGTGTTAGTTTATAATATATTATTATTATTATTATTATTATTATTATTATTAATAATAATAATAATACAAAAATGTTTGTAAAAATACTATGAATAAATGTATGTCCAACAAAAATAAGAGACCATAGTATTTGAATTTACTCTTATGAGAATTTCTTGATTTGTCTGAAGTTGATTACACACAATCTCTTGTCATCTAATGACCAGGCAGAGTAATAACAAAAGTAACTGTTTATTATCTAAGAACAGAAAATCCCCTCTCTCTGACCATGAGGAACTATTTAAGCACAGGTCACACTGCTCTGAGCAAACTCACACCAATATCTAAGCAACTTTATTCAACTTCATGGGCCCTGAGTGGTGCAATGGTTGAACTAAAATTTCAGGTAGACCCAAGTTAATGTTTTTATTTTTTTCAGTCTTATTTTAGTACAAAACTAAAGAAGCACACTTCAAACACCAAACAATTTTATGTTCTATTTTTTCTTATGAGCCTATTCACCACAAAACGTATCATGTTACTAATTCACCACATGCTTAATTCACTCCAAACTATGGTGAGAAATCCTGAAATGTATAAACATATGCCTAATTCGACAATAATCATTCCATGTTCAATACCCGAACAAGGTCAGTGTATCCGGTTTCCTTGGCCGTCCACCACGGTTGAGCACGCAGTCCTGGCATGTTATAAAGTGATCGCTGCCACACTGATGCAAAATGACCATGCTGATAACCAGTCTCGTACCAGTCATAAGCCTCCTGCCAACACATACAAGCACAACCAATTATGTTTCATCTGTATGAATCATCTATAGGATCTGAATTAAATTTCATTCTATTTCTATAGCAACTTACGTTCATGTCTCCCATTCTCTGCAGTGCGTCACCGAGGTGAAAATAAAACCTTCCATCATCAGTGCCTGGTGCTCCCGATTTCAAACCATCCTAAATACAAACACAAACAAAATCAGATCCAGACAAACACACTGTGTGTGAGAAGCAAAATATTAGGACAATGAGGTGAAAAGGGCTAAGAAGCATGAGATTAAAGCAGAGAATTATTTTTGGGCAGTGTTGTGTTGTATTTACATTATTGAGACAAATGAAAGACTGGTGATTCTGATTTCTTAGTTCTTAGATATCCCATGTTCCCTCTAAACACATAAAAGATCCATGAATGTGTAGAGCTGGTTGTAGTTACTGGAATTCATACAAAGAGTCTTGTTTAATGTATAAGGATAAAACAGGAGGAGATGGCAACTAGAGAATAGCAAATGTAGAAAAGCAGTTTTGCGCATGAGATTAAAGAAAATATCAATATAAACCCATTGCCGAATGACTGGGCGCACACGCATGCTTTTTATCTCTTGCTCTTATTTTACCGCTCTTTCTCTCAGTCCACGTGCTTAAAGAAAAACAAACTCCAATTTTACAACAACCAGCCAGTGCGGAGGGAGGCGCTCTTTGTGAATGCAGCATGTCGGCTTTGTTGGTGTGTCTGTTGGTTTGTTAAGATGTTCAGTAAGTATGTTTAAACTGCTGTTTAGGCATTGTTTTTTCTTTAACAAGCCAAGACAAAAACACATCCCAGACAGCAGAATTGTTCCGGCCCTAATCTGGCCCACATTCCCTGGTTGACAGCATTTGGGTGGACTGCTCCCGGTAGCAAGACAGGGGCCACATATGCACCACATTAGGGCCACGCCTCAACCAAAAGTAGGCAAGTATGCTGTATCTGTGCTAGAAGTGTACCAGATCTGTCTTGTGGCAGGTGGGCCAGATGCATGTTGTAAATATGTGGGCCACCTTTGGCTCACAGCAGATTGCCAGTGCCGACAGTGGGCCAACAGTGCCATACCTTTGTGGCCCACATCTGCTTGCTAGCTGGGATTTTGCCTTTTTCATTTACGCAATGGTAAAAAAAAAGTGGCAAAATGAACAAAACGCCGCAAAAAACCTGTTCGCTATTTGGCCTTCGGTCAAATGTTTCATTTTGTTCTGTTTAGGTGCATCCCTAGTAACATCCAATCAAATACAAGACAGTCTAAAGACTGCAGGGGCGTAAGTATCACTATATACCATTTACAGAAGCTATGCTATAATGTAAACCAGTCATTAGCACTAAGAACAGTAAGGCCAGTCTGAAATTTTAAAAAAAGGTTTGTCTCACAACGTGCTGGTGTCACTTTCCATGTGAAATAACAAGCATCAGAGAATGGCTCCAGCACACTACACACGCTGAGTCACTGCTAGTGTGAAGTTTAAATTTATTACTTCCTCTGTGAAAAATCATAGAGGCAGAGTCATGGCTTTGGCATACATAGTTGCTTCTGGAACTGGTTCACTGTTCTTTACTAATGGTGTAATCCAGGGGTCACCAATCTCATCCACAAATGATTTCGTTGTCTTATAGTCTCATGCTCAACTGCTATGAGTATTTAACAAAGATAAGCCATCATACCTCATTTTTTATTCTCACTGTTTATAAGTATACTTGTAAGATCATGGGTCTCACCCTGAGGTAAGGTATGCTTTCTGCAATCTTATTTTCTGATTTAAGGATGAATCCATAATGCACTTTGGCAAATCCATCATCTGGAGCCAATGCCAAAACCTGTGAAGAGAAGGAATAAAGAGAAAAATCAGAGTTTTATCATGTGAATAGCAACCAGATTAACCAGCAGAGTTTTTAATAAGGTGTGATATTAACATTAAATGTTGTGAGTGATATCTGATATTGTTACCTGCAGAGTAGCCGTTAACTGTTATGTTGCTTAAGAACTGTAGCCTACTGTTTAACTGCATTGTTTCATTTTCCATGATCCTAGAATCATTGTGTAGTGTTATCTTCTAAACATCTCACCTCCTCATAGAGTTGTTTAGCACCCTTGTTATCCCCGATCAACAGGTGAGCCACTCCAAGATCATTCTTCAGAGAAATGTCTTCTGGAAAAATCTGCACTAGCTTCTCCAGGGTAGCTAAAGAGCCTCTTGTACGACCTGTGAAAAGATCATTTAGAGAGTAATTTAGAGAGGACCCTGAGGACAAGCACATGAGGAAGGGTGAGTGTTTCTGAGCACATGTGTACCTAAGAATTGTTGTCTGTCAGCACGTCTCTTTAACGTAGCTTTGATGAGATCTGCAGGAGCGTCTGGGAGGTCTGCTGCCTCATTATAAGTGTTCACTGCCTTTAGCAGCATGTCATTACTTCGCAATTTCTCAGCCATATCATCCTCAGCCTGCACACAAATAAATTTGGGTTTACATATACCAGCACTTTCCCCCCCATAATTTTTTATCATAAATAAATTCCTAGCTTAACTGTGATTTACAGAACCACTATGTAACAATTTGACCTTTCATTTTTATGGTACGCTGACTTGTAATAGGGAGAACAGCGTCTCTGTCATTGCCACTCCAGGACACCTGCCATAGCACTATGTAATTTTGGTGGAGTGGGCACGAGATCTCTCACAGGAACTACATCTTCCTGCATGGGACCACATCACCACAACAGTAAATATGGGTCTTCAGCTAGTTATAAAAAGAAGCTAGTTGGGTATTCCCAGCATAGACATCATGGGAGAGGAGAGACTGAAGAAGACATTGTCGGAGGAGGTGAGGTAGAGACCGGACAAGAGTAAATTTACAACAATTTGGCTTTTACTCGTTGGCGACAGCTAAAGGAGATAACTAAAGGAGAAAATTATGAAAAGAAACAAATTAATCTCACGTCAAAAAGTTGGTTAGTCTTTGTGAACCTCACGTCAAATAAATTATACAATGTAATATTACCCTACTTTGTAGGTCAACATAGGTATTTCTATTCTGATGCTGCCTTTGGCAGTGTTGTGCTAAAATCTGACTCTCCGAATCCATTTTTGCGTGCACATACACACATAATGGGCTTATGGATTTAGGTTAGTTACACACAGATAAACAACACCATTGGGGCTTGGAGCCCTAATAATATTGCATTTTGTTACTATGGGTCATATCTACCACTCCTAATCATAATGTGAGCTACAGTGTATATTTTCCATCATATCCTGTTACCTGAGCTTTTCCATATCGGCTCCTGGGACTTTGGGGATATTTTTGGACAAGAGCTTCAAAGGCACGCAGAGCTTCCTCAACTTTCCCCTAAAAAAATCAAGCCAGTTAAGAACATTTCCCATATGTTCAGATTTAGTTCAAGTTACTTTTAATGCCTTGGCTAAGAAGACATAGTACCCACCTTTTTCCGTAGTTTCTCAGCTGCGTTGATTTCAGCTTTGATTGTTTTGTCAAATTTGTTGAAGAATTTTGGCTTTTTCTTCTTGACTGTGGAAAGTCCACATACAAATTAAGAATTTAGTTAACCTAGAGAGGCAAACTGGTAAAAGTTGTTACTTGGCTTTTCAGCTGCATAACAGTGCTCGGAACCCACCCTCTGTTTCTGCAGTAACCTCTGGTGTAGATTCATGCCCAGTTGAAGACTCTGGTGTTGGTTCTGAGGAAGCTTGAGGTACGTCTGTATCTTGAGTAGTGTCAGGAAGAGGAACAGATTCAGCTATAGGCTCAGGCTCTAGCGTCTTCTCTGGTGCAGCTTTATTTTCAGGTGTAGCTTCTGGTGTAGAATCTTAAGAATGAAAGGTTAAAATATGAGTAACTACCACATAAATAACCTAACAATTATTGTGAGCTTAAAAAGTGTAAAAGTGCAAAAGTGTACATACTAATTTCTTCAATTTGTATTATGTCTGATTCTTCGCTTTGGTATCTTTCTGTTGCAGACAGTTCTGTAGAACAGAGAGAACACAAGGCATTTGCAGGCATGTAATTGGTGTCGGTATACAAATAAAACAGCCTAACAATAAAATTCAACATTACCTAGAGTTTTCTCAGGTAAGGCCTCTACAACTAACTCTAAACACAAAGCAAAGATAACATATTAAAACATTCATTTCATATCTAATTTCTGAATTAAAATCACATTAAATAATTGTGTAAAAGGTAAAATTAAGTAAAATCTCTTGTTCTAAGAGAAAGTCATAGAACTCTCACCTCCAGTGCTGTCAATGTTTTCAAGTGAGTCTGCAAATAGAAAATGGAAAATGCAGTTGTACAATTTGAAAGCAGATTTTGCTGCTGTCACTGTATATTTAAAATCAAGACTAACATTAGCTAACACTAAAAACGTACCTCTGTTTACGTTCGGTAATATCATATCACACAACTGATTATGTAACACTATGTCAGTACTTTTGGGCTAATCAACAGAAGCAGTTCTAAAATGAATTGCTCAAAAAACACAACTAGGAAAATTACTGACCAAAAGACTGAAAATCAGATGTTCCACCAGGTTTGTCTGCAACAGTAGAAACGTAATGTAATTGAAAATTGTGTCATTAAGTTGGGAAAAAGTTAATATCATGTTATCACCAAAAGTTGACCTTTCTGTTCACTTTCTTTTCATTTTCTAACTTTAGAACAACCAACAACAGAACACCTGAATTACACCCAACAATACATGAAGAAAAAGGAAAAGCATTTCAATGAGCAATGGATTTCATTAAAATGGAAAAAAAAAAATCTGCCAAATGTATGCGTGGGGATGAAGTTATTCAGGCAACATGCCTTCATGAACTGAAGTAACATGGACAGATTCAGGCCCTTCGTCTCTCACTTCACTTTCTGTTTCTTTTTGGCTCTCTCCTGCAGGAACCGCTTCAGTCTTTTGATTGAGTGAGGCATCTGAAAACAGAGACAGGATAATCAGGGCAATCCTAATGCTGCATAATAATGGTAATAGCTTCATTAGTAAAAATAATGTCTGAAATATTTCTGTCATCCATGGAAATGTCTTCTGTAAAACTGCTTTGTGACAATGCTTTTTAGAATTCAAGTTACATAAACAAACTAGAAATTAACTTAATTCTATATAATTATATATAATTAAGGCTATACATTATATAGAATTCTTATATATCCTTTTACTTCTGCTTCTTATATTGTTGATATTTTTGTTCCCAAGGCTTGCTGACAGACAGATGCACATATTGTAACTGTCCTTCACATATGAGGAAACTTATTGAACCCTCAGCGATCTTCGGTTGCAAAATTTTAACAATGGTTTAAAGCACTCTACTTATGTCTTTTTTGACTAAATGTCACTAAGAATGCATATCCCAATACTCTGTTTTACAGCATCAACTGTGCTGGGGAAAAGAAACCCCAAAAAACAAACAAAAACAATATTCTGAATTTCACACCTTGCTAAAGTCAAGAAACATGTCCATCTCCTATTGGTATCCATGCTCTTTGCTCCCTGTGATATACTTTTTTTTTCATTTTTGTAAATGCATAATAACTAAATGCCTAAAAAAATGCATTCAAAATAACCAAACCATTTTAGCACTATTCACACAGCAGCTTCATTCACTTCTTTATAGACCTTCCACATAGATGTGGGTCCAACTCTAGTCTTGTGGACCCCTGGCACTGCACATCTTTAGTGTTTCCCCACATAGACAGCTCCTTTTCATATGAAACTGCGTTGTTTTGTGCAGTCTTCCCTATTAAATATATTTTAGCATATACATTCATACAGCTTTTTAAAATGGTTACTGTTTATAAATAATGAATACAATCATATGCAGAAATGAGGGCACTCCTGGTTGATTGTGAAAATAAGTACCACGTCCTCTATAGAGAATGCATATTTTACTACACAACTATTCTTCATTTGCTGAAAACAAACGTGGTCTGTAGAAAAATCTTTTTTCCCCCCAGTATGTTAAACTAAGCAGATAAATAGGAATATATGCACTAAAATCTTCCATATTCAAGTGTGTTCTCTGTCAAGGATATGTATCATGTCATTTGACCAAGGTGCACTAAATTTTACATACAGCTGTAAGATTACAGTCTGATTTGAAAGCCAGACTGCTTTCTTTGTGCTCTGTGTTACTACAGTTGACTGCAAGAGGCACTGTATTGCGGCTTCGGTCTTACCTGCTCTTGTGTTAGGGGCGTCCCTTGTTTCCACTGTGACAGGTTTCTCCTTTAACCCTGTTTGTGGTTTGTAAGAAAACAAGAAACTAATTCTTACCTACTTAGTCATATAACAGTCACTCACTCAGAAAGGGAAAAAGTACATACAAGTCTTTTATGCTTAAATAATCTTTCCACGCTCCACCTACAAATGTGACCTTGAATACACAGAAATGTCACCCACAGCTTTGTGATTCATCACTTACATCTTTGATGTATCTGTAAAATTACTTATGTCTGGTAGGAGTGTTGCAAAATTTGAGATTATCAACATTTAATATTCTAAAAAAAATGCCCGATTTGCAGTTAACTAACCAAAACTATTATCAGTCTATCATCTACTATAATACCAGCGATAAGACTTAGCATTTAAGGAACATTAACAATTACTTACATTAATCATTTATGGACATGGCAACCCAGCACATAACTGGATTTATTTTACATGCATACCTACATACAAATATACCATGTTTCTATTCAAAGACATTATACTGCGTTTTTGTTTATACTACTGACCCTGCCCAAATAAATACAACACAAAACAGCTAGAGCAGAAAAATCTAAACACTTATAAACATAGTGTTTAGATTTGTTGTTTTAGGAGCATAATCACACTACATAATCATATCATTCAACCTTCTTAAAAAATATAGATTACATGTTATTCTTAGGAGTACTTTTAACACTGGTCAGTAGGCGGGGCACTGCACTCACTGATCACCCTGCAAACTCCCCCTACAAGCACAGCCACTGACTCATGAACCACTAAATGCAGACTTTATCGACCTATCTGCATGAATTTGACTATACTCACTTAAATGATATGTAAATGAGTGGCTGGTAGGCTGGGGCTTGATTTAGTGTGCTGAGGCTGACTTTTTCCTCCTTGTTTCCATTCTACACTGAAGTTTTATGAATCAGATGCAGACTAGTTTATACTTCACTAAAGGTGGTCAAACCTTTCAGCCAAACCTCTAGTTGCTACTGAAAAACACATTTGTGGGCAAAGCATGGACAGGTCAACCTGATATTCATAACCAACCAGGCAATCACAGAACCAAAGCATATGGACTTACAGACACACACTGGCACATTCATACTGGATAACAGCTGCATGACTGACTGGGGCTCTTCATAGTGCTCGAGTCATAGCCCACAGCTTAATTGAAATCAAAAAGGAGTTGATCACCTTTCAAACTTCAAACACATACACGCGAACACACACACAAAATGAGTCTAGGCACGTATGATCAAGTTGCTAAAAATATATTTTAATAACGGTCACATTTGTTATATAGGTCACATGTATTAGAAACGATTATATTATGTATCTTGTGACCAAATACACTTCCCTATTCACATTCTTTTTTCTGAAAACATGTTGGCTACAGTTTTCTTCAAGCTATTAAATGTGCAAACTAGGGTCTGACCAATAAGAACATTTCCTAACCCACACCATTTTTAACAAGCTAAAAGATCTGATAACTGATAATATTGGTTGATATAATTTAATATGATTAAAACTAAACACTCCTCTAGTTTTATTGTCATTTGATTGTCATATGTCAACCATAGATCATCAGATATCATTGTCAGTTCTCAACTGTTAAATTGCTCAAACTCACAATCTTTTGGCCTTGGTGATATGATATGCTCATGCTAAAGAACAGGCTCCAACACATTTAAGATTTTTTTCAGTGTTCAAATCTACCAGTTCAACCTCCACTACTAAAATGTACACAAGTGTCAGTTTAGCAGTCTCTATTACGAGAACACTTCTGCTCAGTGTTGGCCAGCTTTCTCACAATAACAATAAATCTGCAGGATATTATGGGCCAACCAATATATAACAGAGGCCCTGCTACAAATAGCACAAGAGCTCACATAAACATTAAACTAAAAATCAACAGTTTCAAAACAACACAAATGTCCACAACTTGTACAGTACAGTAATGCATATTTGTCAAAAATCTAAAATATATATTCAGTGCTGTGCAAAATGTCAGAGTCATATATATATATACATACATACACACACCCTTTGGCTTTGCAATAGTGTCCATCCTTTGCAGAGGACTTGCTTTCGGTTGTTTAAAGAATTCTGCAGTATTTTTCCACACGTTCAAAAGTTGGTTGGGATTTTCTCCTACAATCCAAGTAATCCCAAATATCATGATTATACTGTTCAAAATCATCATTGCTACCAGTATTATTGTGGTATTGGTAAAATGTGCTGAAAATGTTCCAAAAAGTTCTAAAACGTATTGCCGTAAGAAAGCCATATCAAATGTCAACCATATCAAAACAACCCTGGCACCATGTGATTCAAACCATCCAAACACGAAAGTCCTCAAATGTTTTATTGTGTTCTTAAATGTTAATTCAGTGCAGATTCAGTATAATATTACTACCCCCTACTGAAAAGCTGTCAAAATATCCTAATTATTACTTTAATGCTAAGTACCTGTAGTCAGAATACAATTTTGAAGTTTTCTTTTTGTTTGAATTTCCTTGTTCCACTTTAAATGCTGCAGCAGTTACATTCTGGTGATTGTCAAAAAGGGGGTATGGGTAACGCTGGTATCCTTTTTTGATTGAAGTGCTTCAAGCTATCACAATATCCTACCTGCAGTTTTATGTACGGCACTGCCTACAAATTTGCACTATTGTAGAACATTTTGACAAGCTAGGTGAATGTCACATTCGCTATAAAGGATTGGCTGGTGGTCATATAGAGGACACTTTCACAGCAGTTTTCTTTCTTCATTTCTTAACGTTCTGCAGACAAGGTAACCATCTTCAATCAAGTTTCCCTCTGCACTCTTCTATTAACAAAATACCACCACACTCAGAGACTCAGAGTGCCATCATTGCCTTCCAGCATGTTCCCCCTATGGTGCATTCTGGGTACCTGGGACTGGGAGAATGCTGCCGTTCGGTTGAGGCTAGACAGTATTTAACATGAGGTTTTGAAGTCGACCACAGTAATCGAAACAGCACTTCTAACCATCTGGAATTTCACCATGCGTTGCCATATAACTGTTTCATCACTATCCCAAACACATTCAGTGATGCGAAGATCCAGACTCTGAGGTAGTTCGTCCATTCTTTTGACAACATCAGCAACAAAGTTCTAAAGATCTTCTTTTTGTCTGGTTTCTTTTCTCAGTAACATCCTTCTTGGCAGCTACACATCCTTTCTGATAGCGTTAAGCCATCTTTTTACAGTGGAAGGATGGGCCAACACCTGTGGAGGTTATCAGAATAAGAGTGGAGCTCAAGTTTTCTCCTCTCTCTCTCTCAAAGATGAAAGTACTGTTTCTCTGAAGGCGACTGTGTTTGTGGTCTACCAGGTCTTGATTAGGGTCCCATTTACTCTAAATCTTATCTAATCATATTTTCAATTGCAGTTTTGCAAACTTCTGTTGTTGTTTTTTTGACGGATTTCTTTTGACTTTTCCCTTCCTGATGCAAGTGGATTATCCTGTATAGGATCTCCTGGAAAATGAACTTATGGCAATTTAGATGGAAATTAAATAAATAAAGGTTGTTCTCTGACTTTTGCACAGTACCGTATACTTACGTAAACTGGACAGGGCTGACAATTTACACAATAATTGCCAGTATTTTTTTTCAAAACTCTATTTTTCACTGCAATAGCATACTTACAAACAACCAGTAAAGATACTATACCACATGGATAAAGATGTTGGCAAACTGCTTTTACAACCATCCTCGTAAGCTTCTATTCTATCCTACAAAACACTAAGCAGAGTAAACACAGTCTCAGTCATCAAGGTGTCTGGACTGCCATTACATCAAAAATATTCATTTAGTTCTATCAAGAAAAACATCAAATGCAAGTAGAAACTCTCAGAAAAATACACTTAACTTCACCATTCAAGAAGAAAAGGTCATTTTGGCTGTTTATAAATAGAATGAAAAATTCTAAAAATTCTGAAATTCTGAAACATTCTACTAGTTTCACCATAAAAACAAACAAACAAAATACAGTAATAAAAATCTATTTCTAAAAAACAACTAACATTTCACTGCTAATTAATATTCACTTTAAATAGTACATTTAAATTCATAAACATCTCTTATGTACAATGTTTTAATAAATCCCCCTTTTTACCGATAGGCTCTTTTAGGGGGCTAATAAAACAAGCATCCTTTTCTGCTGAATGAAACTGAATCATTGAATCAATTCATTAGAAAGGATGTAACTCAAGACAGACCAACATCATGTCGTGAAGGATGAAACACTAGGCACTTCATAATAACAGTAATAAAGAACACCAGTTCACTCCTATTCAATTATTATATCTGCTTAATATTATCAACAAAGTTGTCGAGAACCATATAACGGCCCTGAAAGCTCCACAACCAACGTTACTGTACTCCAACCAAACCAGGCTATGAGAACACTGACACCAGCTCGAGCCGACAACCAAGACCTGAACACAACTGTGGTAAAAGACACTGTATTTTCAGATGTTGATCTTACAGTGTCTTTAGCTTCACTGGAGAACATTCACCTGAATTTGGCCTGTTCAGTTTCTCACATCTAAGCAGGTTTAAACAGGTTCTATCAAACCTTACAGCTTCATAACATCCTCATCAAGCTTTCCCAGTTCTCCTCACTTCCTGGTTTTCCTGATTGAAGATTTCAAAAGACCCCTTGTAGATATTTTCTCATCTTTTCCATTCTTTTCATCCTTCTTTTCTTTCAGTCTTTCAATCTTCTCTTCCTTTTCTTTGGTG
>CM067482.1:20892721-20944122 GCA_034552555.1 Semaprochilodus insignis
TCCTTCTCCTTGGCTAGTCTTTCTTCATGTTCTTTTCTCTCCTCTTCTTCACGCAGTTTAGCCTCAGCCTCTTCCATGGCTTTCTTAGCAACTAGAATGGCATGCCTCTCCTCTTCTTCTCGAGCCAGAATGGTGCGCACCTCAGCCAGTGCTAGCTTAGCAATCTTTTTAGCCTCAATCTTCTCATGGATCATCCGAAGCTGCTCCTTCAAAGCAACCTTCAGCTTTTGCCCAATTTCTCTGGTAGAGTGCTCTAGACAGGGAAGAGTGCTCAATTTGTAAAAACTAACTTCCTCTTTCCATGCAAAAATGAGTTAGTGGTCACACAAAGCCTTCAAAAACCGGTGCAGTCATCTTTGTGCTCTGAAACTCCATTCATGTGACGCTGCCAAACCAGGAGGCAAAAAGTTAATCAAAACATTCCCTGTTGGTGTTAGGCCACTCATTATCGGTCACTGACAAATCTTTATATTATATAAACTGGAGATGCACAATGACATCAGAATTACACTGGCTGGCAAATACTCACTCAAAAACAATTATCGGCATGAGACAGGGTTCAGAATTCAACTCAAAATGATGTCAAAAAGATGTTTTCAAAAAGACCCACACTTTGTTAATTGTACTGTCTTTATAATGTGTTATGTTTCTCTAATAACACTTATAAATGTGTAAATAAGTAGAGACTTTGGTGTCGGAAGATGTTTACATGAAAAACATCGGATGGCGGAATTGGCCTGGCATTCCCTTATCGTGCATCCCTGATAAGTAAAATGCGTTGTGCATGTTAAGGGAAAAAAGAACATTTAGGCAGCCAAACCAGAGCCTGAAAGGTTACATCAGACCCATGAAATTAGATTAACTTTTGCTGCCAGGCCCTGGGCAGGTTGGTGTGGAATAAATCGTTAATATTTTATGCATTAATACAACCATAAGATCATCATAGACATGAAATCTTATGTCCTTTTAAATTAATAATGCACACTTATCAATTCTGCAGACCTGCACTCATCTACACAACCATGCAAACCAAGCTCCACACTCAAATCATCAGCATAGCTCATGCCAAGTACCTCTCCTCCTTTCAGGTGCATCTTCTTTATGATTTTCAGCTGTGGTGTAAGGGGGTCAGATAACATCAGAATGAAGTACTTTTTTAGTAGTCTGTCCACTTGGTTTTTAAAACAGTGCTACAATTCAAATTTAACAGAAATGTAAGCTGTACAACCTGTACTTCAAATTTGTCACACTTTACCAACAGAACCTTGTCTGCTGACCAGGAGGACGTGTTGTAAGAAAGTCCAGCATATTTATATTTATATATACAGTGCATGTGTACATACATAAAATATCTGGTGCATGTTCTTTTCCTGCAGGCAATTTTCCTTAATAAACTGGTAATAAAGGTATGCACATATTTGATCCATGCAAGAATAAAGTGGTCTATGCTTCCTGAAATAATGTGATAAGGTGTGAGAAATGTAATGTAGTTTTAGGGTTAATAAATGGCTATTATGTTTATTAACAAGTAACAGAGCAATTTTGGAAACTGTCTTACATATAATACACATGTAAACAATCTACATTTTGTCAAACCACTTAGCATGCAAACATGATGATGAAAGCTGTGCCATGCTTCCTGTTTTAGACTGGTTTTGTCTTTTGAGTGAATGGTGACAGATTTCATGCATATGATGTTGGTTGATTAAGATAAGTTCTGTGCCAGTCACTTAAAAACAAATGGTTACACATTATTTAGACATATTTGGAGGAAATGATTAGTCTATTCATAGTTCTACCCTGTTTGACAATAGCATGTTAACTGCTAAACAAAGGTGGGTAGAGTAGTCTAAACTGGAATGCAACCTCCAACGTCCAGTATGCTAAATGTTATTGAAGTGAAACACTTAATTATGTTCCTTGCTAATATAAATGAGCAGATGTAGTAAAAAGTGCCAGCATTAAAAAAAAGCTTTGGAGTAGAAATCCATCAAGCTTTACTACAGTATAAGCAGTACAAGCTTCCTACAGTAGGAAGTAAATAAAGACATCGCCCACCTCTGTGTAATTTTGACTGTAATTTAATTATTAAGGCTCCTTCACATTTGAGATCTTTTCTTTAGGTTATTGCACACATGCTGTTTGAGTAGCACAGCTCCAAACTGCAAGGTCGGAGTTACAGTATGCAGCACTACTGCCATTCTAAAAACCACCAACCAAAGCAAAGTTCCAGCTGGTATTGTAAGTATCATCATAAGGACTCCTCAAAATGCTCTGCTAAACGTGAGTGCTCACACGGGCCACTGAAGCTGCCTCACAAGACAAACTCACAAATTTTAATATAGTAATGCCAAAAAGCTAAACAAATTACAGCAACAAGAAAGCAGTGTCACCGCACCTTTTCTGTCTGTGGCTTTTTTCTTAGTGGTCACAGGAGTATTCTCTAAATTCCAAAGGAAAAGATGGTTATTAAGATTTGTAAAGGACACATGAGGATGCCCCCATCCACAAACCCATGAATACACACAGTCTGAGATGTGTGCATCAGCCTTTTCAGGAAACAAAAACGGCGATCAGTCAAAGGAAGCTACTTAGACAATGTTCAAACACACACAAGCTTCTCTTGGTGAACATGCAGCAACCACATAAAATAAGCTACAGCATGTGAACTGCGCACACACACATACACACCTCAATACACACTCGCTCCCTCCAAGGGAAAAAAGAAAAAAAAATCATTCTGGTATGTATAATAGAGGTGTTAACAAATACAGACACTTATATTAACTCAGGATAAATAACTTCAAGAAAGTGATGGTGTACAACCTGGTACAGATAACAATAACTTTTGAAGGTTGTTTGTAATATGAAAATAAATAGAGACAGTTATGCACCATTCTTTGCCCACCAGCTTCAGGAAAGAGCTACACAGGAATTAGTTCCCCTTAGTGAACTGTATGTGCAACTGGAAGGTAACAGACAGACAGACAGACAGACAGACAGACATACTGTACTAATCCCTAGTGTGAAATTGAGCTAACACAGTGGTTAACGTGTCTGGAAAAAGAAAGTAAAGGTGAGAAGCAGCGACATTCTGATAAATGGCGGCGTGCACAATTACAGTATCCAGAATTTCTTGTTTATCACACTTTAGTTTTACATCTGTTTTACATCAATAATGTCACTTGTAACTAACACATTACCATTATTTTGCTTCTGTGTTTCAACTGTGTTATGGCCGGCTGCGTGCAAACTCATCAGACATAATCAATTATTTAGGCTTTCCTATCTGGAGAGAAGATGCTGTAAGATAAGATTTGCTTCTATTGTAAGTTCCCCGGACAGAAAAATAGTCACCTTGTGTGGTAGTATCTTCATGCTCCTGCAGATGGTGTTGCACGGGGATGTTGGGCTATAAATACTGTAGTCTTGTTTGATGTGTGGAAAATGGGTCACAAAGCAGAAGTTAATGATTGGCCAAAGGCCACAGTGTGAAGGACGTAGCCGAATTTGCTGGTGTATGGAAGCGTCTGGTCATACTGGTCTACTAGCAGTGGCAAAAAATCCCAGTCTACAGGAAGTTCTCCTCAGAATTGTGCCAGGGAAGAACTGCCCAATTCTTTGATGCAAGAGTGGCTGAACATTGATGTCGCCTACATCCAGAAACTTGTCCAGTACATGCCAAATCAAATCAAAGCTGTCATTCGTGCTTGTGGAGGTATTACATGCTATTAGGTACGTTTCAGTCACAGGTGACAATTTTTTTTTTGGTTCTGTAAGGTTATAAATTTGTTAAAAATCTTCACTTAAATTAGCATTAAAACCAGGACACGTCTATAATATGCCCCCAGGTCTTCTTCGCGAGTGTGGACCACAGCTGCATCTCCCTTTATGAGAACTTGTGAAAGAGTGGTGCAGTGTGCATAGAGTGTCAGAGAGGAGAAACACACTGGCGTGGCTTTACGGAAGACACATGTAAGGTACTTTAACTCAGCATCAACAGTACTGATTCATCCTGTATTTTGCTTACAAATGTAAAGATGTACCTTAAAAAGGCGATATACTGCCCAGCCCTACTCAACATGAACACACATACACACTCCCTCCACAAAAAACAAACAAAAAACAACAACAACAACAACAACAACCAAAAAGGAACAAAAACATGCAACTGGCATCTATAACAGAGGTCTCAAACAAATACATTGGTATGTTTGACACCCCTGATCTAAAGCTACTCTGAAATGCCTGTCTCATGGAGACTGCATCTCAATTTAAATACCTTGACCAGGACTTTTATTCCTTGGTATATCTCCAGAGTCTTCAGATTGAAATGGAGCAAATGCTAACAGCAATAAAAGGAAACTAGCATAATCAATAACTATCAGATGACAATCACTTTAGTGCTCTTTTCTAACAGCTGAGGCCCACTGCTCTTTCTTATTTGTACTATAACGAGGCGCAAATAAAAAGCTGCAACTCAAGCTACACCTTTCCTAAAGTCTCTGGTGAGCTCCACACATGGAATCACTCATCGATACACTGTAAAAGGTGTTTCATTGGTCCAACCTAAAAATATGACTTGAATTTGCTACAAGCAAATGAATTAGGTTTATTCAATCTAAAAAAAGGAACAAACGATTCTTTCAATCAATATAATGTTTTGTATTGAGTAAAACACTGCACTTTTTACAGTGTAAATAAAGACCAACTACAAAAATCAAAGGGGGATTTTATAAATGGGCTACAAAATTGTTTAAATTTAAACACTGCATAATTGAGATGTAAGCAAAATCATTGGGGGTGGTTTGATGTTCACAGTGGTGCTGATAGAAATCAAAAATCCAAACGGTTTGTTGCTCTTGAAAGCTTCCTCTAAGTGAGACTTTACATGAATTGGTCACAAATATGTTGCCTGACCTTCCACAAAGTTTACAATATTGGAGTGGTAGATACAGGGCATTGTAAGACCAAAGAAAACAAAAGACATGCAACATTTCCATGTTCCCTGGTCATTTTGCCAAGTTAGTAAGTTTGTCTACAATGAGCTATTCAAATTGAACCTGCAACAACCCATAACTTCATATATCAAAGATTTAATAGGTTGTTTGCAAAACATAACACATCACTGTGGTGGTGTGCCGTGAACTGCAGACAGAACGGCAGGAAGTGATTTACTACTAAAATGAGCATCATCACAAGCTCTCAAAACGCTTATGTTTTGGACTATTTACGGCGCTCAAAATCAATTTAACTGAGCACCTACAAGCAGCTGTTATACAGACCAAAAACATGGCAAAAATGGCTGGAAACAACAAACTGATGAAAAAGAAGCAGCTGTGTGTGGTCGGGAAGAGTGAAGTACTCTGCACAGATCATCTGTGGGTTTGCAGTGGTGATAGATTTGAAACATGCGTTAAGCAAACCACAATAACATTAACGTCGAGAGGTGCCACACTGTCACTGTGAAGTGCCTTGAAGTCCCAACCACTAACAAAAAAGTTGTGTCTCAAAGCTTTTATATGCTTTCATTAGTTTTCTTGAGACAGATGGATTCCTGGATAAGACTGGTGTTTATATCTACTGCAAGAAAATCTTTTCACATCCAACAAGTTTGTGATTTTCTGTATATACCATCTAGGACTTTCTGCTTTTCACTTCCTGCACTCCATCTGGATTTTGCATGTCATAAGAATCATGTGACTCAAACAACCCATTATTTCAAAACGTAGGATGAATCAGTGGAATCGCCCTTTAAAGCATCTCCTCCAATCCTGTAAAAGCAGCTCCAGCAAATGTACTGTGCTCACACACATACATATGGAGGGAACACTGTTTTAACACTCCAGAACATTTCATGCAATCTCATATGAAAAACTGATTCGGACGAAAGCACGATACACCAGGCAAACATCAAAACACTGAAAAGAGAGGCCACGCTGCCATACATGCAAACACACAGCAACAGAAGTTCTCTAAGCATTCGTAGCAAATCCTTTCATTCTGTTCTAAGACTCTCCATAAGACGAGCACACGCCTGCGCATTCCTCAAATCATGAACGCATTCGACAGAGCCTCTTTGAAGTGATAAAAGCCTCGAAACAGAAACATCTCTGGCTTACAGAAGTGCAATGTGCTAAAGCCCCCTAACTTCATGACATACCAGCACCCCTCTCCTCCTCCATAACACTCTCTCCATCTTCTCCTGCCTCACACAGAACCAGCGCATCACAGAGAAAAGCCTGGAAGCTTTTTAACCAATCAGAATGCTCATCTGCTAAAGCATCAGCGCTCGTATCGTGCACAGAGACACCGCTCTTACAACAGCCAGGCAAACCTATGTAGCACAAAGAAGTGGGAGAGACAGCAAGGAAGAAAGAAAAGAGGGAAACAGAGCAGAAAGAAAAAAAGCTTTTGTCTTTTCAACATTGTTTGAATGGATATTCAATGGAATGGCTTGTCTATATTGTTAAAGGGCCCATATCCTACATCTTACTTGAACTTTAAGGTCCTCTTATAATGTTTGCGTGGATTTAAGTCATATCTCCTTTTTATATGATCATTTTCCACTTTCCGTACTACAGAAGTAGTATGTAGTGTCTCTCAGTATGGCATCGGGCCACCATGTTTGATAACGCAATATGTCATCTTGGAGTTGTAGAGGTTCCTAATGGGGTCCTGTGATAATCCATTCCATGCAGCTTGAATATTCTCACACAGTTCCTGCAGATTTTGCGGGGGGTGGAGGAGTTATATCGCTATATGATCTTTTACAGAGCTAGGGTTACTTTTTAGGTTTGAGACACACAAACAAAGGAAACTGCTGCAGCCACGGGCCTTATAGACTGTCCTTAGTGATTGTGGTTGCATTAGCAACCAGGCATGATCAAGCATCTAGAATAAAAAAGCTATTCTGAGTCTACTTCCTGAGGTGCTCTGTACATGCGAACCACAGATGCAGAAAAAAAGCTCTCGGAGCAGATTTTCAAAGAGGACCCTACATGGTTATTTGTGCTCTACAAAAAGAAAACGATTTTTTGGTGTCAACCACAAAAGGCATGGGGTGAGGAGAAGCTCGTTTTTTGTACAGAGATTAGTGAGAGATTAGCATTAGCCCATCATATCTCACTGAAATACAGCCAGTAGAAAAACAACAGCCATTAGTCCCCCTACTCAGCACAGATTAGTAAATCTATTGTAGAGGTTTTTAGTGCACTTCCTGACGACACCCAGCCAGGTCACAGAAGCGGTTGAGCAGGTTTATGTAGCCTGACGACTGTAATCAAAACAATCAAAACTCTGTGGTCAGTCGTATAAGTAGAACTTTCGGCTGATGATATTCAGAGTGATATCTTTTTGTTTATAACTTAATAACTATAAAAATAACATCATGCACTCCTCTGGCACTTCTTCTCTCCCAACAAGCTGGCAGTGTATCAGATACACATATATAAGTCTTGGAGTTATTTGTGATTATGAACTAGGAATTAAAAGCCCTAGTCAGTCATGCAGAAAACACCTGTACACTGTGGACACACACACAGACACACACACAGACACTACACATTCACAGTTACTTACCCAAGAGAACTTTGGCATCTTCCACATCAAAGTCACCATCACCATCTGCATCATAAACTCCTCCAAATGTACCTGTCATTGAAAGACAGCTTGTGTCAAAATCCTTTCATGGCAGCTAAAATAAACTTACATATACATTTATTTTGGCTTATTCCAAGCATCAAATGTTATAAAATTGTACTTTTTTTCAATATAGGTTTTTGTTGATGCTAGGTCAACTAGAATAACACACCGTTTGAGGTAATACAACTCAACACTTTACAATAGCTAACCGAGTAGCTCAGAAAAATCAGAAAAACTAGAAAATCAAACAAAGACAAGTCCTTCTAAAACACACTGTGGTAACAACGGAATAAAAATCTACTGTACTGCAGTTATACTGTAAAGGTTCCAGTGCTGGCACTGTGTTATGACAGAGTTATGTATGTTTTCTCTAGCCTTTAAATAAAGTGAGTGTTATATTTGTGTTAATGATTTGACTTTTATGAAGCCTAGTTCAGTAATAGCAGAGTTATGTATAATGTTCATTTCTTTCTTTTCATTTGAACTCAGCAGTCCTTTACAATGTGGGAAAATGTCATGATGAATGGACCAATGGAAATGCTCTGAAGTTTTATCGAAAAAAAATTCTTTACCTTATCTTGGATTAAAACTAAAGAACGTTCTTGCCCTCCCTGATAAAAAGCGTAACATTTTGGACAGCGACAGAACTTTCTCTGCCATGTAAGTAAAGTGAATATCATATTTATTCTTATTCAATCTTAATGAATCACTATGGAAATGTCATAGTTGTATTTGTTTTCTCTAACCCTAAAGTAGAGTTTGCTTCAGTTTAGTGTTATGTTATGAAGATGTTATGAAGACGTTATGAAGCCTAAAGGTAAGATCAAAACTCTGAAATTAGTTATGTATATTGTATTTTATTAGGCTCGCAAGCAAAATGGGCACATTTTGCAGTTGTTTTAGCTGAACGTTCTTGACACTCAAAACAAAATTAAAATATGTATTGTTATAAATTTGCATCAGTTAGATGACTGTGATGGTGACCTGCTGCATACTTTCTAAGAGTCACATGACAGGATGCAGAACACACACACACGCACGCACACACGCGCACACCTGCACACACACACACACACACACACACAAAAAGGACATCCTACCTACAACGTTCTTGTAGTCAACCAGGTCAAACCAAACAACAGCTACAGACATCCAGGCACCCAACAGAGCCAGCACAATGATCCAGCTGAAGATAGAGTTTCCCTCAGCTTTCTTAGTGCTCTTACTGACAGCAGGTACTGCCTGGGGCTCTGTGAAGGAAGACAGACAGAAATACAACATAATCACAGATACACAGACAGATACACAGACTGTTTTTGTTTGTACTGTGCTTGCAGTTCCCCTTTTAAAAAGACGTATAAGGGGAAAAAAGGAAGTTGTTGTGGTCTAGCCAAGACTTAATGTTGCTAGGGTGCCGAAAGGGATGTTCTTTAAGAGACCCTGGGCTAAAGTAAGAACTGTATGCAGCAGGGCAAAGGGGGTAAGGTTAAACGTTAAAAAAAACTGTTTTTTTACCTCTTAAAAAAAATCTTTTCTTAGCATCTCTGCTTTCTATTACATGCATGTTTTGAGTTTTCTATTATTTTAATATGAACAGTGAAATGAATGGACCTTGAAAAGGTGAAATGAATGAACAGTGAAAAGGACCCATTTTGTGTAAACCCAAATTACTCATTTCACAGAATAAAAGAGTTTGCTACTGGGGCTTGTGTGACAGACAGACTCTGTGGTCAGTCGTATAAGTAGAACTTTCGGCTGATGATATTCAGAGTGATATCTAACAGGAAGCAAAGGAAGCCATCGCCTCCAATAATATACTATATTCAGTTCCAAATGTTAAAATAAGCTGCCACAAGACATTCTGCCATGCAGCACAGGGACAAAAATGTAGCAGGAATTCAGTGTTCTCGTCAACATGAATCATAACCCATTTTTTTCCAGCTGAGAAAGGGGAGAAGTGCTGGACCTACAATGAAACATAACATTACTGGTTAATATGTCCTCTCCCCTCCTGCCGGTGCACAGTAATGTAGTCAAGACTTTTTTTTTTGAGCCTTTTGATTTTGATGGAAGATTATGGCTCGTCTTTTAAATTATTTACATTAATGCATTGGCAGATTCTCTTATTCAGGGGCACTCACAATTTAATCATGTTGCAGAGGCAGATGAGTCCAGGAGTCTTACCCAAGGTCTTACTGGTTCATTGATTAACCCAGTGTTGCTCAACCCTGGTCCTAGTGGCCACCACATTTTAGAGCTTTGTCTGCTTTAACATCCATTTTAACACAATAATGGGCTGTTAAGGTGCTGATTAATTGCATCAGGTGAGCTACCATCCTAAATGTAGTTCATGGCACTATCACGACTACAATATTTAGCAAGATGACTTGTTTTTTAAATGTTGTGTTGCTTCTGATGAGTGCAGTCACAAGCCTTTGTCTTCAAGTGTGTCTGTTACCTAACTTTTATCCTACATGATTACATCAAAAGCTTAAAAGCAAGAAGTTGCGTACTTTATGTTGATTGTCATTTAATTTTTGCATATGAAGCCCTGGCTAGGCCATGTGCCTGCTGTTGGAACAAAAAACGTGTATCTTAAGGAAAGAGATCAAAACATTTTTGCTAAAAACGTCTGTTTGTTACTGCCACATCTGTAACAACTTATCTGTGTTTCTCATTCAATAAAGCCCAAAACCTTGTTTATTTTAAACACTTTGGTGTGGTTGGTGTTTTCATGGATTGTGTCGTTCCATAGGTTTGTCGGTTAACAATTAATTACCAAGTGAAAATGAATTTATTGGTTAAAAGAATTAGCCACAATTTACTTTGCCACTAACGACTCTGATTGGCACAGGTTGGTGTCCCTACCAGAGCTGGGAATCGAACCCCAGTCACTAAATGAACACCAGTGTTATTACCCAATTCGGTAATAACTAACAAGTGACATTAACTAACAAGGTGAATGTTGATTTCAGGTTGACTTTAATGGCTTAGTTCAGGTGAATTGGGAGCTGGCATAGAGCAACAGCGTTGCTGGGTTATGGTTGTGAGCTGACGTACAGATAAAACAGAGCAGCTGTTTCAAGACAGAGTGAACAAAGGCTTAGAAAATAACACCAGGATCATATAACACTATACATTCCGCTGACAAGGTCAACTGTGTGCTAAAATACCAAATGCACACACAAGCATGAACACACAAACACACATATAGCATTTCACACTATTGTACACACACTTTCTATAACTGCTCCATTCTGCTGCTGTGACACTGATAGGGAAGGAAGAATAATACAATGGGCGTGCCCTAAACAGTTCATCAGGTGCTCCATAACTGAAGAAAGCAATGAATGAAGCGATCCTAAGTGAAATCACTTTAGGATCACATTCCAAATAAGCCTGTTAAAAGCTTCGATGCAAGCTTTAGATGCATGTTACAACCAAAAATGGAAAAACAATATCTACCGTATGAATTTGAGTATAAATAAAGTGGCTGTGTCAGTGTGTGTGTGTGTGAAAGAGAGAGAGAGCGAGAGAGAGAGAAAACAAAACAGCTGTATTAGCTCAACTCAATGATGCACTGTTAGTGAATTAGGGCCCATCATGCATTCTTGCAGAGGACACAGTTTTTTTCAGGAAACAAATTCACTCATCATGAAGTATGTATAAATCCACTTTTAGACACAAACACAGCAAGACATACTCTGTGTAGCTCACACATGCCGTAGTCAGTCTCACGTCAATCTGCACATTATTCTACCTGCTACATTTGCCATTTTGGTTCCATCTGCTTTAGTTTCACCCATTCCCGCAGGTTCCTAGACCAGCGCTCCTGAAGAAAACTGCAAGGGAAAAGCGAGTCTTTTTTGGATCATACGAAACAGCGCTCGCTGGCTCAGCTGCAACTCGATACACACTTCTGCCCGCTGAGTATTTTTAGTGCCGCTGTCACCACACCACGCACTCTCTACTGGCCCTCATATGGTGACGAGCAGCGGCGGCAGAGCCTCTCTCACGCACACACACTCACGCACTCTCACACGCATGCACGCACTGATACACTGTGGGTGTGCATATACGGGAGCAGGTTCTCTTTCTGCTGAAAAGACAACTGCTGTCAAACTCAGACACATAAAGATCTATCTGTATTAGAAAAAGAAAATCAGGAAACAAGCGTGATCACAAACACACACGTCTGCACTTTCTCACACATATGCACAGACACACACTCAGCTCCTTGGTCTCAGATTATGAAATAGCTGACATGTTATACAGAAGTAGAAATAGCCAGAGCATGTTCATGTCTATTCTGTTTCGAACTTTCAGTCCAGTAGGTTTTCACCAGGTCAGAACTGCCACAGTACTCTTACAATACAGTACAGACATAGTTCTAAACTGATCATTTAAAATCCTAACAACCTGATGTACGTGTAGAGTGGAAAAGACAGTCAGACACCTGGTATCAGTACTAGGCTGATATAAGAAAAATGCTGGAATGAATCTGATGCATTACAGGTGTAAACAAACAGATTTCACAATATTATATATATGATATGCATGGTCATTTGTGCATTATGTTACAATACAGTTACAGTACAGAATTAGAAAATAAGTGTATTTATTCATTTTCCCATAACTCCCAACAGAGTTTAATTCACAACAGTGTTTATTGAAGGGATAACTGTCACAAGCAACTTTTTAGAACAAAAAAGTGTAATATATATATATATATATATATATATAAACATAAACAAAATACATTAACTATAAGGTTACATCTCAATATTAAACAAGTTTTCCTATTGTAAGTTGATTTAAAGAGTGGCTCTTCCCAGAAATGAGTGCAGAGGGAGATTATATAAGGCCCCTCAGCCACTGCTAACATAATATTGGGTAAATGAGAAGCTATTAACATTACTGTCAAACAAGTTATTTGTTTTGGCCATTCAGTATCAGCACTTAGTGGCTACTTGCAGCATCTGCTGAGAATGTTTTCTTCTGAAGGCTAATGTTGGCTTCCTATTTGCCAGCTTCTTTTTAAAAACATTAATTCAACATTAATTAATGCACATTAATGTTTTATCTACCAATCAAGTTAATATAGCAAGTTAATATATCAAGTTAATGTAGCTAAACCAAAAGGATATGAAATCAACCATCTTGGTGACTTCATTTCAAACATCCTGGCTAACCAATCATCTAAGGTAGGCTAACTAAACCAGTGCTGAGACCTGCACAATGTTTTTTTATTCTGTCTCATTCAGTCCACTCCCTTTAGCAGGTCACCACCCCCTCTCATTAGACAAATAATCTGGCATATCCCAATAAAAAAAGATCTAGCAAAGTCCACCAATACTGGTTGATGTACAGATTATCAATCATGAACAATCCAGTCTACTTTAGGAGGAACTTCAGTGTTCGTTAAGAACACCATTTGTATCAGCTGTCAGGTTGATTCCAAGCCCCTTTATTCACCTAGCAAATGCTGCACACATTCAACAACAAGTGACTCAAGCTAGCAGAGAAGGAACGTGTGCTCCCACAGATGGTGATGCTGTGGCAGTCAAGACACAATGGTCACTTTAAACACTATGCCTTGGTATATTCTCGACAGGAATACACTGTGATTTCAGCCCCCTTTTAAACTCATACAGTCAGTGTCCCTTCCCCATTATGGGTGGACAGACTGAGCTGCTCAGTACTCGGGCGGACAGCGAGTTATCATGCATAGTCAGAACGGTCTGTGGAAGCATAGTAGCATGGACCGAGCCGTTTTGTACAGTGGAAGAAGCACCGTGTATGTTCGGCTGTAGAGGACATTCAGCTACAGATCAATCAACCAGCCAAAAAGACGCATGAGCCTCGGATGTGATTTCTGCTGTCACTTTTCTACGTAGAATGCTGCTGATGCAGACGAGAACCAGTTAGCCTACAAACCAGCTAGGACAGACCATGTGGTCCTGTCTGAATCCGCTGCTGACACATGCTAACAGTTAGCTAGAATGAGGGCCTTTCAGAGATATGTTTTAATCTTGTCAAATAAAGACAGAACTATTAGTAATATCATGTCAAGGCTGTGCATTCAGTAGGTTGTTTCAGAGTCACTAGGCGGTGTTAAGACATTATGACAAGAATACAACAATGTGTATAATATTTAAAGAAAATGATTTTGAACAACTGAACAACTTTCACCTGTACTGGAGTAATATTTGACCATGAGTATCTATAGTATCTATATAGTAACGGAGTGGGTGTACTTTATCTGCTTCATTTCTGTACTCTGGACGTCTATTCCCAAAATTCATATTCCGTTAAATCCCAACCCTGCTGATGGGCTACTTTTAGGGTCAGTGGGCACAAAAAAGAGGATACAAAATAGTGCACAGAGAGAGGACAAATATATACAAGCATCTCTGACAAAGCTGCAAACATTCGTTCCAGTTGTTTCGTGGTATAAACATCTTTTTATTTGATTTTCACAGACAGTGAAGAAGAGTTTTACTTTACTAAACTTACACCTTTAAACCACAAACAGCAGGAACTACTTTCCTGAAGACAAAAGTAAAGACACTCTCCACAAGAGTGGAAATGAAATGAAGCACATCAGACCAGAACTGTATGGATTGGCTACAGATACCAATAAACATCGTAGAGATGAAGCTCATTCCTCTATATGCAGATTAGACAGAAGTGAGGCGTTCTGGCTGTGTACACACAAGGCTCTTCTCTCTCTCGTGCAAAGGCCTAGAGATCAGCGACATCATGGGAAACCAGGGAAATAAGTCAAGGAAGTCTGTCTGGGAGTAAAAGCGCCCCCCGCAGGCTGGCAGTCTAATCCTAAACAATTACTATCTTAACCATTCGGGTCTCCAACGATGTGAGCTCTTCTGAAAACAGGTAGGTCTGCTTCTACATTTACTGTACACAGTTCCTCATTCGTCAGCTTCTTGTTGGAATTCTCCCGTTCCACCTTAAATGGTGCAGCATTTAAGGTGGAACGGCTAAGTTCCAACAGGACAACTTCACCCTCGTGAAGAATGACTCAGTATGTGATACCGTAATGAAGTTAGAGTGCAAAGGCTGCGTTAGACACCCTGTCACATGTAGCATAGCCTGCTTTAGCACTACTAGCATCATCTCTGTTTTGAGGCGCAGTATCACTAAGAGACATAAGAAAGAGCCCGAATGTAAACATAGGAGTAACTCTGTTTACTGCAAAACAGCGATAAGCGACGCATCACCAGCAGCTTCTCCTCACACTGCTAGAGTAAGCTAACAGAAAGAGGCACAGTTACCTTTTCTAGCCTGGTTGCGTGCAGGTTTCTTATGGCCCATGACAGCAGAGGCGAAACGCAGTGAGGTCTGACCCTAAACTCACTAACTTTAGCCTAAAGTTGCAGGTCTCTGCTGTAAACAGCAGCACGGAGTCAGATGAAACCAGCAGCCCTGCTCTCTGTGAAGTTAAAGGAAAACCGTGTGAAAGTGACAGACCGGGGTTTCGTCCAATCCGCGCATGCGGAGCGTGAGGTGGGCGGGGCTCTCGCCTGCCGAAGCCAATCACGCCTTAGCCCTTCCTAAGCGCGAGAGGCGTCTGGATGCGCGCGCCTCCAAACCCGCCTCGCAGTGGAACGTGCGTAACGTGGCAACCTCGGAATTCGGGGAGCATTTTCTCGCGAGACTTCCGGTATTCATGACCTCTGCTGGAGGAGCAGATACATTACCTGCCACTTTTCATGAATTTGAGTTTGACTTCTGTCACATTTTCAGTTTTAAAATCACTCTACACACAAAGACAAAAATGTGTATATATAACATGTAATATGTAAAATATGTAATATTTTAATGTTTTATCTATGTTAAATATTTGGTTACTAGTAATAATGTCCAGCTAAATTAGGGGAAATTCGCCACCGTACAACGTCTTTTAACCTTCAGTTATTTTAAATGAAAATCAAAGAAATATGAAAAACTTTAATAAAAACATTTTGATTAAAACAACTTTTCAACTTTCCTTTGTGTTCTATTTTGCATACTTTATATATATTTTTTTTTCTTTCCATGTGCTTTTAAAACTATTCCTCCCCGATTTATAAACTTTCCATATATTTTACCAGATAGTCTTTCCAATACCATTTTAAAGCATTTTTATTCCCACATTTTCAGTCTTTCATGTAAGAGTTGTTTTCCGTATTTTATACAATTTTTCATTCAAGGCTTTTTTTTTGTTCTCTTTTTTCCTTTTTTTACTTTACATATTTTGATATGTAATTTTTGCACTTCCAGCCAAAACAGCCATTTAGTAAAGTAGAAAAATAGAACAAAAAAAAATCTGAAAACATAGTTAACAGAAAATTAGACAGAAGCCTCAAGAACTGAACATAATGTATTTTTTGCATTCTTTAGGGTGTCCATCCTTTTAGAGCTTTCATTGTTTTCCAGAGACTTCCTTTCAGTTAAAAAAGCACTCCTTTAATATTTTCCCACACTTCCAAAGTTCAGTCTTTAGTTCAGTTTCTCATGATCCAAGTAAATACAACACTTTTGTAAGTCCCTGTGGATAGAAAGTGTTTGGTAAATGTCACAAATGCCCTTCTGATTTAACTGGTCTGCTAATTCTCATGCCTTTCCATGAGCCTGGTCAGGGTTGCTTTAGCAGGGAAACTTAGTGATAGGTACAGTATTAGTAGCTATTGTTCTCATTATATGTAAAAAAAGAAAATAGGAGCACATTGATCTCAGTTGTTTGGATTTTTATTGAGATTGAAATATCAAAACACACTGATATCATTCTCAGACATCTGTGGACAATATGTAGTGTCTGGAACCTGAACACAGTACTGAATGAATAGAACATATTTAATATAGTTCTCTTCACTTGAATATTAACATCTGTAATAGTCGATATTAGGTTGATATTTTCTTGAAACTGTGAATCAACAAACAGATGACAAATTTGTGTGCTTGTCAGGTTAAATGGAAAAAGGTGATGCCAACAAATTCTTGGAGGAAGATGCACTATCAGAACTAATTCCTGTAGTCAAATCCAACACATTATTATTATAAAGTCAACCACGATACTGATCTTCAATACCTTGTGTAAGGTCAGCTTCCACCATGACTTAATGAATTCTGCCATGAAACTGCCCTAATAGGCAGAACAGTTACCATGTAAAGAAGGAAGGTTAGGCCTGTCCACATACAACTCTGACAGCATCATTATTACAAAGCAGGTTTCACATTTTATAAACTCTCCTGCTATACCAGCTTTAAAGATTTACTANTTACCAGATAGTCTTTCCAATACCATTTTAAAGCATTTTTATTCCCACATTTTCAGTCTTTCATGTAAGAGTTGTTTTCCGTATTTTATACAATTTTTCATTCAAGGCTTTTTTTTTGTTCTCTTTTTTCCTTTTTTTACTTTACATATTTTGATATGTAATTTTTGCACTTCCAGCCAAAACAGCCATTTAGTAAAGTTAGAAAAATAGAACAAAAAAAATCTGAAAACATAGTTAACAGAAAATTAGACAGAAGCCTCAAGAACTGAACATAATGTATTTTTTGCATTCTTTAGGGTGTCCATCCTTTTAGAGCTTTCATTGTTTTCCAGAGACTTCCTTTCAGTTAAAAAAGCACTCCTTTAATATTTCCCCACACTTCCAAAGTTCAGTCTTTAGTTCAGTTTCTCATGATCCAAGTAAATACAACACTTTTGTAAGTCCCTGTGGATAGAAAGTGTTTGGTAAATGTCACAAATGCCCTTCTGATTTAACTGGTCTGCTAATTCTCATGCCTTTCCATGAGCCTGGTCAGGGTTGCTTTAGCAGGGAAACTTAGTGATAGGTACAGTATTAGTAGCTATTGTTCTCATTATATGTAAAAAAAGAAAATAGGAGCACATTGATCTCAGTTGTTTGGATTTTTATTGAGATTGAAATATCAAAACACACTGATATCATTCTCAGACATCTGTGGACAATATGTAGTGTCTGGAACCTGAACACAGTACTGAATGAATAGAACATATTTAATATAGTTCTCTTCACTTGAATATTAACATCCGTAATAGTCGATATTAGGTTGATATTTTCTTGAAACTGTGAATCAACAAACAGCTGACAAATTTGTGTGCTTGTCAAGTTAAATGGAAAAAGGTGATGCCAACAAATTCTTGGAGGAAGATGCACTATCAGAACTAATTCCTGTAGTCAAATCCAACACATTATTATTATAAAGTCAACCACGATACTGATCTTCAATACCTTGTGTAAGGTCAGCTTCCACCATGACTTAATGAATTCTGCCATGAAACTGCCCTAATAGGCAGAACAGTTACCATGTAAAGAAGGAAGGTTAGGCCTGTCCACATACAACTCTGACAGCATCATTATTACAAAGCAGGTTTCACATTTTATAAACTCTCCTGCTATACCAGCTTTAAAGATTTACTAGATCATATTGCTGGCTTTTTGCTGGCGGCTCTGCATAGTTTTACAATGGCTTTCAAATTGTGCATTATTTCAATGTTTTTAAATCATTATTAACGTTGTTAAATCTTTTCTGTATGTGATATATTGATGATTTAAGGTCATTCAAGAAGCTGTTTTGATAGCTGTACAAATCTGTACAGGTAGGAATACTATAAAGTTGAATGGACAGATGAACAAGGTCATTACAAGGATAAGCAAGGGTTAAACAATGGGGATTTCTATCAATGTAATTATTAAAAAAGACGTATTTGAGGGACTTTGCCTGCGGAAAATATCTTTATTTGCATATAGCAAGGAAAATGATTAAGAGAATTGTGCTAACATGTTTCTGCTTAGCCTTGCTGTGTACAAACAAAGACTTTTTTAATCACCGATCATTTGTGTTCTGAAACAGACACTGAAAAATACTAATAATTCCACTTAAAGGAAGTAAATAAAGGCAAACTCCAGTGTTTTTCCACCCAATCTCGGTTTACCTTTGATGATAATTTTGAAAAGAAAAGAAAACCCATTAACTCAAAACACTGATGTAATAGAAGCACACTGGTAAGTGTTTTAGGTCAATATGCTTTCTTTCCTTTATCCAAACACAGGTAAACGATTTTCAACCTTACATCGCAAATGTAGCATATACAGATGAACTTAAAAAATGCCAGAGTATTCCTTTAATGATGGAAGAGAAGAAAACTAAAGAGAAAGAAATAACTAAAGAGAAGAAAAAAGCTCCTTCTCTCTCTGTCTTCTTTTCTCATGTATTAAAATGTACAAATGCTCACACACTGCGTATGTATGCATAACATCACTCCCTCAAAACTGTAGAGCCGCACACAAAGACAAGCCTGTTCTATGCTGGCTCGGGCCATATCACACCTCAGGAATGGAGTGATCCATTAGAGACTTCACAATGCTGCTGCACATCCTGCAGAGAGAGGAAGTACAGCAATAAAAGAGCATTAAAAATAGAAAGAAAAGAGCTCTTTTAGGTATGTGTAGCAAGTCAAGCCCCTCATTAGCATTAGGTTTTGTTTTCCCCCAGTCACTCGACTTTACCTTTTCATCATGTGTTCAAAGATGACCACCGGCATCACAGTTACGGTCACAATGCCGCCACTAGAATTAAGAATGTCCAACACTTGAGAGTCCTGAAGGAGGGTGAGGGAGATGAAGAGAAAGAGAGAGAGAGAGAGAGAGAGAGAGAGAGAGAGAGAGAGAGAGAGAGAAAGAGAGAGAATTCACAGTTGTATTATACCCTTACAAAAAAGTAGCACAGATTTCACATTTGTGAAAAAAAAACATGTGGTTTTGCATATTTCACATAACACAGAAATGTGTTATCAAATGAAAAAATATGTGATCACATGTTGAAAAAAATGTGTCAGTATCTGTAAATATATACGGTGACCCATCCAGATGCTTCCTGACAGGTATATTACACGACACAAGTGATACAATTAGGCACATGACATCCTAGCATACTCTGAGGCAAGTATAAAACTGCTGATCAGGATCAATTGACTGTGATTTTGTATCGATTATATTGGTTCATTATAGGTGAGCGGGACTGGCCAGTGCTTCAATAGGAACAGTGAGTTAATTGGAATTTTAGATTTTTAAAATTATTTAGATCTAAGAGAAAGACATCAGTAAATATGGATGGAAACTGTGGCCAAATGTGCACATTCAATGACTGTGATGCTTGTGCATTAGTGTGATATGTTATGAGAAACAGAAGAGAAGCTGTTAGTAGGTGACTGAGAATGTCAGTGCAGGATGTGATCAGACCGCGTCAGCAAGAACAGTCCATTGCCAACTACACAGAGTGCTTGCCTGGGCAGGAAACCAAAACCCAGTCTACTGAGTGGAGGGCATAGGTGTTACCTACTGTGCTATACAAACTGCAAGCAAAAGACCAGATGGTGTTGTTTTGTATCATCACACCAAGGTGCAACAAGGTGGGACCCCCTAGTTAACCTTTTTGGAACGTCTCAAAATCGAAATTCTGTGTTTGGGGGGGTGGGGGGGGGGGGGTGCTGAAAATGAAGCTACTATGACGTAATGCTGTCCTTTATAAAAATTAGATGCTCAATAGCGAGTGAGTTATCAGCACTCAGCAAGCCAACGCGGGATCCCCCGAATACCTGGGGATATTTCACATACTGTGTCACACACACCTCATCTCAGCAAGTATTTCATATTTCAATAAATGCTTGCCTTTAGCTAACAGTTGGAAAGGTGTTTTGGCTAACCCCGCTTACATCCACCTACCAGACTGAGGTGCGATTCTCTACTTGGGACAGAACCAAAAGGCCTTAAATGAGACTTCTAAATAAAGCTATGTTACTTGACTCAGTAACATGGTTAGACTGTAAGTCATTCTGCATGATGATGTCTTTTAACAGACAATGTAATGTAGGTTATGTTTTATTGGTAGTTTAATGTTGGATGAACAAACAAATAATTAACAAGTTAGTTAAAACCTCCTGTTGAGAAAAGTCAAATATCTCAGTGCATGATGTTCCCTTGAAATTGAAACTGAAATACAGTTTACAGTAGTTTTTAGTGCACATGTCACATCTACCACCTGCTACAGTCACCAGATCATCAGACCCAACTAAACACCTATGGGAGAACTGCAGCATGTGGAAGTGTGTGTATGTGACTCTACATGTGTTAATACCCTCCACAGTCTGTCACTAGGCTCCATAAAGACACTGAAAATAATTTTAGAATGACCTCAATGTTATAATGGCTCTGTTTAAGAGGATAGCAGTGGTATCACACTCAGAGAGCTTTAACCCAAAAAGCAATTCCGTTCATCAGAAGAATTTAGAAACTGACTGTGCTGTAAAAAGTGGAAACACTCAAAAACAAACATTCAAAATTAAAATACTGCTCATCTACACTCAAATTCGAGCTATGTACAGTTTTATTCAAAGTCTGAGTTAAATAAAACCAGTTACACTGTTGTCACATTACAAAGAACAAACAAAGCTGCCATAAGGCACTTCATTATGCAATTAGAGATAATGAGATGGTGTGACCCATTTACCTTCAGTCCAATAACATTCTGTCCATTTATCTCACAGATCTGCTGGTCAGTGAGCAGTCCGTTACGAGCTGCCGAGCTGTCCTTCACTATTGAGGTGATTTTGCCCTTCTTAAAGATGAATCCTAGCTGCCCGCTCATGTCCTTGTGCAGAGTGACCGTGCGCTCCAGAGGCCTGCAGAGGGTAAGGATCAGTTCAATGTTAACTTGTTAATTTAGTGTTAGCTTTGAACATAAATGGCATGCTGCAGGATCCCTATGACCTAGAGGGCTCTAAATACGGAGATTTAGAATATGACAAGTCTTGTAATGGTAATCAGTATTAATTAGGTAATCAGGTTTGTGCTAAGGTAAAAGTGGTTAATGTGGCCTAAATATAACAGCATAACACTTGAGGGCCCATATACCACATTTTGGAACAATACTATGCTATTTCTTTTTTCTCCTGGGGTCCACTTTTGACATTTGTGGTGGTTTATGTACAAAATAATAATAATAAATTTTTACATGTACATTGTATCCCTTAGTTTTTGTTTACTGTCCTTTTAAAAGTGACATATGTAAATAAGCTCTGTTCTGACTGGCTGAACTGTATTAAAAAAACAAGGTTTGCAAAGAATTTGGAACAGACAGTGTGCAACAGCAAAAACAGCTCTACCAATACAGTCATTAGAAGCAAAAAATAAGATATAATATCATCACTGTCAAAACAATTTTTTTTGTTGTTTGTTTTTTGGTATTTGTTGATATAGCTGTCCTTTACAGGGTGTAATGTATACTTTCTACTGCTTCTGTAACATTTCCAGAACATTTATCATTTGTTTTCCTTTCCAGGTGTTTTCCAAAGCTAGTCTATACATTTCCAGGTTTTCCAGGATATGTGGGAACCCTGATAATATACAAGCGTATTGTGATGTAGTCGTGGGATGGAGGTTAGGGAACCAGCCTTGTGACTGGAGGGTTGCCGGTTCAATTCCCTGAACTTACAGTAACGATTGAAGTCCCCTTGAGCAAGGCACCTAGCCCCCAACTGCTTCCCGGGTGCCATGGATGCCTACTGCTCCAGACAAGTGTGCTCGCTGCCCCCTACTGTGTGTGTGTGTGTATGTTTCACTTCATGGATGGGTTAAATGCAGAACACAAAGTAGCCCTAAACTCTCTGCTCAGAGAATGACTGGCCTCGCCTAAACTGTAATTTATCCTAATAATGATAACATATTGACATCATATTGTTGACACCTATTCTTACAATAAGCCATGGTATGGTAAAATATGAGACTACCTGCTTTATTAGGCTTATCTATTCCTTTTATCTCAGACTGAAAACACACTATGCTTGCTGGTTGCTAAGCTGTGCAGCTATACACATGTAAACACGCCCTGCGGTTCCTCATGGCGTTATGAATAATTCAGCCAGGACTGCCTCATTCTGCATGAATAAAACATCTGAGTGTTGTGTGTTGATGGATAACAGATACATTGGTCAAGCTGCCCAAAGCCGTATGATGTGTGTTTGTACCTGTCTCGTACAGCGAGTGTGATTCTCTCGGGATTGGCATTCTTCAGTGCCTTGTGTGCACGGTCGCTGGTCCAGCCAGCACAGGACTCTCCGTTCATCTGCAGAATCTGATCACCAAAGCGAAGACCACCCAACGCCGCTGCAGTGTTAGCCTGCACCAGCTGCACAAAAACCCCCTGAAAAACATACACATGGCATGTGATGGCTGCAGACATGCCTGTGAACATCATTCAGTTCCCGTGTTTAAAATGACTGCTATATCAGGACAGCTGGGTGATATTCATTTCTCAGTTGTCGACTTTTCAAAACAGACAATATTTATGTTCATATTCAGGAAAAAAAGACTTTGTGAAGAGATTTTGTGGTCTATAGAAGTGCTTCTCATCCCACTCCTTAAGGCTCATGCTTTTCCAAGTTTTTGCTCTAACCTAGTGTGTTGGGATGTGGAATATTTAGGAGGCTTGTAAGGACTGAGAAATACTGGTCTACAGGTCTTGTGGCCTTTTTCATCCATCATTTTATTTTAAGGAATAAAGGAAAAGTGGATATGTCTCTACTGCTGATTCCAATTTTTAATTTGTATTTTAGCTGTACATTTCAACCATGCTATTTTTGTGAATGAAAACACTTCCTTCTAGAGGCCTGATGTTTGCCAAAAGCATCTAGCAAAAACAGACTGTGGCCAGAATAAGTAACTACACTCACTGCAACCAGACTAAGCCCTGACATTTAAGGTAGAGCTTATGGCTCTTTCAGCCAAGGTGCTTCAAATGCAGCCAGGATTGAAGGATGTGAACAGTTTTTTACATGTTATTATTTACACGGTTGAAACATTTATAAATGTTATTTATTATAAATACTTTTTTATTTTACTATTGGACACTGGGATTTTAGAATGGTTTAAATCATATTTAACAAACAGACTGTTTCTGATTTCACTGGGAAATCCATCCATTCATCAAAAACATTAAGTATTTCTTTCTTAACCTAGACTCGGTAGAAAGACTTAGAAGCTGTGTGTCATATATTTCTCAGTGGATGTCACAGAATTCTCTACAACTAAATGAAGAAAAAACTGAAAAATATTGATTCCTGGTGCTAAAATTCAGAGAACAATGCTACTAGCTACTAATTTAGCTACTAATAGCTACTAATAAAAAACCTAAAGTATGACACCTAGGCACAGACTCTGAGCTATTTTGTCTCAGAGCGATGCAGAGAAACTTGTTCATGCGTTTGTTACAAGCAGAATGCATTACTGTAATGCTCTCCTTACTGGGGTTCCTATGAAAACTATCCTCTACAACTCACAGAACGCAGCAGCTTGGATAATAACAACAACTAAAAAGAGAGCTCACATCACTCCTGTTCTGAAAGAGCTGCACTGGCTACCTGTCTCTATTAGAATAGACTTTAAAGTTCTGCTGCTGGTCTGTAAGGCTCTAAATAATCTAGCACCTGCTTACATCTCAGAACGTCTCTCTGTTTAAGTTACAACTCGTGATCCTAAATATACAGATGCTGGACTTCTGCACATACCGTCTGTAAAATACAGAAAACATGGAGTTATGTTATTATGCTTCTAAACTGTGGAACTCAATTCCAGCTTCTATTATACAGTCGGGCCCAGTTCTCAAATTTAAGAAATATTTATATGCATATCTTTATAACTCGGCGTTTAGTTAAAAACTACATTAACGTTGATTTATTTGATTTCTGTCTCAAAAAAAGTCCACTGTCTGTATAGCACTTGGAGCTTCCAAAGGTATGAAAGATGCTCTATAAATAAACATTGTTATTACTATTATTAAATACTAAATTAGGTTATGCTATAAGATGTTTTTTTTTATTTACTTTATAAGACTACTTAACCTTCCTAAAACAATAGTCACAATAATCCCCCTGTTGGATTATGTGTCCAACTTGGGCCCCTCTCTAAAATGGACATTCCACTGCTAACTTAGCTCCTTAATAAATCTGAATTTTCTGACTGAACACTCTCCACTGTGTGAGAATAAGTAATCATTTCCTTTGCATTGGATCACGTTCCTTCCATTTCACTACATCACTGCTCAGTACTACTGATGCTGCAAAGACAATATTGTCAGACGACCCAGGCTTTCTTATGAGAAACCTTGGAATGTACTGAGAGGAAACAGTTTGTTCCCTTTTATCCCTTGAACTCCAGACTTATTATTTAGGTATTAATCTTAATCTTTTGTTAGCTGTCTAGTTATGAGAGTAAGAAACTGAGATGTGGTCCCACATACAGGCCCTTAAGAGTGTAAGAACATTAAATGTCTCCTACGTTGTCTATGGCTTTGAGGCGGAGGCCGATCTTGCCGTCCATGTCTTTGCACAGCACCACCTCTCTGACGCCCTGGTGGATCTCGGCCCTCTTCACGCCCAAATCTCCGCCAGTTATGGGAGCAGCTGCCCAGTTTACGCCAGACGAGTGCACACTGAGAGCCTATGAAACACAACAGAGGATACACTGTTCTACAGACTTGGACGTCTATTTCTACCCACTGGATCAGCTGGTGACACACATACAACACACTTACTCCACTGCTTTGGGCGGGAATCGTAGTAGACAGAGCTTGCAGAGCATCCACACTGAGATTTAGGCCCATAAATTCACTCAGCTCAGGGTATAATCTTCCAGAAGTACCTGTGGACACACACATACACACATGCACTCACATTTATACGTCATAAAATACAGCCCCTCACATTAACATTACACTCAAAATACAACTGCACTGGTGTTGGTTTTATCCCAATTAACAATACACATTAACACTACACTCAAAAATACAAACTGCACTGGTGTTGGTTTTATCCCAATTAACACTACACTATACATTAACACTACACTCAAAAATCTAACAGCACATTGTCTTGCTGGAAGATCCCATCTGTCCCAGGGAAGACAATCAGTATGTATGGGTGTATGGATTCATGGGAGTGGGCCCAGAGAATACAACAAAACATCCTTCCTTCATATGCTATGTGCTGCCGCAATCTAAAGTAGGAAGTGCTCATAATAATGTGACTTGACCGTGTATCCCCCACTTCTACTTAAATCTATGTAATATGTACTATTGTGCAATTTGGGATTTGGATACGGCTCTGTTGGAAATTGTGGTGTAATTGCAAGCAATGTGCAAAAGAACATAATGCTGGTTGAGCTTCAGGCCAATTTCCCTGAGTGAAAGATGTGATGATTGTGAGTGTGTTGAAAGGGTATTCAAATAGGACTCGGTCAAAACTTTTTGGAGAATGTGTCTTCTGAGCATGTGTGATGAATGATCTACAATTTATCATCACATTGTTCTTAATAGAATATTGATTTTACATTTAAGATCTAAACAATCATTGAGCCAGACCTTCTTTCTGAGCCTGTACATGTAGTTTTAATACATAGAGATGTATGACACAGTTCAAAAAGCTCCCACGAAACCCTTTGACTTTTAAATGATTATTTCAGGCTGTACAGGGCGAATCACAGCACACACACACACACACACACACACACACACACCATATTTAGCCTGGTTTTGGTCTCTTGACTCAGTAATGCTACTTCTTTCAATTTTCACCCAAACCTCTTACATAGTGAACTTGGTGTGATGTCTTTCCCCCGGCCTGCCTTACCTCATGGATGGGTCTCCCTTCTTTGGTTAACTGTTAAGTCTCATCATTGCTGGCGGTACTGTAGATTCTACTTCTAAGCTCTATGGAATGAGTAGCTGAACTGTACCATGCAAATACAAATTAACGTATGCATAGTGTAAAGCGTAGAGCACCTTGCATGTTTAAAGTGGTACTAACTTCAGGCTCCCGCAAATGGCGTTGCAAGAGGATGATGGGGCTATAAATACCTGTGGGGTGAGTGATGGGATTCATAGATTGAGAAGTGGTGGTAGAATGAAGTGAATGTCTGATTCAATGTGTGGAAAATGGGTCGTAAAGCAGATGTTAATGGTAAAAAAGAGTGACTGCATTTGGACGTGCCAAAGGCCATAGTGTGAAGGAAGTAGCTGAATTTGCAGGTGTATGAAAGCATACGGTCATACGGCTCCACCAGCAGTGGAGTCTACAGGAAATTCTCCTCAGAATTGTGCCAGGAAAGGCATCCACCAAATCTGGCCCAACTGCGCAATTCTTTGATGCAAAAGCAGCTGAACATTGATGTCACCTAGATCCAGAAACTTCAGTCCATGTCAAATTGAATCACAGCTGTTATTTGTGCTTGAGGAGGTATTACACACTATTAGGTACGTTTCAGTCACAGGTATTTTCTGCCTGCTGAACTTACATATTTTCAGTGAGTGAACTTTTACAACACAAGGGTTATGTGCTGCTCAAAAAACCCTATGATAACCCAATGTTACAATCTACACACCAATGCTATTTTAGGTGTTGTTTTGAATATTAGTACGTATTATGAAATTATCAGTTCTATACTGTAAAGATCTATTTTCAATATGTTTGTCTAGTTATCTTTAAACTTTAAATTTGATCATAATTTTAAGATAAATTATATTCTGGATATTATCTTTAATTGTATTACTTCATGATGTTACACAGCTTCTGCAGTCATTTTAGAATCTGCTCTGTTCATCATTTTGGATACATTTAAAATCTTTTTATCACGTTTGATAAATAATTTCCAACAAATTTGGTTTGTGGAACACGTTGATTCCAAACCTTTGAACTGTGGAGCATTCATCAGCATGATCAGTTACTGACCTGTACCAATCTCCTCCACTTTTGACTCACAGTGGGTGGGGCTAGACTGGCAGTGGGCAGGGTCTGGCAGTGCCAGTGGTCTGGATGGGTTGGCAGTAGGAGTGTTATGTGCCTGCGGAAGAAATAATCTGTTATATTTGCTTTTGCCAAAGAAAAGGGCTGTTTTTATATGTGTTACCTTCCAAAAGCAATGTCTGTTTTATGGTAGAAATCAGAAATCATTTTATATACAACTGAATAATTCAACTGCAAAGACAAACCTGAATGAATTTATCCACTTTCATGTCTTCTAACGACGGATACAGTGACATGGTTGCTATCCTGTCTCAGGTGCACTGGATCAGTTACCTGAAACAAGCACATACACACACGTTTGTTTTTGTGAACTGTTGGGACCATTACATAGACTTCCATTCAAACTGTTGACTGATCCCGTTCTTAACCATAAACTATGACTAGCCAAAACTCTAACCTCAACCCTACCCTCACATTAAAATTGAATGATCTACGTTGTGGGGACCAGCTTGGGTTCCAACACTGATGCAAGGTCCTTACAACATGAAGAGGTTTCGGTCCCACAGTGTGGCATAAACCTGACCCATATACAGACAGCGAGAAAACTCTGCAGCAGTGACCTAGAACACAGCTATAACTCCAGTAACGATAAGATCAGCCAGAGGGAACAACACGCTCATCACTAACACTGCCAGGCTTCTTCACATTGGGAGGAAACAGAGCATCCACAATATTCACCTACTGGCCACATGGTCAGGTGCTCCTACCTTGTATCTAGACTCATTGGCCATTTTATCAGGTCCACTTACCACCACGTCAGTGTCACTGCAGTGCAGAGAATGATCCACCACCCACATAATACCTGCTCTGTGGTGGTCTTCTGGGGGTCCTTACCCTTGAAGAACAGGGTAAAGGGGGGCTAACAAAGTATGCAGAGAAATTGCTGGGCTACACTCTGAACTACAGTGTGCACCTAAATGGTAAGTGAGTGAGTGTAGATACAAGGAGGTGTACCTAATAAAGTGGTCAGTGAGTGCAGACACCGCAGTGAAGGTGAACCCTGTTTGTTTTGGTGCTGAGAGCTGAACATCATCATACGTCATCATTTCGACGAAATAAACACACACTGATCATAATCATAATGTGCGGTTTAAAGGCTTGCAGAGTGCGCTCTGATAGTGCACTGCACCTTATTAAGGGCGTTTATCCCGCGAGGTGGTCAAATTCGCGCGAGCGTTTTTTAAGGTGATGGTAAACAAACGGACACATTGAAGCAGCAGACAGCGCGAGACAACACCCAGCCGGTCAGACCATCACAGTCGCCACCACCACCACTAGCACAAAACACCATTTCACTGCATCCGGGCAGCGATGAGACGGATCAGCTGGCTGGGTCTGAGCTCCTGCTGCGTCCAGGGACGATGCTGCAGTCACTGCGGTCAACATCCCCCCAGCGGTGTGATGACTTACCCCGAGGCTTCCGCACAGCCTGAAGAAGAAGAAAAAGAAGCAGGAGGAGGTTTAATGTTCTCCTCCGTCGTGGTTGAGCGGCGTGTCTCGATCTTCCGTGCGCCAAATGATGAGCACGCGGTGTGGGATGCGGAGTGAGGCTCACGCGCGTTCACCGTCTGCGTTAAGTCACGAACGAGCGCGTCCTCATTCGCCTACAAGCCGCACACACACGCGCTCGTATTGCCGTCTTTATGGGGACGTTTCGTTGTCTTGTCTACATTCTCATAATAAAACACCCCTCACCTTAACCTTCATATTAGGTCTTTTTTACCCCAGGTAAAAGTTGATGCATGTGTGAAATGGCTCACGTTCCCCCAATGCTAGAATTTTCATCTACACAGTGAGAATATGTAAGCTGATACTTCTTCATGATGACCTAAAGTCCCTAAAAAGCAGGTAAAACAAAGTTGTAGGGCACACAAACACACACGCGAGGGCACATATAAATGACTTATTTTTTCCTTGCTATGTTTAATTACAGGATGCTTTAGAAATAGCTTGTTGGTAGTTCCTGTAGATTCAGCTGTACGAGACTAGATTCCACTGAATCACCTTCATGTTTCAATATCTAAAAGACCTTTGTGGGATCAGGTTATCAAGGGGCCTACAGGCAGGCAGCAGGTGCATTACTGCCATCTAATGGAAATACACATGTATATCTTTGCATTAGCACACTGTCTTATACACCGGCCCAGCACTTCATTAGGTACAACCCCAGTGTCCATTTAATCAGCTCCAATTACCATATAGGAGCACTGTGTAGTTCTACAATTACAGAATGAGGTCCATCTGTTTGTCTGTATACTTTGTTACCCCTGTTCTTCAATGGTCAGGCCACAGAGCAGGTATTACGTGGGTGGTGGATCTTTCTCAGCACTGCAGTGACACTGACATGGTGGTGGTGTGTTCGTGTGTGTTGTGCTGGTGTGAGTGGATCAGACACAGCAGTGCTGTTGGAGCTTCACCTCATTGTCACTGCTGGACTGAGAATAGTCCACCAACCAAACCTATGCAGCCAACAGCATCCTGTGGCCACTGATGAAGGATTAGAGGATGATCAACACAAACATGCAAAATTCATTACCGAGATATTGTAATGAGACTGATTGCGTTAGTGACACTGATTCCTGCACGTCTGTAAAAGTTCACTTCTTTATTTTGTGATAATAAAGGCAAGGAAAAGAAATATGGTGTGGTGAATTACAAAATCAACAACTTGCATAATGAAAAGAACACAGAATAAGTGGTGCAGAAAAATAAAGATAATCCTGTACCCCTGAGTATTACAAGGATTGGAGTATGAACTGTACTCCTGCCGGAAGATTTAGGTTTCTCCAGAAATGGGGTTTACTTAAATATAGAATACACCAACAGATAAACGAACATGCAGTGCTTAAACAAACCGCTCTTTCAGACCATCAGCAAATTTTCAGACACACACATACGCACTGCTAGAACTATGAACAGTTTTTCACATTTTGTATCATACACCCAGATAGCATGCGAATATGGGCCACATCTGGCAAAGCTATGGCACTGCTGGCCCACTGCTGGCACCTGCAATCTGCAGTGAGCCAAAGGTGACCCACACATTTAGAACACGAATCAGGTCCACCTGACCCGTAACAGATTTAGTCCACTTCTGGCTCAGATACGGCAGTGCTGCCTACAGGCAAACTTCCCATGAGCCAAGTGGCCCATATGTTCTAAAACACATCTGGTCCACTTCTGGCACAGATATGGCAGTGCTGCGTACAGGCAAACTTCCCATGAGCCAAGTGGACCATATGTTCTAAAACAGATCTGGTCCACTTCTGGCAGAGATACAGCAGAAAGTTGCCTACTTTTAGCTAAGGGGTGGTCCTACTCTAGTGCGACTGTGGCTCATATCTTGCAACCAACAGTGGTCCACCCAAGTGCAATCCAATCCATGTGTCAAGTGGGCTAGATGAAAATGAAGAATGTGGGCCAGATTTGAGCCAGAACAATTATGCTATCTGGGTAATGATTTATTCACAAGCATAAAATTCCAGAAAAGAAAAAGGCAAAATAAGCTCACATGAAATATTATACAAACGGATATCATCAACCTCTAAAGTCAGCATATTAGCTTTAACTAAACTGTATTTACATTTTATTGTGTGGAACATGTAATAGGAATCACTGAACCTTCATACAAAGGCGCACCATTTCATGTACTGTAAACATTCAGTTGTTTCTTGTCCAACTGTGTGTAGTTGCCTCATTAGTTTCTGCACTATTTGGTACATTGTTAGAAAGCAAGAACATGCTGCCCACTTCAGCTTGTGTGGTTCTGGCACAAATTTAAGTAAACAGATGAGACCAAGATGTAGCAAAGCAATAGAAAGAGGAAAATATGGAGAGAAAAAGAACAGTTCATGGACCATAGTATACCTCTTAATCTACTGACACCTCAGGGCATGTGACCACCAATAGAATAGCCTCACTCTTGTCTTTGCTGTTCATGTGGCCATTTATTGCAGAAGCATGATGAATGTTATGTGTGCCAAAGGGCCTAAAACTGCTCAGCTCCAAGCAAATGCCTTAAAGCTCAGTTGAGGGCCCTTTAGAGCAATGACTCAAAACATACTGCTAAAGCAACTGTCTGACTTTTTCAGGGACAAATAAAAGTGGAATGTTATTGATCGACCAGGTCACTCACCTGACCCGAACCTCATTCATCATCCATTTCATTTATCCGCCACAGAGTAGGTATTATTTGGGTGGTGGATCATTCTCAGCCCTGCAGTGACACTGACGTGGAGGTGGCAGCAGCGTGTTAGTATGTGTTGTGATTGTTCTGGTGTGTTTTGATTGTTATTGATTGGCGAAGTCAGTCACCTGACCTGACCCTCATTTATCTTGCATTTCATTTACTGAAAACATGACTGACAGTAGAAAGCACCTCAAAGTAAGCAGGAAATGGCTACAAGCCAAGCTTGGCAGACAGTCGTAAGTGAAGATACGCAGTATAACAGTCTCAAATAGTATTGAGTTGCAAAGTAGTAAACACGAGATTATGGAAATGGTGGAACTACGGGTAAAATAGCAGGGATTCCTATATGGTTCACTCAGCATGGTTAAGGCTGACAATCTGCACTTTACCTTCATAGTAACTGTTCATGTACAATGTACAGTACAATGCCACTGGTCAATTCAATATTATTTAAGGGCAGGTCCCCTTATGAACAACAGTGGCACCAAAATGTGTAGAGTCCAACACTATATGTCCAAAAGTATGTGAACATCCCTAATTACTGCAGTTGGCTGTTTCAGCCAAACCCTTTGCTGACTGGTATATACATTAAAGAACATAGCTGTGCAGTCTCCTCAACAAACAATGGCAATAGAATGGAAGTCACAGTAGAAGTGACATTTAACATGGCACTGTCATGGGATGCCACTTTGCCACAAGTCATTTTGTGAAATTCCTGTCTTCCTAGATCTACCCTGGACAACTGTATGTGTCATTTTTGTAAACTGGAAGCGCCTATGAGCTACAACAGCTCAAATGCATATATTGTTTCATTTAATTGCCAATTTTTTTCCAGCTGGATGCAAACCTGGCTATCGTTGGAGTCTGTCTGTCAATATCTCAACACTCTTAGCCCTGCTTTTCCTCTCAGTTTTCCCTTTCCTCCATGTGTCTCATTCTGTCCCTTTTTGCTCTAGCTCTGTATCTAACTAGCACATCTTGTTCAGGGGGTAGAACACCAAGGCCAGCTCGGCTACTGTCTGGCAACAGCATGGTGTCGTGGTCACTGAGGTGGAAGTCATAGTGCCAGAGGGCTACTGTGAGGAACTGCTTTATCTCATTCATAGCGAAGAAACGTCCTGGACACTTGCTGGCACCAGAACCAAATGGCACAAGGTAGTTCTTCAGCGGCCGCCCATTTTTGAAGAATTGGCTCTGCATTTGACCTGACTCATCCAAAAAGCGGTTATACCTGAACTCCTGCAGATGAGAGAGAGATGATAAGGAAATGATTAAATCACAGACATCTTCAGCGTAGGAGTGTTTATGAAATGTCAGTTACACAGCACAACAGCATCACTTTACAACTGAAGCACTTCATTCCCAGCAAAATGGATATAATGACAGCACCTGTTTACCAAAAAGCTGATATACATCTTTCTTACTTTAAGAGATTGCACCTTGTGAAGGCAGTAGCTAATACGCATGGGTAGCGTTCTCTCCTCTGCCCTAAACCACGTTTAAAAAAAAAAAAACTAGAAATAAATTCTTTAATCATAACATGCTTTGGTGTTACATCAACACTGCATGTAGAATAAAGCAGAACTGATACTTCTTATATTTGTAATGTCCATTCCCCACACAATGTATATCACAAAAAGCAGGTTAAATGTGCTTCTGTGGCAGGTTACAGTGCCTAAGCTAAAAAACGCTTGTTTAGAATCTTTACCACAGAAAATCAACACAGCGTGTAATTTAACCAGGAGTGTTTAAACTTGCATGTGACTATACGAACCCAAATGTACATTATTGTTCAGAAGTTTGGAATCACTGTTGTCATTTATATAAAACCAAAAAAAATTTGGTCACAGATGCACGAATAAAAAAAGATTTTATTATGATGCTAATAATCTACACGTTTCGAACAAGGAAATGAGCTGCAGTGGAGGAAGTGCATAGAACAAATATATAATTAAATTAACATCCAGAATGTCCCATATTTGAAACCAGGTGACTGAATCTCACTAATCAAATAGCTATTCCAAGTTATTTTATGTCAAGAAATTACTATAAATTGATAGTCGCTTGAATCCGGTCTGTGATCCAGAAAGCTTTCCTAAGAAAAGCATATGAAGGATTGTCAAACACTCACTGGAATGTTCCTAACTGCAATTCGCAAAATAAATCAATTAAATGTAATTACTCTTTAAAATGTTTTAAAGATAATCTTAACGGTTTTCTTATGTGGGGACTTGTTTATTTATTATGGTATGTGCCCTTGAATTATTTGAATTAGCTGTTATCTGGGCCAAATGGTTGTTAAGTTTAATCTCAGCCAACCGGAAAACCCTTAATCTAGATTAAAAACTATATTTTGTGAGACACATTAAAAGTGACACTTGTAGAGGTTTGCCAATTTTTACAGTGTACGTGTGAGCCCTTTCCAAAGAAAGGTGCTTTCCCCAGAACTTTCCACATCTTTCTTCCCTTTTGAATTCACCTTTCTTTGTTTTGGAACTTGGCAGATTGATGAGCTCAAATCTCAATATAAAGACGAGATTTAGCAGTAAATAAAGGCAATGACGCAACACTTTTCCTGGAAAAACTAACTGAATAATGGTATTAGTCACTGGGTTAAATGTCACTGAGCATCGCTGATAGATGAAACAGCATTTTGCATTTGAGAAAAGGTCTCAGTTACCATGGGGTCGGGGTAGACGTCAGGGTCCAGGTGGATGAGCTGGGGGTAGAGGGCAATGTAGTCTCCTTTTCTAATGGCTGCTGTTTTACCAGAGTCCAGAGTAAGAACAAAGTCATTATTCGCAACTCGTATCATAATTGAGGCACTGGACAGACGGAGGGCTTCCTTGATGATGCTCTCTGCAACGGAAATGAACAAAAAATATGTTTATCGGCTTTGGGAGTGACTCTTCCTGTGCAAACATCAACATGACAGCTTTAGTGAGGGCACACTTTAAAATCCACCTCGGTCCAATGGTCTGCAATACAGTTAGTTTCTTTGCTTAATAAATGTAGCAAGATTATTTTTATAGAATCTACTTACACATCTCTGCTACAAATGAAACCATTAAGTCTATTTCCTGCATTTATTGTTTGTAAAAAGCTGGAAGTGGCAGAAGTTGTAGTAGACTAAGGGCCACATGGAAAAAGCAGTAAACAGTTTGGTAAATCACTATAATTCCTGATTCATCCGATACAGCTGTTTGTTACTGAACCTGTCAAATGCATTTTTCACACACTACAGATGAGCAAATATCAACACAAGAAGATTAAAATCTATTTTATTTACACGGCATCTCTAGCACATTTTAATGAATATACACACAATTTAATACACAATGTCTATTTATTTGCCAAGATTTGAAACAAATAGAACAGAAATTGTGGTTCCTGCAAAAGTTCTTGCACATGTTATATTATATAGTTTTCCCCCCAATATTTAAATACAGTAAATTTGACTGTTTACATTTCTGCATATGACTTACATGTGCATTACTATTCAAAAGTCAGGAATCACTGTCTATCACTGTCACGTTCATTCATATAAACTAGGGATACACCGAAATGAAATTTTGAAAAAAACGAACACATGTTTTCATAGCATTTTGTTAATTTTGCCACTTTTTTACCACTGCAAAGATTAAAAAGGCTAAATCCCAGATAGCAAGGGGATGTGGGCCACATCTGACAAAGATAGGGCACTGCTGACCCACTGTCGGCACTGGCAATCTGTTGTGAGCCAAAGGTGACCCACAACATGCATTTAGCCCACCTGTCCCAAAACAGACTTGGTCCACTTCTAGCACAGATACAGCAGAGATGCCTACTTTTGGTTGAGGCGTGGCCCTAAAGTGGTGCATATGTGGCCCATATTGTACAGATGTCTGTTCTTCCTCTGCTGGATTACGGGGATGTAGTTTACAGACTGGCGTGTAAAGGTGCGCTTCAGAGGCTGGATGCTCTCTATCACTCGGCTATCTGTTTTGTTAGCAATGCCCCTTTTAGAGCACATCATTGCTCCCTTTACTCTCTGGTCAACTGGTCCTCTTTACACACACGACGTAATATTCACTGGCTTGTCTTCATTTATAAGACTACAATACTTACAGGCCCTAATACAACTGGTATCTACCCAATATAACACCAGGTCTTTCCTCTATATTCAACTTAAGGCCCCTAAAACTAACACCTCCCGTGGCTCCTGTTCATTTCAGTCTGCTGCCGCACATGACTGGAACTGACTACAAAAAACATAAAAAAAAAACTTTTATCTTCCGTTTCTAACTTTAAGAATCGCATAAGAATCGATTTCTGCGGATACCTGTGCCTGTTTTCCCACCAACTAAGTATTTTTAGGCCCAACATGTGTCTGTTGATGTTTGAGGTTGTGTTAAACTTAGTTTTTTTTGTTTTTGTTTTTTTATTTTATTTTTCCCACCCCTTCTGTGTTCCTTACTGTTGTTTATTTTATTCCTCTGTCTCTCCTACTCAAGTGGCTTTGCTGCTTGCCAGGCCGCCATTGTAAATAAGAATTTGTTCTTAATGACTTGCCTGGTTAAACTAAAGGTTAAATAAATACAAGCAAACTTAAACCCATCCCAGCCGACATGCTGCATTCACAAAGAGCTCCTCACTCTTTGTGAATGCAGCATGCGATTTTATTGAGGTGTTGTAAAATTGGAGTTTGCGTTTCTTTAAGGAGGATGCGGCCACACGCAGGGGGAGAACTAGCGAGACATTAAGAGCAAAAGAATAAGAGCGAGAGATAAAAATCACATTAATGGCTCTGTTCTGTTCTTTACTCTTTCTGGAGTTCCGTTTGGCTTGAAAGCTTGTAACTGAACAACACTCTGGTTCTTGTCTACACCCGGGAACTAGAAAAAGCTAACAGCATCATTAAAAACGCTATTGTTCGGTATAAATTATTCTGTCTTTTCACTTCTCACCGACAGTGATTTTTTGCCATTTCCGTCTGAATAATTTTGGTTGCAGAACATTTGGTGCATCCCTAATATAAATCCAATGTTCTACGAGTGTCAAACAATGTATAGAAATTACAAAAATGTACAAAATAAGAAATGATCTGCAGATGGGAAAGTATGGTAACAAGAATGAAGTAAACGTTGCATGCAGAATGCCTCATATTCAAAGACTGAAGCTCACTGAGCAAATAGCTACACTAACCCTTGGACAACCAACCCCATCGTGGGGAGGCTATACCTGCTCACACTGCAAGTTTAAATATACTTTGGTGCTATATTACAGTCATCAAGAAGCTGATTCAAATAATAAAGTGTGAATTCCATGACTTGTATTCACAACTCAGTGATCAGTAGCGATAAAAGTTGATTCACAGAAGAATCAACAATAGTGCTATTGGAATACCACTATAAGCACATTCAGCCTGAACCTGTTTAACTACAATAACATCTATATTTTATACCTGCAAGCAAATTCATATGAAGCTAAATGTATCTCTGAAATGATAAAAAGGAAAAAGATAAAAATCTTTTTAAACATTTTGTTATTGTCTATTTTCAAACAAGAAGATATTTAAGAAGTTACTGGAGCAGTTCTATTGGACCACTCATTATAAACTGTTCACACAATGTTGAAAGTTGCTGTTGAAAGGTTGAAAGCATTGTTGAAAGGTTATGCAAAAAAAATGGATGTTATAATATGACAGCGACAATATGTCATTCCCTTCAAGTGCTTTTACAACAGTTTTATCTTCCGAGTTACTTGTCATTGCCAGTTTGCTCTTTTCCAGCATGATCAAGGAACAGCAGCCAATGCTAAGTACTTTTTGGATCCCTGCCTACCCAATGTCAGCAGCTTGGTAGGTTGGCCTTTGGCTCCTCTACTGAGTGGTAATAGCGGATATCCGCTACCATAAGACAATTAGGTGGAAGTTTCTTGGGACATCAAATGATCTCTAAAGGAAGCACCACATTGCGAGAGAAAGGTTCATTTTTAACCCAGTGTTTACCGTCGTCTTATGTGTATGCAACGCTGAATTTCTTCCTGCTACACTTCAGAAAACATCTGAGTGTGGTTTTAGCAACTCATTCCTTACTTCCTCTTAGTCATGAAAAGAAAATCCCATCTGATGCTAAAAGCTATGCCAAGCCTTTCCACAGAAACCTTAAGACTGAATGTTTTCATTAAAGAAGTGCCGTCATACTGAAAGTGAAAGTCTTCAGTCTGAGAGTTACTACCACAGGAACATCAACATTCTTTGACGTTTTTAAAAGAACATGTATCAAAACACCAAATCAGTGGTAACTGAGCTACCTTCAAATTTAAGTTCTAAACTGTAAAACCATAACTGAATTAAAGTGATCTTATCTACTGCAGATAGTTCATCAAGATGAGGGGGCCATCAAAAACCTGGAGTCAACCCTGAATGTACACAATATAACCTCACTGGTGGATTCATACAGAGCCTACACTGCACATGTCTGTCTGAAACCCACGCAAGGTCTCTTGCCCTTTAATGACATCACAGGGTTGTAAGTTGATCAGGCCCAGACACTGCATGAACAGCTAAGCTAAGCCTACAAATGTACTGCATGAACCAGTTATTTATGCATTCATAATGATCCTAGTGTTTATCAAAGATGTGTATACACTATTATCCAGAATATTTCTATTTACCAGTATCTGTTAGTCACATGACCTACCTAGCACCATCATGGAGTCCAGCTGCTCTTTGGAAAGGCTGATCGGAGTGTCATGGTCATTCATTGGCTGATCTAACTCTTGCAAGACCTGGTCCACTTCAGCACGAGCTGCAGCAAGAGCTTCTGGACATCTGACAGTCAGAACACATGCAAACACAGTTGGCAAACATTAAAGCAATCGTTACTGCCAAAACTCCGGTTTACACAATGCTCAACCATACTACAATTTAGTCAATCAGCCAAGACATCTGGAGTTTGCGTTTTTAATTTTGCACTGGAGGTATGATGCTAATGTAACTAAATGTTGAAAGCTTTTACCCATCAATTAACACTATGCAGACTGCAGGTCTAATTCATCATATACTTGCTTTAAAAAAACATGTCTGCTCACATGGCTTAAGTTCAGTACATGCATAGTCCATAAATTAGCTTAAATCTCTCTATCAAAAAAACTACCAGCATTAAAACCAAGAGGTTGAGATCAACATCTTATTTGGCAGCTTCTTGATGATTCAAACAAGGATTTTGTGTTGTAGCTGAGAAAGTTATTTAAAATATCCCTATCCAGTGCCTACTTCATCTGCTGTAAAAGCCAAATTTCCAGGTTGCAGCAGTCACAGCAAGGCTTCTCTATATCGGGCATGCTATCTTTGCGGCAGGCTAGGGGGAAATAGCACAGTGCATGCACAGGTTAACCAGAGATGGTCTAAGAAGATCATACATGGTAGCCCTAGTAAGGGTCCAGTATGGCAGAGCAGTGTTTGCAGCCTTCTTGGGAATACACGCTGTCTAGCACAGTGTTAGCATGACGTTTGTCTGAGCTGAGATTAAATAGATATTCAACAGCTATTTTTAACAGTGCAAGTAAAAGGTGTTGACAGAGCGTGCCACATTGTAAGTGGTTCAGTTTTTTTAATGTGTGAAAATGTTAATGTTGAGCTGTTCTAGGTTTTATGCAAGAACATGCACCAACAGAAACCACACTGAGGAGTGGTGGGTTTTCCAGAGTACAGCAGGGGGCTGTGTTTTTAGCTGTTAGCTCTTCTTGCTGTGTTTGGTGCTGGTTGTAGCATTATGGAAAGTAGCCTTGAATCACCTAAGTTTCTCCAAGTAAACCAGAGCATTACAGTATTTTACAGTTCGCCTCATAAACCCAGTTTAAAAATAAGCTGTTCCATTTTCCACGTGGCCACGGAAGTAAAAATAGAAATGACGTGTGGGCGCGCTTTATATCATCAGATTACAAGAAAAGAGCTCATGGCAGTTTGTGATAAGAAGCTGTTATTTCACAGGGGCATGAGATCTCTGATTTATCATCTCAAACATGTACATTAGTGATGCTTATCCAAGAATATTTTGGTAAGCTTAGACACGACACATTAGTAGCTCAAAGCTGTAGGGTGAGCAGCATGTGACCATGTGACCAATCCACACTGACTGAGCGTCATGTATGTAAACGTTTCAGGCTGGAATATCAGTTATTTATTTCCCTTTCTCTTCTATTTTACCAGCTTTATATTCCTTGACAGCACAAACAGCAGATCTGCTTTTTGCTACGAATTTGTGTGCTTGTATGTACAAAACAGTCACTTCTCGCTTTCATTTACTGACTGACTGCTCTGTATTGTGCCTCATTTAATAAGCCATCCAGCACAAAATTCTGCCTACTAACTTCAGTGTACACTTTTGTAGGCTGACGAGGAGGAGGTACGTAAATGATGTGACGATAGTAATGAATTCAAAATGGGCTGTATAGACCGGGGAGTATATGTTTGCATTTTACATCATTTTTTTTTATTACAGCAAAGATGTTTTTTGGATTGGACTGGGTTTCTATGGAGTGCCGTTTACAATTCACTCACATGTACAAGTAAACATAACGCAGTAGGTAACACAATACGTCAGAAGGGCTCATGTTTTGACTGACATAAGATGCGAATTTAGCAGCCATTATTGATTCCTTTTTAATTAGCAGAACGATTAAAACCATTTCCACTATTTTGGCATATTTTGCACGCTGAAGGAAACCTAGCCCCAGTGGCTATTAGTTTCTGGGGCTGCTTGGGGACTTCTTTGCAAATAGTACATCTATGGACTACATGTGAATGCATATGTGTAACGTTGCTACCTCAGTGTGTAGTAGAGGCTCCAAAAGGCAGCTGGCAGTGTGTTGGCCTGCGACGCCCAAAGCATGCACACATGTGTACGTGCTTTCCCCATTTCATCCAGGTGCATGTGATCAAACGCAATCATCCTACGCTGAATCAATTCTGATATGCACATCCTCTGGCGAAGTTCACCATGGAGCAATTTCTCCGCCAGTGCTTCCCTTGCCCACAAAGCTTGTACACACAGCTTGATGGGCATGCCCGCGGTCAACACAGGAAATGCTCGATCAAAAGTAAAAAAATCTTGCTTTGCCTTCTTCATGCATGTCCCAACAGCTTCTTCATGGTCTGCTTGTACTCCATTCTTTCTGCCAAACAGCGTGAGGAACCCAGCATCAAACATGATTCGGTTAGTGAAACACTGCAATCCTTCCTCCTTCCAACTGCTCTCGTTGGACAGGTGGCGTCTTAAAACTGCCTGCAGATTATGCAGCATGGACTCAGACAGCTGATGAAGGGTTTCGCCCTGCAGTGTTTGCCGGAAGATGGCATGGATCTTTTCGTAGCTTTCGTTGTACAGTGGAGCTGTGAAATCGGCATGACCAAACACCTGCAAAATATGAGTTCAGTGTTCAGTGATAATTGCCTGAATTTACTGCATCACTGAAACAGAACCCTAGGTGAGAGTCATGTAGCACAATGTCATCATCATCATCATCATCATCATCAGTCATGATACGTTTTTCTGAGCATATCATGGATATTGTCTGCACTTCCAGACCTGTGAACTATGTTTCTTCCAACTTAACCAAGCTCAAAAACATATCATGATACATAACATAAATGTATCAAGCATTGTGATAATAGGCACCATTTTTTAATAGCCAGATTTGCTGAAAACCCGACAAAGACTGGCAGGAAACACACTACCGCATGATTATTTTTTAGCTAAAGTCACTATACAAATAACAGAATTCCATCTTTAGTGATCCAACCTGATATCTGAAATTCATAACACAGAAATAAAGTGCCACACTAAAAATAAAGAAAAAAGAAATGGCTATTTAGCAAAAAAAAATATTGAATGCCCTTTTGTTTATAAACTTCCAAAACACACAGACCATAATATAGGTCTGCTGATTTTGATCAACTCTAAAAGTGATATTTGATTGCTTGCCACATTGTTCACTACTTTACTCTGCAGAAATAACATGTAAGTCATTAGAAGTATTTCCTTCTATTGTTGGTGAGCACTTCCTGTGCTCAACGTGTACTCATACAGCACCCCTAAAGAGAGAGAGAAACAGAGAGAGAGAGAGAGAGAGAGAGACAGAGAGAGATGCATATACACACTAATATTTTACCAGGCTGTCATGAGTACTTTGAAAGCAAACTAACTCAGCCCTTAGACATGATTCCACTAAGACCAGAAAATGCTTAACAATATCCGTGACCCGTCCTTCAGATGACATCCTATACAACATCCAAATTGCTAGCTTTGCTTGTCCAACCAAAAAATTTGCCAGACTGTACTGAACACTATGAGCTTTTGAATACTGACATCTGACAATAAACAAAGTGAAGGTAAACAGAAAGCCCAGTCCTCTAAGAGCTCAGCCCAGGAGCTGAAACAGCTGGACCAGCCGGGAGCTGTCAGAAAGCAGTCTTTTGTACAGGAGCCTCCATGAAGGCTTTAAACCCTCAGGAAAAGAGAGACGGATTCCCCTCTTAGAGTCACAGCATCCTTTGAACCCCTGGAAATACATGCGCCCTCACACAGCTTCGACATAGCACAGTTTCGCCAACTGTTCAGAACAGCAACCTTTGTAAGCTTCTCATGGAGAGAAGCTGCCCATAACTATTCTCAGCCTCAGAAACACATGGGCTAACAAATAGCTCTGGAAAGGGGACTTGGGTCAAAACCACAAGCCAGAGTATGGCTCACAAAAGCCTTGAGGCTTGGTGTCAAAGAGGCTTTGAAAGTACCAATTAGCCTACCAACTGATCTCTCTGATCTAAAACCAATTTGTGGTGTTAAAGATTTAGCTGTTGGCCACTTTCCAATCCTTAAATCAATAAGATGTCTTATACATTTGACTTCTGCTTTAGGAAAGGCTGTGCCAACCATGCTAAACTGGTAGATTTGATGAAAAAGTAAGGGGGTTGAAAACAAGGGCTCATTCAATCCAAAATGCTCATCAACCTTTGTATCCCCTTTAAACAGTCTTCAAGCATTTAAAACTGAAGCATAAAAACTGGAACCTGCTAATTGCTTGATCACAAGCTCTGCCATTGGGAAAACTGCTTATCATAGTCCGGTCCACTAAATCTTCAAAGCAGTGCCAAAGCAAGGCCAACCCAAGGTGTCCAGTACAGTTAACCGTTGCCACAACATTGACACCACAAGATTACTAATCACCAGTACACTGTAACGGAATGGTTGCTGAGGAAGGATCTCCCCCACTGTAGTCTCCCCAGGATTGTCTGTCTTAATCCGTCCCAGTTTTTGGGCATATATCAGTCTGTACCAAAAAAACCACAAACACACCAAAAACTTTGAAATCCTCCATGTTCCAGGAGCACTGCTGAGGGAGCCTACATGGATTTAGCAGCTCTATTACCACCTGTTTCATGGCTTGACTTCTCCTGCTCTAGAAGTTCTGTTCTGGTCCTTAATGAACAAAAAAGCCTTTATTTGGGCTTTTCCAATGTCCAATCTTTCTGTCTCTAGCTCTCTCTCTGCCCAGCTATGGAACATTCTGCCTCTGTTACACCTCTGTACATAACACCTATCAAGCCTATTCAAATACCTATCAACATCTATTCAAAATATTTTTAACAGAGAGAGAGAGAGAGAGAGAGAGAGAATGAGAGAGACAGAATGAGAGGGAGAACAAAAGAGAGAACATAAAAGAAAAGAAAAGAAAAGAAAAGAAAAGAAAAGAAAAGAAAAGAAAAGAAAAGAAAAGAAAAGAAAAGAAAAGAAACGGTACATGAATTTTGGACTTGCCCAAAAGCTGAGTATAAGAGAGTACATTGTTCAAGGTGATCATTAACTCACAGATAAGCACTCTCAAGAACAGCACACAGAACCGGTCATTCACCCTTTCAAACCTGCGTCCTTACCCGATGAGAGAAGCCCATGGCAAATTCATGGAAGTCAAGGTTTCTGCCCTGACGCATTACCGCAGGGAAAGAGAAGGGGTCTGTGATGAAGGTCAAGTACTTCCCCGCGATCTTACACGTAAAGATGTCTCCATATTTTTGCTGTGTTGTTTGCAGGAAGCCCAGAGGGTTCTTAGCATAGTCCAGCATAACACCAAAAAAAGGCAGCCAGCCCTTCACTAGTCGCGGTTCCCCCTGCTGCCTGCAGATACACACACACACAGACACGGACAGACACACACACACACACACATAGAAAGATTGGATTTAAAGTATAAACATATTTTCCTTCCATTTCAAATACAGTTTCACTCATTCTAAAGAACAAAGACACAGCAATGCATGAAACAGAGACCCTTCTTTTATTTCTTTTGTAACCAAACCATCTGTTATAAACAAGTATTTTTGATGAGAGAGAGATTGTTCGGTGTCAAGGGAAAAATTAAAAATGAATGAATTAAATTACACAAAAGCCTCAACAACTAATTATGATGTCATTTTTCTGTAGTATTTATTATGTCCACACTTTGCATTAATTACAGCTTTATTAAGATTATTTTGGAAAACTTCGCTTGCAAATTGGAAGATTTTCCAGCGAATCTACCGAGATATTTCCACACCTACAAAATTCTTCTTTCTTTTTATTTTATTTCCTTTTCTCATAACAGCTTCATGACAGCTACACGTCCTTTTGTTTCCTCATAGTGAAAGGATAGACAAACACCTGTGGAAGTTTTCAGAGTAAGAGCAGAGGTTGATTTCCTCCTGTCTCTCAAAGATGAAATCTCCTGAAAATGAATAGTATGTACTTAATGACCATTTTGCCTGGGACTCCGATAAAAAAGGCCATTCACTTGAAGGGCAGATCAGTTGATATGACTGCTAGAATCCACAAAAAAACTAACTAGACAGTGAATGCATGCAACTACACATGTTAAATCAAGCAATCGCAATCCTGAAAACTGTCATATAGCATTGAAAGTTAACATGCTAGCTAGTATTACCTGAACGTACAGGATCACTGATAATGCAGTCACACTCTTTGTTTGCTTTCATGAGGGTGAGGTGCAAATGCCACACCTCATTACACATAGACATAAACATGACCCAAGTGAGGCTTTACCTTGCTGAGTAATTTGAAAATAGGTCGAGGCTAACATATGGTGGGGGGTGTATCTGAGCTTTTAGCACCCTCATTCTTGTGGCTTTGGACATGACGCAACATTTCACTCTCTGAGGTTCCCATGAAACCGAACTGGATCCAGATGTGTTTGGAGAATTAGAAATGGGTGACATCCAAGAGCACGTCCACACACAAGCTTGGGAAATTACCTACGGTAAAAAGTTGCTAAAAAACAAGCTTTAAATGTGGAGTTTCTATCTATCTGAGACAGTTTTGGTGGACTATCAGGTCATGCACAGTTGTCAGGAGGTCAACTATCTATCTATATAGCTACTGTCAAAAACAGTCCTCATTAAGAAAAAAACATTTTAAACCATTTTTTTCATTTATATTTTAATGTTTCAAGCTAAACATGATGTCTGGGAAGCAGTGATTGATGACTGCTAGAAGTGACACAGAGTCAAATTCCCTTAGTCATTCTTCAACATGGGAAAGACAAGAGAACACAATTTAAATAATTAATATGACTTTCATATGTCAAGGCTACTGTGATGAACTCGCTGAGACAAGGACCCATGTTCACATCACCAGACTGAAAACAGATTTCCTATGCCTGATTTTTTTTTCAAATTCGATCTTTTCAAATTAGATTTAAGTCACTTTCATATGTGGTTCCAGATTGGATATGTATCCGATTCGTGCATATAGGACATCAATGTGAACGTTCAGATCTGATTTCATTTGGGGATTTTTCCCACTGTGCATACTCCAGCATTTAGTGCTAACATGGCAGCAGAGCCAAAGTTAAAGCCAGTAAACGGAGGAAATGCAACACAACCGACCCTATTCATCTCCATCCCACTCCAATAATGACCAGCTGAGAGCTGATCAGAGCTATTTATCTTGGCAGAAAAGGCTCGTCTTTCTGCTTAGTTAAATGTTCGCGACACACATGGCTAACTCTTGTGACGTGTCCTTCACAAGCGATTTGAGCAATGAGGCTTGTAATGTGAATGTAGTTTATTGTATCCTCATGCACAGAGAGAAGGATGGTACGAGAGACAAAAAACAAAAATCCCAAAGGACCACTATCCGAACTTGGAGTCGCCAAGTTCTACTACCATCCGATGCCACATCCATACCAGTCCCCTGATCTAAACCACATAGAAAACCTGTGGAGTGGGCTAAAGAGGAGAGTACCTATGAGGGGTACAAACTGTTAAATGCAGGGATGCATGGGTGGATGTTTCTCATTTGTGGGAATGTGAGATCCACAGGGTGGGAAGGGGTGGCTACTGTGTGACTCCCAAACAGTAAATCCTTTGTGGGTTTGTGTTCAGCGGGAGGAGTTACAGCGCTCTAATACAGTCAAAATATTTTTACTGCGACACACAATCTACTACACTGGATCGGAGTTTGACTACACCAAATGTCAAGTTAAATATACTTTACTACCATGTTGCTACAGTGAAGTCCATACCCACCGTGTTCAGTGGGATGAAGGACCATTGTGCCACGTTGAAACAGCGTGATCAACATACAGGGACACGTTTTCACAGTCCGATTGATAGATGGCTGACGCAGAATCATATCACTACTGTAACTAGTTGACTTGAAATTATACCTGCAATAATGCATTAAAGGGTTCAACTTTTTGAACACTTTACGAGTGTAAAATGGATCTGTAAATAGCGTAATACCATGTATTATGCCATTCAGGTACATACTGATGGGTGACATCCAAAATGCAGGATTGCTCTCATCTCAAGGCATGATTAAGAAATGTATGTGCAGTTTAATTTTTGAGTCTTTCTGAGTTTCAATTGTAAATTTCGCTCTTTTTAGCTTTTGGTTAGCCTATAAAACTGCTGTGGTTAAAATGTGGACAGCTGAGTCTCTCATTACAGTAGATATACAGTACTTTGATAGGACTGAGTGGTACATTCAGTGCAATGTACAAAGTTGTACTAAGTTCCTATTTCTTTCCCAACAGAAAATTATTCAGAGCACATAAACCCCCCCAAGCTTATACTGACTGATTGACTGACTGACTGACTGATTGATTGACTCAAGTTTGGTCATAAATCTGTACTAACAGACCTGAAATATGTAAAGTGATATTGACCAGTAAATGAAAATGATCTCAAACACACTGCTGCTGTATGCTGCTGGTGCAACAAGAGCATTAGTACCTCTGCGACCAATGGCCAAATTTCCCAGATCCACCACTGAAGCTCCCAGAAAGCAGCCTAAAATTTGAGCTGGGCTCCTCCACTAACACAGAAACAATGTCCCATTGAAAGCTTCACTTTATTTATTTATTTCTGTTTTTTTTTTTTTATGAAGAGATTGCTTCATACCAGGACCTAAAATCCCCCCCGGGAAATCCCACTGGCTCGACAATCACACTCTTCTCTAAACAGTCAGGCACTCACTGGATCTACTTCTACTTTTACAGCTTCGGGCTGAGAAATAAAGCTGTTCTGAAAGCCTCCGCGTGCTGGAGCCTTCTTACAAGCTCTCGGAGAGTCAAGCCCAGTTTCTCTGGTTGGTGAACTTACCACCTCCTCGGCGCCCCGAAGACTCTCAGCAGTAAGAGTGAAACCCCAGCGGCCAGAAGAGCAGCGGCGATTAGCCACGCAGCCATGACCCGACAGATCAGCAATACAGGACCTCTCCGTCAGCTGTGTTCTCCGTCCCACTCCAAAGTCCCACTCATTCAGCCTGCAGGCGACTCGGCGATACCGCACGCCTCTGCTTTGTATGGCAAGTCCCGCCCCCCTGCGCTGCGATTGGCTGTTCAGCGCGTCCAAGTAATGCGGTTTTAACATTAACCAGACATGTTAAACCTTACCCTGGAGTTTAGTGAGAGATCCGTACAACACTGAGAGTAATAGTAACATTTGGTAGCCTACTGTTTTAAATGAGCCATAGAATAATTTTTTTCTCAGATGTTCTATAGAACACACGGTCGGGGTCAAAAATGCCCAGATGCGGGTTTACACGCCCATTTACAACCTGTGGTTAAGTCCTAGATTGGCTGGTTTACAACGAGACACCACGATGGTCACACAGAAGCAACATAATAAAACAGACCCAGACAGGAAAATAATAAGGAACCTCAGTGTGAATAAGTTAGGTCATCATACTATTTAGTTTGCTAGGCTATACTGCAAGCTAGGCTAGTAGCTAACATTACCCATAGTACACTCATTATCAAAAGAATAGTTGCATAAACAGTTGCACCCAGAAGAAACTTTCTGGGTCTGTTTGACATTATGTTTCACGCTCGGCTGTGCATGTGACAGGCCTTATCACTGTACCTGACTGACCCATCAGCCACCATTGCAGACATTCAGTGAGCAGAGATGCAATCCATCAGTCATCCTGTTAGTGCCAGCACCATTGACAGACAGCTGCACAACGCAAGACTACATGCAGGCAGATACGACGACTATCCTCAACGTCACCAAAGACTACAATGGTATCTTGCCAGACTGTCATGGAGTGACTCAGAATGACAGCGGGTCATCTTCAGTGATGAGTCCCACTTTTGTCTTGCTGGAGAGGACCAATGAATCTATGTGTGGAGGCACCGTGGTCGGTCTAAATTTATTATCATTTATTGTTTTGGGTAACCTTTATCTTCCTTCCCAATAGCACTGCAATCCAACACTTCTTTCTGGGTTCTTTTAGTGATGAGTGTAACTGCGTCACCATTTGAGGTAGACCAGAAGCTTGCAAAACAAGCTGGTGAATAGTGAGCCAATTTCAGCCCCCACATCTTTAACACGATTTTGGACAACTTCCATTCCTTAGAGTTTGACACTGAAGAGACTGAAGAGAGGAACAGCTCCACTCTAGCATCACAACCTTAACGGCAGCCTGTAAGTAGCGGCCATGCTGTGTGGTTTCATCACTGTTTGATGGTTAAAGTAGATCATCTTAAACTGGAGGTTTCATAGTGAACAACAACTTTATTTAGTTGCATTTGCTTTGTGTTAATGTTGAGATCAAAAATAAGTAGCTATTATAGATAATGTTAACTACTAGCAAGCCTCAAGTAACTGTGTTAGCATAGCTAACAAAATAGTCTGACAAACCAGTTTATTTACACAGAAGTTCATATTATTTTCCTGTCTGTGTCTGTTTTGATGTCTTGCTTCTGTGTGATCATCATGGTGTTGCAATCACGTTAAACCGCCTATAGGTATTTTTCACCAGGACCAAAGTCACATACCCTCTATGTAGAACAACAGAGGACAGTTTAAAATGAATTAGACAAGTATTTTGGCTACACATTTTCAAATGTGTTGGACATACATCTACATACAGAACATTTATGTTTGGTGTGGTACATTTATGGTACATGATTAACATGGCAATATACTCCAAAATACATTTTAGTGGTCTCTGCTTTGGCATGGACAATTCCAATTTATTTCAAATGTATTTTAAATATATAAAATGTCCATATATTTTTTCCGTATGGTATTTTACACACATTATTTTTTATTTAGTTAGCAATGAACCTTAGTCCCTCAAAACAGCTGAGGAATTACTTTATAACATTCTTTATAACATTAATAGTACACTTAAGTGACTTTTTCTTGGTGTTTCAGTGACTTAAGTGAGAGATCCATGCTTCCTTATAAGTAATGCTAACTTAAGCAGCCTGAGCAATAAAACTTAAACTTACACAGCAATAATGTTAACTTTTCCTATCATTAAATTAGTTGAGGTAACATAAATGACAAATATCTAAAATGGCAAATAGCTACAACTGTAATATTTCCTGTATTGAAATCCCATTACTGCTTTAGTGGCACTATAAGTGTATGAACACAAAATTGTCATCTTTGCAGTACCTCAGTTTTGCAGGACCTCAGTTATTTGATCCGTGTTATCTCTACACTGCCATAGTTGGTGCATACAGCATATCAAACTCCTTTCCCATGAAGTACATATCAGTTTTCAAAGATAATCCCCAGAAGTCTTGTGCAACAAGGTCTTCTTGGATGCTGACATATTGTTTCTAAAGCGGAAGAGTTGCAACATTTTTCACAAATCCTCAGATATGACTAACACACTTTATGTGTGAAATAAATAATGACTCAAACATGAAGTCTATCCAAAAGAACTGATATAGCAGTTATATGTAATGATTACATACACTGATGCAGCAGCCAACAGTTTCTTTATAGACTTGTGCAGGTTTACATCTGAAATGTCTTTATACACTTCTGAATTCATGATCTCAAAATACCCCTTGGTATTTGGGGGTCCCATTTTGGCTGGCTATGCCTGCATTGGCTAACTGCTAACTTACTTATTTACTTACTTGTGGTGCTGGTGCTGATGCCTCAGTGACACCAACATATTTGGTTCAACATCTGTCCTGGAAATGAGAGTTTATATGCCTCTTTTGTCATTGGTTTGAGAAATAAGTAACAGTTCACTCTTTCCACCAAAGACTTTTTTCCCTTCACTTTTTAATTTAATTTAATTTAATTTAATTTAATTTAATTTAATTTAATTTAATTTAATTTAATTTAATTTAATTTAATTTAATTTAATTTAATTTATTCTTTTTGTTTTGACTATTATATGACCTATTTTGACCTATTTTTATTAATTAAATCATATTAATGTTTATAATTCTTATCTTTATTGTCTTATCTACATGTTAGATTCTATTGTCAGATTGTTTATGTAGTCTTTTCCATTTCAGTTTAACCAGATTAAATTCCATGTTATTGATTTTTCAGTCCGTTTAGGCTGTAAATTCTCAGCTGCATAGAAATGAGGGTCACCCTCAGTGTACCTCGGAGTGAAATGAAGGTAGATTAATGGATTGATTGGTTGATTGATTGATATAACCGTGCTAATAAACCTGAGAATATTAAACTAGAGGGTCCAAGTAAACAGGTAGTTCAGGTCTGAAGCAGTTGAACATGAGCTGTGTTGACAGAATCTGGAGGAAGATTTATTTGTTGGTGCTTATTATGTTTCAGTGGTCATAGGTCAAGGTCATTTATGACATACCTTGCAGCACCTGGAGTGGGCGGGGCTAATAAAGGGGTTTTTTTTAGAGAAAACTATTTAAAATATGTGTTTAAAATTCTCTAAAACAGACCCTGAACTGAGGCTGCACCGTAACAGTCACCTTCCAAGACCGGCTTGATCCTAAGGCTGAAGAACAGCTCCAGTGTTTGGTGAGGGGGTTTGGTGTGAGATGGTTCAGATGTTCTTCACAGCGGTGGTGATGGGAACCAGGGCTCTCCATGTCTACAACACACATACAGACATTTTATTGACTATCTAAACCACCAGTGAACCTACACGGGTCTTCTGAGTGTTGTATGGAATGTTGATGATGGGAAAATCTGGAAAACTTGGAAATAATAAGTTTTTTTCGGGGACTATTTTACCTCACAGCGCCTTGCAGCACATATCCCTCCACCATGAATGGAGTTTAAGGCTGAACTCTTCTCCAAACTATCATAAACAGCGTCTCAGACATCAGGCAGCATATTCATAACTATTTCCTGTAGTAACTTTCTGTGAGGGAGCTTTTAGAGGGGGATGTCTGGTTCCATTC
>CM067482.1:20946940-20966132 GCA_034552555.1 Semaprochilodus insignis
GATCTGTGAGGTGTGAAAAAGTGTTAAATGCAATGTTAAGTATTTCAATTTGATGTTGTGTTGCTGATGTTGGATAAGTAGTTCTCAACTGCTTTCCTTCAGAAAAAGGGAAGTCAGTCTTGCTACAAACGCTTAAATGAAGTAACTCAATCAACTGTCAACTCAACTGAACAGATGAAAAGGTTCCTTGGTGTAGGAAAGAGTGCCATCATAGGGTCAGTTAACACAGCATTTAACTACTTAGGCCGTTAAGCAGTAACATCAAACTTGAAGTTGTTCAAACCTTAAACTTGTTAGGTCGCTTGATTCAGTTGCTTTGAGCATATTTTTGCTATGAGGTTTCCTGGTTTTTAAGATAAGGGTTAGGTAATTAAAGGTAATTAAATCAAATTTACAATGTATTATTACACAATCTCTTTAAAATGATTACTGCTTTGGTTTGGATACCAGCACTCCACCAAACACACTCAAACTGACTGACTGACTTTCAAAAGCAAGTCCAAGGCAGGCCAAAACAAGCACAGGCACAGGCAAATTACATAATACACATTACTGTAGCACACCGCCTAGAAAACATTTATCTTCTTGTCTAAAGGCAGAAGATCACAATAGTCTGGTTACAGATTGCTTATAAGTTGCATACCACATACCATGCACACATTTAAACTCATTCACACCACTTGTTAAGTCTTTCTTCTTGTGTTTTTCCTTGTGACGCCTCTTTTTCTACTGTAATCCTACAATTTCCTGTAAGATTTATTGCTGTAAAAGTCAGAAGTTTGGTCACCCCTTGTCAAAAGTTATGTTCTGTTGGCGTGAAAGTTACCACATCCTTTACAGAGAACACACTTCTGTACACTTTAATTAATGTTTAATTCATGTTTATTTGATGAAAGAAACTTCACATACATTTGTAGAAAGTTTTCAGATTTTCAACTTGGACAATCAAAAAAACTTCTCTTTCAGGAAACTTCACTTGTAAAGTGTTTAGAAGTTTTTACATGTGAAGTGTGCCAAAACTTTCACTTGTGAAATTCATGTAACTATTTGGTAAGGGTAATAATTTCACCAGGGATGTTCAAAGTTTTAGACATATATGTATTGTATAAAACCTACTCCATGCTGCATATATAATGTATAAGTAGTCTGTTATATTGGATATTTGTTCTGTTAATAAAGATGACCAGATTTTTAAAAGCATGGCTTATTAAAAAAGTAGTAAACTAAGAAATCCCAGTGTAGGTAGCACCAAAGCACGAAAGTAGCTGAGAAAATGCAGTTAGACTTGGTAAAAAATCTGTTCGCATACATAAAGATAGAATTACTGATTCTGAAAGAAACAACGCTTTCCAAAAAGGATGCTTTTAAAGGCAATTCCACTGTTCTTTCAAGTGTTCTGTGTAAGTAAAGCATTAAGATATAGTCATTCACAGTGGTCGAAATTGAAAAGCTCCATTCCTGAAAAACTTACTGAATGAGAATTGGTCACAGCAGTGGTGATGGTAACCAGACTGCCTCTACAAGTTCCCTATTATTATCTAGGTGGTGGATCGTTCTCAGCACTGTAGTGACACTGGGGTGGTGGTGTAGTAGTGTGTGTTTTGCTGGTGTGAGGGGATCAGACACAGCAGTGTCCACTCACTGTCCACTCTATTAGACACTCCTACCTTGCTGGTCCACCTTGCAATGTCAGAGACGATAGTTCACCTGTTTATGTTGGTCGTCCTCTAGTCCTTTATTAGAGGTCACACGACGTTGCCCACAGGAAGCTGTTAGCTGGATAGTTTTGGTTGGTGGACTATCCTCAGTCCAGCAGTGACACTGAGGTCTTTAAAACCTCCAGCAGCACTGCTGTGTCTGATCCACTCACACCAGCACAACACACACTAACACACCACCACCACGTCAGTGTCATTGCAGTGCTGCTAATTACCCACCACTCACACAATACCTGCTCTGTGGTGGTCCAGTAGGGGTCCTGACCATTAAAGAACAGGGTAAAAGGGGATTAACGAAGTATGCCGAGACATTGATAACATAACTATAATGATCACACGCTGGAATATACAAAAAATCTAAAGTTATATACTCTAATAACAGCTTTCAGAAAAAATGTTTTTTGTAGAGTTTGCAGTAATCTAAGTTCTTAGTTCCAACCAACAGCAGCTAAACACACTCATGGTTAGGAAAACTAAAATTTGTACTGTGCATTCAAGCTTATATTTATCTTATAGATATATCATGTTGTTTGTTTGAAAAGAATATCTGAGGGAAAAATAAGAGCTAATATACACAAATCAACTAACTCACTAGGAATTCTGGGTGACCCTGGCCTGTATACTTTTACTGTTTGGCTTTAAATGGTACTTATAACTAGAACAGGTACACTTGATTTTTTTAATCAGACTGTTTAAACAGTTGCCTGGATTGAGTGCTTTTGTACTTCCAAATCATTTTCCTTAACACTGAAGTACATCAAGCTAAATTACACAGAAAGTCAGGTTATGTAAACCAGCGAAGCGGTTCGTGGTTACACTGCTGTAGACATTTCCTATTGGTGTAACTGTAAACTAACAGCTTCTACTAAACACTTCACTTCTCAAAACAGTTTGCCTGTGTCTCAACACTGTGGCTTAAGAACACTGATCATTTAGGGAAATATATGGTTATTGGTCCACTTCAGGTTGTCTGTAAACATGTCAAATAAAAAATCAGACACTAGATGGAGACAAAGCCCCGGTTAAGTAAAAACTAAAATCATCCTAACCTTCACTACATTCCCTTCAGCGTTCACTGCATTTTTCCAGTTTAAATGTTGAGGGAAAAACGGATTTGAATAAATCCAAGAGAGATTTTATTTAAATTAATTACATATAGCATCTGCAAAGAAACCAAGTGGTAGATGTCAGCTCCTGAATCACAATGCAAGCCCTGAAAGTTGGTGCACATTAGTTGAGAATCAGACCTTCTCCATAAAGCCATCACATTACGTGACCTTAGATCGCAAAGTGTGGGCTCTCTATTAGTGCCTAAAATTAACAAAGTTACATCAGGGGGCAGAGCCTTTTCATACAAGGCCCTCCAGCTTTGGAATAACCTACCAGTCTGTGTTTGGGACTCAGACACAGCCTCAATCTTTAAGTCCAGGCTTAAAACCTACCTGTTCAGTCGAGCTTTTGGTAATTCGTTTTTCTGCTAGATAAAAGGTGCAGGTCTAGGGGTCCACTGACAAAGAGTGTTTTGGTAAGATGGGAATGTTGGTGCTGTCGTCCTGCTGCTCTTCACGTTCACTCAGGTTTGTTGACGGTGGAGCAGAGGTGAGCTTTGTTACCTTCTGGCTATCCCTTTTAGTTATGCTGTAATAACCAGGCCTGCCAGAGTCACTGCTGCACTCTGTTAACACCATACTGTATAATGTATTCAAATCTTCTGTCAGAGCTAACAATCTGTATGATCTCTTTACCTGAGCTGAACTGCTGCACATCCTGTGCAGTCTGATGCTATTGCTACATCTGCCTTGACTGGGTGCCACTGCTTGCCTTTAACTACCACGGAGCTCCTGGGTGTCCTGCACTGTGGAAGCTTGGCCTGCATCCTGCTGACCCATCCGATGACCCAGCTATTTAATTACAGACTAATCAGATATTTATTCCTCTACCTTACAAAACACTGAACGCTTCTTTCCTTTGTTTGTCTTGTTGTCTGGTGTTGACCCGAGGAGGAGCCCCTTTTGAGCCTTGGTTCCTCTCGAGGTTTCTTCCTTTTGAACTGAGGGAGTGTTTCCTTGCCTCTGTCACCAGGACACCAGATTCTCTGTAAAGCTGCTTTGTGACAACATCTGTTGTAAAAGGCACTATATACATAAATGTTGACTTGACTTGACTTGACATTACGTCACTTTAACACGGCATTAGTCACATTAGCCTAATCGAGCATGCCTATATCAAGTATGCAGATGTCCACTGAAAGCCCTGATTAACTGCATCAAGTGTGTTCAACTGCTGAGACCAAATCCTGCAGTATAGTGCACACATCAGATTCTTTCTTGTCATGAACCTATTATGAGTAACTATTGGATCAGCAAGATCTGGTCACTGTAGTAAAGAAGCCATTCTTCTGGCACAGACAGCCAGTTTTTACTTGAGTAAGACTTTGCTGAAGAGGCAGATTTACTGTCTCGGATAAATCTTCTGTCATGGAAAGAACCCAATTTTAAGATTCTTACAGGGATCTAAATGATATCTGTTGGAAAATATCCAAAATATAAAAAGCTGTTTGCCAGTATGACCATCAGACAGGTCTTGGCTTAAACATACAGCCACATGCAAACGTTTGAACATCTTCAGTGAAATGACATGTTTTGTTGAAGATCTAAGCGAAGCTAAGTTAACACATTCTCTACAGAGACTTAAATATGACACTTTTAGTGCACATTTTTTAAAAATCATTTGCTCAGTTTAACCTATTGGGAAAAAATCATAAATATAGAGCATACAAGGTACCATAGCCTTCAATTCATTCAGTTCAAGATGTTGAATTCATACTCCAAACAATAGGGGGCAACATATCACTAGAAAGTGTCCACCCCTATCCTGAGAAACAAGTAATGCAGTCCCTTCTTCTCCCACTTCATGTCCTAAGAGTCCAGAAGAAACATTTTAAGTTCAGCATCAAACTTCATCACTTTACTCGCCAAAAGTGTCTCCAGTGGTGGAAAGCGATGGCAGTTTTAACTCTTGTTTTGCTTCTACTTATTTCACTTGTTTTGTTTTTGTCTGCTGCTGAATGTAGTTTGTTACCGGGAGCAGGCAGCGAGCTTTAGCCATCAATGCATTTCCTTTCCTTTCATTCGCTACCTGTCCTTACATTATTCAAACAGGAGCCAGACCTTCAGGATGACTGACAGGAGATTACAAAACGCCGTTGGGGCAGCAGCGTGTACTACTGTGTTATTTTATCGTCTTCTAATGTTGGACTGATTTGACTCAACACTAGAGTTACTCACCATCACCTTTTGAAATACGACATGGTATTAGGAGAGCTAAGGGTAGCTAGTTAGCATGCTAACTTCAGTAGATATCTCTGCAACACGATCTGTTACTTCTTTTCAGTATGTTGTAAGTTTGAATTATTTGGTTTAAATTAAAAGCTTACAAAATGCACATTTAAAGAAACATCTATTAAAAGGTTCTTTGCAGAACCAAGAGGTTCTTCTATGGCTTTTGTTCCAGGATTATGTCTGCCCTGTGCTACTACCCATTAGAACTGATCTGATGGTCCCTTTGCACTCTTACTTTAATGAATCTGGACCATTGTCTTACTTTAGGCTGTGCTCAAGTCATCTCAGAATTATTAGAATTACACACATCCAACTGTGAAGTCTGTTCATGCAGTGTCACTTGATTCCTTTTCCCAGTTGGAAGCACGTAATTCCCATAATTCTGAGATGACTTCAACATGGCAATAGCCTCTGGTGTACACTCATTTTCTGGTTGGCTGAGCTATCCCCTGTGACTGACTCATGGCTCTTTTTTATCCTGTAATGTCCCTTGGTCCTGTCAAGGCTCATCTTGACTTTGAAAATTTGTTCCTAGATTTTTGGACTTGTTAGTCTTTTCATCGTTTTATGATTGAAATTATAAACACTGAACTGAAGGCACATACAAAGCTACCACATGTAGAATTATGTACTAAATAGCCTAGCGTTAATCAAAATGAATAATATACTAATATTTGTTTGCCTTAACTAGAACAGAAGCAGAGGCAGTAAAACCGAGTATTTCTTAAAGGAAAGGTTATGGATTAAGGTTAAGGAACAGAAATGTCATCAAACTGTTTTGTGCACCTTGTGCACAAGATCAGACAGTCTTTTTACTTTAGTGGGGTCTAGACTGCTTGTAGAAGAATAATGCTAAAATTGGCAAATGCACACGACCGAGCATCAGATCATACAGTCATGGCCGAAAGTGTTGGCACCCCTGAAAGGGGTGAAAATTATTGCAATTACACATGTTCTGTTATACACGTTATACACATGTTTTCCTTTGTGTGTATTGGAACAACACAAAAAAACAGAGGAAAAAAAGGCATATTTGACATAATTTCACACAAAACTCCAAAAATGGGCCGGACAAAATTATTGGCACCTTTTCAAAATTGTGGGTAAATACCTTTGTTTCAAGCATGTGATGCTCGTTCAAACTCACCTGTGGCAAGTAACAAGTGTGGGCAATATAAAAATCACACCTGAAACCAGATAAAAAGGAGAGAAGTTGACTCAGTCTTTGCATTGTGTGTCTGTGTGTGCCACACTAAGCATGGAGAACAGAAAGAGGAGAAGAGAACTGTCTGAGAACCAAAATTGTGGAAAAATATCAACAATCTCAATGTTACAAGTCCATCTCCAGAGATCTTGATGTTCCTTTGTCCACGGTGCGCAACACAATCAAGAAGTTTACAACTCATGGCACTGTAGTTAATCTCCCTGGACGTGGATGGAAGAGAAAATTTGATGAAATGTTGCAGCGCAGGATAGTCGGTGGATGAGCAGCCCCAATCAAGTTCCAAAGAAATTCAAGCTGTCCTGCAGGTTCAGGGTGCATCAGTGTCAGCGCGAACTATCCGTCGACATTTGGGTTTGCGTCCTAGGTCATGGGTCTTCCAGCAGGACAATGACCCCAAGCATACTTCAGAAAGCACCCAGAAATGGATGGAAACAAAACGCTGGAGAGTTCTGAAGTGGCCAGCGATTTAAATCCCATTGAACACCTGTGGAGAGATCTTAAAATTGCTTTTGGGAGAATGCACCCTTCAAATATGAGAGACCTGGAGCAGTTTGCAAAACAAGAGTGGTCCAAAATTCCAGTTGAGAGGTATAAGAAGCTTGTTGATGGTTATAGGAAGCGATCAATTTCAGTTATTTTTTTCCAAAGGCTGTGCAACCAAATATTAAGTTGAGGGTGCCAATAATTTTGTCCGGCCCGTTTTTGGAGTTTTGCGTGAAATTATATAGTTTTTGGCTTTTTTTCTCTGTTTTTTGTGTTGTCCCAATACATACAAAGGAAATAAACATGTGTATAACATAAAATGTGTAATTGCAATAATTTCCTGGGAGATATACTGCCAGCACTTTTGGCCATGACTGTATCTGGCCTGATGCTTGGTTGTAACACTGCAGTAAAATCTGAGGAGGGGGTTGAATGTTTCAGATGGAACTGAAAGAAAATTTCAACTCATCTAGTAAACATTTCCACTGGTCTTTCCATTGTTTGAGAAGCTACTCATCAGACTGGACTCCGGATTCCACTTTGCAGCTCAGAATGCATCCATACGCAGTTATCAGAAAATGTGTTGTTTATAGTTCTATACAGAACCTTATTGAAAATGGTTCTATATAGCACCAAACAGAGTTCGGCAGCTGTTGAAAGCTCGATGTCATAACAAAGGAGCCTTTTTTGTGCAATACACAATCATATACAACACAATCCCTATCCATGAAGAATCATTTCACCATACAAAGAACCATTTCAGCTTGAAACAGTTATACATATAACACATGGTTCTACAGTATATAGTACCATAGCTTTCCTATCTCTAAGATAATTACATCCAATAAATATGAATCCACCAAAAAGGCTATGCACTCATAAGTGGCCGTAGTAAAATTAGTTTTTACCACCGTTACAAGAATCTGTTAGAACAGTTAGAAACTGAAGAGGGAAAAAACATTATCAAGTAAACTGAATAAAACCTACCAAATATGTGTGGTGCATGATAATCACCAGTTTCTAATTAAAGTAATTTAGTTCATTTGCTGCAATATTCTTTCTTTAATATTCTTGCAATTACTGTAAAAAAAAGATTGAATTTTTTATCACAATACGAACGAGTGTTAACTGCCAGGGTACTGCCTTCAATACAGCAGAATAGCTTGGCAGATAGCTAACAGGCTGACAGGTTCCTCCAATAATGTTTAGATACAGGCTGTTTAGGTCTTTGCTAGAACTTGGGTGAAGCACTAGTTATGTATCTCCATACAATATACACCAGAAAATAATTACTGTAATATAATTTCACTCAATCCTTGGTATAGTTGTTATTATTACATTGTAATAGAATAATAATAATAATAATAATAAATAAGGAATGTGTGGATTTTTTTTTTTGACCAAAATAAAATTCTGAGGTAAATGAAATTGATGTAATGAATATATTACACTACACTATATATATGATATTTTATTTCATTACTGTGTAATCTATACATTTGTATATTCTGTGTATATGCATGTGACATCACAGCTGGTGGGAGTCACTGCAGGTATGCCCAGTTGGTGGCAGAAAGACTAACTGAGCAGCAGTGAACAAACAAAAAGATGTAAAATGGGAAAGAGCTGTTGTGCAATTGAGGGTACAGATAAATTAATCAAAAACTATGAGCTATCTTTTTACCGACTGCTGAAAGATAAAGAATAGAAAAGCAAATCAATCACAAGAAGCTGAATTAAGCTTCCTATTTGCCAGCTTCATGTTCGAATTCTTCAGTTCCACATTCTCTTTTTGCACTGTTTAAGATTATAATAAAATCTGAAGCCGACTGCATGTGGATTGTTGCAGTACAACTGGAATCCAGGCACCAAAACTCAGGTTTGCAGTTGTCATTTTGTGTCAGGTTTGCTGGATCTTTCATTCATCTTTATACTCTGTGTAACTGTAATGCTTTTGTCAAATTTATTCATTTAAAACATTCATTTACAACACTGGGATCCTGCAAAAACAAGGGGGGCCTGTTAGACAGTGTTAGCTCACCAAAACAAACCCAGTTTTCCTTATGAAGGAGTTCTCTGCAAAGCATTTTAGACAATTATCTGGATAACTGTAGATTTGGAAGTTATACTTTGAATGGAGAGACCACGAGGACCACAAGAATTTATATCTTACTGTTGAGACCAAGTACCTTTGACTCTCTTCTTTCATTCCCAGTTACTCAGTTTCCCCTAATAAACACAGCCATCTTGCGGAATGTTAACCCGAATGAGGGGGCATATTCCGGCAGGCAAGTAACATCAATGCGTACCCTCTATATGGAGAAAATACTTATGGATTATACCAAAGCAATGAAATGAAGTCAAACTGGTGAAATCTGACATCCCATGAGTTGTTTCCTGAAGAATCATAACTGAGTCGAGTCTCTGGGAGCCCCTAGAACATACTGTGCCCAAAGCATTTGATAATGACAGCTGCAACAACTTGGAGCAGTGGAAGACAAAAGAGGCATGAAATAGTTCTCAATCAGCCTCGATCAAAGGCTGTGACTGTTCAGCGTACTGTAGCCCTCTAATTCTGTGTGAGTAATTCTGCTTTTGAGATGTTTACAATACTTACAAACATAGAACAGCTTGGCTCATTAAACTTAGAAGCGACTGTGAGTAATTAATGCTTCACATGCTGCTCAGAAAAGGATTACTTTCCTAGGTCTTTCTGAGGACCTTCAGTTATATGTTCACTCCGCACTGCAAATAATTGGCTTTTTATAAGTAAATCCAATGTAACGTTGCTTTTGTTCCTACACTAAGATCATTGATCACATGCTACAAGTGGTCACATGCTTCTTCCCATAGCAGAACAAAAAACGGCCCCTGTCTTCCACGTGTTCCTCCTCAGTGGTTTGGCAGTTTTTTGTTTCCTTGTAGATGGTAGACACAGGCTTTGTTCATTGTTGTTTTACATAGGGTTAAAGGATGCACCACCCACAAGCGTGCAGCAGCCAATGTGTCCTTTTGTTTTAACCTACTCTTCATTTGTGGATACCTAATCCCATTCTATTCACTGTTTAAGCACATGAGCAATAGGGAATATTGAAAGGAGGACTGAGGGAATTAATAAACACAAATGCATAAAGACACAGTCTTTGCTTCCAAAAGTCTAAAAATATGATGCCACCATCTAATCATATATGCAGATGTAGTAAACTAATGTAGTAAACTAATAATGTTATATTCAGTGTATCAGGATTGGTTGGCCTTTTCTTATTCTTATTCTAGAAATGTGGGCATCATTTTTGATTCTCAACTAAATTTCCTAATGTCTTGTACAGGTCTGTTACTTTCATTTGAGAAATATAGCTAAAATGATAATCCAGAAAGAATTATTCATGCTTTTATACTGTCATGCTTGGGTTATTTCAGTGTTTTATTTAGATGTCAAGGAGCTATGAAACGGCTCCCCCGGTCCAAAATGCAATCATGTACTAACAAGGGTGAAAAGAAGGAAGCATATTACACCAGTACTGGAAGTAGTCCCAAGGGCTAAGCGGCAGTGAAAGGCTTAAGGCACGTCTATATGCATTAGCTTTTGTGTTGGGGTGCAGCTAATTTTCTGTTTTTGTGGGTGACGACGTGCTATGCTATTTTTATTATGTTTTGGTTTATTTATATTTTCACTGTTGTAAAGCACTATGTAGTGTGCCCTGGAAAAATGCTGTGGAAATAAATGTTTATTTACTCATTGTTTCATAAGAAATCATAATGTGCAGAAAAACATTTTAAATGTACATTTTTATTTTGTCAAATGCCATACCGCACAACCGTCAAATAAAATCCTTTTATTTTGACATGCATTTATCAGTTCACCTAGTTGGGTGGGACCCCAGGAAAAACATAAGGATGTTTTTTTTTTTTTATAATAATGTTATATATTATAATATTTATAATATATATTATATTATAATATTATATAAATAATATTTATTTGAGAAACGTTGTGTATTTTGTTGAGTTCAAGGAAAACGGTTTATAGAGCTTTTCAGTAATGGTAAATAACTTGTGTAATATAAAATATACTCTTTTTAATTGTGCCTGGTTAATCAACCTGGCATTTTCTGGGTGGAAATTATAAAAGCTCAATACATTGAGATAGAATAGATTTTAAAATAAAAACAAATATTCAAGCTTTCCTTCATCAGTCTGCACTCAATACAACATAATGAGAAACAGAATTTTAGAATTTTTTGCAAATATATTATAAAAAGGAAAAACAAAAATATTGCATTGACATAAATATTCAGACCCTTTAAAAAAAAAAAAAAAAAGCAATTACAGCCTCCAGTCTTCTGAGGTATGATGCCACAGGGTTTGCACACAACCTGGGTTTTGGAAGTTCCTGCCATTCTTCTCTGCAGATCCTCTCAAGCTCTGTCAGGTTGGATGGGGACCAACAGTGGACAGCTATTTTCAGGTCTCTCCAGAGATGTTCAGTTGGGTTCAAGTCAGGGCTCTGACATTCATAGAGTTGTCCCTAAGCTGTAAGCTTAGGATCATTGTCTTGTGGGAAGGTGAAACTTTGGCCCAGTCTAAGCTCCAGAGCACTCTGGATCAGGTTTTCATTAAGAATATTTTCCGCTTTCAGCTTTCTCTGAACCCTGATCAGTCTCACTGTCCCAGCCGCTAAAAAACAACCCCACAGGAGAGGGCAAAAACCTCATTTAATTTTAAAGTAAGTCAATGGGACCAGATTTTTTTTCCAAGCACGCAGACACATTGACAGTTTACTAGACTAAACAATCACACGTCCAGTGTGATTTTACTGACTGAAAAGATGATTCACAGATTCTGTTGTGTTCTGATACATTCTATATAGCAAATATCTATTCTGACTGTAATGTGACTCAAGTATTACTCACAGACTGTCTGCAGCTTGCATTTTGGTTCCCTGTTGGCCTCGAACCCCACTGAAACAAATGCATTTGATTAGCCATGTAACATCTTCTTGACTTTATGCTCCGTTTGAACTGCTCTAGGTTAGAACAAAGTGAGTGTGGACCAGCATGAAGGCGCTCGTATCTAAATGTTTTATGGAAAGGAAGTCATGCACGGAATTACAGCACTCCACGGCTTCTATAGAGAAAGGGGGTGGGTGCAGAGGTGGCGGTGTTGAATACTCTGGTTTTAGAGATAATAAGGGCTAAGAGACGTGACAAGAAGATTGAAACTGTTCCCAATGGTGAAGATCACGAAGACGCTAAAGACCTCAAACCGATAAAGACCTCCATGGTTCATTAACTCTACCACACACCCACACATTAAGACCATCGGATCATGAAACTGGTCCCTTGTATAAAGAAATCGGTAGGGTTACTAAATCTCTAGACTAGCATGTCAATATAATGATTTCTGCTAGCACGCTATTGAAAAAGCTGAAAGCAGTTAAATATTCTATCTCTCTTGCTCTCTCTCTCTCTCTCTCTCTCTCTCTCTCTCTTTCTCTATCTGTCTCTCTTTGCAAACAGGCCTATCCTGACTGAACCTCAAGAGGTTAATTAAAAAGATGTGCCTGAGAGAAAGAATACGTTTGAAATCGGGAAAGAAATTGCTTGTCAGTCCATGTAAGTGTTTGTATGTGTGCCAGCTGTAAACAGATGAAAGCGATGATGTGAAGGAGGATGTGGAAGAGCTTGTGAGGTATGTGGGTTTTGTGGCAGATTTCACTGAAGTGGCCACCAGTGCGAGTCGCCCCCTGAACCGTCCACTTCATGTGCCCCAACACACACACACACACACATCACACAGCTAAACACTCAACACCAGCATGACTCAGAGTTGCCAGGCAACCATCTGGGTTTCAGTGGGATGTGTTTGCCAGGGCCCTGGGAGGGCTATTCAACAGTACCAGGTCTAACACTCACACCCCCCCACTTCCCCAAAACACCCCTGCAGCCCCCACCACCCCTAAGTCACCCTCACGTTCACCATGTTCTTGATTTTGTCTGAAACTTCTTCAGCTGATCATTAACACACTTCCACTGCCACATGCTGTCTACGCTACGTTCCATTCGGTGAGCTACATAAAACCCTGACGTCTTGGCTAAGAGCAGCTCCCTTGGTGAGACCATCTCTGAGAGACATGACACCATCTCCTACAACCTAAAGCAGCGAGGAAGGTTCTTTTCAGTTGCTCTTGTTACTCTGCCAAGAGCAAACCATATGCACTGAGACTGGAGGTAAAATAACAGCATGTACACGTACGATTCCTCTGTTATGTAAATGTCATGCTTTTCTACATTTTGGAAGTCAGGCCACCCCTGCGTTCTCAGTTCATTTGAGTCATAGCTTTTTAGCCATAAATACATACATGAGTAATAACTTTCCAAAACTGAATGAGCACATTGCTGTGCCTCCTTTTATTGGTCCTAAGCCTCAGTTTTCTAGGCAATACTCCTGAATCACAGCACTGGGAAAATGGAACCAACAACCCCTTTCTCTAGACAAAACATTATTTTAAAAAGCTAGTAAATATCAGATTATTGAAAACAAGTTTGCAATAAATGCGTAATCTGCAGACTGCATTTACACTTTTATTTATAACTGGGAAACATTTTTTATGTAACCAGCATTTTTTTGAACAGGATTGTTCTCACTTTAACATACAGAGATTTTTATGTTCTCAATTAACATACTTAAAAATGAAACTTAGTTAGATAGTAATGATTTTGGTTTAATGCTGAGCAGATATACCTATTTAGTTTATTACACCCTTGTCAGTTCAGTTGGAAATAATGGTAGTGGTAATCATCGGATGTGAAGCACTTTTGATGGCTTCATCAGACTCCAGTGTTGAGACAGGAGTATGTTTACCACTGTGTTACATCATGTTTCCTGTTCCTTAATAATTATTTGGGGACTCAGGACAGAAACTCATCCAGCAGGATTTTTTTTGCAATGCTTCGTTTACACAAGTCTCTAGCTGTCTGACTGTGTAGGACCTCTATGGTTGAATTTTTATAAGACACATTCTCAAAGGTAGACAGTTCTGAACATATTCAGGCATATCTAGCACCCGCACACTATGATTACACAGCCATGTTCTTGTAATCCGTGCATAATGTGGCTTGATGTTGTCATATTAAAACAAACCTGGAGGTCCCTGAAAAATACGTCATCTAGATATTGTTTACATGTTGCTCCATAATATGTTCATCATTAATGGTGTTTTTACAGAAGTGCAGTCCATTGCTAATTCCCACTGTCTTAGAGAGTGTTTCAGCCCTGAATGCTTTTTTGAATGAGGTACAAAACTGGACAGCCTATCAGAACAAAGCACATTTACCTATATCAACCCTAAAGGCACAGTGACAAAAACAGCCAGTTTAATTCTGAGGGATAAAGAGAGGTTGGAAAATAGATATGTAAAATTTATGTTACATAGAACCACACAATAACAATGTTATATATACATTAAATATTACTTATATAAGATAACATGTCAGTTATATATACAATATATACATTTAGTGCATTAGAAATGTAGGATATGGGCTTAGTAGGACCTTTTGGCTGTTTTTTTTTTATTTTGAGCTTTACTAAAATACATATCTTGTGGTAATACTGATATTCTTATTTTTACAGAAATCAGATAATTGATTATGGTATGTCCTTGGACAGACATCAAATTTTAAGACCAGATGAAAAGAGTAAACTTGGCAACACTGCACCATTTCAGTCAGATTTAAATCATTTGTGACAGAGTTTCTCTTTGGTGATGGCAGGAAGATGACGAGAGCCACAAGTGGAGTTAGGAAGGCACCTGTGCCACAAACCCCTCCTCTTGGTCCTCCCCTTCTGTTCTGCAGCAAGGCCAGTGTATTGTGTCTGACGTTCGGTCCAGGTTGCTGAGCTGTGGAGCAGGTGGTGGAAATGAAGGCAAACTCTCCTTGTCTCTCAGTTCAGGTGCGCGCGCCATCCTATAATGAAAACTGTTGATGCTGATTCAACTTTGGCTACGTGGCCACCTTTAAGAGAGAGACAGACAAGCAGCAACAACAGTGAAGAACTGAAAAATCTAGCTTTGATACGGGGTGGTGGGAGTTGGTTGGTGTTATGTGTTGTCTCGGCCTTATGTGTGTATTTTGCCTTTGTGTTCCTCCAGCACCTTTTTTACCTCCTGGGGTAACACAGGGCATGCTACAGTGATGATGAATAGATGTGAGGTACCCACTAACAACAGACTTTCAGAGCCAGTTACACTGAACATTGCTGTCTTCCACGGGTGCTAAGCTTGTGTTTTATTTGTATATGGCTGCAGATTAAACAACTGGCCGGATTTTCAGGACCATTATTAGCAAAGCCATGGGCATTATGATCTACCAAGGTTCTTACTGTGTCTCAAAGGTTCTTTCCATCAGACTAGCTACTGAGGAGATGTTTGGTTCACTCTACACTGACCATCGTTTAGTTTCAGCAGCACCTGGAGTCTCAGTGCTGGTGGCTATTCAGAATGCAGATTGGTATATGGGAATATCAAATCCTGCCCAGTGTGAACCTGGTCGCATGTCTCCTGAGTGTTTTAACAGACCCCCCAGATTCAGAGGACTAGGCGTGGTATATTAGTCTCACTGTCTTGCTTACAGTTCTCCTCACTGTCTGAAGATATCCCTGCCCAAGGAGCCTTTTCAGTCCAAACTACACATTTTTGTGCTTTCCCTTATCTAGCACATCTGATTCAACTGGTTAGCTAATTTACATGTGTGGTATGTAGAAAAAAAAGCAGAGCATAATATTGCCAGGCCTGGGTTTGGGAACTTCTCCTGTAGGGAGACCAGCAGGAATAAGTTTATGCCCAGAACTCATTCTTCCATTGAATGCTGGGACTGATGGTCTTCTAATATGTTGTTGATTACCAGCCTCCTGTGTTTCTCTACATAGGGGACAGGAGGACGAACAGGAGGAATTCCTGGAAGGAGGCAGTACAGTAAGGAGCTCTCGGAATCAGCCCACATTCACCTGGACAGGACTGCCAGGAGACAGAGGTTTCAACTATCAGGCAAGATTATCAGCTATTTCAAAATCTTCAAGAGGATAAAGTAGATGATGTACCATTTCCAACGTAGAGTTCACCTAAATGCTTTGCTGTCATTTCATTTGTTTCTTCTAAAGCTCATGGTTCCTGACTCTGAGCACACCTTCTTCCACTTGCTCAGTAGACAGCTTGGAAAAGAGGTCTTTAAGGGGTTAAGACAGATCATCGTCCCTGATGATGGGTAGGCAAGCTCTGTGCCCCTGATGTCATCCACCTGGGCCACGCTGCAGTGACTGCAGGAACTATGGTTGAAGGGGTTCTTTTAGAAGTATATGCCCTTGGGGTTGGGGGGTCAGCATTCACTTCGTGTACGTGATGTTTTTGTTGACACCATGTATTTTGCCTTCTGCTTGCGTGTAAATGCTGTATGCACTGGTGTCCACACCCGTCTGTGTCTTACATAACTAATTCTGCTGCAGCCGAGTCCTTATTGGCCCAAAGGAGATGAGAAGCTGAGGAAGACCCTGCAGTGGGAGTAGAGTAGGTGGTGTTTGGAAGCATGACACCTTCACTTGGACTCCCACTATAAAGGGTCTGGCTTCTGCGAAGGCCTGGGGCAAATTAGGGAGCTGCATTGGGAATTAGAACCAATGCTGCACTGGTTGAAAGTGAGGCTTATCCTCCCACTTCCAGTTCCTTGCCAGCCTGACTCATCTGTAGCCCTCTTGCCTCCCTCTGTGTCTCTCCTGCTGCCATGGCAGGAACTGCCAGGCTGTCATCCGGTTCCAGCAGGGGAAGGAGCAAAGTGCCAGCTGCACAGCTCTAGCCGTGTTCCACCGGAGCTAGCACTACAGTTTCTTGTCTCTGAATTGTGTTCCCCCTCCCTGACAGGTATCCTACCTGCATAGTGAGTTGTTTGGTCATTCACTGGCCAACAGCCAAGGAGAGGTCTGCAACTGGGGTTAATTTTGGTGTGGGGTGTTTTGAAGGTGCAAGAGATAAAAGTACCACCTGTAAAACTACCACCTCCCGTTAACATTGCTTTTAAGTTCATATTATAATGTAAATATCATGGAAGTTAATATTATAAAGGTAATGATATTTCAGTAATGTTAATTTGTCCAATCTATAAGCAATAGCATAATTCCATTTTGAGATGTACATAACCAGTCTTCTTGGATTTATTAAGTGTTAATTACATCATGAGGTAGGACATGAGTACATAGGGACAAGTTAAATCTCTTTATTGGACATAAGCCACAACAAACACTAAATTAAGTCCAAACTACAAAAGCACAACCAAATAGATGCAAGAGCAGATAAAGAGGCAAAGAAACATGAGGGCTGCAATCTAAAAATAGATGATACTTCAAGGGTTCTTTAGTAAAGACATTGGGACTCATTGACCAACCATTCTTAGAAAGAATTCCTTCTTAAAACCCACTTACCCAGTTTTCACAAAGAGTCTGGCATTCACAAATGTTTTCATGACAACAGAAAAACATTTTTTGCTGCTTTATAGAACCATTTTCAAAATAGATTTCGATACAGAACTATATACATCACCGCCTCCAACAAACCAAAGAATCATTTCACCATACAGAGAACCATTTAAGCATAACATGTTTTTAAACCATTGTCTTTACTAAAGAACTCCCCCTGAAGTGTACCAAGGACAAGACTTGAAAAAGAAAACCTGAGAAAGGAGGGCTAACAAACAAAGCAGAGGTGAAAACACTAATGAGTAAGGAGAAGCCTTGTCAAGCTTGTCTGATGTTTTAGAAATTCCGATTCCTATTTTTTTCAAAGACATGAGTGAATATCTTCAGTGTTGATTGGTCAGCAGTGGATGGCGTGTGGTGCTTTTTTTGTGCTCACTGTTTAAGTTAAGATATAAAAAGGCAAGATGTGCTGGGCCAGTTATAAAGCGACAAATGCGACGACAGTGTTGAAACATTTATTGTGGGTCTGTGTTGAGAAAGTGAGTGCATTGCTCTGTATAAAACATATGAATTTTGACATTTACAAACAATTTCGCACAAAAGCTTCATAGGAACACATTCATTTTGGACTCGCTCTGGAGCTCCCTCTAGTGTCTGGCAAACTTAGAAAACACTTGTGAATGGCAATCATCCCAATCAGAAATACTCTGGTTTAGAAAATCAAGTATCTCCAACTTTGCAGAAGAAGGTAAAAATGCTTTTTTTCTTTCAATGGGAGTCCCAATATAGAGATAATTTATTTCATGCAGCTTGGAAGCATTTCTATTCTATTCATCAATATATTTTTCACACAATATAAAAGGCTGTTGACATGTTCACATGATACAAAACAGCAAAACATCAACAGAAAATGGAGATAGTTGTTTTTGGATAAAAATGATATGTGAATAAATTATATCTTTTAGTTTTAAATGTATACTTTCATGGATACAAGGCAACAGAACTAGAGGACCACCATTCATCACCATTCTGTGACTTTGTGTACTCTTGAAAAATAGAGAGAAAATGAGAAATTATATGTGCATATCCAAAAAATAAAAAGAAACTAACAGGTGTTTTTTCAAAGTTTTCCCCATCTCAAATAGTACGTCATGCCTCTGTAGAGTGGTGTTGTACGTTGGCATCGATCCTCGCTCAGTGTAGGAGAGTTTTAGTCCACACTAACTCCACACTAATTACTTTGAGATAAGCCTCAATATGATGAGCCACCCAAATGCACACTCAGGCACAGTGCATAGGCCAAATCTTGAGCCAATCTTAAATCTGGCCACAGCAGTGCTAGACCTATGGATTGCTGGCTGTTTGGAAGTGACAAAATGGATCAAAACCTCATATGTCCAAAATGGTAACTTTTTATTTATACCAAGCACTTTTGGAGCTTTTCTATTGGTCTGTTCATTCTAGAAGTTTGACACTTGTAAAGACCAGCACTTCTTTTTCTCCAGAATTTGTCAAAAACGAAAAACAAAACTGGATATATGAGGGTGAAGTGATCTGCTCGTAGCCTACTGGTTATGTGGAGTAACTAAACCCAGAAATATCAGAGTGCTAAACACAACACCCCAACTATTAAACCATTCTTTATCCCTATTTCTACATTCAGACTTCACCTGCTTTCTTCATCACACAAACACTTTCTTCCTGGCCTGTTTTGAAAGGGCTGCGGCTGTGTGACAGATGTTGCTGTAGTGGTATAATTGATGACAGGAGTTTTTACTTTGTTAGCAGAGAAGCTCTTCACTGCTTGTCTGAATTATTATCTTACTTAATTAAAAGTAAAAGGAATAAACAATTAATGACCACATGCTCCCTCCCTCCTTCGAGAGAGAGAGAGAGAGAGAGAAAGAGAGAGAGAGAGAGAGAGAGAGAAAGAGGGAGAGAGAGAGAGAGAGAGAGAG
>CM067482.1:20966516-20977045 GCA_034552555.1 Semaprochilodus insignis
GAGAGAGAGAGAGAGAGAGAGAGAGAGAGAGAGAGAGAGAGAGAAACTCTTCATTAGTTTTAATAGCCTAGGCTATGGGGTCTTTTGTCTTTATAGAGTTCTTGCCATTTCGCTATAATTACACAGTCCCAAATGGCTAAGGTAGCTATAGTGATTATCACCTGCTGTTTAATGAGGAAAAGACTGAGGTGTGGAACACGGAGAGCAGGACTCTAACACTCTAAAGGTTACGTTTTCAGCTTGTACACTTATCGCATCAGACTGCGTACTGTATCCCGGTGTCACATATTCAGTCTGGCAACAATACAAACTCACACACCACCACAGTAAATGGCATATACACAAACGCTGAGCAGTAATTATCATCCACAGCAGAGGGTGACCAGCTGACCACGAACTGACAGCAATGAGTTTGGAACATTTAGTAATTAAAGAGTTCGTTTGGCATGTCCATTTCACTGTTTTGACATGTATAATTTCAACTTGATGGATTTTTAATGTAAATGATTGTGAACCTGGTAATCGCTTGTGTTGTTGACTAGGTGTGAGTTGCTAAGCAACAGATTGGTCAGTTTGCAGGTAAGTCCACAGGTGGACCTTTAGGACTCCAGTCAGAAAGACGGATCAAATGATAGCAGCACAACACACGCACTGGCATAACATGAAGACTAAAATAACAATAGAACATCTTTCAACATTTTAGCAACTACAAACGCTGCTCACCCCATTCACACTGTTCTAGAATTCTTTTACTCCATATACACTGTTTTAGAATGTTTTTGACTTCATAGTTCTAGATTGTTTTATTCCTTTCATACTGTTTCAGAATGTTCTCCCCATTTCTGGCTGTTCCCCAACTCACTGTTCATTCCATTCACATTGTTCTAGAATGTACTTCATTTACAATTATAGAATATTCTCAGTCCATTCATACTGCTCAATGTTTATTCTCCATGAATGTTCTACCATTCTCACTGTTCTAGAACTCCAACACTTCACTGTTCTACAATGTTCTCATTCCCTTCACACAGTCCTAGAACGTTTTAGAGCTCCTCATTTCCACTATTCTAAATATTCTCTTTAATTCCCAGTTCTATAATGTTCTCCCCATTGTCATCATAGTCCTATGATGTTCTACTCCACTCACACTGCTCTGCAATGTTCTCCCTCTTTCACATAATCCTGTCAGTTTTGATTCTAGAACAACTGACTTAAAACACCAGCATTACACTGCTAAAGTTTGGTGGAGAAGGTTGATTCACTGTGGCAAGAACTGATAAACCCAATGAGCTTGTGTTACACAGTGAAAGATTTTAGAACAATGTAAATGAGAAGAACAGTCAGAAAGGGGGTGTTCAGTCTAGATCAGTGTGAAGGGGATGAGAACCTTCTAGAACATTCTTAAGGAAGAGAACGTTTTAGAACAGTGTGAGAATATTCTAGAACACACTGAACAGAGTAGAACAGGGTATGAGAGGAGTGAGAGGAGTTTAGAATAGTGTCAATGGGGAAGAATGTTTTAGAACAGTGTGAACAGAGTGAGAAGTGTATAGAACCATCTCAGTGTTAGGGTTTGTTGGTGTCTGTTAGAGAACGTTGATGTTTCCTGGGTTTAATAGAGAAGGCAAACAAAACTGGCATATAAACATGAATATGGCAGATTAAAAGATTCATCCGGATCTTGATAATCTCATTTTTACAGCTACCTGTCAAACCTCAGAAAGGTGGGAGGCAGCGTGGTTGAAGATGCAAGTTTTTGGATTCCCTCCAACAAACCAATTTGCCGCACGCAAGTAAGTCTATTATAGATAAGATTTTGTATGAAAGCAGACATTCGCGTTTCTCGAGCAGACTGTCTGGAGCTGCAATCGCACGTGCGTCAGTACGTGCGCCAAGCCTGAGAGAAAGAGGCAGAGATGAGCTTTTCAGGTGGTTATGGGTCCGTGCTCCATAAACATGCATGCCTCTTTGTTGGTGGCTGAAGTGGCCGCATTGTAGTGAAAATGACTGCTCTAAGAAATGGCAGGTTACATGAATTTATACAATAAACAGACTCGACTTGCTGCTGCAGCTGATAACAGACACAATACAGATACACACTCTCAGCTTTATATGTCAACCTGTTTGCAAAAAGAATTCTCAGAGCCACATTCATCACTGAGCGCTTCATCACTGTTATTTCAGCCTAGTGTGTGTTCGCTTCCAGGCTTCTTTAATCTAACAACACCCACTGCAATCTTCCTCTGTGGAATAACAACTTTCTGCTTCTGTGCCCTAATTTCAGCCTCAACCCTCACTTTAAAGCTGTCCCCAGCACACGCTGACACACACACAGATCAGTCACACATACTGACCATAAAGACTACTGACCAAACAAAATTCAAGCAAGAATAAAAAAACATAAGTAAGACTATTTGGACCCAGTTTTCTGAAGTCATCTTACACTCTAAGAAATGAAATTGCTCTGCTGTTGGTTTAATCAGTATTTGTTTGTTTTCTTAAGAAATGTATGTAAGTCAGTGAAACTGATTGTTGTTTCAAATTGAAATTGAGTGAATTGTCAGGTTTAGTTCATAAGTGTTTGTTTGGTCAGTGTGATCTTGTTGAGTAAAACTCAACATCTTCCTCACTGGCCTCTGGAATCATCTATTTGCATATTGTTTTACTTTTTAACTTACCATCTTTGTGCTGTTTTTCTCCTGGCCTGCCTTCCATCATGTGTGTGTCTTTCTTATATTCCACTTTTAACTGCCTACGGCCACATTGTTGTTGGCTGTAAGTGCAAGTTACCATGCACCCTACTGCTGAGTGTAATTCTTTGACAACTCAGTGACACAGTAGTAACACAAAATTATGTATACCTAATTTAAACTTTTTCTGCTTTGATTAGTAGAACAAAACCACATTAAGCTGAATATGAGGAAAAACATACAAATGATCAGTCCAGTATTTTAAAACTTATGTGTTCTATGTACACTCATCGTCAAAAGAATAGCTGCACCCAGAAGGAAGTGTTGGAAGGAACACCATTGGGAAGGAAGATAAAGGTTACCAGGAATACAAGATACATTTAGACTGATAAGGGCAATATTTATTAAGCTACAAATACAGAAGTAGTGTCTCAGTATGGCATCAGGCCACCATGCCTGCTAAAGCAACATGCCAAACATCTCAGCGTGGAGTTACAGCTTGAATATTCTCAAGCCGTTCCTGCAGATTTTGTGGTAGGGGTGGCGGTGGAGTGACACCAGGCCTTCTGCACATCAAACAGTCTATCTTGGCGCTGACCACGGTGCCTCCACACACAGATTTGTTGGTCGTCTCCACCAAGACCCATTCTGAGTCACGACACCATTGCAGTCTTTGCTCATATTTGTCAATCACGTACAGCACTAAGGCCCTTTCTTGCGTCACATGGAAACCTAGTCATTCACATGTCTCACCATGACCTATATACCCACCAAGTTTCATTACTGTCGGTTTATTCCTTCTGGTTGCAACTATTCTTTTGAAAATGAGTGTATTTTTTTTTTTTTAAAGATTGTCTTAAAAGTTGCTTAACATAGCTGCATGGATCATGTATATTTAAATCCAGCATTTCATTTTTGGGTGATACAAAACAACCTGACCAGTAAATTAGAGACAACTTAAATCACTTTAGTGTGACCTCAATTTGTTAAGTATGTTTTACTCTGCCAACCTTAAAAGCTACTTAACACAGTTGCAAGGGACTGGTCTACATAACACATTTTGAAATAAATCCAACTTTTCACTTTTTTTTTAGTTTAATTATTAAGATCATCTTAAGTAGTGGGGAGAGTGGTCAGCGTGGTGCTCACTCACCTCCTAGTAAAAGTCACATGAATTTGTGGTTTTTGCGCACTTCTCATGTTAAAAATGTATCACATGTAAAAAAGACGTATGATCCTTTATGAATACATTCTCATATGTGATAAAAGAACACATGTGGTTCTTACACACTTTACATGTGAAACATGTGTGACTTCTTTTGGAGGCTCCACCAATTAAGAATCATCTTTATGCTCAGATGCTTCAGGGAAGCCCAGCGCTGGTAGTTCTGCAGGATGGTGTGGTATTCTGAGTGGAAAGGGAGTTGAGATTTAGGAGGTTTCAGGCAACAACATCTCTGAGCCACTGCGATGAGTCTACATCTAAGAAACATAAAAACATGTCCCTGGTTAACCCCTAGAGGCTGCAGTCAGCAGTGGTAACGGTAATGATGGCGTTATTGGGTATGTATTAGGCAGTGCTTATTCACTGCTTACTTACCTTGGTGTGTGTATTGGTCAGCATTGTCAGTGAATAAAAGACACAAGGAGATATCGCTGATGTTCTCAACATAATCATCATCATCATTATCATCACCATCATCTGAACCGCTTATCCTCCTGGGTAATGTATTTTCTTATTAAGTTTATAGTCCCCATTTGTTTCTTAGTCATTTTGGGTTTTCGTATGTATTCATGTGTATTCCTGCCTGCCTTTGATAAAGATATTTTGATTAAAGGACATTTGCGCTTGTATCCAGGCTCCTCGTTTGCCTTGACAGCCCCAATGTCACACTTGTCTTATTCAGTAAAGTACTGTTTATTAATATTCTAGTCATTTTTAAACAGAAAGCGATCTTGCTTATTTATTTATTTATTTATTTAGCATGATAAACACAGGATAAATGGGTCAGAATCAAGATTTTGTGAAATATTTTACTTTTAATCAGAGCAAACAGTGAACAATCATACTGATAAATACTTTTTGTGCTGTTTGGTGATGATGTGGTGAAGACTTGTGGCTTTACAACCTTTTTAAACTGTTTCACTTCCAGTAATTTTAGTGCTGCTCGCTGTTGGTATCTGTTCAGTAAATGTGCCTGAAGACCTGGACTCCATTTCCCCAAAGCATCACTGAGCAGCTACCCAGCTAGCAGGGAATGTTCCCAGAATTTAAAAGTTCTAATAAAGTTTTAAAGAAAAAGTTTTGATCTGATGCTCAAAGAAAATTTTAAAAATGTTTATAATTTGAAATAATGTTCCTGTAAGGTTAGATGTTAACTGAGACATAACTGCAACATTTAGAGGATATTTTGAGGACGTCACAGATTATGTCACAGATTATGTTACATGATAACAAAAGAAGAATTAATTCTCAGCTCAACATGCAGAAAATGTTTTATGGATGTTACTGAGACCTGAGATGACAGAATGTTTTTAGAGAACATTCTCTTACCTATAAAAAGAACATTCTGCAAACCAAAAGAAAACTTCCCGCTGAAAACATTAATAAAACATTGCACTGCATATTCTCAGAACATTTTAGAACAAAATATTTCTAGCTGGGTACAACGGTAATGGTGTAGAGAGAGTGTTACTCTCTCTGTCTGATACTCTCTCTTTCTTTTAACTATGTTGGTTTTTCAGCAGCGCACTTGGGAAATGCACCCCTGATTTGGGAGAAGCTTTATGAATTTGAGGGGGAACTGAATTGCATGTAACATTGGCAGCATGTGAGAAGTGCCAGCATGCAAGTAAAAGTCACAGTACACTGAAGAGTAAAATGTGTACGGGCACATTTTGAGTACTGGAATTAGGAGTGACCTATAAGCCATCAGCATTTTATTGAAAAATACTAAAATTAATTGAGTATTTAAGGCCATCGGGAACATCCACGTTTTTGGGTAACACTTTACATTAAGTATTGATTATCTAACATGAAATAATGCGTTAGTTAACACGAAGTAATACATTAACAATAGTTGACATGTAAACAAGTAGCTGTTATGTGTATGTTATATTACTTAAGTATTGTAGACAATGTTAATGTGTTACTTCATGCTAGTTAGTCAATGCTTAATATAAATTGTTACCCATTTTTGTCATGTTGTTATATTTTGACATTAAAATGAACCAAAAAGTTGAACATGTTGTTGATGGATCTGGTGTCTTTCTTCTGGCACTGCCACAATTTTCATTTTATCAATCTGCCACACTCACATACACACACACACAGAGCGTGTGGGAGAGTGAGAATGTGTGGGGGAGAGGTGTGTCAGGTTGTGTTAGCAGGTTAGCAGGTGTTTGAGGCCAGCAAAGAGATCGTGAGTGTCGTGAGGATGCCTGGCCTGAGGGCTGTGCGTGTGCTTGCGTGACGCAAAAGATGTTCAGTCTGTCAAAACACAGTGTGTTTTCCCGGACAAGTACGAACAGAACATGTGGCAAACAGAGTAAATGGAGACGCTGTATGTATGTGCACAAGGTCTGGGCACCACTCCAATTATCGTGCAATTATGCAAAGTCACTGTAAATTAAACACAAGTATGCTTTATCACTTTTCCAGTCCTCACAATCACGTTCTCTCTTCATTTTCAGTGAGGCTGAACGGAGGTGATCTTACCCTTCAGTCTATGGCGTGCATAAATAATTCAGGTTAGAAGGATATACACTGTTTGTTCTTCACTTTATTCACCATAGAGATGTTTGTTTAGAATCTAAGGCAGGAGCACACCGGATTCTACTTGTTTTATCAATTGGTCGGTCTTCAATCAACTGATCATGTGTGCTCCTGCTTTGTTGGACTGAAAACTTCCACACTGGCTCTTTGTGGATAAGGCTGGACATTCCTGAGAGAGTGGAATGGCAACCCATAGATGAATATGGACATTTGCACACTGGTGATTCTAGAGTGTGTTAGGGCTCCAAGTAAAAATTCATAGGGGGCCTCCAACCAGTGTTCATCGCCATTATCTTATACATCAGAAACATTTTCACATTACAACATTAAAAAAACATAAAAATATAAATATGCCCTCGGGAGCCCCCCATAGGCCTGGAGCCCTAAGCAGTTGCTTGCATTGCCTGGTGGCAAGCTTAGCCTCTGCATTTCCTTATATGTTCAATCAGGCATTAAGAAGAGAGGAGAGGAAAAACAGTTCTCAAAAGCCAATCAAATCAATCAAACAATCAACTAATCAATCAATCAATCAATAATAAAATATGATTGGTAAATGAAAAAATGATAATATCATAATGCTTATTCTAAGTCCTTGGATTGCCATGAATATCGTTTTTGTGTTTTTGTTTGTTTTTGTATTATTAAATGCTTCATTATTTTCTCTCACAGTTCCAAACTTGCATTAGTTGTTATTAATGCCTTTGCAGGTGGAGCATGGGTAGGTCTATTATTATGCTAGGTCTATATAATTAGAATTCCACTAATTAAAAAAAGGCATTCTGTGCATTTTAGTTGTTGTGATGTAATCTTTTAGTCATCCAGAGTGGCTTAATGTGGAACGATTCATTATAGAAAGACTTTCTGGTGATCTCTTTACACTGGTAACCAGGGAAGGCAAGGATACATACATACATACATACATACATACATACATACATACATACATATACAAATTATCAGTGAAGTGAATCTACTATCTATCTTTTGAGTTTTTTATGTAATATTGTTGAGGGTAAATTAAATATATTTTTATATGCTGGTGGCACTGGCATTGCTGCCTCACAGCAAAAAGCCCTTGGGTGAGTTGTTCCTAGGTGTAAGTGAATGTGTCTGCCCTGTGATAGACTGCCCGCCTTTCCAGGCCCCACTTCCGCCCACCGAGTGCTGGGATAGGCTCCAGCACTCCCTGCGACCTAGAAATGGTTCAGAAGATCAATGAATTAATGCATATAGAAAACCTACATATTACTTATGTCTGGTTCCTATCATCACCACCATGAGCAATTATGGCTCAGTAAGTTTGTCTAGAATGGAGCATTTCATATCAAACCCATTCTGAATTACTTTGTTTACTTGTTTTCCTCTAACTCAGCCGTAGATGTGAATGTCCCTTTTAAAAGCAAGCTTTCTCAATCATTTCTCCAGTTTCAATCACTGTTTGGGTAAATGACCTGTGATTTTGCCTCTATGAAGTGCCCATCATAGACCGCTAGTTCTTCACTTTCTATACAAACAGAACACAGAAGGTCACTGATAGTGAAGCTGGAATACAGTAATATCATACTATCACTACAATGAATCTGCCATGAATTGTTGAGAGACGTCTGCCCACTGAAATAGAATCTCAATACATCACATTATTACAGGACCCAGAGTGACGTCAACTTTCTTCTTTCCATCAGACCTCCATGAGGACAAATGAACAGCAGCACTAAGCAGATTGAAATGGAAAGAGAAAATAAATGAAAGAGTAATTGAGGGGAAAAAAAGAGAGTATATGAATGAAGATTAAGACAATGACAAGGATGAAGAGGGACAGCAAAGATCCTGCAAAGATATCTGACACACAGTGGAAGCAAATGAGCTGTACACCTCAGTGAGAGCTGGAATATTACAATTATTGATTAATACTGACATTTTGCTTGATCATTCAGCTAACACGCGTGCACATACAGACGAACTCTCACAATAATCAGGAGCCTGCTTGATTGTAAATTGCCACCGTGTGTCAGTCAAGCAGAGACTGAAGATGTGTGTATATGTGGGTGTGCTGTTGTCAGGGCCTTTGACGAGATCAGATGCCAAAAATCAAAAGGTTCATGCAAAGTTTCTGATCATCAAGTTTTAACAGTGCTATTTTTGCAGAGTACTGTTTCTCTTTCCTACAGACATAACAAGTCAAATTAATGAAGGCAACAATTTTAGGTCCATATGTTTGCTGAACAGTACATTATGAAGGCAGTTACACAATAACACAATTACTTCTGACAGGAAGAGACCCAAATTTCTGCACAGGACCATCTGTTCATTCTGATATAGTGTATCGATCTTTGTCTTTGATGCAGGTTTCTGTAGAGCTACGTTCCAAACAATCTACAAAACTCCCATGTCCCCATGTTGCAGTTTTGTGCATTCTTAAACCCGTTCAATCATCTGATAATAGACGACTCCATGTAATTCTGTGTCTTTATGTGAAAGTGCTAAAGCGGCAATTAAAACGTCATTTCTTGAGAAAGACTTTTGTTGAGGTCTTGTGATGAGTGGCTTATAAGCCTCAGGTTTTATACAGAAATGACAGCTGGGACAAAAGAGGAGAATAACACCCATTTGTCTCTTTCTCTCACTGTGTCTGTACCATTTTCTCCATACTGTCTCCTCTTTTTCTAAGGATACTTAACACAGGGAGTGCCTCAACTTAAAACTTGCTCACTGTACCTCTCTGTGTCAAGTTAAATGTCTCTGCTGTATTTTCATATGACATTCTCACAATTTCCAATGATCATGCAAACAAACTGTTACTCCAGATCATTTTTTGCTCCAAATATGGTCCAGAATAATAAAAAATGTACAGTCATCTCTTTGAATGTCATAAACAAGGCATCGTAAACATCATAGACTATTCTTACAGTCTAGAAGTGGAACTTAATGCATAACCTTCCAATCCCTGATATATTTCTGAGTGAAACATAGTTTTCAGGGAGCTGGGGAATGGGAGAGTGAAGTGGTGCCTCCCTATTCATCCTGCTCCCACCTGTTTCGGCCCACTCCCGCCAACATATTTTGAAATAAATTTCTCCTGAAATAATCACAACTGAAAATGACTGCTATATGTAAACAAACTGTAGTATGTTGGCTTTTCTTTGGAACACTTTCCACAGCCGAGACTGACTGACAGTCTAAAGGTTCCGTTATTTCCTTAGCACAGTAAAGCAATTCATGTATTCTATGTATTCTGTTTAGAATTTATTACTTTTTTATTTATTATTTAGCTGTTTTTCCCTCATGTAATGTATGCATGCTAATTATTGCATGATTATTATCACTTTATATCGAATTTTTAGTAATTTGCATGATTTATCTACATGTATGCACTGAAATTTAGTCCTGTGCTGCAGGATATGGTAATAGTCATTCATAAATGCATACCTCTAGAGCCTCTGTGAGCCCCAGTGACTCTACTCAGACTCAGGCCAAACCCTGTGTTGATGGCTTGACCATTCTTAAGAATGGAGGTGTACTGCTGTCTCAGACATTCAGTTAGTGCCCGCAGCTAGTTCTCCTCTGTTTCTGTGCTGAATAAAGAGTTTTTGCCTAAAGCATAATACTTTCCATGTCTTCTTTGCGAAGATACCATGTTATGTTATTTGTTGGTATTATTTTTACTCACCTGATGGTGCACATTTATATAATTAAATTCAGAAAATGTTTTAGAGAAAGACAAAAAAAAATTACAAGAATTACAAGAATTACAAGTAATTAAAGAATAGACCTCCCATGCAAAATCTAGAAGCCCACCAAAATAAGACCATTATAATCGGATAAACACCTCTGGGAGAAAATTGAGCGCCATTCTTGCTTCAGATCTGGAAAAATCTACTGGTGTTTCTGTCCATCCTCCACTGTTAGGAGTGGGCCTGTACCCGACTCAGAATTTTGTCAGTCGAATCGGATTCGCCTGTCCTGGCCGATGATTCGACTATTCGTTCATGTTTTTTCTCCATATACATTATCTAGTAATCAGTAAATCAATTGGCATATGTTTCAGATCTGATGTCCTCCTCATT
>CM067482.1:20985959-21014140 GCA_034552555.1 Semaprochilodus insignis
AAGTCATCTTCAACTTCAACTTAAAAATAACTTAGAAGCTTCTGGCGTTCTCAGAACAATGGACTGACAACCTCAGGTACGAGACCTCAATGTAGCTGAATGCGTTTTCAGGTGTGGAAATATATCCTCACTGATTTCTTGAACAGATCAAAGTTACTTGTTGAGACTAATACACTATATGTTTTCTGCTTTTACTTAACAGCTGTTGTGACTGGAAATTAGATTAAAGGGTGTCAACTGACTTTTGCACAGTTATGTACACAAGACCTGTGACCAATTTGTGACTTGTGTTATTTTGCATATAGAGTGTGCACATGGTATCAGAGCTGGGAAAAGTCAGCGATTCAGTGATTGCGCCCATTGAGCATGAGCATTAGCGTTCAATGTGAAGGCATTGTTGTGCGATTGACTGTACAAACAGATTCAGCAAGAATTCAGTGCTACATGTTTACAGACTGATGAAAGCTAAAGAAAAAAAAGCTAATGGCTGATGTTGAGACTGATGTCAGCTTCTTATTTGCCAGCTTCTTGTTCAAATTTCCTAGTTCCACCTTAAGTGGTGTAGCAGGTATGATAATTCATGAGGTACCAGAATGCAACTTTTGCCAGAAAGACTCAAAAAGGCAAAAGTGATAGAAAATGATATTTTACTTTTCGACAAGGTGTACAGTTTGAAGAATAACAATTCTTAAGGAATGAAGAGTCTTTACCATAAGCTCTGTCCTGCGCTCAGGTCTGGAAGTGTTTGGACCTTTGCAGATCCTGTTGGAAGGCAGAGGCAGGGCTTACTCCCTGGACCACAGGACCAGGACCAAACTGGTGGTGGTGGTGGGGGGGGCGGGTAGGAGAACGTCGAAATGTCACCACCTGAAAGTGGCAGAACAGGAACTTAAATTGAATCCTTTTAAGGCCAGGTGGCAGACTGTGATTGGCCAGAGTAATGAATCCTGACCTGTCAGGAATGCTGGATTTTGTAGTCATCAATTCAATATTGCATATATATATATATATATATATATATATATATATATATATATATATATATATATGTATATGACTTTATGCTTTAGAAACATTTATGCTTTAGAAAGGTCTGATGGTTGAACAGTGTTCATCGAAACAAACCCAGTTTGTCCTACAAGAGGGGAACGTAACCCAGCAAATCAGATAAATTAGAGATGTAGAACTTATACCTGGAATGGAGAAACATTAAAAATCGCAACGAGCACAAGAAGTTATATTTCACAGTCAAGCTTCCTTCCCTGTTTCACCGTTTTCCCTTATAAAATGTATCCATGTTGTGCACTTCTTTGTCACTCAGTCCAAGTGAGGGCGCATATTCCTAAAGCCAGTGCATGGTCTCCATATTGTGGTGTTGACACAGGCCAAGAACACATGGGAAACACTGCTGTTTTAATGACAAATGTTCTTTAATTGAACAGCGGCCAGAAAGAACCACCTCTCAATGGTAGCTGACACAGCTGGGCAGCAGGCAGGTCACTGCTAGACGTTCACCCACACTACTACTCCCAGCGCCCAACACAAAACAACATATACACACACATACACACACACCATGACTAAAAACCAAACAACATTAACAACAAATGGTTTTTTCACAGTGTGTGTAATGCTTCCTGAGAGCCTCTTTGTGTGGCTGCTTCGCATGACTGTGCCTCCTGTGCTCCTAGCAGCACAGCTAGTGGTGGGAGGCCACAATTTTTTCCTATTCCAAGCAGGGCTGAACCAACATATCTCACTTTATAGTAATGAGGGCTGATTTTGCTGTAGGAGAAACACAGTCTGTCCAATAAGAGGTTTTATGAGTGGATTCAAAATCTAGTGAGAATGGTAGTGCATCTAAGAAAGGATTATTTTTCCCACCCTCAGTGCTGATGTGGATGTGTCTGTATGTCATGTGTCAAGTGTTGTGTGTGTTTTTCAATACTAACGTGTGTGTGTATGTGTGCCCCTACATAATATGATTCCTGGCTCCACACAGAGAGGGAACAGCTTTAATGGAATTGGAGAGAAGGTTACGGTTCATTGAGCTCGCGCTAGGACATGATTTAGTAGACAGCGACCCCTTTGCCTTCGTCTTGACCCCTTCTCCTTTCCTGCCTTCACTGACTCTCTTCATATAATTAGTCATGAAGCGGGTCATTATACAGTAGCTCTTCGCGCTCGTGTGCGTCATTGCGCGTCCCCGGCGCGCGGAGGGGAACCTCGCGCATCTCTTTTAAAGACTGGAGGGGGAATTTCTTGAGTAACTTGGCGCTCTTCAGAAAGAAGCTCGAGAAGCTCAATAAAGTCTGCGGTGATCGAGGCTAGTGGAGTGCAGACGGGGACTGCGCAACCCCTCCTCCATCTCCATCTCTCTCTCTATCTCTATCTCTTTCTCTCTTTTTCACCCTCATCTTCTCTCTCTCTCTCTCTCTCTCTCTCTCTCCCTCCCTGTCTTTCTCTCTCTCCCCCTCTCAGGGGAGTTTTAGCCAGACTTGTGGCTCCAGTTTAGCGCGAGACTTCAGCAACATCACACGGCGCTGGGACTGAAGCGGACCCCCAACACGCAGAGAGCGAGGATGAAGGTCAGTGACTGCACCTCTCCAAACGGCCACTCGAGTCGTTTAAGGCTGTTTTCCATATATCCACTTGTTCCTCCTTCCTTCCTTTCTTCTCCTCATTCACATTTCTATGTATCATAATTTCCAGAGGTATAGAATCTGTTACGTCAGTTTCATCTTTAGTTTTCGTCGTTTTGAGTATTTAAATTCTGTATTATGTAATTACGCCACTTTTCCATTGTGTGAAGTCCAGCGGCGCTTCTGCGTAGTATTGAAATCTAGTACAGTTAATACAGATGCCTGTAACACTGTTCTGCGCCCCCTCTTTTCCTCTTCTAGCCGACGCTGGTGCTGGTGAACTCCAGGTGGTCGTTGCTGGTGCTGCTGCTGGTCGCGTGGCTTGCGCTCTCGGTGCGCGCGGACTGTGGCGCGGAGTGCGCACGCTGCGCCGGGCGCCTGCGGCTGCAGCCAACGCGCATCAGCTCCATAGTAAGTGCGCTGGCACACACAATACACACTGCATGCTGTTTCGGTGCGCAAGCCCACCCACACATAACAAACACACAAGAGCGCTGCGTAAAACCGTCACGCTCTGAGCCACATAGCGCCAGAAGCCGCGCGCGCTGCTCCGGCAGCTTGTAGCCATGACGAAAGCGCTCCTGTTGAAGGTTATTGCTTATGATAACCGTCCACACTCTTATAGACTCTTATAATACAGCTGCCTCTCTGATAACCCAATACTCAGCGCTGTAGCTGGCTGGTAGAAGTAAGTCAAAGCGACTGGATGTGCGCCCTGACTGACAACTACTGGACAGTTCAACGACCTGAAGCTTTAGGACGCCCAGAGCTTGTTCTTTTATGCGCAGTAGAAAGCAATGAATGTGTGCATTCATTTCCACGTGCATAAAACACCAAAGGACACTGAACTGAAAGACAAAACTGTGTTAATGTCATATATTTTATTCATGTGGAAATATTGAACATATTTCTATCAAGCAAATTGAATGCATCACTCTGTTTGGTGTAGAAAGACCCACTAAGGCCAGCTGCTCATCCTCCTTCTACTTTAGTTAAGTAAATAAAAACAGCAAAAATAACAAGTTGATTATTATGTAATAACAAAACAGGCAATAATAAAAATACAATAATTAAAAAACAAAAATAACAATAATAAAAAGAGGAAGATGTAGGTGAGGAATTTTTTGGAATTATATTTAATTCTTTAAATACTTTATTTAGTATTTCTATTAAAAACTTTTTATTAGTCAACAACTTGACAGATTAGATGATTCACAGGTTTGTATATTGATATTGACCACATTTTGTAACAGAATCAAACTTGCATTACTGATAAATAGATTGAGTGACATTTCCTAACCACTGCATGGTGCCTTAATCCATACTGGTGTATTGATCAAAGCTGCCCTAAAATCATCACAGAAGCAAGAGGGGGCAGTGGGTGGGATGTGGAGGTGGGTAGAGTGAGTAAAAGAGAGAGCGAGAAAGAGAGAGAGAGAGAGAGAGAGAGAGAGAGAGAGAGAGAAAGGCTGCACATTGATACTGAATTGTAAGAGGATGTTCACAGTTAACATTTTATGTATATGCAAGGTTTGAAGTACGGACAGGGACCCCCTAATTAACAACTTGGACCCCCTGAATGTCTCAAAATCTAAATTCTGTGGGGTCTCTGAAACATGGTTATGATGTTTTGATGTTTGTTAGAGGAAAATGGACACCAAACACTCAAAAAGAGCCTTTCCAAAAGTAGGATTGTTAAGCCAAACATTTTGTGCCGCTATAAGTCAACAGCCAACTGGAGTAGCAGCCACCATGGTACCCCCGGATGGGTACCAGTGGGTACCTCGCACATTGTGTGTATGTGCTCTGCCTTTGTGTCCCTCACACATGCTATACACTGAATACCATGGATTTAAATGTGTGTGTGTGTGTGTGTGTGTGTACATACATTGTTTTACTTCCTATGGAGACTTAATGAAAGTAAAACCTGTACACTCACATGTAGTAAAGTGGCTTCATTTGGTTGGAGGACCAACCAAAAAATAAAAGAAGCTTTTTTTGGCTATTGGGGCTAAGTTTAGTTGTAGATGTGGTGTAGTTTAGTATGAAGCACATTACAAGACTCGATGTAGACAGTAGTACAAGACTGTGTTAAGAGAATTCTATTCAAAATGTCCTTAAAATTAAGCATCACGCTGCATTAGCATTCACATGGTTGCCCACGAGCTTATCGCTGCCTCACGCCCGCACACACTCACTCATTTACGCCAACCAAGCTGCTGTGGAATGAAAGAGAAAGCAGTTACTGGTGTCATATATTCCTCTTTGATGTTAATGGGGACCGGACAGAGGGCTGACATTTCCGCCCAAAGCATCAACACTGATGTGTCTAATTGTGCTGGTAGTCTCGCATGTTTGTGCTTGTTTGTGAGAGTTGCAGATGGTGTGTATATGCATCTTATAGACTGTACTCATGCTTGTGTGTTTTTGGCAGGCATGTGTGTTGCAGTGCGAAGGGCGTCTGAACATTGGTGGCTCTTGGGGCTTGTGTCAAGGTCTCCTGCAGGCCACCGAGAGCACACCTGAGGCAGAGCAGCAAACGACAGAAAGCGAGCCCCAACAGCAACACCAGGAGGAGAAAAAGTATGGTGGCTTCATGAAGAGATACGGCGGTTTCATGAAGCGTTACGGAGGCTTTATGAAACGATACGGTGGCTTCATGAAGAAGGCGGCGGAGCTCTACGGCCTGGAGCCGGATGACGTTGACCACGGCCGAGAAATTCTTTCCAGCAATGATGTTGAGGTGCTGGCCAATCAGGTGGAAGACGACGGGGAGAGGGAGGAAGCCACCGTCAGGGACTTTCTTAATGCGAGGGCAGGGGCTGCAGGGTTAGAGGGCGTGGCAAAGCGCTATGGCGGATTTATGAGGAGGGGTTACGACCCCGAGGGTCAAAGGTCACTACAGAAACGCTACGGGGGCTTCATGAGGCGAGTAGGCCGGCCAGAGTGGGGGGAGGAGAGTAAACGTTATGGAGGATTTCTCAAACGCTCCCCACAGGAAGACGAAGAGGAGGAGGAGGAAGAGGCAGAGGAGTCGTCAGAGATGGAGAAGAGATATGGAGGTTTCATGGGATTTTAAATTCCTTGCAGACTTTGATTAGCCATTAACTGTTGTGTTACGTTCCACTCTGTCCTCCAACTCGTAGAAGCTACTCTATGATCACAGCAGAATAAAAAACACGTGCTTGTAACTCTGACACCGTGTTCATGATTTGTTCACACCGTCCATGTAGGGCTAACAAGACACACTCAAAGAGGGTATACGGTGGCCTATGATGGGTAATGGGATTCATTGTCCAAAGAGGAAAGCCTGTGTAGCAGAAATAGATGATAATAATATGATAATAATACTCATTTACATCATTATCTTTCTGGTCTGCCCATTTCTCTATTTGTCCATTCATTCCTCGTCCCGCAGCCTCACCTCACAGTTAAAGACCCTTACGCCAAATTCAGTTAGAGACTGGTCCAGGGACAGACTGCAATACGGCAGCTGACTAAAGAGGGTAAAACACATTGTTTATTTGTCCACAACAGAGTGATCCCCCCCCTTCAACGCCTGTATTTTTCTTGGTCTGTTGTTCTGATGTCAGTCTGAATTTGTCATATGCTGTACAGCCTGAATAAACTGCTCGAGACTGCAACAGAATGCCTCTGTCTCCAATAAATATGTCAATCTGCTGTTCCAGAGACACATCCTGTCTCATCTCCGAGTGGTGCTTTCAGACTATTGTTAGTCAGCAATAGTGAGCGACTTTACTAGAGCATGGCAAGATGATGTCTGTCATTATAAGGGCTGCTCTAATCACTTGATCAATGTTGTGAAAAGCTTTCATTTTAAAAGGTCTGGCGAGCACTGAGAGAGCCCTGTAGCTGACGGTGGCAGCCATAGAAGACTTTACAGCTGAGACATGACCATGATTTGGTAAGCAAGATAAAAGTCAAAGCCATAAACTCTGATATCAGAGGGCGCCAGGTGAATAGCTAACGTTACAGCATGCCTGGAACCTAATACCAAAGTCCAAAGTCTTTCACCTTTTCCCCCAGTAAGCTGATCTTAACCATTAAACCTGGATTTAATCGATAGTTCAGACAGGGAAAAGCAGATTTTGTTTGTTGTAGTGAGTGAACAAGTTTTAAAATGTACCCTTCATCTTCTAATTTCATCAGTGTATACTAAGCTGCAAAATAATAATAATAATAATAATAATAATAATAATAATAATAATAATAATAAAGTAAAACTTGTTGTTGTGACCCGATCTTTAAGGAGTGTTTCAACCTTTTTGAATAACTGTTTTTGGAATGCCTGTTTCTGAATAGAAGGTGCACTCTGTAATATTTCTAGTTCAAAATATTGCAAAATTGACTAAAATGATCAACAGAATGTGAAGAAATAACAGGGTTCACAGTAAACCAAAGATGTCTATTTATCATGTTCCAGAGATATCTATTGAAGTTAGCATGTCTCATAATACCACTGTGTGCATCACTGTAGTGCAGAGCCAAATTAGTCCAACATGAGAGGATGAAAAAGTAGCTCCGCTGCTCCAACAGCGTATTCTAACCTCTTGTCAGTCGTGTTGAAAGTAGGCTACTTCTCCTGAACAAATCATTTAAGAACGAGGAGGCTGTGAAAGAAAGAATAAACAAAATAATGGTTGAGGTTTCTGGCAAGTGACCATTAATATCACCGCCACTCACTAACATAAAAAACAAGAAAGTGAATCAAGGATTAACGCTGGCGCTACATTCTAGTCTACGCGCTACGTCTGTTGGGTTTATGATTTGTTAAGGTTTATGGTTGTTAAGCCTGTAATGTGGTCCATCACCACCACTTACCAAACTGGAGCACGAAGCACCAATATCAGGATTTATATGATCATATATGGTTACTAATTCAGGACAATGATGTTAAGGCAGGAGGAGGAGGTGGGGGTGGTTATGTATTAATAGTAAAAAAAACCAGTTCTATTAAACAACCCTGTCAAACACCTCTTTCCTTTTGTTTTCATACGTTTCTAATTATATTTCGAAGTATGTACAGTAACTAGTTAAATTTCCAGTTGGTTGCACCATCTGTTTTACAACTGTAGAACTGTAGAGTACCAGAGCAGGTATTGCAGGGGAGTCTAATCACATCTGCAGAAGGCTGATTCTACTCATTAAATCACTGCTGGCTCTCTGTGGATAAGACCAGACCCCACATATGGGCATTTTTCACCCCACTAAAGTCACATACCTTCTATGTAGAAAATCAGAGGACAATTTAAAATGCTGAACAAATGCATTATGTGGCACCTCTAAAGTTCTGAAATGGCAGCGACCATCCCCAGACTATATTTGAAAACTATGAAAATCTGTGGCTACATCTTAACTATGCTGTGCAAGCAAGACAACATATGAATACATGAACTAGAAACGTTCTGCAAGAAAACTGCTAATTAAATTAATAAATGTTGCATAATTATTATTTATTTGTTGAATTTAACAGATGGGAAAAATGCAATGTGGTGTGTGCCAGTGTGTCATCTTTAGTTTGCTCCATGGAGAAGAGATTTCAACAAAATGTGCCCAAACACTCGAACTGAGTGGCTCCCCCAACAAAACTTTACTAGGCCAAAGTGTCTGTTTACACAGTACACAGCCTACAGTAAAGTTACCGCCCTGTCATACAGGTCCTCAACTTATGTATCACAACTTTACCACTGGAAAAATTGATACCTGAGAGAACCTCTGGCGGATTTGTACTTTCCTGAGTATTCTGAAATGATACTTTTACATTTTAGGCATTAGCATTTATAATTTCCTAACTCATTTCTAGCGTTTAATGTTACATAACATTTATACAACTTTGTGACTGGTCACACTTCGGACTTCCGAGGTTTATCATTTTATTTTAGACCAAGAGTACACCAAAATAAAAGACGAGAGCCAAACAAACTTCACTTCCTTTAAGTTTCACATTGATGCTAGATGTATTAAGAAGTACCACTGCCGCTCTATAAGAGATGCAGTAGTTTTTATCTGGTACTTCTGCAATGACTGTACTGTACATGTACACACACACACACACACACACACACACACATATATATGTCTATCTATCTATCTATCTATCTATGTATCTATCTATCTATCTATGTGTCTATCTATCTATCTATCTGTCTATCTATCTGTTTACCTGTCTGTCTGTCTATTTATCTACCCTGGAATTTCCTCCGCGCGCTCTTTGCTTTCTTCCTCTACTCCCTGTCGGAGTGTAAAGGGTTAAGCACAGGCCGCGCCCTCCACATCCTGCACCGTTACCGCGGCCGGACTGACCTTTGTACTGACAGCACGGAGAGTGAGTGAACGGACTGTGGAGTGACCCCGGTGTGTTTTACAGAGACAGAGAGCTGAGCAGAGCGGATAGCTGGTCTGCTCTGATCACTGAGGTAAGTTTCAGCTGTGCGGAGCTACCTCTCCTCAGAGGAGCAGTGTGGCGGAAGTCGGTGGAGAACACGAGCACCGCCAGGGTGGGGAGGGGCGGGGTTTGTTGTCAGCCTGCTTTTCTTTAAAGTCAGTCAGAAAGTTCTGTCGTTTGTGTTTAGGGTCGCCATGAACTTCTTCCTGGAGACGCTGAAGGTGCTGCTCCTCTGGCTGTGGTTCAGCCTGGAGGCGTTGTGGCACGCGTTCGTCCCCGCGCGCAGAAAGAGCGTTGCCGGGGAGACGGTGCTGCTGAGCGGCGCGGGCAGCGGGCTGGGCAGGCTGATGGCGCTGGAGTTCGCGAGACTTGGAGCGAGAATGGTGCTGTGGGACGTCAACGAGGAGGGGAACCAAGAGACCGCGAGAATGATCAAAGAGGCCTACGGGACCCGAGCCCACACCTACACCTGCGACTGCAGCAAGAGAGAGGAGGTGTACAAAGTGGCGGATCAGGTGCACACATACACACCCACTCACACACCTGTGGAACTGGATGCTCTGTGAGAGTGCAGTGGGGGTGGAGGGGTCATTGTGCACCAATGGAGAGGAGACGTGTAGGGTGGCAGAATACACTTCACACACTTCATAGTTATTACACTCATAGAGACTCTGACACAATTGCAAGATACCGATTCCACCAACTCTTCAAACTTTCTGTGTAGAGTCAGAACTGTACACAGTGGTGGTGATAGGAACCAGACGTCCGAGGAGTTTAATGCCTCTGAAAACTCCCTCACATAATCCCTCTGAGATATTTTATGATAGAGTTTCTATCTATCTATCTATCTATCTATCTATCTATCTATCTATCTATCTATCTATCTATCTTTCACATCAAACCACTCTCAGTGACTTTTTACACATCTCAGCTGTTGAAATATACAGGAATATTAGTGATATTCCCCTTTAACAACATACCTCACCAGTCAACTTCCATCAGCACTACACAGTCAGCCCTGATGTCTATTTATCTCCCTCTTTTTCATAGCTTGGTAGCTTAACTGTTATCAAACACCACCTCCAACATGATATATCCATTATTTATAACCCTGATCTCTTAGTTTAACATGGCCATTTAAGTTGGGCTAGTGGATGAAAGGTGTGACCTGAGATCATCAACTTGTTGACACATAACAGTCGTGAGAAACAAGCAAATGACATTTCCATCGGATCAGACTAGAGTTCGCTTGATGGCATGAAAAGCCAGCTATAAACGCCACCAGGACACATTGTATTTGGATTATAATCTGTTAAGTCAAAACACATTTGGAGATGGTCAGAGATGGACAAGTATGAACACAAGTGTAAACAGAATGTGTTTTCTGTATCTGAGTTCAGTTGTGTAACTCCTAACTTCTTAAACGGATTGTTCTGATATTTGGCGGCATGTAATACACCGGTAGTAACAGATGAGAAACCATATCTGCAGTGGGTTTACCAGAATTATCTGGTCACTCATTAGGTCACACTGAGCACACCTAATGAAAAGTGGAAATGGAAACTGACCAAAGTACTTCCAGATTAGAGATCTGCAGGGGCATGAAACTGAAGCCTGAACCTGACTTGTGCTTGCAACTTTGAGACCCGACCTGAACCAAACCTGAACCCACTTGCACACACTAATAGAGATGTGATGCTAATTATTTGTAGGGCCTAAACTCTACACTTTATCTAAAAGCTGAGCTTTTGCTGTAGATGTGTTATCATATCATTTTGCTGCAGATATGTGATATCATATTGCTATCATAGCAAAGTGAATGCTATCACCGTCTCTGCGTATGTGAGCAGTGTGCTTTTCATCTGATGTAGTGATCAGGTCAGAATGGCTCTTAGATATCAAAATAAAAAGTGCTGATTATTTGACCACCTTTATTCTGCGTCTGATTCGTGAAGCTTAGGTATGATGTGGAAGCGGGTGCTGATTTGTAGATGGTGTAGATGGTGAATCAGCTTTAGTGCATGAAATCAAACTCCAGCCTACCAGCACCTCATTTACCCATCATTTACCTTAAACATGCCCTAATTTATGCAGATTGTGGGAAGCCAATAAAATGTAAGCCAAAGTTTGTGCTTGTAGGCGGAGTTTGAGTTTGAGCTGTGAGTGCCCTGTTCCCCCTACTGACCAAATTTTATAATTACCTTTTTATTTTGTAGGAAGGTAGAATGATGTGATTATGTTCTTAGGGTAACAGGTTTAATTTAGGTTGAATTTATTTGATTGAATTTATTGAATTTGAATGTAAAAATGTAATTTGAATCATAAACCTGGTGGTCAAATTTGCACACCGACTCATTTTATGATCAGATGTGAGCTTGCACACCTTTGATCAGTATGGGCCAATGTTTTTACAGTGAAGATGTCCTTGACACTTGTCCTTGATATTTTTTGTTGTTTCTATAGCATGGCAAACATTCAGTAAGACCAGCTTTATTTTGGCGGGACCCCGTCCCGATAAGATTAAAACATACGTTAATGCAAGGTGTAAACAAGCTCGAGCTCAACACACACGCTTGCACAATCTTTATCAGTTCAGGCTTATGTAACCACCCGACCGAAAGAGGAGTTTTTAATCTTTCACCCAGCGCACAAACCACATAAACTAGTGGCAGAACAGTCTATTGACTCGAAAAGGCCCTGTAACATTTATCCTGAATGGCCGTAGAGGCTGAATACACTAACTCATTGTATGTAGTCCAGCTAGAGAAAGTTAACACTGACCCAGTTTGTCTCGTAGGTCAAACGGGAGGTTGGTGATGTCACCATTCTGGTGAACAATGCCGGCATCGTCACAGGCAAAAAGTTCCTGCAGTCTCCGGATGCCCTCTTACAGAAGACGATGGAGGTCAACAGCATGGCCCACTTCTGGGTTAGTTATTCTTTTTACCCTCATTTATACTGGGGATTTGCCTATACATGGCATCAGTTCCACATGAAGAAAATGTCTTACATCATCACATCTGTTGCATTGCTGCATTGTATTGAGGGTTACATCTTTGAACAAGAATTGTGTTCATGTAAGATGTTTTGAATCATGTAAATTCAAAGCTTTTATTTTTTATTGTACTTTTTGTTTGTTTCTATCACACACACACACACACACACACACATATATGTGTAAGTTCACACCATTGACTGTCAGCTTTATAACCCAAGCACAGTAAAAGTGTACAGTTGAGGTAAACAGTAACTAGTTACATTAAAAACGTCACACATATGGAAAATGTACTCCTCACTCTATGCAGTCCATATATGCAAACTAAGCGGCACAAACAGCCTGTTTTGAATTCAGAGCTTTTGTGATGTCATGAACACTAACCCATATCTGCCTTCTCAGCCCACAGCAGTTTAACCCCACCCATTCATGTTAAAGTTATAGGAGAACTGCCTTTCAGCCTGGACTGCCTTTTGAATGAGGCACAACACAGGGCAGTCACTCAAAACAGAGGTCATTTACATACGTCAGGCATTTGCATACGTCAGTCTCCAGTATACCCTCTGGAGCATGATGATATATTAAAAACTGAAGATTTTAAATGTTTTGATGAATGCAGGAAAGCATGGGTTTTGTCTTTTATATGGTATGGTATGATACATAGCATGTAAAAGTCTACTGTTTTTAGTCTAAAACATCCCAAAATTAACTAAAATAATCAACAGAATGCAGAGAAATAACAGTTTTGGTGGTCCATTAAATATGTCTATTTATTGTGATTCAGAGATATCTACTGAAGTTAACATGCTACCCAGTTTGTACTTTGAGAGGTGATAACGAGTTACTGTGGCATCGAGTCATCAGTCCAACATGGGGTGATGTAGACTGCTGCCCTGATGGCATTTCTAACCTCTTGTCAATCATGGTGAAGGCTCTTCTTCCAGTTAGATCATTTAAGGACAGATAGAAAATTAAAGGAAGAGTAAATGCAAAGATCATCAACAAAGTGATATATATATCATAAGTGTTAACACTGGTGTTGCATTTGACCATTGGAGACACTCTTGGCAAGTAAAGGGATGAAGTTTAATGCTAAACTCAAGAATTCAACGACTGATAAGAAGTGAAGAGGGAGGAGGGACTGCACATACATTGGTGATGTGATTCCCCCCATAGTCTATGGTATGAATTCAGCAGGCTCTGTCATCTTACAAATTGCTCCTTTAATGCAATGGGGTAAAACAAGGTCCATTTTGATTTCAGGTTGACTTGTGATGGATTTGTACTTTTAATTAAAATTCATGCTTATTTTTTCCACATTTGATGAATGCACTGCTTTGTTATTGCACACAACACTCACTTTCAAGTGTTCAGACTTCAGACTTTGTTCAGACTATTTTAAAACAAAGGGATGAAAAAAGAAGAACAACACCTCACATGCCTCAGTTCCCCTGCTGCTAGATGCAGGATGTAATAAGAAGTTCCACTGCAGACAGAGGTGTTGTTTGATTTGACTTTGCTTGCTTTTACTTCTGCTTGTGCTTTTTACTTCTTCTCTAGGCCACTTTTACTTCTACTTACATCACTATTTCAGGAAAATAACAATACTTTTGTTTGAATATGGGTTTAGGCTACAATAGATAATACATAATGATTACCTTGTTTCCTTCTCCTTAGATGTACAAGGCATTTCTCCCAGCAATGATTGCTGGAAACCATGGTCATCTGGTCAGCATCGCTAGCTCTGCTGGACTTATTGGAGTCAGTGGACTGGCAGGTATACACCCTCCCCCATAAAGACTGTGACTGTAAACATGAACTTGTTCCACCCCCACAACACTCTTCCACTTTCACCTATATTTGTATGTGTGTTTGACAGATTACTGCGCGAGCAAGTTTGCGGCAGTTGGCTTTGCAGAGTCAGTAGGTTTGGAGCTGTTGGCCTCAGGTTGTGATGGAGTGAAGACCACCATAGTTTGCCCCTTCTTTATCAACACTGGAATGTTTGATGGAGCCAACACAAAGTAAGACACACAGGCAGAGAGAGAGAGAGTGTGTGTGTGTGTTTGCTTTTAAATATTCTTTTTGTATACAGAAGCTCCATGTTTCATTTGTTTAAAGTTGAAGATAAAAGCTTTAGAAAGGTCCTATTACCTACAAAAAATCCAAAAATCTGAGACCTCTTTGAAAATCTAGGATTGTTTTCATTTAATCCTACAAAAAACTGTTCGAATTTTGAGAAATATTACAAGGGAAAGATTAGACAGGTAAAAGCAAGAAAACATATTCAGGATTATACACTATTTGTAGGTCACTGTTCACGTTTAAGCATATTTGTAACACCAAACATGTTTATGTGTTTGTTCAAAAAGGCTTTTGTGAGCCTTTTGTTAAAACAATAAATACATATATTTTATTAATAAAGTACTTATATATATAATTTAACATATAAAATATCTGACATACTATTATTACAAATAGTGACTTACATATATATATAATACATATTACACAAGTTGATTAATGAGGTTGTTGGGTAATTGGGTAATATAGTTACTGGCTAGCTTACCCTGATCCTGTTTCATTAAAGCTTTACACACTGTATTTAAAGCGCTGTACATTTTGCTTGACCTTAACTTCAGGCACTAGATCGTTTCAGCTTCTTAGAGATACAGAGAAAGAGAGGGAGAGATAGAGATGGAGTGAAAGAGAGGGACTGGAAGAGATGTAGGTGGACTGACAGGCAGACAGCTTTGGAGTCTCACTAGCCGGGAGCAATGTCTCAGGTGTCAGGTTCTGTTTGAATGATCAGTGTGTGTTTGTCAGATGTTGCTGAGGTGACTGTGTGTTTTGGTGTTAGGGGGTTGCATGGATGGTCCTGCCCTTTCCGAAGTTCTGCTGCTGCTTATTTTAATCAGGATCCGTCAAGTCCAGCTTTAGCAATATCTTTTCGCTGTGCTGTGCTGATTGCTCATTTGAACTTTAGGCTCTGTGAGTAAGTAGAATGATCACTGTTTTAGTGAACCAGGGTCATTTATTCAGTCCTACAGACGATTGCTCATTCTGGATTAGATATCAGTCTGCGGATGTCGTAGTATCACCAAATATATTTGATGTGCCAGTAATCTGTGACTGGTTTGAGCAGTAGCATCACCAGGATTCAAGCACATTCCAACCTGTCAATGAAGCAAAACCTTACCAGGTTGCCCATTGAAGAGGATCTATTATACATTTCCGGATATTATCTTTCTTTTAGTGTGTTATGTAGCTGTTTGTGCATGTAAACGATCTGAAAAGTTATGAAGCCCAATGTGCAGAGAAACTTGTCAAAATGAAAGTCCTTAAATACAGTGGAAAGGATTAGCAATAACAAGAGACCCACTACATAGATCATTTGCAGTGGTGATGGCAGTGTCTGTTCACATTACTATTATTTTAGAATATACATATAAACAACATTTAAAACAACTTGTTATTCTAAAATATACTGGTCTGGGGCCACAAGCAGTTGCCTGCCTTGCCTGATGGCAAGCGACACCTCTGATCATTTGCCTTAATTAGATCTTTTTAGTACAAACTAGACTCCGATCAGTATGAATATTTTATGGCTTAGGGTGCTCCCAAGTAGGACAAGCATTGGGCCTATCATCAAGAGTTCGCAATTTTGTTCTTTAATGATGCCACAGCCATCTGTGGCCTGGAATCCATAAAAGTACAATAGCTCTGTCTTTTTGGTGAGTATGGTCCTCTCTCTCTTCCTCGTCCTCATCTTTTCCTTATTACTAGCACAATGCTAGTCAAGGTGGATGTCTGTTAGCTGACATAGCAGGATTTAAGTTCTCCACCATATACGTTGAATTGTGCAATCATGTTGTGTTAATGGCAGTTTGAAAAGATGGTGGTGGTGCTTGACCTGGCACATAAAGGAAGGATGTACTAACTTTTACTCTCTCATCTATAATGTGATTGGGGACACCATGCTAGTGGGTGGAATGGGACATGGCTAAACTGGAGAGAGACAAAACAAAAGAAAGAAAGAAGGACATCTAATAATAGGATAACAATAGGATATCTAATAATTCTGGTAACCTACTGGCCGACATTTTACATTTTAGTTTAATGCTCTGTTAGTTTAGGTTAAACAGTACTTTACTGGCTGATATGATCGCCAGTTCTCAGTTGTCATACTTTCTAAAGTCAATGAAATAACTCACTGTCTTAAATCATATAAAGACTGTAGCAGTGGAAGCAGGGCTACTCAGAAGGTTTTAAGCTTTCCGTTTCTGCTGATTACCTCTAATGTTTCCTTTTTCATTAGGTCTTTTTACAAACAATAAGTTCTGTGTTATAACATGTAATTATCATAATAAAGGATAGATTTTGTATGTTTTCGGAATGCTTACCATGATGCTGCTTTGTGTTGAGTTTCTCCAGTTCAGTCTGTGTTGCTGTAATATAGTTAAACTGAGACTGCCTCACACTGAGCTAGCTTACCATGGCAAGTTTAATTCTTGGTGATGCTAAAACCAAAAACACAAACGGTGCTATTGGAGATATCATCGGCCAGTATGATGATACCATGGGTCGCTAATATCAACCAGTATTATTGAGCAATCAATATATTGGTTGGCTCTAATACAAGCCCAAAGTGATAACTTCCTTATTCATCATTCATATATGCGCTGTCCGTCTTCAGTCTGGGAGGTCAGGTCTGTATGAACAAACTGCTGTTGGAAACTGTCAGCAAAACAGTCAGTAAACAGTGGTTGTTAGTTAGAATGTGTGTGTGTTTCTGCAGGTGGCCCCGATTGCTTCCCATTCTGGACCCAGACTACGTGTGTAGAAAGATTGTGGATGCAGTTCGAAGAGATCAGGTCTATCTGTTGCTTCCCCGTAGCATGCATCTCATCATCGGTCTGAAGAAGTAAGTTCATTCATTTTTATCTGAGTAGGTTAATCAGATAAAAGAAAATGTACTGAACTGTCACTGGGGTGGTACGTCTTCAGTATCTTCAAGTTGTACTGACTCTACACAGCCTTTCTGGACAATTACTTGTATAGTACCTTTGTTCTTACAGCGTAACAGTAGTTTTTAACTAATACATGTTTATCACCCAGATAAATTGCTTTACTTTTTGCACATATGCGCATGTGTATATGTAAACATGAAAACATGTAAACATGTACATGTGTCCTGTGTGTGTATGTGTGTGCGGTCTAAGCTGTTGCTGCTCAGAGCTCTTTGAACTCCAAAATAATTATGCCAACATTTAAGATTTTAATTAGTGACAACACAGCTCATGCTGTAGCTATGATGAGACTGTGATGCAGTAATGGATAAACCACTTACCAGCCTGACTGATCGGCTGCCAGATTTTTGCTGCATTGTTCTATGAACGCGTGTACATGGCTGTTTGATCATACTGCTGTTTCTATCTGTGAATATGTGTCTGAGTGTACAATCTACCACCTCGGATTTACTACAACTACCATTATGGGAGTTTGGATACTTACTACTATTTTCCATTATTATTATTATAATGATTGTTATGATAAATACTGCTGTGTTTATTTCTACCGTTTGACTGAATGGCTGGGGGTTGGCACCACTGTCATAATGACAGGTCTAAACTGGGGGTTATATATTGGCTTCTAATGTCTTATTGTTTTATAATCAACCAGGCTGCCCAGACATTTGCATAAAACTTTCATTTATTTATATTAAAAGACAAAATTATGTACTGATTTAAATAAAGTACATTTATAGCATCATGCAAAGTCTTGCTTAGACAAAGACTTCCCTCCGTTCTGTTTGTTTACACTGAAACAGGCTGCCGAATGAAATACATTTTTCTGTTACACTAATATGTTGTTTGATGGTTTGACATGTCTTTCTCATGTTCCTTTTCTCTCTCTCAGTATTTTGCCTGTTAAAGTGGGAGTGCTATTTGGCATGTATCTGGGAGCATTTGACTTTATGGCCAAGTTCAAAGGTCGCAACAAGAGCGACTGAGTTTGCCGACAGACGATGGCCATCCATAGAACCGATGTCACAGAGAAGATTCTGAAGAGATGGCACCTGCTGCTATAAGCACTGTGAAGATAAAGCTGGGGAGAATTACTATTTAACAACTATGCAAGTCGTTAACAATCAAAGCCATTAAAACCGTTCTCAAAGCACTTAGTCATTTTATTGTGTAGCATTATAGTTCTCTAGGCTATGTCTATCTAATGATTAGATGATATGGCTCAAGTATAACTGGAAAAGATATTATTTTAGCATGTACAAGCATAATGTCAATGTCTGTCTTATTCTAAGAAAATACTCACATAATCTCTTATTTTGAAAAGCCAAGCAAGTACTGTTTATTACTGTGTTATGTCTTTTTGAAATGCCTCTTTATGAAAGATACATACTACCTGTGTGAATGTGCCTTGACTGAACCCTTTTTGTCACTCTTATAAAAAATGATGCTCTTAAATATTAAAATTTTCCCTAATTTAAAAAATGTGTGGAAGTTGTGAAAGAGTTTACAGAATAAAACCCAGTAGCAAAAAGTCATCCACTCTAATATTTTGTTGGACCACCTTTAGCTTTGCATTCATCGTGACATTGTTTCTACAACTTTACGCAACATCACAACATTTATTTCTGTCCAGAGTTGCATGTTTTTTGGCTGAGATCTTGTACTGACAACGAGAGAGTCGAACCACTCCGTACAGGCTACCACGTCTGAACACTTTCAGTGGGGTTAAGGTCAGGACTCTGTGGGGGTCAGTTCATGTGTGAAATGATTCTCCCTCCATGCTTCCTAAACCACTCTTTCACATAATTAGAGCCTGATGAATCTTGGAATATGCACGAGCCATCAGGAAAAGAAAAAAAAACATTGCTGGAATAAAATGGTCATTCAGTACATTGATGTGGTCAGCTGACTTTGTTTTATTACCACATAGCATTGCTGAGCCTCAATTTGACCAAGTGAAGCATCCCCAAATTATAACAATGCCTCCAGAGGCTTGTAAAGTGGGGACTATGCATGATGGGTGCATCGCTTCATAAGCTTCCCATCTTATCCTAATGCACCCAGCACTCTGGAATAGGGAAAATCTGGACTTGTCAGACCACATGACCCTTCTTGCATTGCTACAGTTTGTGGAAGGGCTCTTAGTTTCATTATTAAACACAGCTGTGAGTTCTGCTGTCAATTGTACTGTCAGTTTTTTGAGTTGAGTTGAGAGTTTGAGTGAGCCCTGATCACGGTCATTCAAGACCATGTTTCATCTGCGAAGTTCACCACTGGTTTTAATAATGCATTGGCCAGTTCTTTATCCAGTTCCAGACATTACAGTTTCTCCTTAGTTGTTTTCTTTGCTTGATACTGGCCAATAATTTGACCCTACTGAAACACAGTAACATCTTCTCCATCTTCCCACATGGTTGTTTAAGCTATAGTTAAACAAATAAATCACTGCAGTACTTATCTGTATATATATATATATGCAATAAAGTCACATCACACTGCCTGTATATATATATATATATATATATATATAGATAGATAGATAGATAGATAGATAATATATACAGGCAGTGTGATGTGACTTTATTGCACATGAGATTGTTCTTCAGTTATTTAGAGACTGCCTCTTTAATGGGTTTGTAAATTGTCTGTTTGTTGCTGCTTTTATTTCACATAAACAAACCTGGAAACGCTACTCTTTTTTAAAGGGGTGTAATTCTTATCACCCAGAATAAAATGCCACCGGCCAGTTTTGTTGATGGTGTAACTGCTCTGCTCAGCAAAGTAATAATGCGTTTCACAATAGAAGCAATCATGCTTATGATGAATTACAGGTCTTTGCGGAATGCTTACTTTAAACAGCTGAAAAGAGAGCACTTCAATCAAACCTCCCTTGATCTCCTATTATGATAACATGTCATTACGCCATACTGTTTCATAATAACCGACAGCTATTTAAAAGCTATTTCTGTGATTGCTCATTTTTAGCAGTGAACATTTGCTCACATTTTGATATGTTTTAATATGTGTGGAAGCATGCCGTGGCTTCGAATCTGAACCACCACTGACTCAATATCAGAGTATCAGCAAAAACAGGTTCTTCTCTCAGCTCTTCTAGAAAATAGACGTTTTTTTTTTTTTAATCATGACTTTACAAGACTTTTGTCATATCTATATCTATATACTATTGCAAACCGTGTTTTCAGTCATGTACAAACAATCTAGTTGCCGACACATGTATATGATGTTTCTGTGCTAGTCCAGTGCAACTTCTCAAGTTTCAAACAAGTAGCGGGACGTCAGGAAGCTGCAAATAAAAACGGTTCCAGAATGATGAATGGAGCCGGAGGAGATTCTGAAATGACTGCACAAGCTGTACAGTAAGAATTAACATACAAAAACCTGACCAAAAAAAAAAAAAACACATAATGACTGCATATTACTCATTTAATTACTTTTTACATTTAATCTAATAACTTCTACATAAGCATAATTCCTGAAATACTGAATGCAATTTATAAATCACTTTTTAGTGTCTAGTTTACAATATTTAAACACACTGTGAATATTATATATTGTGTTTTATTGAAAAGTTGTGTCACTGGATACAACCGCTGTTTTAATGGTGCCTGAAATCCTGCATCCCTACAGTAACAGACTAGCTCATTAGTCATGAGGGACGGGGACAGAAAGGGACTCAAATGCCACATATAACACAACAGCTTGTCCACTTAGTAACAGATTGGCTGTTCTTCTGAGTGCTTACTAAACAACATGTTACTGAGGATTTTACATTCACACATATTCTTAATTACCTAATGACCTAATTACTACTGAATCACAGCACTGGTCCACAGAGTGAGCCTGGTTCAATTAAGATGGAGCCTGACTGACTGAGGCAAATGCTGCATTTGTACTTGTAGGATTTTATCACCTTCATGTGGCCAATAACAGAACTGCAAGACTCCACAGACTATATTAAGGAATGTCTCTCAGAAAAAAAAGCGAATATACACAATTTTTTCCTTATCCCAAACTCTGACCTCTGTTATAACAGCCTTATAACTGTACTATAAAACTACAGAAGCAAACCTCTGACACCTGGTTGATCAACTATGTTTGGGATATATTTAACAGAGAATTACAAGGAAGCCCTAACAACCAAATATAATGTAGTTTTTGTCTGTATTTATGGAGTCAACCCTTTCCACTTATTACAGCTTCCATTCTTCTGCTTTTTCAAAGTTCTTCAGTAATCTGCAGGGATAAACAACTCCAAGAGTTCAGTTCTTAAGTTTCTGTTTCTCACTATCCAAGTATTCCCAATTACACATTTAGACAAATCTGAAAGACCTTACTTGGCCATACTGCAGATGACCAAGTTTGGTGTGGATTTTTTTTAAAGACGAGTGGAGCTTCATTTCTTTCCTCTCACAGAGATGCAAGCATTGAGTGTTGTTTATCAAATCTAAAAATAATTTTCAATGATGATTCTCCACTGGCACTGCAATTTAGTATTGGGTAATTTTCTGTTAAATGTTTTTCCTGCTTTTCTTCTGACAGTTATGACCATTTTAACTGAGAATGAATAAATTGAAAGGGTGTTTTTTCCCCTTACTTTTACAGAGTACTGTATATGTAATACACAATATACATGTAATAGATCATTCAGTCATACTGGTTTAAAGTCAGTGCTGAAAAATTCGAACTAACTTTAGACTAACATTCTACTCTACAGTACTGGAAATTCCACTTTGTAGCAACCAAGGAAATCACAGTTGCGGTTGTGGCTGTTTCAGCGGTGGCCGTTTTAGCTCATTTTGAGATGTACATGACTAGTAAACCCAGCGAACAGTTGTACGCACATAACATCATTTAATGTTTTTCATTAAAACAAAATCGTTTCCTTAATTACAAAAATATATGTGTTTCACAGTAGTGACAATTATTGAGGTTACACATCAATGTTCAGACTTTGGGACACATTTACTTCAAAACAATGGGATCCAACTGCTCAGCTTCTTTAGAGCAGCCAGGTTCACTTCCTGCTCTAAAGTTAAGCTCATGATGAATCTTTCAAAACAACATCAAGAAGATTTTCAAAAACAACATGAAAAACAAACATAGAAAGGTGTAAGTTTTGGACAGTCATCTCCTAATAAAATTTCTCTTGTAATTCTATGGTCTCCAACCCTCCTCCTCAAGATCCTAGCTCTAACTACAATTCTACAAATTGCTAAACCTGCTCAGCTAATCAGTCTCTTCCCAAGTTAAGTAAGGGGCAGGGCAGCTTACTGGACACAGGCTGGAACTACGCTCTGCAGGAAAGCAGCTCTCTAGGATAAAGGATAGAGAGCACTGCTATGAATGATGACTGTGTACACTGACCAGACATAGCATAAAAACCGCCCCTCACAGAATACTGCTGGCTGGATAGTTTTGGTTGGTGGACGATTCTCAGTCCAGCAGTAACGCTGAGGTGTTTCTAAACTCCAGCAGCACTGCTGTGTCTGATCCACTCACACCAGTACAACACACACAAACACACCACCACCACGTCAGTGTCACTGAAGTGCTGAGAATGATACCACATAATACCTGCTCTGTGGTGGTCCTGTGTGGGTTCTGACCATTGAGGAACAGAGTGAAAGGGACTAACAAAGTATGCAGAGAAACAGATGAACTACAGTCTGTAACTGTAGATCTACAAAGTGCATCTATATAGTACGTGGAGCTGATCTGAGCAGATGGTTTTAATGTTATGGCTGATCAGTGTAGATTTTTAGCCTAAAATAGATTTAAATAGATCATAATAGTACAGAAGGTCAGAATCCTTTTTTTTCTTTTTGACTGTGGGACCTCCGTTTGAAGTTTGGTGGAAGTTCAGTAGATGCTTCATATAATAAGTAGTACAATTACAAATTATCCAAGTTTACACGTTTTTTAATTTCTTTATTATCCATTAGAATATTTCTAAGCAACAGACAATGTACATCTTTTGCTAGTGTGAAATCACACAGTCTTGCACTGTCACTGGTGCTGTGCTCAAATGCACATCATGGAAACACTTCCACACACTTAATTGTACACAAGTATGCTGAACACATGCACGCGGACTGCAGAGCAATTAAAGTCTTTAAGTCTTCCTGCATCTTCTGCAAGGCACAATACGTGCTGCACTAATAAAGAGCACACTGGGAAACTGAGATCACTGTGTGTCTGTGTGTCAGTAGGGCTTCCCTCCTAAAGCAGTTATGATTTCTTCCCTCTCTTTAGCTGTAGGCATGTCTGGCTTTATTCCATCACGTCTGCGTTGTAGCATCACACCATGCTGGAAAAGAGAGGAAGAGAGACTAATAAATGGACTTAATTGGATCACTAACCTTACATTACATGAAACACATTTATTATTAAATAATAACGACAACAACAACTTAATATATGAATAAGCATACATAATTACTTTTAAACAAAGCTGAGGAAGAGATGAAACCACAAGAGACGTTATTGTATTATGTAAAGTAGTTTCTCCAACACTGAGTGTTTTACATGCACTTAATAATCCAACAATAATCAGATTTTTGCAGTTATCTGATAATTCAAATAGTAATATAAACAGCATGGCGGCCAAGAAATCCAATCATGAAATTTAACAAAGACAGCTGCCTTTTAGCTCAGTATTTGGGTTTCTCAGTGCAATTATACACTTTTCTTTAGGAATTTGTTGTTCTCAGTCTGCCCATGTGCGAAAACAGACTGCAATACAATAAGCAAGCAGCGTTTAACACAGCAACTGTGACGCTAAAACATGCTTAACAAAATAGAGAATTTAAATATTCTTTATTTTCTACATGATGCATGTTCATATATTTCAGGTAAAGTGACTTTTCAGATAAAGTGACTTAGTGTCCTTTTTTTTTTTTAAACACAGCTTGTTTATTGTTATGTTCATGTCATATCTTCTAATGCGAGTTAATTGGCCAGTTCCAAAAGATAAATCCGATTATTGTCTGACTGATATAGACCTAGAATTTTCCATTATCTGATTCAAGTACATGTAAATGCATTGAAAGGATTACAGACAAAATCTGATTTTCTGCAGTCATCAGATTATTAGGTGTATGTAAACACACTTAATGACTAATTATTAGTAACTGTGCCATTGTGAAACGATGTCATAATTCTGCTAATATGCCATTACAGCAACTCTAGTTTTAAAAGAACAGACATGGCAATTGCATACTGTTCTCCAATTTTCAATGGACACTGACAAGAATTATGACGTGACAGAGCTCTGCACAGGTCATAGTTTACATATACAACTAATATTACTAGCTTACATTACCTGACAGTTGTTTTGCTGGCTAGAGCTTAGTAGCAAATACCTATGCATATAGTTCCAACTTTACATAACCATGAAAATAAGTGAAAGTAAACAATACATTGTAAAAATAAAAGAAAAAATAACTTTGTAAATGTCTCATGAATTAAAATAGTTTGTGCTTGTAAATTAGTAAAAACAGACTTTTTAATCAAAATCGAAAAACGAAATGTTAATAAATCTGAACAAAAAATCTGTTTTGTCACCTGTGGTTACAGTACTTACCCAGTACTTCCTGCAGTTCTTATACTTTAAGAAGTATGCGGAGCACATGTCCTTTTTGTAGTTATATGCATCCAGGCACTTTTGTGAACCATCACTCTCCTGCATGCAGAATAAAGCATATTACCAGACAAAGTGGAATTACACAAAGTGCTTAAACACATTAGACCTGAGTATTATTATTACTCAAACTTTTTTTAACATGCCCCCCCTAGTGGACATAATCTAGCTATGCCCTTGTTTGATTGCTGCTAGTTCTTAATGTATACTTCTTCAAGCAGAAAAGTCAAAGCAGTCAAAGTTTACAAAGTTCCGACAAAGCTGATTAGGAAAGACAAACATGATATGATCTCATCAAATAAAACCTACCATAAAAAATAATCTAAAAAATAGTCTACACTTTTGATTCCTGCTGCAATTACATTTAACTTTGCATCCACAGTGGATTTTAGGGATGTTAATGACACCGAAAGTTTATTAACTTAGCCTTTGAGAATAACTTTCTATGCCATCAAGTAACAGTATAGGCTACCATTACACCAATCTTACAGACTAACCTCAATGCAGGGGTTGCTGTCCACGTTACGAACCTTTCGGGCATTTGATTTGTCATTCATCCTTCAGACACATCCGTCTAACCTGGAATACAGAGTTCAATATGACTTGCCAAGCTTGACAATCGTCATAGAGAGAAAAAATGTTTATAAGGCATATAATTTTACCATTTTATCCAGTTTGAATTTTTCAATTTAACACGTCTTCTACTAAGCAGAAAATTAGATTTGACCAATATTTGATTATGTTTATTCAGTACCTCTGAAGAGCAGAATGTGGCTCGTAACTGGGCTAATTAACCAAAATGGCAACAATTTATTCATTTTACTGTATTTGTAAGCCTACAGAAGTATAAATGTGGCCAGAATTTTTTTTAATGTTCCTGCACTGACTGACATACACATGAAAAATACTGAATACAGGCCAAAATTTCCATGTGCATTCCTATACATTTTGACCAGCCAAGGGGTGTCTAAGGTCTGGCCCCACGGCCAAATGTAGCCTGTGGATTAATTTTAATTGGCCCTCAACAAATATGTTGCAACTGTTCTTGTTACCTGACAGTGCCAGCTGTACAGTAAACCTACAGCTAACTTATAATTATCCTGCAAATGAATGTATCGCATGTCATTTAATCACGATTACACAGACAGTGCAGCTGACAGTGACAACTGGCAATTTCAAGAGCAATGGGATAGTTTCTCATTAAGAGCCATAACAAATATTCATGTCAAGAAACAAAGTGAGTATTAAATACATTATGAAACAGTACAGTGTATATATATATACACACATATATATACTTGTAACTGCACTGGAGAAGGAGCCTGACTTTGTTTCTTTATACTGTACAACCCTGTATTGGTATAATGACAATAAAGTTGAACTGAATTGAATTGAACTGAATTGAAGTTCATTTTCAGTGGACAGAAATGCTGTTTTTAACAGAGCAAATTCAGCAGTTTGTGCTATTCATATTATTGGGTCTATATGTTTGTGTTTTTCATATTTTGTTTTGAAACTGAATGTCTAGCTAAAATGTTCTGATAACTGAATATCTAAAATAATTTATGAATACGAGTTTAGTGAACATCCCTCAGGTATTTTGATGGAATCCATTCTGGCCACCTTTGAAAGATTTTTGGATACCTCTGATCTAGCCCAACATTAGAGGGGTATGATACCACGCTACTCCAGCTGTTGACAGCTGCTGATCCCACTGTAGCCCAAGCAGGCTTTTCAGGTTTTATTGAAATATTTATACATCTTGGATACATCTAAACAAGAAACTCCTAACAAATGTCATGAAGAAGAGGACAAAGTTCACTATATCCCACACGTATAATATAAAGTCTGCTGAGTTTGCCTTGCAATCACACATGTCCACAATATGAATGCAAATGTGCTTTACCTAGAACTCTCATTCATTCTGACCTTCAGCTACTGTTTACAACAGGTACAAGCTGGACTGAGCTAACCTAGAATACAGCTACAGTCAGAGAAGTTAACTGGCATTGAAACAACATTGGAGGAAATGCGTTGACTGGAAAACAAACTATGGCTTTAAATCCAGAACATTAATTCATACAACCTTACCCACAAACACGGTGTCAACATTAGCTAGTTAGCTTCTTAGCTAAGTGTGTGCTAGCTGCTTTCAGAGACTCAGTCGGAGAAGTGAGGCGCTGTGAGCTTTGGCTTTAACAGAGTGAGTGATTCACTCTCTGTAGCTAATAATATAGTCTTTAAGCCCCGTCCTACTTAAAGAGCCAGCCCATCCGCACAGCATGCTCTCTATAACTCACCGAACAGTCCAGAGCAGTCCGTACAGACGGGAGGACGTGTGAGTGCGAGTGTCTGTGCTCTTACATCTCTCGGGTTGGAGACAGTGAGGAGCTGCTTTCCCCCTCCTGTCAGAGAGGACGTCATACGACACACACATATATACACTACACACACGGCACAACCCAACCCGAGCACCGCACAAAACACTCACTGACAGACAGGGCGGCTGACCAACAGGCAACGACTCTCCGCAAACAAACCGGGTGACGGACACCTCCTTCGACCACTGGGACGTAGTTCGGGGCAGCTTTTAAACCCACCCACTGCTTTTAACGTGAAGTCACGGCGATTGACAGAACTGCCGGCGAGTCTGGGCATTTTGAACTGCAGTGACGTTCGGTCGGGGACGGTTAGACAGGAGAGTGAAAGGTCGTTCAACCAATCAGAAGCCGTCGGTGGGCGTGGCATGGTGGTGGGCGTGGCAAAGGCCGGGTTCGCCTGCACCGCAGCGCATAGCCTACACAATGGCTGCTGGAAAGAGGAGAAAGCAAACAATTTTCAGGCCCGCCGCGTCCAGCAAAAAATATGAGAAAAAAATTATTAAAAATTCGGAGAACAGTTGAAAGTCGAGAAAAACGCCCTAGAAAGGATGTTAAGGCTCCCACGGTAAGTTTGGCGGCGGTTAAGCAAATCGTTACGGCGTTCTTGAATTAAAATATCGGGGTTATTCAAATTATGAGAGTGAGGGTGAAGCTAAGGGGGGAGAAAAAAAAGTTTGTGTTAATCAGCGCCCAGCTCGGGACCTGAGAGAAAAAGGCAGCGGAGGGAAGAGAAACGCACAGAAAAATGAATATAAATTGTGTTATGAACTTCTTGTCGCGTTGCGCCGAATGCAAACGAGCGTCAACAAACAGAGGAAGTGCTGGAGTTTTTAAAAAGTTGGGCAGAGAGGAAAAAAGTTTTGCAGTTGCGTCCAGTTTAAGTTTTTTTCCTCGCTTTTCTCTCTGTGAATATTATAACGACAGGCTGCGAGGACAGTTAGCCGTGACGAACGCAGGCGCGTTCAAAACAGGAGGAAAGTTAAAGAAGAGGACATGAAGGAAATTAAAGTGAATATGGAGCCGCCGCCGCCGCTGCAGACCGAGCTGCTGCTCACATTTTGACACATTTA